>SRSM01000143.1:5366875-6066250 GCA_019593545.1 Apocynum venetum
TATATTACACAGCTGGCATGGGACACGCGTCGAGGAACGAGAGACTCGAGTGGACACCTATGTGAATCACACTTACTAAAATCTCGGGGTTTTTTCTTCAGATTATGGAATTTAATTTCAAATCACCGACCGTTTTGGAAGTTAAATCACAGAGGGGAAGAGGGTGGTGGCGTTGGTATCCGGTTGAGTGGGCGGATGACTTTGACCGAGACAGCCTGGACAGCATACTGATTGTAACTTTTCATTTTTCTTTCACAAATACGCGTCGTAAAATATTCAAATTTCAAAGTGCATGCAAAATTGAACTCAAATTAAATTATTCCCTCCTCTCTATATCCCAATTAAACTAGTGAGATCAAATGTGGCTCGATCACCGTATATCATAAATAACAAATAATTTAGCTTGAATTCCATAAATCACAAGAGTGTAGAATATATCAGCCTCTTGATTTATACAAAATATTTTGCAACTATATAAGTTTATCATCTAAGAATCAAATATAGATTTTTATTTTAGAAAATTTACTTAGTCTAATTTCAATTGTACATATTTTATTTTTCGAATATTTCCTTTTCAATTATTCGATTTCTAATTTTAATAAGTACTTTTACAAAGTTATCCTTATTTACAATTTTTTGGATAACTGTTTACTTTTATTAAGAATATATTTAGTGATAACGCATTAGTTTTTAACAAGGGTAATTTAAAAAAATTAGTTGCATTTTATTAATTTTAATATTTTTTTAAATTCTAGATCAAGTCGAAAGTGAGATTGTATCAAATCAAAAATGAATTTTGGAACGAATGGAGTATTATACTAATATTTTTGTTATCAAGTACTATAATTAGTTTTGAGATTCTATGATTTTGTAGAATGTAAATATACTAATGAGGCTCTTAATAAACTTTATATGGTAATTTTTATTTCATGAAAGTAAATATTTAATTTTAAATATTTCAAAATATTAATGTAAAAATTTAATTATAGATAAAGGAAATATTTTTTTTTACTAACATAAAATTAAATCTTTTAAATGAAAGTTTTACAAATCAAATGAAATTTTTATTTTTATATTAAATAAAAATAAATTGTGTCAATATTTTATTTTATTTTTAAAAAGAGTATATATTTTAAAAAATATATAATGAAGATCTTTGTTATCTAAATTCAAACTTTGAACCATATAAATCATATCACTCCATTCAAAAATATAAGTTATTGAATTATTTTATTTTTATATTAAAATATAAGTCATTTTACATAATTTTATTAATATTTTACCATTGACTTTCAATATTACACTTATTTATTTTTATCAATTTTTTCACATCTCTCTTATTTACAAGACAAAACATTTATATTTTATACTTTTCAAAATAAATTTTATTTTATTTTTTTATTTTCAACACATAATAATTGAGAGTATTTTATATAAATTTTTTTATTAATTTATGAAACAGCAAAATCTAACTACTTATATTTGTGTATGAATAGCGTATTATTTGGTTAACTAATTAAAAATCTAAATAATGCATCTAACTAACTATACCATAATTTCACAGTTGGAGCACGGTGATTACTTCCGATTTTCTAATTAAATCATTTACAAAAGATTTTGTTAAGAAAAAATCTTATCATGTTGACACCAAATCATATTTTTAATATTTATTTGGTGGTTTAGTTTGAATTTAAAAGGGTGGGCTGAAATTGATGAGGTGGCAATAAAGGACAAAATCGGTAGTAGAAATATGGGGCTGAGGCCAGGCTGTAAAATATGAACTGACCAACCCCAGGCTAACGGCCCTTTTGGCCTTTGGTACCTACCTCCACGTGCCAGTCATACGTGGCCCCACAGGCCTTTTTGAACCGCCAAAACCGACTTTAACGTTTTTCCTGTTCCGTGATGTTTTTGTGATATTGATGTTTTCCTTTATTTAAGTTGGCAATAAATAAAATATCAATAAAAGATTAATGGAGAATGGAGATTAGAGATTAATGGAGTAATTTTAATTTTTTATATCCTAATTCTTTACCTAATTTTGAAAAATAATTTATATTATTTGTCAATTAAAATGGTGCTTTCCAATGAATACGACCTCTCATTCATTTTTTTTATACTTAAAATGAATATTAAAAAATTCATTCACCGATTACATTGACTAATTTCTTTTAATATGAAAAAGAATAATTGGATAAAAACGGAAGGATGTAGATTATCACTGAAGTAAACTTGAAATAGTCCAGAATACCCAACTGGACAGGTCAAGAATGAGATTTAATCATTATTCATATAACCGGCATTCCATTAATTAATATTACTAATTTTATTCTAATTTATAAATCGTTTGACTAAGAATTACATAAATTCATTAAAAAAAATCTCTAAAATGTCTATATTTGTAGTTTCTTTATTTTCTTGAAATTATCTTTATCAGTCTTCTCTTTCTAATTATTATTATTTTTTCATTATAAGTAATATTTGAAATAAGTAATACAATATCCCTATAAAATCATAAAATAACTTGATATTTTGAAACAATATAAAAATCATCTAACGATTTATATTTTTGGATGAAATAATTATAATTCTATCATGATTGTGTAAGGTGTTACTTGGCAAAACACCTTAATTTCAATTTTATACTTCACTATAAAAAAATATATACTATCTTTTTTGTAAAAACTTCTGCGCAAATTTTATTTATTTATTGAGGGTGCTTCTACACAACTCTAATAGTAGAAATAGATAAACATTTATGAACATTAAACTCAAAGCATTTGAAAATCGATATGCATTTATGAACATTAAACTCAAAACAATTGAGTAAGAACAATCTTTAGCAATTAACATGTTCTCGTTTAATTACCTGAGTTAATTAATGTGTTTTGATACAAGGGTTCTTTAATATCATCCCATCTCATGTGTGTGTGTGTGTATCAAGAAAAAAACTCTAAGAAGACAAAAGTATATATCATATATCAAGAAAAAGACTCTAAGAAGACAAAAAATTCGAAACTACACTCTAATTTTTTCTATTTTGTGGTATGGACATCTATCTCCTTAACGGCATTTTTATTTTGACCATGGAATAGCGCCCCCCACCCCCACTCCTCAATGCCCCTTTTCTCCCTCCCAAAACGAAAAAGAAAAAGAAAAATCCATAACCAAATGGTTATGACTTATGAGTTGGTTCTACAGTCAATGGCTGTACACAACATCGAATTAAATAAGCAGCTTCAGGAGAATTCAAGAAATGAATGACGACCCTCCTTTTTCCAGCTTGAGAAATGTCGAGTACAGACAGGATTTTAAAACTCTCCAAATAAGTATGCCAGACGGTCATTAAAAGTAAACACATGTATAGTACTTATATTGCAAAATTAAGCCCATAGAGATTAGTATTCTAGAGCAATTGTTTCTCATCTGAAATATTTGAATCCCTTTCATCCTACAAGTCATTTTTTATACTTCATCCGATCCTAAAGATAGTTCTTTATTTAATTTTTCGTTGTTCAAAAAGACAATTCATTTTCTATATAAATATCATATTCAAATTTTTATTTTCACATTTATTATCAACTACTACTTCCTGAAGCTAAACTATAAATTAAGTGAGAAACAAATCTCTATCACTAACCATTAATATTATGTCAAAAAATTACTTGAAAATTGTATTTCCAAGAAAAAGTTAATAATTTACTTGCTTTGGAATAATTTAATAAGTAATGAGGGTATATATGGAAAAGTATAGATAAAATTTATATCTCATCTAAACTAACAATTGTTTCCTAATATGTGTAAAAAAAAAACTATCTTATTATCTTTTGGAATGGAGGCAATATAAATAGCATTCTTGAAATATAATTTGATTTATAGTATGAAAATTTAGTAAATATTTTTATAATTTTGTATATTACTCTTCTTAATTTTGCATACTTTATTTTCTTAGATAATTTGATTAAAGATCTTTCAACTAGTTTGACAAAAAAAAAACGATATTTCTAATTTATGTTCGAAAGTCTAAAATGACTTTGTACAGTTTAAAATGGAAGATAGAATTACTAGTTAATGAAATATTATATAATAAATAATATATACATATCTTATAGTTACTAAAAATTAATAATATCAATAAATTTGACAGTATATAAAATTAAATGTTTACTTTTAAAAATAAATATAATTTTAAATTAAATTTTTACTAAAAAATTCATAAATTTTAAAGATTTACATATTAGTGACTCGACTATTGCATACATTAATATCAATAATATTTTAATAATTTATTTAAGATGAATTACTCTTCATATTTCTTATACTAATCGACTTCATAAAGATTCAATTATAGACTAGAGGGTATTATTTTGTCTAATTATTGATCACAATAATCATTGGTACTTTGCCCACGATACGAATCTTATGATATAGGTTTGTCTCGTAAAGCACTATTTTACAAACCAGATGCAAAAAGAGTCATAACAATCTAGTTTACGACAATATATCAATATGAATATGCACTTGACTTAATTAGTTAACTTTTTTAAAGTCACCCCAATGCACTTTTATTATATAGCTAGGGAAAAGGAAAAATACTTAAGAGTTAAGTTTAGTTGATTTTTTGTCTCTTTTAGCAAGTTATTCGATTTTATAAATTACATCATTAAAGAATTGTACTTTCTCATTCTAGTTTAATTACGCTGAAAAAAATATTTAGACAGTCCAAGAGGGTATTGTTTTCCTAACGTATATTTATTTATTTTATATAGAAATAAAAAAGATGAGAGAGGATAGATAATAGTAATAGCAATGAAGGGATAGGAGAAAAGAAAGATTCTACTTTGAAAAATAAAATAAAAAACAGCTGATAACTAATTACAAATAAAATAATATTTGAAACAAAAAGTGAAATATAACTTAAAAAATTATAAAACGATTTTTAAATTAAAGACGAGGAAAAAGATCTTCAACTACTAATAAAAAAAGAACAGAGTAATCCAAAAGTTCTACACAAAATTTAAGGATTTTAAAATTGACACCTTTTTTGAGGATAAAATTTACATACTTTACGAGTTAAAATGCATATAATACTCCAAGCTAAACTATTTAAGAAATGCGAAGAAAAATAAAAAAAGACACATAGTATGCTATCATAAATAAGTGTTAAAATATTTAAACTTAGCAAGAAAATATATCATAAATACATATTAAAATTTGTATGGTAACTTATATATTTTGCACACAAAATTGAATTTAAAGTACTTATATATATATATATATATATAAAGTACAATAAAATTATAGTTTTCATTTAAAATTGTATATCTACACAAATATATTGTATTAGTTATAATCAAGTAAAATATAAATTTATAACTAATCATATTAATAATACAAATGATATTAATACTTTATTCGTATTATTCTAATTGTTCACGTTTCTATTTTGAGGCGTTTCATTATAATTGTCTAATTTTTAATTTTAGTATATACTTTTACAATTATATAATTGTTATTAATGAGATATTTTGAGAAGTTTTTAACTATTTAGTGAAAAATGCAGTATAATTAATATATATATTAGTTATTAAATTATGACAATTTATAATTTTTATTGCATAATTATTATTTTTAATACTTTTGTGTCTGTGAGTACAAATTAAATAATTTAAATGAGATGGAATGATGAGTATAATTTATTAATAATTAAAAATCTCTTAAATTTTTATATCACATTAAAATAGAACAGTCCGCCCCTACTCCCTGTCAGCGGAACGAACGACATGCCTTAACTTAGAGAGTTACCAAAATTCGATGTTCTCTGGAAACTGCGGTCCACTGTCACACTGCACAATAACATATTTTATTTTATACTATTTCTTTAATAGGAAAAAGGAAATAAGGAAAGAACTAACGAAGCCGTTAATCGTTAGGCGGGAGACAGCTGGCGTTCTCACGTGCCACCCTTAGCCATCCCTCACCAACTTCTGTCCTTTGGCCGTACCCGCACGTTCATGCTCACATCCCCACCCCTCATATTGATGAAAAGGATTAGGAGAGAAAAATAAATCGTATGTTTCACTTTTTTTTATGGTTCGAGTATTTGCATAACAATCTATAAATCGTATCAAACGGTAAATTACAAATTTGTATAAAAAGGTAAGTTAAAATGAATAATTTTCTCTTAACAAATACATGTTTAAAAATATATATATAATGAATTATACTCAAATGTTTTAATTAATTTTACACATATTAATGAATTATTTTAATTTATATTATATATTTATTTATTGTACTTGTAAAAAAAGTAGGAATAAGATAGTTAATAATAAATAAAATAATTATAAAAAATATAATAAAATATCTTATATTTATAGACAATTGAGTTTTCTCGTTACATATTATAAAAAGAATCGAAGAGTCACTAATTTTCTATCACTTAGTAACATTACATTATTCTCTTTTTATTTTTTTCATTTTAAATTAACATTTTTTTATTACATGAGAGCGGACTCTCAAACTCATAATCTTTAGGTCTTGAGTGAGATGAATTAACTATTTAATTATAATTTCTTTGACTCATTTTAAACTAACATGAGGCTAATAATGTTGCAAATGAATAAAAAAGAAAAAGGAATATCAGGAAAGTAGCAAATTTTTGCGATGCTATCAACTTGGTCTATAAGGCTTTTTCTCTTTATAAGGGTAGTAGTGTATATAAGCCTTGTAAAGTATAGGCAAAAGAAAAATGATGAAGAAAAAGATTTGAAGTAATGGTTGCTTATTATATGTGTGACTTTTGGCAACAAGTCTGGTGCCCTAATACTCGGAAAGCGCGGCCAGATTCGCTCATCTCTATGTGGATATATATGATTAATTATTCACATATAGAGATTAGGTCTTGGCCCTTTGGCCTTTGGCCTTTGGGGCTCCTTTATTTCCAGTTAGCAAAACCCTATTCTTCTCTTGCTTTTAAGCAAGTACAAGAAGTAAAGAACACTAGAATGTTGTTTGTTTAATGCAAACACAAATCGTATAAAGGTGAGGTTCTCATTTGCAGATTGATTCTTTTGGGGTTTTGTGCATACTTTATCCACCCTTTGTACAAATGATCCACATGGTATGGAAACTACCATGACCCTTCCTTGGCCTTAAATCTTGACCGTATCAACAACACGGCATAATAATCATGCATTATAGGAGTTAGAACGATAAATCAATTATTAGTGTAAAACATCTCTTTAACATTGAATATAGATTAATTTTACTTTAAAAGAAAAATTATCAATCAAAAACATTATCATAAAATTTTCTTCCATTCTTTGTAATAATCATTATAGAAGATTTGAACCGATCTAATAATCTAATTATTGATGCCCATTTCCTTTACTTTTTTGGCTCTATTAATTTAGTTTCAATTTAAAATTATACTTATTTCGTCAAAAAAAAAAAGATATTTTGTATATTTCACACATATTAATGAAGTATTTTAGTTCTCTAAAATGCCTCATTTATTATGTTATATTATTTCTTGAAAATTTGAAACTAAAATATTTATTTGTTCTCTCTCTATATATATAAAAATTTAAGAGTAGAAGTAATATTGTAAATAACACATATAAAAGTAGCAAAAAATATTATATTTTGGAACAAATAATTTACTCAAAATATCTTATATTTTGGGAATGACGAAGTAATTAAGAAGGCTTAAATGCTTGGACCTTATTAATACACCAACTTACGTATTGTAATTATAATTTCTGATAGTCTAATGTTGGATTGATATTTAATCCTTTATATGTGGATTTTCAACACTACAACTATTATATTTATGTTGTTCTCATACGGAAAAATAATAATAAAAAAATATATCTTATTATGTAATAAAAAATTTATGAATAAAATAAATAATTCATGTTTTCTATAATAAAATTAATTAAATATTTATAATTTTATTTTAAGATGTTTAAGAATTAAATATGTCAATTTGTTTAAGTACAATTATATTAAAAATAAAAAGTAATAAATATATTATTTATTTAAATAATTATAAAATGACAAAAAATTAATACAATAAAAATAGTATCTTCTCCGTCATTTCTTATAAGATGTTTGAAGTTTTCACATAAACTAATGAAATATTTTAATTATGATAATACCCTTATATATTATGTCTTAGAAATAAATAAAAAAAAGTGTATTAAGAATAAGAATAAGAATAAATAGATGAAGAGAGTAAATTGGTTTTCAAAATTATTTTTATTTTTCATAAAAATATTTCTCAAAAACACTTTTTCCTAACTCTACATATGTGTCTCACTCAATCATATAAATAATTAAATTTTAATTAAATTTATAATATCAAATAATTTATTAATTGTATTTTATATATTTCATATTATTATAATTATGGCTCAAAACATATCAATTAGATTTCAATTTTCAATATATTTTTTTATCCAATTATGTTGGGAATAAGAAAGAGAATGAGAAATTAAAGTTAGTTTTGGGAACAAGAAACAAACAAGGAAAAAAATAATGATAAATAAAGTTAATATTATAAATAAATTATCAAATATATTTTAAAAGTTTAAAAACATTTTACAATAAGGAATAAAGAAGAAAGTTGTTAGACACAAAATTTTAGGAAAAAGAAGCGTGAAAGTGAAGAATGAGTAGTTATACGGCAACGCCAATTATACTGGAGGATTCCGAGAGATTCTGATACACTAATTAAATTCATAGGGCTAACTTGGTGCAGGGGAGGACCACAAAATTGCTCTTCAATTATCCACGAAAGATTCAAATCAGAAATATCTAAAGAGGCCTCTTAAAGATGGTCGTGAATTAAACAATTCTGGTTGAGATTATATACTACAATTTTAACGATCTGAAAAATGTGAAGAAACAGACGTGAATCCTTTTATTGGAGACATCATGATTCCAATCAACGTGAAAATGTCAGAAAAGTTGTACAAACATGAAATGGATAAATATTGTGATGTTTTGGAATTGATTCGGACAATTCAGTTCAAAGTGTTGATTCTTTTTTGTTCAATTCATTGTATGTGGAACTACGAACTGATGGATTGTTCAGTTAATTGTCTTCAACTTTGCTCATTTGCAATGATGATGAGGAGCCAAGTCTTGGATTTTGGAAACGTGGATTTTTAACCAACGATACTTTTTTCAAGTATAAAAACCATTATCAGTCAAGAAATGACTCAAGAAATTGTTGGATTCAATCAATATTCACAATATTCTTATCATAATATCGTAACAAGAAAAATGTTTCCACATATTTACATATCTTCTTCTTTTCTTTTCTTTTTTTATTTCAACGTCCAGAGCACTGAAACTTGATAAGAAATCCTCGCAAATCAACTAAACTAGGTGAAGTGCACGACAAGCCGTCTCAAATAGAAAATGAATACTTATCCCTTACTAGTCAAATCATGTAAAGGAATTAAAGTAATTCGAGCAATTTTCCTCATATTTACGTATCTTGGTTATGAAAATTCGAGGTTTTTTTGGTTCGTTAAATTTTTAATGAGTTTGAATATAAATTATTTTTAATTTAAAATTTTAAAAAATATTAAAAGTAAAAATTTACTTTTATGTGATTCAGTGAATCACTTACAAGTTACAAATCAATTAATTTTAAAATCGAACTTGATTTTATTTTTTAATGAGCTTGAATTCGAGTTGAATGATCAAAGATTAAGCTTTAACGGAGCATCTCATAAACAGGTTAACTTGTCTGCAGCCATAAGAGAATCCCACCTCATCAGGAGTCGGTACTTTTGGTACCTCCTAATTTAGCCGTCTACTGAATTGTTAAATGTCCTTGGACTGATTGCTAATCTTTTATTCTTAAATATCTTTAATTATTAAAGTTGTATTTTATTAGAAATCATGGTTCTTTCTTTACCATAATGAGAAATGTGAAAGAAAATATAAGAATAAATAATAGTATCACAAAGAAAAGAATAAAATGTTATTAAAAATAGTAAAAAGTATTATTCTCTATTTTTTTAGAACCTAATTTATTGTACAAATGTTAATTAATAGTTATCGGCCTTTTCAATATTACTTCTAATAGTCTTAATTTTTTTTAAAAAAAATTAAATTTTAAGTGAGTATTTATAAGTAATTCGATTCAAATACATATTACTTCGTCCCAAAATATAAGATATTTTGATCATTTTACATATATTAAGTAAATATTATAATTTTTTAAAATATCATCATTTATTATGTTATATTATTTCTTAAAAATTTAAAATTAAACTATTTATTTTCTCTTTATTTATTTAATATAAGTGGTAATATTAGAAAAATTATACTCCATCCATCTAATTTTAATTATGCAATTTGGACTTACACAAGTATTAATATAAGTATTGCAAATGATAATTATACAACTAAACTTCTTATGTTTTCATAATTTAATAACTAATATATATGTATTAATCATTGTAAACAAATATATTCTTCAATAAATGAGACGGATGAAATACAAAATAATTCTAAAAAATTTCAAAATATATTATATTTTAGGACAAATAATTTACTCAAAATATGTTATATTTTGGAATGAATGAAGTATTTTTCAAAATTTTAAAAAGTGTCTAATTAGTGGATTTTATAGTAGATGATAGTAAAGACAGTAGTAATAATTTGCTCGGGAAGAAGAGAAAGTTAAAAAGAAGAAATAATCATCAAAGGTATGGAAGAATGAAAGAATAGTTTTAAAACGTGCATGCTTGAGAATCAGTGACCGACTTTATAATGCGAGCCCAATTATTATGAAGTTTATACAATACAGATATTCTTTCTCTCTCTTGAATTATTGACTGAAGTACTACACCTACTATTAATAGTACATCACTCAATCACCACAACGTAGGCTAGGGCCGTTACAGTCCACTTCAAGGTCGTGGACAACTAATATTTGGCTTGCCTCTCATATTTATTACATTTACCTCTCAATTCAATTTTCTATTTATTTTTATTTAACTTTAATTATTTATTTTTTAACTTTAATATATATTTTTATAATTTTTAAGTGAATTATTCACTTTTCTTTTGAATACGGTCATTGATAATACACTAAGTATTAATAAATATTATTTATAAAATTTACTTATATTTTATTAATTCAGATAATTTTTTAAATTTTAATATAAATTTTAAGTTAACAATTGAAATAAGACATATAGAGTATGAATATAAGTAAAGTAATGCCCATAGTGGTAGCTAGATTAGTTTATTTATAACTAATAATGGCCCTTCTTTACCGAGTCAGAGATCTTTGATTTCAGAAATTCAGATTAGTTAAAAACTTGTCACAACAAAGAAAGTATCACAACCCATAGATCTTAGCCCTCAGGTGAGTAAACTATCTACAATTAGAAACAAAACAAACACACTATAAATTTTATACGATTGCCATCCTTGAATGTCACTTTCCCATCCTTGAGATTACTTCCTCGTTTAAATACTTTATATATATATATATATATATATATATATACTCTATTTTTAACATTTTGATTCAAAATAATTTGATGTACCAAAATAATTCAAAATATATTTGAAAAAAAAACGTCTAAATAATTTTTACATTACAATGTATTTGATAAAAATGTTCACCCTAAAAACATATTCGGCAATCATATTTTTAGCAATAGGCATATGATTCACAATCAAATCTTTTTAGTTAATATTTTTTTTAAAAAAACTTTTCCTTTTGTTAATTAATGTGAGTAAATTTTTTTAAAAAAAATAATAAATCTTAAGAAATTTTTTTAAATAGCGAATCACGTCTAAGTTTTTTTTTATATTTTATTTTTTAATAAAATAGTGAGTAAATTTTTTTAAAAAACTTAATTCTGTTGTATCACGTCTTAAAAAACATTTCATTTTTTTAATGAAATAGTGAGTAAATTCCATTTTTAAAAAAGTTAGTCACCTAAAAATAAATAATTTTTTTGTTACATTAGTTTTACACTAATATAGAAAAAACTTTTACACTAATATTAAAAATATTATTTTTACACTAATTGTAGTAAAATGATTTTTTTTTAAAAAAATGCCTTTATTTAATGAAATAATAAGTCAATTTGTCTAAAAAAAAAAAAGTTAGACACCTAAAACTAATGTGGCAAAAATTTGATTTTTGTTAGGTGGCTAACTTTTTTTAAAAAAGAAATTTACTTAGTATTTCATTAAAAAAAATTTTTAAAAAAGGCTGCTTTTTTTTTAAACATGATAGACAACTTAGGTTCTTTTTTTTTTTAGAAATTTATTCACTATTTCAAAAAAAAAATCTTAAGACTTTTATTATGTTTATTTTTAAAAATTTACTCACTATTAAAAAAAATGAAAAGTTTTTTTGTCTTAATTAAGAAGAGATTGTGAATCACGTCTTTCAATGGTTGAAATTCACAATTATGTTTACGGATATGATTGCTAAACACGTTTTAAGTTGTATGTTTTTGCTGAACCGGTTGTAATATAAAAATTGTTTAGACATTTTTTTCAGATACGTTTTAAATTATTTTGGTACAATCCTAATAAACCATGTTATTTTGGATCAAAATATTAAAAATAGTATTATTTTGGTTAAATTCACAACCATTAATATCATCCTTAAAAGAAAATTCAAATACAAAATCAGTGGCACCTCTGTCGCACCGTAGACTGGGAAGGAATATAAACAGAACCTATATGGCTCATAGCCCATTGTGAGCACTGCTGGGATACAACTGATTCGAGTGTTCTGATTCTTTTTAGTTTATCTCAAATTTATTTTTCTTTCTAGTATACTTTCATTAAATTCTTTTATACTAACGACTTAATTTTTCAATAAAGAATAATTTAATCTGAGTAACTAATTTGGACTTTGATTATTTTTGTAAAAACCAATGACTTCATAAAAGAAAAAAGAATTAAAGATGGCGTTGCATTTTGAGAATATTAAAAGTAACGATTTATTGATTTTTTAATTTTATACTATAAATTTAATAGATTCTTAATAATATATAAAAAAGAGACATTTGCATTATTATGGAGGTAGTATGTTTTATTATTTTCATATATAGTGTTGATAAAAAAATTATTTTTATAAATACACATACTATTGTAAGAGAAGTTATCTAAAGTATCAGGTTACTAATTTAGTTTGAAATTAAATTATTCATATTTTAAGAGATTTATATATATATTTTTTTAAAAATTTGCAGTTAAAATTTCACAAATAAATTCGTTCATTTAAAATTTATGTTTTAGTAACTTATTTTATTTTATTATTGACTAATTAAGTAAAAGGATATTGTGATAATATTTTTAAGATCTAAGATCTACATTAATTTTTAAAATTTTAAATTGGGTTAAAAATAAATATTTAATTTAAAATTTTAAATTTACTTAGGAATGCATCGAATTTTTATTTTTTTTTATCAAGAAGGGCAAAGTGGTCTTTAAAAAAAAAAAGAAAAAAGAATTGAAATACAATGTGCCGAATTTCCGGTGCAAGGGACATTTGTGAGTGGATGTGGGTAAAAAACCGGCCACGTAGACAAGGAACTGATGACTAAACACCCGACACATGACAGCTCAATCATGACCTCTATCCGGCCACGTAATAAGTTTGTTAGGTGGGACCCATTTGGAAGAAGTCAAATTGTCCGTTTGCGAGTGACGTGTGCATACTTTAACTGGCCTAACTGCAACTTTTGAAAATTTTGCACCACCCGCAGAATGTGTGATTGTCATTACTCATCAGTTGCCAGCTATAACCCACTTCTTTGTTCTTTCTTTCACGAGTCTCGAAAAAAAAAAAAATGCATCTTTGTTTCCGTTTGATTGGGGAAGGTTTGGAGGACGGTACTAGTGTAGGACTACCAATGAGCATGGGTCTACAACATTTTTTTATCCAAAGGGAAAAGAAAATCTTAATAGAACTGATTTTGATTAATTTTTCAATATATATGATTTTTTGTGTGATAAATATTATACTGTATTTCAGTTTTTGAATTTAATCCAAGTTACGTTTAATATAATACTAATTTATACGTAAGAATTTGACATTTACTCTTATTAATAGGTGAAAATAAGTCGCGTAACTAGTTAAATTAGTTTGTTAAAGTAATTAAAAAAAATGACTTACAACTTATCAAGTCGTTTACAAATTACATTAAGCTTTTGTTCTTATCTAAACTTAAACTCAGATCTAATCCGCTCATGTATACCTCTAGTCTTATTCTGACATTGAAAATTTGTTTACTAATTGCAATAAACTATTAAATTGATATATGTGATTTATGAAAATTAAATTTGTTCAAAAAGTTTTTTTTTTATAGTACAAAATTAAGTACTTATCCAAAAATTTAAAATTTGGAACAATGTGTGGTAAGATGAGATATAGCAATTTCAACATTTTGAGGTACAGAAAAAGTGGTAACAGTTGCTGCCTATAAAATTATGGTGCTCATCCACAAAATGAAACGTACCCAACAAAGGACTCTCCACCTTTAACTTTTTGTTGCAAATAAAAAGCTGTCCTCTCGTTTACAACTTTTGGTGGCAAAATAGTACTCTTCTACAGGCAAAGGATAAATTCCATTTGGTTTCTACATCTTCTTTCCGTTTTCCACAACTTTTTGTTTTCTTCCTTTTGTTTTTTTTCATTAATGAATGATCAAGATTGCTTTTTGAAGATGTTGTTTGCAAGTTAAAATAGAATCACACCTCTTAATTTCTCCATGTATGAAAGTGTTAAAAAACAAACTATATTAAATATGTACTGAACAATTAAGATATGCTTTGTGAAAGGAAAAAAAAAAATCTTTTCTACAAATATACTCCGAATGGTCAAAATCATATCCGGTTGCTCACAGCGATTTTGCATAATAATTGCTAAAGGAAGAAGAATAAAAATGCATGGAAGAAAACCTTTACTTTTCGACCTCATCTTTCATTACATTTTGGTCAAATTCTCATGAGAGAGAGAAGGAAAATTCCATGTTAATTCTGTGTGAAATTAATATAGGGCAATGATACAATCATTTTTCCTACGTGTCTCCTCTAGTTTAAGGTCTTTCCATGAAGTTTCTTTCATATACTACAGCGTTTTCTCTAAAAACACTGGTAATCTGCAAATTCAGATTAGCATTAGTTTTTCTGCTGAAAAACTGCTCTGAATGGCAAAAGAAAAATGGAAAAGCAACAATTTGTAACCCATGTAGTTGTTAAGAAACAAATTACTTTATTCGTACATTTTTATAATATGTTTTACACAATTTCATAAATATTAATAAACTATTTTACTTCTCATCGTATATATATTTATTTAATTTTTCTTGAAAAAAAAAGTATTTGTCATTTATTTCTTTATTTTAATAAAATAATGGTGAATTTAAAAATAGTAAACACAATAACTCTAAAAAATGACAAAATATATTATAATTAGAAACAATTTTTTTTTACTTAATACATATTATAACAAGGGACTAACAGAGCAAAAGAAATTTTAGAGTGAAAATTAAAGGATTAAATTGTTAAATTTGAAATCTAGAAAACGTCTATGATTGCAAAGTAGAAAATTATATAACGTGGGCACATCGGAAGGTGGAAGATGAATGGACGGGACCATAATGGGCCAAAAGGGTGGTTAGAGGTTACATTCTTGCCTCTTTTCTTTCTTTCCAAAATCTTAACTAAGAAGATCGTTTTTCCATGAGAGAGAAAGCTCGGTTGAGGTCGTGGTTCTCGTGGTACAGTTGCATATCCCTTTTTTTCGCACTAATTTTCTTTTTGAAAAAATACCCACTAAAAAAATAAATATCCTAGTTTTTATTTGACTAAAAAAAAATATTACTGATTGTGACAAATTTTTATAAAGGGTTACACAAATTAATAAATTACTCTTTCCGTATCATTTCAAATGTTCATATTTTTTTTATATATCTTATTATCATTGTCAAATTTCTAATTTTAATAAATATTTTTATAATTTTACATTTATTTACAAATTTTGGATGATATTTTCGATTTTTTTAGGAATATATTTCTTGATACTACACTAAATATTAATAAGATTTATATAGAAAGTTTAATTGCATTATATCAATTTCAATAATTTTTTAAATTCTAGTGCACGCCAAAAATGAATAACTGAAATAAAATGAAAAAATATTGTACTTCTCATTATATCTTTATTTATTTTACTCATTCTTGAAAAAAAAGTTTTTGTTCTATATTTATATCTTTCAATAAAATAAATGTAAATTTTGAAATAATATACATAATAATTTAAAAAGTAATAAGAACTCTTATATTTAAATATATTAATACATCTTTAGAAAAAAGAAAAAGTAGTGAATTAGTTATAAAACGGCCTAGTTAAGAAAGATAAGAAATGAAAAGAAAAGAGAGAAAAAAAAAATCCGCCGTTAGAGGAGCCGTAAGGCTGTCGTGCCCTTTATTATTATTATTTGTTTTTCTTATCTCGATTCTCATCCCAAGTTGTGGATTTTTGTCTCCTCCTTTTTCGATTCCTTTACGTTCTACAATTAGAAGAGGAAAAAAAGGAATATATATATATATTTTTTTTGTTTATACACTTAGAGAAATCAAAGAGTGGATTACAACTATGGAAAGGGTTCAAATTGGATTATTTAATTAATTAAAAGTGAATGATTTGTCAAATTCAAACAAAGTTATATACGTCGTTTCCGTCCTATGTTGATTACTGTTACTGCATTATTAGCAGCCGAAAAAACAAAACACTTCTAGAATTCTCTCTTACTTTTTCTTCTTCATCTTCTTCAAACATTATCATTATATTATTTATTAAAAAAATCTAGTAGTAGTATAGTCTTTACTACAATAATAATTATAATAATAGTACTACCACTAAAACTCGAGGTCATGTCAATGTGCGGGCACCAGCCCTTTTTGGCTTTCTATCTCTGATTGACCCATGAAAGATATTTAAAGATTACTCTTCGTTTGCAAGTAAACGTGTTCGATTATAGATGTAGACAAGTTTGACTGGGCCAAGATTGGTTTACCCTCATGTAATTTTGAACACGATTTGATAACAGTACATAAAGAAAATTATAGTAATTATTTTTAATCTTATGTATCATTTATTATACAATAAGTTAAACTATATATATATATATATAAATTTAGGTCAAATGCCACATTTTTTTTTAAAATGAAAATGTCACAAAATTAATATATATTGATTTATGTGGTAATTTTTTGTAAACATAATAATAAAATGATAGAGGGAGATATAAAGAATCTAAAGCACGTGTAAATCTAGCGTATGTGGTAAATACAAACATTATATGTTTAACAAATTTAGTCACACATTATATTATAAGCGCATCAGGCCGCTTATTGGAGCGGCAATTATTCTTGAAAGTTAAATTATCTGAAAAAATCCTCGTTACTCGTGAACCCCTATATTTATTTAGTTGTTTTTTTTTCTTCATTTTATTGGGATACAATGATTACAATTAAATTCTTCTCATTCTAATAAATAACTGTAACTTAATTTGTAAAATAAGTTTATTATAATGTAATGTTATGTATTCAAATCATATTTCCTAATGCAATACATGCTAAAAAGTTCTCCCCCTCCTTTGTTCTAACATCTCTATATCTTGAGATAGGGAGAAAAAAAAAAAAAATCAAAACCATGGGCCATATAGTATTTTCATTTTGGTGTCATTCTAATTGGTTTCTTTGACCTCATAGCATTGTCCTTATTTTCCACTAATTCAGTTTGGGCCCAAAAATCTCCTCCTGATCAATCTGTAGAATTCGGTGGCTATGGCTTTGGATTATACTACATGTCAGGTAAATCTGTTCAATTTCCTGGGACCGGGGGTCAAATCCGGTTGCTCTAATCAGAACCTGACCCGTCATTATTTATTTATTTATTTTTGAGACAGTGATTGTAGTTCTTGTTTGGTTGTGTGGAATTGGAACTAAATCAGTAGTTTTCCATTGCTTTCAACCATTTTATGATTCTGATGACAGCCACAAAGTGGTTGTGGGGAGTCACAGGCAGGCGCTTAAAGGTAAATAAAACAATGACTTGACGAAACAAATATATCACTTTATTCAAATAAAGTTTATTGTTTAGGTAGGAGTACTACACTGTTGGATGGCATCATCTTATATTGTCAATGTATTATTGAATTTTGATCATATAATGCCTCCTTCTAACCGGTAATTTGGTGCAAGTGGCAAGATTTTTTTTTTTTTTTTTATAAAAAATACTTACACAAAATTACGAGTCAACTCTTACTTAAGACGGCTGTTGAAATTTTTTTGAATCAGACATTTATCTTCGAGTAAGAGTTAAATTTTACATACTCTTCTTGAATTAAAGTGATTTTGATAAAAAAAAAAGCCTCATCTTTACTTCTTCTTTTTTTATAAGAAAAAATTTATATAATTTTTCCATTTGTTGTCTCAAGCAATTATATTGAAAGGAATGGGAGATATTGGATCCTTATATATGAAGAGGTGAAGAAAAATTAGTATCATATGCTATGTGTCAAGTAGATTTTGGTACACTTTCTTACTTTAGAGACCAGTAAGGCCTGATGAAATGCGCTGTGAGGCAACCTCTGAATCAGACTATATAAAGAAATGAAATGCTTCTCAGTTGTTAAGCTAAGATTTGTTCAGCCGCAGTTGTATATTCAATTTTCTTAACTATGTACGTTGAACTCTCTTGTATATGGATGGAACTTGGAAGGTACACCTGTCAAATTAACACATTTTTTTCCCTTTGTCGAAAATTTATTAGAATATATAATCTGTTTGAAATTAAATATTTTTATTTAACTTAAGTAATTTTTAATCTTAAAATAAATTGTTATGTTATTCATGCTACTAATTAAATTAATAGTAAATTATGTGAGTTATTGAGATTTAAATTTATTTAATTAAAAATGTTATTAGTATAACTTTAAATGATAAATACATGTTTTTTTTTAAAAAATGGATATTTAATTATAAATATTGAAAATGAAAATTAAACATTTTTTTTTGGATGGAAAGAATAGTAAAAAGGTTTTGAGAACAGACTTAGGTAGTGTTATAGTGAAAACATGGAGAGAAAAAAAAAAGAGAAACGTGTTGGATTAAAATTATTTAATTATGTATTTAAATATACTTGTCGTATTTAAGTTTGAGATTATTAGCACGATTTTTATTGTTGATCCTTAAAAGAAAGAAGCAAATTTTTGTGGTCAAATCCCAAAATAGGTTACCTTTAAAATAATACAAAAGAAGAAAAAAGAAAACTTTGATATAATTCCCGTGGAACCAAAGGAGGAAATATTAGATAATGGTGATGATGTTATTATATAAAGATGATTTATATTGTTGAAATATTTCGTCAATCTTTTTTTATAAAATGTATTAAATAAATTATATTTTTCTTAATTATAAGATATTTTGTTATTTATTATTATTATTGTTTATATTATTTTTAAATTTACTCAAGTTATTGAAAGAGAGAAAGAGATAAAAAGTAATTCATTTTTCAAGAACGATTAAAATGATAAGAAGTAAAATAATTTATTAATTTGTATACAATTAATTAAAATATTTTATAAAAATAGAGGAAATGAATTTTTTTTTTCATTTTACAGCGTTTGTGTGTGTGGGGGTAATATAAAATGGGCTGGACTGTATAAGATAACGTTGGATTGGGCTGCTTGAACAGCCATTTATGCTCGCGTGGGTTGTCCAATACCCCAATCATCTTGACTTTCCATTTTTTTTCATGCTTATTGCGCCAATTTTTGGGGGGCGAAAATGTAAAATTAAACTCCAAAAAGAAAGATGTGTTTCACGAAAATAACAAAAATGACTTGTATTTAGGGACGAAAATAGTACTTAATTATAAATGATACTCCATTCAAGTTGGTGTATGAGTTGTTCTTTTTAGATTTTCGAAGGGGCAAATTATTAAATGTTAAATCTTATCCCAGAGAGGGGCGGGCTCTTGAAGAATAAGAAGGAATTTAATCTTACATGGAGACGGAAAACTTTTAAAAGATGTAAAGAAACATTTACGTCTAAAAACATTAGTAATTGACTATTATAAATAAGGTAAGCGAGTTTAATTCTGAGCCATCATTATCAACTCGTAGGTGTTCGTTTAAGGAGTAAGGACGTCTTTGAGAATATTAAGCAAGTAATATTTTAGGCTCAATTTGGACACAATTTTTTATTTATTTTCAAATTCATCATTCTTTGTAAAAAACATCACCCAAAATAATTTTTTTACTTTCAAAATTTTCATCAAATCAAAAATTTAAAATTTCTTTTAACTTCATAAATGAGTTCCACATATTCACATAAATAATAGTCTATTCATTCGAAATTGAATATCCACATTTGACTTTGGTTACAAATTGAAGAAGACATATGACTTTAATTAACTCACAAAATTATTCTTGAATGGATCGTGGATCTCATGAGATGTAAATTCCTTAAATTAAGATGGTGAGTGATGGAGACCATGAGTTAGTGATATATAAATTTTTTTAAATTAAAGAGTTTATTAATTAAACTTTGGATAAAAAAATACGTTTATTTAATTAAAATGGACACTCAGTTCCGAACAAACTAAAATGAAACTGTAAAAAGTCAATTCCATAAGGAGAGAATATTTTTTTCAATATATTTTAATTAAAAACAATATATCAAACAATTTATTAATCATATTTTATACTAAGTGAGACTCAAACATATCTTATCAAACTTTCAATTTCCTAACTTAAAAAAATTCCTTTAAATTCCAAATAAATAAATTCTTATCCAAACACAAAAAATATTTTCATTTTGAAAAAAAAACAACAAAAAACTCAATCCAAATACATTATTAATCTCCTTTCATTTAAAATTAATTATAAAATTAAAAAATTTCTTAATGTATACTCTCTCAATTCATAATTAAATGTCCATATTTCAATTTTGATTAATATAGAATTGAATGTCTATTTTTTTAAAATAAATATATTTTTTATCTAAATTTTCACTAACATTCTTCTTAATTTAAGAGATTTACATCTCATTAATTTATACGGTCCTGCAACAAGTTACATAAATAACAAAGATATTGTGATAATTTCCTTTTAAATTAAATGCTATTTTTAATTTTTATATCAATTCAAAAAGGAAGAATGTCAAATTTAGTCCCTAAACTATTTTTAATTTTTAGTTTTAGTCTCATTTTTTTTCATTTGTTTAAATCCTCAAATATTTTCATTTTTCAACTTTGGTCCTTTATCTTTTTTTAATATTTAATATTCCTGAACTATTTTTACTTTTTCAACTTTGGTTGCTGATTATTTTCTTTTTATCTTTTTTTTTTATCCTTGAACTATTGCCAATTTTTTATATGAAAAAGATCAAACTTGAAAAATTGAAAATAATTTGGGAATATAAAAAATAGAAAATAAAACAATTAGGGATCAAAATTGAAAAAGTAAAAATAGTTCAAGGATAAAAAATATAAAAAAGGATTAAGGACCAAAATTGAGAAAACAAAAATAGTATAGGATTTAAACATATGAAAAAAAAAGATATGAGACCAAAACTAAGAATTAAAAATAGTTTAGGGACTAAATTTGATAATAATCCATTCAAAAATAGATATTCAATTATAAATAAAGGAACTATAAAATTTGTAAAAAGCAAAAACAGTTAGAGCTAAGTGGGAGTGGTAATGAAAATAACTCACTCAGAAAATTAATTAATTAATAAATTGATAATGGAAGTAATTCAAAATGATACTTACTAAATCAATACTTTTTTCACTTTAGAATTAAATATTCATACTTGACTTAATAAAAAAATAAGTAGATATTTTGACATTAAAGAAGTTCATCATGTTGTCCTTGTTAGTTATGTTTTTGGTAGTGAGATCGGTTGAATGTAAATTAGGGGTGTTCCACATTGAATTCAGTGTAATTTTTAAATCTTGTGAATTTTCATGGATTGTTTGGATATTAATAAAATGGATTTTTTGATTGATCTTTTATTTACTTTAGATTTTATACTTTTTATTATCATATATATATATATATATATATGTTACATACATTTCAACGTATAAAATTTTGAATGAAGTTTTTCTACTTAATGTTTAGTTTTATTGCTAATAAAATTTAAACAATAATTTGAAAAGAAAACAAAAAGTAAATTGCTTACACACTTTTTTCTACACCAATCTAGATTTACGAGTGAATTATAGTATAATTCATCCTCTCTCCTTGAATAGATGAATTACATAGAAATTTTATGTTAATTTTTTTTATGGATTTGGTGAATTTTATTAGAGTTTTTGTAATAAAATGGATATAATAATTTATACATAAAAAATAACATATAAATAAATCAATATATGTGTAGAATGTTTTTGTCGTGAAAGGAGAAACATAAAGTTTTGATAGCTAAGTTGAGAGAGAAACATGATTTGTTTTTATTTTTATTTTTATCGGTAATACAAGACAAATTTCATGAAATTCCTATTTGTAGACTTGTGAAAGAATTATTTCTTCATATTTTTTGAATTTCAATTAAAAATAGAATTTTATTAGATTTCATATTTTTTGAGGATACTAGAATCTTATGAAATCAATTAAATTTTATATTAAGGATATTGAATTTTGATAGATTTAATAAAATTGTAAATTGAGTATACGTGAAATGTCATTGAATTTTAAATTATATCAAAATTTATAATGGAGACACCGATATCTTAAATTAATAAAGTAAATTATATTTAATTTTGAATATTCTAAATATAAAAGATGTAGATATTTAAGTTCATATAGAAAGAATACTTAAAATAGTATTTTTTTTTGTAAATATCCTTTTGCAATTTTTCTCTCGATAGAGGCTTTTAATGCAAAGTTAATGACATCCAGTTTTGTCACATGCGGTTTGAAATTATTCAAAAATTTCCAACTAATCACAATTGAAATTATTATATGCCTAAAATCTCCGTATGGCATCCTAATTTTGAATTCTGAAAAAGAAAGTTAATTCACTCCTGTTTAAAGGGAGCCTGAACATCCCATGTTTCATCTATTGTTTGTCAGTAATATGAGTTCATTCTTTTGCTTGATATTGATTCTTGCTCGGGGCTTGTTCTTGAGTGCAGCTCATGAACATCAGCCAAAAAATATCTTTATTTTAGCCGGACAAAGTAACATGTCCGGCCGAGGTGGCGTGACCAATGGCACCTGGGATGGTGTTGTTCCTCCTCAATGTCAACCAAACCCTTCTGCCCTTCGATTCAGTGGAGGGATTAATTGGGTAGAGGCAGAGGAGCCCTTACACAAAGACATCGATGTGAACACCACTTGTGGAATTAGCCCCGGATTGGCTTTTGCAAATTCATTACTGTCCAAGAATTCAAGGCTCGGGGTCATTGGTCTGGTTCCTTGTGCTATAGGAGGAACAAAAATCAGCGAATGGGCTCGTGGTACCTATCTTTACAACCAGTTATTGAGTCGCACAATGGCAGCCCTGAGTGGTGAAGGATGTTTAAGGGCACTCCTATGGTACCAAGGGGAGAGTGACACAGTGAATCCAGAAGATGCCAAACTATACAAAAGGAGATTAGAGCAGTTTTTAACCAATGTTAGAGATGATCTGAACTCATCCACCCTTCCTGTGATTCAGGTTAATTATTTCACCTTCTTTTTTTTTTTTTTTTGACAACTCAAGTTTCAACTTGTGCTCTACGGTTCTTATTTTGTCAAGATTCGAATCCACACTTTCCTCTATAGTCTTTTGTCACTTGTTCAATGCCCCATATGACTTTTTTTGCTACTTCTAATTATGTGTGGTGGTCCTTCATTGATGCTTTGATTTAATTTTGGTGGGTGGATTGCAGGTGGCTTTGGCATCAGGACAAGGACCTTATGTGGAGGAGGTAAGAAAGGCTCAATTGGGAATTAGGCTTCCAGGGGTGAGATGTATTGATGCAAAGGGACTAGAGTTGGAGCAGGATCATTTACACCTGACTACTCAAGCAGAGGTCAAGCTTGGGGAAATGTTTGCTGACGCCTTTCTTCAGACACTGCAGCCAAGAGAATAACAGGTCACACAGGAGATGTACTACTAATTAAATTATTAATCACCCCTTACCACCATGCTTTTAGGTCTCAATTGTTCAAATTTTTATTCTGCAAGTCGTTATGTATTCAATTTTTTTTTCCTGTATGTTCCATCAGCGTTTTTGTCATGATCACTGCCAGCCAAAAGGCCTTCAAATTTGATTTGATGAGCTCCAAATTTTGAAGTGACAGATCATTTTAAACATTTTTTTATATAAAACATGACTTCACGCCTGACTAGGTTGAACTTAGAACTTACCTCTGATCCTTTGAACTTATAATGTTATATATATCAGCTAATTAGTGACCAGCTTTACCCTAAGAGTGATTTATTTCGTGGACTGAATTTAAGTGTAAATCATAATAGGAAAAATAGTGACTTCATAAAATCTAGTATTGTTATGACTTTGATAAATATATTTATTTAGAAATGAGACATTCAACATTGCATATTAGTTGTGGTTCTCCTAGTTGGGGCAATAATACGGTTTAAAAATCGACTTAGTCTTTCTACTTATAAGAATAAATAAAAACCTTCGAGAGTGGATTTGGGTGGTGTTATAGCGAAAACATGGGGGAAAAAAAGAAGTTGCATAAAAAAATTAATTATGTATTTAAATATACTTAGGATAAATAATCCTTAAAAGAATACGAAGAGAGAGAGAGAGAGAGAGAAAAAAAAAAAAAACGCGGAAGTGGAAGTTGGAACCAATAAAAAAAATGTTGGATAATGGAGATGGTGTCAAAATGTGTTTCCTTCCACAAAGATACTAAGATATTTTTTTTCCACAATTAATTCAGTTAAGATTTAAATTTTATATACATTTTTTATATATATATTTTTACTAATCATTAATTACTTAAATTATTTCAAATCAAACAAATTAATAGTTTTTTTTCTTGAAAGTACAATTTCAAACAATTTTATGATTAAATATTAATTGTTAGTTCTAAGGAGTTATTTTTCAATTACTTTATAGTTTAGTTTCAAGTTTTAAATTCAATATAAAATTAATTTTTGATCGAAAATAAAAATTAGCAATTAGGGATAAAAGTGTAAATATAAAATTACATATGATATTTATATAAAAAGTAAATTATCATTTTTGAAGATTGACAAAAAATGAATTAAGGGACTATTGTAGGATGAAGAGAGTAAAAAATATTGAATAAACCTAGCATAACCACATCTGCATGGTATTGAAGAACCCACTTTACCTTGGCAGTGCAAGCAGCCCAATCCAACGTTGTCCATTAGCAGTAGATCATGCATTCCTACAGCCCAGCTTGCAGGAAAAAAAAAAAAAAAAACTCATAAAAGAACAAAGAGTTTTCTCTAGTAGAGCAATTAAGAGCATTTGTACCAATTAAGTAATCTTAAAGAATATAAATGATCATAATTCAGTCATCTTGATTTTCCATTTTTGCACGCTTATCGCCCCATTATTCTTTTGGGGAAAAAATAATTATACTCTAGAAGATGGACGTTTTTCACCAAAGCATTTAAAAATTAATGGGTTTCTTACATTTTTTTAATGCTCTCTGTGCACAAAAAGTTATTGTCATATTTTTGGTTTTCACACAAAGAAAATCTTCAATATTATGAAGTTTTGAGAATAAAAGACTAAAATAATTTAAAATTTTGAAAATGAACAGGCCACTAATACGTGTATTTGAAAAATAAAAAAACTCTAAATCGACCGAATAAATTTTATAAGAAATTATAAATCAATTAATGTAATAATTTAGTATATCTAAAAGAAATGTAAAATTAGAAAAAAAATCAATAACTACCCTAATTAATTCACATAAGTATGAAACTATCCTTGTCGAAATAAAAAAAGAAGATTTCACATAACCTCTAAATCACTTTGCAATATTACTCCCAATAGAATGTTTCATTGCACTTTTGTCGCATGGATTTTGAAACTTATTCAAAAATTTCCAAAGGTTTCCTTGAAAGAAAAAAAAAAAACTAATTAATCACAGTAGTAATTTATAATAGGTCGAAAATATATGTATAGTGCTCTAATTTTAAATTTCAGAAAAAGAAATTTCTTTTGAACAACTCATGTTTCATATTGCATTGTTTCCTGGCAACAATAGAATTTCAGACAAAATTGTTGCATTTCTGGCCAATTCTGGTCAAATCGAGTATGCTGATAACTGTCTCTCATCAACCACCAGTTAGGTGCACCTTATCCATCCTTGTTCGCGCCAGAGAAATTAATGAAAATATTGAAATTTTAGTCATTCGACTTTCAAATGACAATCGAGTGAGTTAAATAGCAAAGTGCTTTAATTATCAATATAAAAAATTATGGTATTTTTAAAATTAAATATTTTAATAATTCAAACTATAAAAATTTATGTGCTAAATATGTCAATTTATCTCTAACTGATAAAAGTGAATGGATAAAAATGTAGTCAAATGACTATTTAGCTATTTTATAGACGAAAGTGCCTTTTGCCGTGTCTATGTGTGCGTGTTTTATTCAAAACAGGCTGGGCTTTTTGAGGCAACATTGGAATGGGCTGCTTTCGCAGCGATATATGCCAAGGCTCACGTGGGTTGTCCAATACCCTAAGTTTGATTTATCTCTTACCCACGCAGTTGTGCAACTGCAATCATCTTGATTTTCCATTTCTTTCATGCTTATTGCGCCAAATTTTTTGGGACGAAAATGTAAAATTATACTCTAAAAGGGGGATGTTTTTCACGAAAATCTTAAATCTTATCCCACATAGGAGCTCTTGAAGAATAAGGAGGAATTAATCTTACGTGGAAACTGAATCTTTTACTTATAAAAATATTTAATTTCAAATAGGAAAGAGTAGTTAACATAGTTTTTGTTTTTTTAAGAATCTCGTTTTACAATTTTACTCTCTATAGAAACTTTTTATTTCAATTTGCTAGTTGAAGGAGGGCAGTTAATGTCTTAATGACATCCAGTTTTGTCCCATACGTTTTGAAATTATTCAAAAAATTTCAACTAATCACACTTGAAATTACAATATGCCTAAAATCTACGTATGGTATCCTAATTTTGGATTCTGAAAAGGAAAGTTCATCCATTCAAACAACTCCTGTTCAAAGGGAGACTGAACATCTCGTGTTCCATCCATTGTTTCTCAGCAATATGATTTCTTTCCTTTGCTTGATATTGTTTCTTGCTTGGGGCTTGCTCTTGAGTGCAGCTCATGATCATCAACTGCCAAATAACATCTTTATTTTAGCCGGACAAAGCAATATGTCAGGCCCAAGTGGTGTGACCAATGACACCTGGGATGGTGTTGTTCCTCCTCAATGTCAACCCAACCCTTCTGTTCTTCGATTCTGTGGAGGGCTTAATTGGGTAGAGGCAGAGGAGCCCTTAATTGAAGATCAAATCAATGGCATCACACACGATGTGGAAATTTGATAAGTATTGAAGTGAGTATAGCGTCATTCTTGTACTTGGATGTGTTCTTAACCAGAGGGCAAAGTTAGAATTTTTGGACTTTGTATATAAAAAGGTTTTATCCACATAATTACCGAGATAAAGTGAATAAGGTGAAAGAGGTTTTGTATAAGTTATTTGGTGCCTATAAATCTAATAGGCCAAGCACATTTGAAATCACCTCATCAAGAAATTGTCAATCTCAATCACAAGCACAAACAACAATAGGTGGAACAAGCTCTTCATTTATGGCATACATTTTTTATGTAAGATAATTAGATTTTTCTTATATAATTGTAATTGTTTATTCAAGCATTCTTTTTATATTGCTCATGTTTTTCATATTATCTATCTTTTGTGTTGGTCCAATTCTAGGAATATCAATACATGAAGCAAATGAATTCGAATGAAGGCAAGTCCCAACTTGATATATACTTGGAAGAATGCACTGCTATAAATAATTTGAATTCGAATGAAGGCAAGTCCCAACTTGATATATACTTGGAAGAATGCACTGCTATAAATAATTTGAATTCGAATGAAGGCAAGTCCCAACTTGATATATACTTGGAAGAATGCACTGCTATAAATAATTTGGATGTGCTTGAGTATTGAAAGTTGAATACATAAATTCCTTCAACTTGCAATTATAACTGGTGATATTTTGAACATTTCAATAACAATAATGGCTTCAGGATCTTCATTTAGCATTGATGGTAAGATCTTAAACAAGAATAAAAGTTATTTGATCTATGAAAATATGCAAGTCCTTATTTGTACATGTAATTGGTTGCATCGTTACAAAATTGAACTTTCTAGCAATAACTTCTCTTACTTTTTTAATTTTTTTTTTATAATTTCTCTTATTTTGCATGTTAGTTATTATCTTATTTTTATGATGAATTACAAATATACAAGAATGCGAGGAGATACATTTGTCTGATTCCAACATTGTTCATGATCTTGATGATGAATGATGCAAAATGCAAAACTAGACCACATGTTGAGGATAATCTGATTGATATTTGATGTTTTTTCCTTCTAGAAAATTTTTGATTTTGCATTTGGTTTGGACTTCGCAATATGTTAGAATTTTCAATTCTTGACAGTTGGCATGACATGATATTGGAAAAAAAAGAGTCAAGGCAGGATCAACAATGCATTTATTTATGTTCTATTCCACCATACTTTTATTTAAAGTAAATGTAACTTATTCCCAAAACAAAAAAAAAGTATCATTTAAGTTAATTTTTTAATTTTTTTTAATGTATTAAAATGTTTTTCTAAAATAGTTAGGTTGGGTTGGACTAGGTTTCAAAAACTTAGGACCGATTGGTGCTCAGGCTGGCCCGACCAAGTTGGGCCAAGCAACCCGATTTTCCAGCTCTAAAGAAGAGAGACGATTTTCACATAGACATAGAAAAAGAAGAAAAAATGAATTTTTTTTTTTTTACCAATAGAGAGCAATTAAGAGAATTTGCACCATTTGAGTAATCTTCAAGATTATAAATGATCATAATTCAATCGTCTTGATTTTCCATTTTTTGGAACGCTTATTGGCTCATATTCTTTTGGGAGAAAAATTAGTACTCTTGAAGGGGGACGTTTTTCACGAAAATAATTAAAAATTAATGGGTATTTTAATTTTTTTTATGCTCTCTTGTGCATGAAAATTTATTATCATATTTTGGTTTTCACACAAAGAAAAAATCTTCAATATATGAAGTTTTGAGAATAAAAGACAAACAATTTAAAAATTTGAAAGTAAGTATAGCACTAATAGGCGTATTTGAAAATATAAAACTCTAAATGGATCGGATAAATTTTGTTAGAAATTGTAAATCAATTAATGTAATAATTTAGTATATCTATAAGAAATGTTAAATTAGAAAAAAAATCAATAAATACCTTCATTAATTTCACATAACTATTCTTCTCAAAAAGCAAAAAAAAGATTTCACGTAACATCTGAATCGCTTTGCAATTTTACTCCCAATAGAATTATTTATTGCAATTTCCAAGTAAAAGGAAGATAGTTTTTCAGTTTTTAAAAATATATAGTATAACTTAAATTCATGATATTTAAAATAATATATAAAATCACTTTACCAATTAAAATGCAGTCGTTTGTTAGTCACTGCTTTAGCAATTCAGCTAACATCCAATTTTGTCACATGCATTTTAAAATTGATTCAAAATTTTCCAATGGTTTCCTTAAAAAACAACTAACTAATCACAGTTATTATTTATAATATGTCGAAAATTCTACGTGTGGTGCTCGAATTTTGAATTCCGAAAAAGAAGTTCCATTTAAACAACTCCTGTCCGTTTAAACTGAACCTGAAACATCTCATGTTTCATAATTCCATTGTTTCTAGGCAATATGATTTCTCTTCTTTGCATGATGTTCTTTCTTTTGTCGAGTGCAGCTGCTCCAGCTCATGATCATCAACCAAATAACATCTTTATTTTAGCTGGTCAAAGTAATATGGCAGGCCGAGGCGGTGTGATCAATGGCAACTGGGATCGTGTAATTCCTCCACAATGCCGACGGAACTCATCTGCCCTTCGATTCAGTGGGGCACGGACTTGGGTTGAGGCAGGGGAGCCCTTGCACAAAGACATCGATGTGAACAGAACTTGTGGAATTAGCCTCGGGATGGCCTTTGCAAATTCATTGCTGTCCAAGAAGCCGAGCCTTGGGGTGATTGGTTTGGTCCCTTGTGCTGTTGGAGGAACAAATATTAGAAAATGGGCTCGTGGTACCTATCTTTATAACCAGCTAGTGAGTCGAACAAAGGCAGCCATGAGTGGTAAAGGACGTTTGAGGGCACTTCTATGGTACCAAGGGGAGAGTGACACTGTGAACCATGAAGATGCCAAATTATACAGAATGAGATTAGACCAGTTTTTAACTAGTGTTCGACATGATCTGAATTCACCCACCTTTCCTGTGATTCAGGTTAGTCCCTATTATATTTATCGTCATCTGTGAATTGTTTCACCCTCTTCTGCAGATTTCTGACTTTCTTTATTATTTTAAGAAAGTTAACATTAAATTCTGAATATCTCAAATAAAAATGTGAATATTTAATTCAATGTAGATGTAAAAATGTGAATATTTAATTCAATGTAGATGTGGAAGGAGTCTATGTTTGGTCCTCCATTGATGGTATGATAAATTTTGGTCGTTGGATTGTAGGTGGCTTTAGCATCAGGGGAAGGACCTTATGTAGAGGAGGTGAGAAGGGCTCAATTGGGAATTAAGCTTCCGCATGTGAGATGCATTGATGCAAAGGGACTAAAGTTGGGGCCAGATAATCTACATCTCACTGCTCAAGCAGAGGTCAGGCTTGGAGAAATGTTTGCTGACGCATTTATTCTGACACTACCAAGAGAATAACAAAACACAACAGCCCTTTACCGGTACCACCATGCTTTTAGGTTTAAAAGTACAATTTTTTATTTAGCAAAAATTGTTATTCTCTCAAATTGGTTATTTTCCTGTATACTGCACCAGCTTTATTGTAATGATCAGTGCCCACGAAAAGGCCTTCAAAATTTGAATCGATGAGCTCCAAATTTTCCAGTGATGGGATCATCTAAAACACTTTTAAAGAAGTCATGGCTGATTAGGTTAGAACTTAGACCAACTCCATTCATCTAATTCTCTAAAATAAAATTCTCATGCTTTAAATGAGTTTCATTTATTCACATTATTTTTTCAATTTTTTATAACTCTTTACTTCAATTATACAACTCTATCAATCATAACATACAGGACTCACATATTATATCACACTCATATTTCATTAATATTTTTACTAAAATACTAAATTTAACATATTACTCAATTTTTATGTTATTAAATTATTAATTTAAAATAATAATTAATGTTTTTTTAAAAAATATTCTTATTATTAAAATATAAAATTTTATTCGATAACACACTTTTAAAAAAATTACAAAGCAAAACACAAAATATACAATTCTATAAATTATAATAAATGAGACCCGTAAATTACATCACATTTCTATTTTAACAATCCTAATTTTATTATTATTTACATCACTTCCCTATTTTATACATATTAAGTTATGAATTTTAAATAATAATTAATTTTATGAATATGAATAATTTCACACATTTATTTTTTAAAAAATAGCACAAAATTATTTTGTTTTATATTCTCAATTTGAGAAGAAATCACTAAAATTAATAAATTTATACTAGTTTAGAAAATTTATTCTTCAAACTAAAATATAGCCGTTGGTCAATTAAGATAACATTTAAAAGAAAAAAATCAACATGCAAAAAAAGTTTTAAAAGAAAATTGATATTTTTTTAAAAAAGAAAATGATAAAAAAGAAGATGTCACAATTTCATATTTCAATATTGATGGGCTAAGGTAAAGTGCATATTTTTGAGTTGCATAATGGAAGAAACGTTGCACCACGCTGACAAAAATCAAATGCATCTTGAGTTGCATATGTACAAATAATACTTCCAGTGGAGCTGATATTACCTCACATCCTTTTTATATATATAAAGTATATTTAATTGTTCTCGGGTAATTGGTATCGCATAGAGAAAATTAGGTTACAGATTGGTTTTATGTTGATCTTGGAGTCTTAAATTATTCACAACATAAATAATAGTGATTGTATGCCTTATTAAAAACTATAAGGTTTACGTGAATTGAATTCATATCATAAGTTTAAAATATAATTTATCTATCTACTGTTTAAAGTACAATCTATTTCCACTTCTTTTTTTTTTTTTTGGTAAAAGCCGTAATGTACTCATTCTGCTCCTTTTGCAGCTGTCTGCATTTGTTTTTTCTTTCTTTTTATTATTTTTTTAAAATACAAGAATAAAGTATTCATTCTGCTCCTTGTAGCTGTCCACATTCTTTTTTTTTTTTTTGAGGCAGTCCACATTTGTTATTTCACACGAATTATGAAGATTCTAAAATTCATGATATTGTGAGACAAAAAAAAAAAAAAAACTAACTTATTAATTACACAAAAAAAAAAATTATGTCTCTTTCTCATTCATCTCTTTTTTATCTATGTTTCCCAACTCTTCATTGAAAATAAAAGTCAAAGTTTTATAAAGAAAGAACAAAAAAAGTAAATGAGTTATTGCAAATGTTAAGAGTAGATGTGAGACTGAATTTACCATTAAAAAAACTGTAAAAATGTTCCAAAAATATATTAGATTATCGCATTCCTTCAACCGATTGAAGGATGGATAATATAAGTTAGGAGACACAAACCGGTCAGCTCTATACGAGGATGGAGTTTCCCAGTAGCTTGGAAACTTGGCAGCAAAATATACCTTAACCAAAATATAATCTAATGTTTTTTATACACTTGATTTTGTGGGTTAACATAAGAGATAAGGATTTCAGCCACTCAAATTGTACAATAGTTTTACTTACAAAAGACACAATATTGTCTTTATTTTATAGAGAAATATACCTGCACTTTACTTTCAGAGTCTATGGTGTATTTGGATTAGATTTCTAAGAGAGTTTTTTTTTATAATAAAAATAAATAAATAGAATAGAGTTAATTGTCTGTCAAGATGGCGCAATTGCCAAATTCTTGATCAGAATTTTGAATTACGATCTGAACGTAGTCATAATCAATTGATTACGGATATAATCTAATGTTTACTTCAGTCTAAGGGCAATTTAAATTTGTTCTAACCTTAATTTGTGTTCGTTTTTAATTTATTCAATAAAGATTGTTTTCTCGAGAAAAAAAAATATATAGCTATTCTTTTTCATTGAGCAATATTACGGGTTTGGATAAAATTAGATTACTTCAAAAGTCAATGTAATATACTAATTTAAAATATCTAAATTGTGTGATTCAAATTCAATCAATAAAAAAGTTCTATCAATTGTAATATATTAATTTAAAATATCTAAATTGTGTGTTCTATCAATGATATTAATAGAAAAGACAATTTATTTTAAAAAAAATTGAACAAAATACAAACAAGAATTAAGAAGAATCTTTGACTTAAAAAAAAAAAAACAAATCAGCGTAATCTTTGTTTTTATGGTGTAAATACACAAATCACAATAGTTATATGATTGGTAGATTTTTTCATCGGATAACTTTTTACCCAACCTTATCTAGCAACGATGGATTATGGGATTTATATATTCTGACTATTAAATCACGTGAAATTTTACTCAACACCAAGTGCAATGCATGAAATACATATAAGCGGGTGAATAAAAAGTTTTTTTCCACTTAAATTTTTTAAATTGATTTTTTAAATTTAAAATTACAAATGGAAAGGAATTTATAAAACATTTCTATAGAATGAATTCTGAGCATGACTACTAAGTCATGTGCTTAAAGTCTACGATTTCGAGTGGTACAAGCCCTGATCAAGAGGGAATAAAGGGATAACTGATAAAGTCTTTCCTGGTAAGGATAAGCTTTTCCTGGATAATTAGTTTGCTTATGGATACATATGTAATCTTTGTATTTTCTTTTTGTTTTTTTTTCTTCTTCTTTTGTAACATGTAAGGGCACTCGTTAGGAAAAGGTAGGAACTATAGATTAATTTTGTGCTTTGATTGAGAAGATAAACAAGTTGTACTACCGTTGCAAAGTCTCAGAACATATAAATGAAGTACAGAGGTTGTAGTTACCGCAGGAATTCAAAAAAAAAAAAAAAAACAAATCTAATCAGATTCTTCAGTTAAATCAGATCAGCTAAATAATTCAGGTGAATTTTTTTTTTTTGAGTGAAGCATTTTCTTGTTGAGATTGAGAAACTCGGGAAGATCCAGTTTGTTGCAAACTTATCTCTAACAGCAATCTCCTACAAGTATAAATGTTTCAAAAGTCCAAAGTAGTTCAATAAATTTTCTTAACCATTCCAGGATTAATCTTTCCTAAGATCCATAATTAAGGGGTAGCCACAGGTCTCTGATTTCATACATTCCTCTGTAAAGGAATGTTTACCTTTGTTTGCTTCATTCTTTGGGCTTATGCCGGGTTGGTCAATTCTGCACATCAAAATAATGTGCAGAGCATATTCATATTGGCAGGCCAAAGCAATATGTCCGGCAGAGGAGGGGTGGCGAATGAGACCTGGGACGGCGTTGTTCCTCTTCAATCCCAACCCAACTCGACAATTCTTCGTCTCAATATCAATCTAACTTGGGTGAAGGCTCGTGAACCTTTGCACAAAGATATAGATTCGAATAAAACGTGTGGAGTTGGACCCGGGTTGCCATTTGCTAAATCAATCCTGGAAAAGGACCCCAGTCTTGGTGTGATTGGTTTAGTCCCTTGTGCCATCGGAGGAACCAGAATAAGTGAGTGGGCTCGTGGTTCCGATCTCTACAACCATATGATGAGTCGGACGGAGGCGGCCTTACAGAGTGGTGGGACTATCCGGGCACTTTTATGGTTTCAAGGGGAAAGTGATACAAACACCCCTGAGGAGGCCAAACAGTATAAGGTGAAATTGGAAAGGTTTTTCAATGATGTACGAGCTGATCTAAATATGTCTACACTTCCCATAATCCAGGTACAAAGATTTTTTGTTTTAATTTAATAATTTAACTCATGTAATTAGGTCCTTCCATGTCAATTCTTGGATACGTTTTGGTGCAGGTGGCTTTGGCATCAGGAGAAGGGCCTTATATAGAAACAGTGAGGGCAGCCCAGATGGGAATTCAACTTCCAGATGTGAAATGCATTGATGCAAAGGGTTTGCAATTGGGGCCAGATAACTTGCACCTTACTACTCCAGCCCAAGTTCATCTTGGGGAGATGTTTGCTGAAACATTTCTTCAATCTTTGCCTCTTCCTGTACAGAGTAGTGCCGCCAGAGGGTTACAGAATTTTGTTCTAGACTCCGTTTTTCGTTGGATTCTTTTTAGATAAGTGATGACATCTATCTAGGCTGGAAATAAATCTAAAAGGTAGTAGCGCAAAAGGCTATTGATTCTCTTGCGATGTCTATACATATTGCTCTACTTTTTTAAAAATTTTATTTCGTATTCATTCTATTTGTTAATCGAGCTTTTAATTATTCAAACATTGTTAATTCATAGAATTAATAACTTCCTTAATGTGTTCTTTAGTCCCTGATTAAGTATAGTTTTAAAATAATTTCATTTTACGTGAATTTAATTATCTATTCATTGCAATCTCTATGTTCTGAGAGACTACTAGTTGTCTTTGAAGATGGCTAGATTTCATTTCAAATTCCGATATGAAAATCCTCGTAGTCTAATGTTTACTTTTTGTTTATTTTCAATCTAAGGATAATCTTTGTCGTATATATATATTTATATATAAAATCTAAATGGGATCAAGTGTGTTACTTCATGAACAAAGAACGTTACAAAAATATACATATTACAACTGTGTATCGTCAAGAGTTTCATGGTATTAATTCCTAAACCATGCAGAAAGTAATTCTACAACTTGTCTAAGGATAATCTTAAACTTGTTCTCACCTAATTTGTATTTATTTCTTATTTATTCAATAATAATCTTTTCTCTAAAAAGAGCAATATGGCTATACTTTTTCTTTTGAACAAAGAAAATTAAATCTCTCTCCTAATCTCCTTCCTCTCACTTTAAACGCCAATTGCTGACGTCAGAGACACTGTCTTTCGTTCGACCGGAGTGTCTCTGATGATTTCATAATCGTATTTAGTTGCAGTACTCTTTGTCTGATCTACTTTTGGAATTTTGTTCATATATATTGGGCTTTAATCAGTTTAACTTTCTTTCATTGATGTCATTGGTGGGAAATGTGTCGAAATGGCAATTAATAGATAATAACCCAAAAAAGGCACAAAAGATTTACGTGTTTCTAGATGCTTAGAGCTGAAACTAAATGCCTCTATTTATAGGCAAAAATCAGCTCCTAATCCCTTGTGAGTGAAAGAGGTAAACACTTACAATTTCAGATTTGATTTCGTCAAAATAACAATTCAAAACATGATTTTGATGCCAAACTTTCTTTTCTTCATTTCACACTTACCAAATGAGTCATCCTTTTTAACGGTTGGAGTACTTCGGTGGGGAATGGAATTGCATGCCGTTAGAGAGTGTGTTTTGTTCTGCCTTCTATGTGTTTCTCGGTTTGTTGGCGTTTGAGTGGAAGAGGAGAAGCGAACTGAATTTTGACTGTTCTTGAAATTTATTGATGTAAGTTTTTGATTTTGCATGTAGTTTGTGGATTTGGTTCCTGAAATAGCTTCGATGGTTGACGATTTTTCTAAAATTTAAAACTAAAGGGAAAGGATTTTGAGGTTAGAAGATGGGCGTTGAGACTTGAGATCCAGCTGTTGAAGTGAATAATAATAATGATGATGATGATGATAATTCTTTATTAGAATTACTAAATGAACACCCGATTTATTAAACCGCACAACTTTTCTTCTAATTTTATCCTTGACATTTCTCTCTCTACTTTATTACTCTAAAAAAATGTTCTCAATATATTCAAGAAAAATGTAAGATGTAGAAGTCGAATTTAATTCTGATTTTGGTTACGATCCATGTATCGATGATAATAAGATATATTTCAGTCTTTTATCTTCAATTTACGTATATTTTTATAGAATCGTACAAATCCATTTTGTCTAGAGAGTCAACCCGGACAAGCCGGGTCGGGCTGGGTCAAATTTTTCCATTTTCATGCTATTTTAATTTATTTTAGTATACATTTAACTAATTAATTATATATGTTATATTTTTTAGGAATAAGTTGTTTTAGAAGATTTTCTAGATATACTTATAGATGTGTCTGCAGATTTGTAACCAATGAGGTATTTTCTTCTAAATATGAAATTATTCAATGGATTCGAGATCAAGCTTTATTATGTGACTATTATCTTATAATAGATAGATCGAAGCCAGAAAAAAAGTGTATATAAGATGTGAGCGTTTAGAATGTTATAAGAATAGTGATACATATATTACATTTGACAGTAAGAGTAGAAAAGGAATTGTGACAAAGAAAATTGATTATCCATTTGATCTGAGGGCATCAAGGATAAGACATGAACATTGGGTTATCCATTTGATCTGAGGGCATCAAGGATAAGACATGAACATTGAGTTATAGAGATTCATAATGGTACACATAATTATTATTTTAATTAAAATAACACTATTTCAAACTAAACTAATTAAAAATAAATTCTTCCAAATTAAAATAAATAAAATTAATATTTTTATAATTCAAGTTAACTAATTCAAACTAAATAATAAAATTTAACAATTAAACACAAATATTAAAAAAAAGGAAAAACTCAACTCATTATTAACTTAATTAACCTTAATTATTCTTAATAAAATGAAAAATAATTCATATTAATATAAATTAAAGTTAACTGATTAAAAGAAAGCAATATAACATAACATATCAAACTAAAATATAAAAACAAAAAAAACTACTACATTACTAAACTTAATTAGGTTATTCACATTAAACTTAGATTTGTTTTCATTACACTTAAATAATTAAAATAAAATATTCTAAACCTAAATATATTAATTTATAATTTTTTCAACTAAATTATTGTTAACTAAATAAAGTAAATTAAACTTAACTAATTAACACTAAGTAATTTAATTTAATAAATCAAATGCGAATATTAAAAGTGAGAAAATAATTAATTAATTGAATATATATGCATTTATTAAATTAACTAAAGTTTTTTTAAAAAAAAACAACGCACTTGGCCAGTTCATTGGCCCGTTTGGATGGTGCAAGCAACCCGTTCAAACGGGCTTGCGGACAACAACACCATATTCAATTTTTTTCTTTATTTTTTCAAATTTCATCAATTTTACATCAAAATTTATCCATATAAACATAAATACATCATTTACAAACAATATTCATTCATTAAAATAAACTTTCATGCATTAAATTATAAGATTTTATCAATTCAAACCATATATAAACTAGATCCATTTTTTCCAATTTTAACCAATAATATCAAAAAAAAATCCATAATAAATGAATAAAAGTAGTTATGTAATAGAAAAATAATTTTTTAGGCATTTATTTTGTTCAAAACGACTCTGATTTGATAAATTTTGGTAGAGATTTAAGAGAGTTTAATGTAAAGAGATAATATAAAAGGGTAAAAATAAAATTTTAAAATGTACATTTATTAAATATAGCGTTTAATAAATATGTTATTTATGGGTGTATTAGGTATACTAGAGGGAGAGAAGAAAAAGTTTGTAATATTAAATTAGATTGCATTGTAGTCATGTGTAGAATGCAACTTTTTGTTTTTTAAATTAAAGAAATATGGAGAAGGAAGTTCGGGGTTTGGATAAACGGTCCTTCCATATGCGGTTTCTTCCAGGGGGGAGGGTGGTGGGTCTGACTCCATCTAACCCAACTCACTCCCATGATCCCATTCCCATGTACTATTCAAAAAAAAAAATTAAGGGGATATAATGCAATTTATAATTTTGGGTTCTTCTTTTAAGCTGCCGTCGCCGCTTCAATTCAGTACAAAAGCTGATGGGCATACAACTGCAACGAGAAACTACACAAAACAGAGTGGCCAAAGCATAGGAAGCAAACAAAACTACAATAGGCTAGTTCGAAAAACAAAAAACTCAACAACCAAAGCAAAACAACAAAGTAATCCTATTAACATTTAGCCTACCACCAAAGTTGCAGAGCCCAAAACACCAGAATGCCTTCCGCACCGAGAACACCTGGAATGCCGACAAAGGAACACATCTCGCAAGAACTTTACATAAGCAATAGGCGGCAACGCCGAACCATCCATCTCTGATGAGTGATGAGGCATATGGCGGCAGCTTCTTCCAAGAAGAAGAAGAATGATATTTGAAGTTTTTTGTGGACTTGGTGGATTTGATAGGGCGGTATCACTGGTTTTCAGCGATTGCAGCGGCTTCCTAGGAGGAGGAACAAGAAGAGTGAAATATAGGAGGAAAGTGTGAAACATGAAAATATTTTTAAAAGTATCCTCAACTTTTGTTTATTACAATAAAGTATATAATGATGTTAATGACAAAACTACCCCTAACTTACCGGAACTTTTATGTGTTTAATGGCTAAATTGGATGAAAGGACATCCATTAAAAAGTTTTGGAAGTTTAAGGGTAATATTTTGATAAAAAATAATTGTAGTGCAAAAATCAACTTTTTTTAAAATTTAAGGGTATCTAGGACTTTTTACCCTAATATTCATTTTGTCCTAAATCTAAATCTTTACTTTTAACTTAATTTATACTGTTTTAATTTAAAAAAATTATCGTATTAGTTGAGCTTTTTTAGTGAAAATATTAAAAATTTAACGACTTAAGTTTAAATTTCAATTCTCAAGTTTAAGATCAAATTTCAAACCATTATAATGCATTAGAGCTCGAGCTCTATTTGATGGATTACATTCCTAAGAAAATATGTTAATGTTATTGGATATCGGTGAAATCATAGAGTTAATAAGACGTAAATATAAAGAATTATAAAATTATTAATGAAACTTATGATAAAAAAGAGATAAATATATTTATTTTTTCTAAAAGACATTTAATGTTGGACATTTAAAACTAAAAATGTAGACAACGAAGAAATGAACTGTTTATTTATTAATTTGGTTATGGATTCATCAGTTATCTTTATATTTCCTTTTTTTTTTCTTTTTTTTTTCTTTTGTGACTTGTATAGCATTCGTTAGAAAAAGTCCTCAAGAGTCAAGAAGACAGCCATTATAAGATGGAATGGCACCATCCCAGAAAATCTAGGAACCACATACGAGTATAAATGTTTTAGATGTCCAAGTTCAATAAATTATCTTAACCACCGCAGGAATCTTTTTATTCGGCTTCTCCAAGATCCATAAGGGGTAGCCTCATATTTCATACATTCCTCCTGTAAAGGAATGCTTGCCTTTCTTTGGGTCATTCTTTGGGCTCACGCCGGATTGGTGAATCCTGCAGATCAAAATAATGGGTTTTACTCTCGAGTGCAGAACATATTCATACTGGCAGGCCAAAGCAATATGTCCGGCCGAGGAGGGGTAGTTAATGAGACCTGGGACGGTGTTGTTCCCCTCCAATCCCAACCCAATTCGTCAATTCTCCGGCTCAGTGCCGATCTAATTTGGGTGGAGGCTCAAGATCCTTTGCACAAAGATATAGATGTGAATGCAACCTGTGGTGTTGGACCTGGGGTGGCATTTGCTAAATCAATGCTGGAAAGGGACCCCAGTCTTGGTGTGATTGGATTAGTACCTTGTGCCATCGGAGGAACCAGAATAAGTGAGTGGTCCCGTGGTTCCGCCCTCTACAATCAGTTGATGAGGCGGGCGGAGGCGGCCTTGCAGGGTGGTGGGACAATCCGGGCACTTTTATGGTATCAAGGGGAAAGTGACACAGTCACTCACATGGAGGCCAAATTGTACAAGATGAAATTGGAAAGGTTTTTCACCCATGTACGAGCTGATCTACAGTTACCTGCACTTCCCATAATCCAAGTATAATGATTTTTTCATTCAATAATTGAAATCATTTAATTAGCTCTTTGCCTCTTTCCATGTCAAATTTGTCTTCTTCATCAATTAATAAGATCGTTTCTGAACTTTTTTTCTTGGATGCATTTGGTGCAGGTGGCATTGGCATCAGGACAAGGGCCTTACATAGAAACAGTGAGGGAAGCCCAATTAGAACTTCAACTACCATATGTGAAATGCATTGATGGAAAGGGGTTGCCGTTGGAGCCAGATAACTTGCACCTTAGCACTCCAGCCCAAGTTCAGCTTGGTGTGATGTTGGCTGATACCTTTCTTCAATCTTTGCCTCTTCCTATACAGAGTAGTGCCGCTAGAAGGGTACAGAATTTTGTTTTAGACTCTGTTTTTCGTAGGATCCTTTTTAGATAAGCAATAACATTTATGAAGGCTCTGGAAAAATGCCAAAGGCTAATGATTCTCTGCTTACTTCATGTCCGTTCTATTTGTTAATTAAGCTTCTTATGAATAAAATTATTAAAAAGTGATTAATGAATGGAATTTACTTCCTCAGTGTATTCTTCTTTTTTAATTTATCAACGATAAAGTTTAGTTTTAAAACAATTCAAATTTGGACAGTAAAAATGCTGAATGAAGCAAAGTTGCTAAATGGTCAATTTCAGCCATTGGCATCTCTTTTTCGGATGCATATTAAGGCACTAGAAGATCTAAGTCATGGTGAATTTGATGATTCCTTTTGTACCACGTTACTAGCTTTTGTCAATTGGAAGGAGTCCAGGACGAAAACGAGACCAATTAAGCAGGACTGGTTAGAAAAGTTTTTCTTCTCTCGTGCCATTTACGCTGGTGTCAAAACAAAGACATACCAATTTCACTTCTTTTATTCAGAATCAACAATGACATTTGACCAATCCCACCAACAAAAGTCTAGAATCAAATGTCTTTTGTGAAATAATCCAAATACATTGTTGTTACGTTAATTAAACAAAATAATAAAAATTTATTGCCTCGAGGCCAATGAGCCTGCCGTCTCAGGCCCTGAATTTTTTAAAAATTTAGAAGTTCAATATTTTTTAAAATCCTAGTTATTTTTTGTATGGTCCAAAATATTATGATTTTTATTAATGTTGTAATATTTAATACAATGATGGAAAAATTGGAGTCTAGACCATCTTATTATCAAATCCTACTAAAAAATAGATATCAAAAGCTTATGGAAAGATGAACTAAGGAATGAACCATCTTAATACAATGTTGTAATGTAAGTTTTTTTTTATATGGAAAAAATGAATGGTATATTTTCATATTCATCTATTACAATATTTATTACAATGACATCAATAGATAGAAGTTTAAGCATAAATAGAATTATTTTTTAAAAAAAATTATCTTGATCAAGACTTATCCCTGTTAACCATGTCTCAAAAAAGCCTAATGACTTGAAATGTTATTTATTGAAAGAGAAATTATTCAATATTTGATTATTGTTTTTAGTTTTAAAATGCGTATAATGTTTAAGTAAAATTTTTAATAATATATTACTTTTTATAATATATTTTGTTTTAAATTATTATTAATATTTTTGAAATATATATGTATATATATATATATATATATATATGTATATGAGGGTTCATTTTTTAGAGTTCATCACAGGCCCTCTCAATTATAGAATTATGCCTGTGATGAAGGGTCATAATATTTTTGTGTTGCTCAATAACTTTTGAAATAGAAAGAAACAAAACCTCTGCAAAGAGTCAATAGTAATAGAGATTCAACACTTTGGTAGGAAGATCGCATTGTTAAGAAATTTGAAAAAGGAAAGCACATAAAGTATTATTAATATAGTAAAAATATACAATATATTTTAAAAAAATGTCAAAGCGATATATAAACTCAACTTGACACTGACATTTTAGTTTGGGTAACGCTTAAGAAATGATAGCATAGCCCACCAAGAGCCCAAGCTATATAATATTCTTCTTAAAAAACAAAATTAATTAAAGAAACTTACACCCATAAAAGTTCTTGTGGATTGGGCCTTGGATATATGCTCTCCCTTATAAATTGAACCATTTGTTGATGCTCTGAGCGGTTTAGGTTAATTCGCATGCTGCCTTCAAATAAAGCGGGTGCTTTATCTTTGTAGTAACGTAGTATATCCTTAGCAAACATTGCCGAAGTTTTTCTTCTTTTTTTATTTATTATTTTAAACTTAGAGTCAATTAGTTGATTAATCTCATATATTTGCGAGATATTTCTTGCCCAAACAAGTAAATTACACATAACAAATACCATCTCTCTAGCAATTACAGTATCGAAAAGATTCTTTCGTTAAATCAAGTAAATATAGCAACATGGCTGGAGGTCCGCGTGTTGAGTTCTTCATATTATTTATATTTTTTTATTATTTTGGAAGCTCAATACAAAAGTAAAAATTATAAGTGTCGTGTATGTTATGGCTTCTACAGATTTGTTACGTGTCCAAATCTTCTAAGATTGTCTTGGCTGCCACCATCCATAGCTCACCACGACATGTATGAGGTGTCCAAGCACTACTAGTACACCATTTACCTGCCTGCTAGAAAAGCTTCAATAAAGACGAGAAAATCTTGCTTTGACTGTGAATAAGTAAAACTTCATTCGATCGATCAGGGCCTCAAACATGTCTACTACAAAGGTTTAATATTTTGTGCTTGTCTTCAAGTTATGTTGCCGATAATATAAAGATGTTATTACTAGATAGTAAAGTTATAATGATCTTAATTATTAACTATGCAGGGAACGGAAGGGATAAATGAAGAGGGAATAACAGAAATCAAGGTGAAGACAGTGGATAATAGGTCACCTGCAGGAGAAGATCAAGAAGCCAAGAAAGAAGACGTGGAGATTATCCACCATATTGACCGCAAGGATGATAAAGAGGGAGGGGCTGCCGGAGTAATAGCTCAAACTGCTGCAAAAGTTTCTGAAAAGGTTCAATCGGCGAAGGAAGCCATTTCCGGTACTCATGATCAGAAGAGCAACCCTGCTGATAAAAAGTCCGAAGTGAAATCAATACAATATAGTATGTATTGCTAAAGTTATTGTACTACTACTTTCTTTCAATTTTCATACTTTGTTTTAATCTGATGATACTTTGTTTCTTGAATACAAGTGGGTTTTTACTGTAAAAAAAGTAATTTATAATTATGAATATGCAATTTAATGTTTTCATGTTCTGCTGCTCTTTAATTGTAATCATAAATGGGGAATGAAAAAAAAACAATTTTTGGATACTCAATTTACGTTTAAAAAATGTAAAATGAATTATATCTCTTTCTTATTCTTAAAAAGAGAGTAGAAAAAAAAATTGTACTCTCTGAATGTAAGAAAAAATTAAATATAACGATATTTTTAATGTTATGTATTTACCTCTAAAATATTAAAATGATTTTAATACAAAGATATACAGAAGTTCAAAACGATTTATATATAATTTTTCTATTTAGAAAGGAGTATTTCTTTTTTTACAACAATGACATGGACAAAGCAATACCACATGCTTTGTGTTTTGTTAGTCAATTTTTTTGGTCTTCAGAGGGTCCCTGGTGAGTTTTTGGCTTGATTAATAATGCCTTGACTTTACATCGCTCGTGTTCTTTCGCCTCCTTTTTTTTTTTGGACAAATTTTCACATAACAGCAAACTAGATTTTTTTTTAGTAATGAAGTCGAGTTCCACACCAATTTCCTTCAACCATGTCCAAAAAGGAAATTGCAATTGGACACCTTGGAATATTGCCGTAACAGAACAGGGCCTTTGTTACCATAGTCAATGAGTTCAATCATCAATGGGTTACCCTGTTTACCACTTACCCTGCTACAATTAGACATTTTACTATTATAGTGCAACTGCATTACAAATTATAGCCCAATTCCTTAGAAAAACAATCATAATTTATTGTCGCCAACAACAACCAAAAGCAAAATCACTTTTTTTTGTCAAGACTTACTACTCCCAAATACCAACTTCCATGAACCCATTTTCAGTAGCACATCCCCTGAACATGCCATTGGTATTAAAACCATAGGCAACTTCACCATCCTTAGACACAGCAATGAGCCCATGCCATGCCTTGGTCTAGCCTCTTCTTAATGACATAATCCACCGCTTCTTGAAGGCCTAATTCCTTGTACTCCATCACCGCCGCCACATCACGGGCCAGGGTCGAACGTATAATGGCCTCCCCTTCTCCAGTGCACGACACCGCGCATAAATCACATGCATAGGTCCCGGCACCAATAAGTGGGGAGTCACCAATTCGACCACTCATTTTGTTCATTAGCCCACCGGTTGAGGTGGCTGCCGCACACCTTCCTTGGCCGTCCACCACCACGCACCCGACCGTCTCCGGTGCATATATATGAATTGGTAAACCATTCATAATTATTGGGCTCTCAACGGCGGAGCCGCAGGACTCCACTCCGGTTATTGGAATTCTATAATCGAACTGTTATATAAAAACAAAACGTAATCAATAACTGCAGTAATATAATTCTATTAAAAGTTTGGGAACTAATTAAGGTTGTAGTATCCTTATAATACCAGGATGGTGTTGGCTTCCTTAGCCAATTTGAGCATGCCGACGTTGTCCTCGGTAATGAAATAATCATTGTCCACCATTTCCACCCCCTAGAGAATCAGGACAAAAATAAAAAGAAAATCCCACTTGAATTGTTAGGGAATCTTTTAAAAGATTAGTATTGCACACGAAAATATAAAATATTTTAAATACATAGAAATACTAACTTTTAAAAATATATGATTTATTATGTTGTATTTTTTAAAAAATAATTATAATTAAAATATTTATTTATATTAAAAAATATACAAAATAACTTTAAAAAAATTATTTGAGAGTTAAGGAGCGAGACAAAATCTGAAGATTTATATTTTGAAACTAAATGAGTATATTAGTATGGAGACAAAATCTGAATTCTAGATTGCCCCACCCCAGGAATCTCGGAGAGATGTTTTATTATAAGATATGTAATTCTGAAGATTATTTTTTTCACCCTTAAAGAAAGAATTATTAATTGACCTGTTGTTTGGCAAATTCTTCGGCACCGGAGAAAGCCAAATAGGAATGGGGAGATTTGTCCATGACAAGGCGGGCGAGTGAGATTGGGTTCTTGACGGTGGTGACGCCAGAGATGGCGCCGCATCGCCTACCGTAGCCATCCATAATACTTGCCTCCATCTCAACGGTGCCTTTCTCAGTCAGTGCAGATCCACGGCCAGAATTGAACAGGGGATCAGATTCCAGTTCTCTCACCTGTGTAACCGCAGCAATTATATGAAAAAAAAAAAAAAATTCGACGGAAAACAAGTGGGGAGCCTTTCGTCCTTAATCCTACCCTTCGGGCTTACCCATCAATAAAAATCAAAACAAACAATCTCAAAAACGGTCAGGAACCACTTCTTTGAATGATTTGACTGGAAAATAGTACTGTCTCATATCTCAAATTAAGAAACACAATTCCTTTTGAATGGTTTTCCCAATACCCAGAACATGCATTTTAATTCAAGAACGGACAAAAAACAAAAGGAAATGCCTGTAATCAAGTATTCAAATTATTAATAAAAAAATTTTAAAAAATTGTTGATAATAAACAGGGGAGAAAGAAAATGGCGGGAATGAAGAAGAAAAGAAGAAGCATACGACGAGTTCAACGACATCAATGGCAGGCAGGGAGGAGCGAAGGGCGGAGATGCCAAGATTGAGGCAGCGAGTGAGGAGTTGTTTGGCTTGATCTTGACGTTCAGATGGGAGGTTAGGATCGACGCCAGCGCCGCCATGCACCGCTATAGCCCAACCACCCATCTATCTCACACACTCACTTTTTGTTGTTGGCTAACCGGACTTCGTGAATATCACCACAAAGTACTAAAATTTCTAGTTCTCTGAGTTCTTAATTATTTGTATGTACAGAGGAAATGAATTACAGGGGCAAGCCCTGACCGTTCTCTGGTCTGTGGGATTTATAGCCGTTTCCGGAACTCAAAAGTTTCCGTGAATTCGATTTTATTGCAAAGCTGTAACGCAGTTTAGCCAATTAACAGGTGGACAAAATATATAGAATAATGCACAATATCAAAAAAATTATTACACATATTCAAAGTTAATAGTCTCATTAAATTTTATCTTTAATGCAGATGATATGAGGATGACATTATGGAGTAGAATGTATTTATAATTTCAAGTAGAATGTCTATTAACATTCTTTTTAGCCTATAAGATAAAAAATATATATTTTTGTTTGAAATTAAAGGTTTATTTTTTTTAATAAAATTAATAAATGTTTTTTACTTTAATTAACTTACTAAATTATCATTGATATTAATATAATGAATTATAAAACTCATAAATTAGTAAGATGTAAATCTCTTAAATTAAATTTGTGAGTGGTGGAAACAATAAGTTAGTGAAATATAAATAATTTAAATTAATGATGTTATTAATAAAAATTTAAATAAAATATATATTTATTTAATGAAAATAAGCATTTAATTACGAATAAACTAAATGAAAAAGGATAGAGTATTGTTTTTTAATAAATTAACAAATGATACGTGAATAATGTAATTTGTTGTTAACATGATACATTGAAAATTATTTTTAAAGTTGAATTATATATTATATTCATTTGACATTCATATATGTGGATTAACATTCTAATTATTTATTGTCATGTTTCATTTTCTTTATATATTATTAGTGCATTAGAGATATTCTAATGGTGTAAATTTTTTATAAATTAATACTCGATTATGAAAATTTATAATCTCATTATACTTCTTGGGAATTAAATATTTATTTTAAACTTAATCTTAAAAATGAAATAGTATTTTTAACTTTTATGAAATTACTATATTATCATTATTATTAATACATTCCAAAATATAAAATGTTATAAGGATTACACACATATATTAAATATGAATTTTAGCTACTCAAATACATTCATTTATTGTGTATACTCTTTATTTTAATTAAAATAATTTAATATGAGATAAAATAAATATGGATAATATTATAAATAATACAAAAATAATCATAATAAGTAACAAAACATCTTATATTTTAGGAGGGTGATAGTATATTTAGTTGCAAAGCTATATAAGTCAATAGAATATAAATCTATTAATTTAAGAAATTATTAGTGTAAGTCTAATTGAAAATATGTTTATTTTTAAAAAATAATTATTTAATTTTGAATGATAAAAAAATAAAGTGCAAACATTTACTTTTGAACGAAGTAAACATTAATAATTACTATATCTTTTTCCTTATTAGTATTATTTTATATCTCTCCGTTCTGTTTTAATTATTCATGTTTTTTTAGTGTATCATTTTAATTGTTCACTTTATAATTTTAATACGTATTTTTATATTTTTATCATTTACCTTTATTATTAATAAAGACTTTGGATGAGTTGTCTATAATTTATTAAAAAGTATATTTTTCTATAAAAAATAATCCTTATGCACTAGTTATTAAATGAGTATAACTTAGTAAGTTTAATAATATGATTATTATTTTCAAGACTATAAGTTCAATGTGTACAATTGAAATAAAAAAAAAGAGATTAAAATATAAGTAAATTTAAAAAAAAAAAAAAAAAAGACAACACAAAACTATGACTTTAACCCATTACTTTTAGATAATAAATGTTGCGGCTCTCCTTATCCCATTAACTATTTTCCATATTTTTTCCATTTCTTTGTTTCTTCTGGAATAAAGTATCTTCAATTGAGCATATGGTAAATGTCGTAAATCCCAACATTAGCCCTCTCTTGAGAGATGCAAGTTGCAACGCATTATATCTGCACGTGCAAGTTTTTTTTTTTTTTTTAGGAGGAAGTGACAAGACTTTCAACGGAGATTCCGTTTTCCTTTTTCTTTTTCTATTTTTAATTTTCCTTTTCGGCCATATAAAATGAAGGATAATTATTAATTCGCCTGTTTAGTATGAAAATATTAAATACAAAATGGTTTAAAAAATTTAGGAAGTGAATAGATGAACCATTCCATTTGAGTTTTATAGCTTGAAAATGCGTTATGATATATATATATATTGTTTATCCACTTACATCACATAAAACTATTCGAATACATTAACAATGAGTATTCATATGAGAAAAAGAACTACCGGTACAAAGTTATGTCTATCCGAAGTTTCAATTAAATTCTAAATTCAGTTGCTCAAAATTTGTAAATGTCATCATTTTACAAATAATGAAGATATATTTTTTTACGTGTGACTATTCCTTTCTAATATTGCCTCGATCGAAAAGATCTAAAACGACTAGCATAGCAAACTTCATAAACTAAATGGAAGATTTATCCTATAATGAAATATGGTAAACAACTATGAATATTATCATAATCATGTTCCAAACTCGGCCATGCAACCAAATTGAACTCTATGTCTGCTTTTTGACCATGAGGTTTATATATAGTAATACTCCAACAGTCCATTGTTTAGGGACATTGTTCTACCTTATAATTAGGTAGATTATTATGTCTTTTCTTGTCCTTTCGTATCATATCAAATTAGATAATTACACATATCACGATAATTCGAATACGATATAATAAATAAATATGTCAAAATTTACAATACGAATACAATTCGTAAATTAGCGTGTCAATATGAACACGAATATGATAACACGAAAATTAAATAAATAATGATTCAACTCGCTAATGACACCAATATGATATTTACTAATTATTTGTACTTTTTATCTCCAAATATATTATTTATTTATTTAAATGATTAAAAAAATAAAATATCTAATTATAATATGTCCAACAACAACAATACAATTTTACATTTTAATTTTATATTTTAATTTTGATCTTAAAATGTAATTTTTTTTTTTAAAAAAAGGTTGGCGAATTGGAATGGTGCTATTGTGTCGACACGATTTTAATCAGAATACAATAAGAGCTTATCAGATTAATACGATTTAAACTCGAACATAAAAATTTTCAACTCTAATCCATTATTAACGTGTCAAATTTGTATCATATTGATTAATCGTATTCAATATTAACACACTAGTTATAATTCAGATTGCCTTTAGTGGGTGCACAATCTCGATTTTTAGACCTTTATGTGATAGATAACTATCTAACATCGAATGCTACATCAAGTATGATTAGCCCCTTATATATACATAGGGACTAGAGACATGTTAAGCGAACAATTTTCCATAAAAAATGACATTCCTTTGAATACTTCTTTAAAAAGAAATGTGAAATTATGTACTCATTGAAATTAATAAATATTTGTAATATTTGTTACTAAATGTTGTTCGTTTGAGTGTCTGTTTCACTGTTGAGAGGGGAAAAATGTGCTTAAACACCTAGAGTATAAAAAATTTACTATAATTTATAAATTTGCATTATTCTAATTACTTTTTGAGTTTAGCAAGAGTTTATTTTTTATTGTGTCCATAATAATGTGAAGGGAAGGGAAATGTACCTCCAAAATATTTGAGGATAACATGATATATTCTTACTTAGTTATATCACGACGTCCCTATTGGTTTACCTTTTATTGTTGCTTAACTTTTCCCTCTCTAAGGATTAATTCCTAGCTCTCATTCATATTGGTGCTTTATGTCGATGGATGGAAGCATGGCAGAAAGTGCATGCACTAGTGTTTTCCAACTCCTCAAACAACTTTGAAATAATGCTTTAACTCCATGTTCACTGGTATCCCACTCGAATCCTTTTATAAATAGAGTCGGGAGATACTACATATTTAAACATGTTTTTTTTAGTAGCATGAAATGAAAATTTTCTGTTAATTATCTATTTGTTCTTTTTTTTTGGGATAAATATATCCTTTTCTAAACTATGTCGAGTAAAAATTGAATTATGACCGGATCTTTCCTTCTTATTGTGTCACAAGCTAAAATACAACCAACATCTCCAAATTAATATGGAAAGGCAATATGGTGATTGATATATTTATAGTGACAGCTTCTTGAGGTGAACTTTTAGTGAAAAGGGGGAGGAACTTAGACCTCCAGATATCTTCCTTTTTATTTTTTTAATTTTGCTTCTCTTTTCCACATTACCTAATCCCTTGGAAATATGCCGAATCTAACTTCAGTTCACGAAGACACAAAGTACGAAGTTTCAACTCTCAAACTAATAAAAACACTTCTGAGCAAAAGTTCCGGCGGCAGTTGATGGCAACGGTGGGGGTGCATGTGGGTTGGTGTTTACTCGGTGGCCAAAGAATTAGTATCATATTTTAACCGGAAAGTACTTCGTGCACTTTTAACTTATGCGGTAATTCAATAATGCGTTATTTTACAATTTTTTTTAAAAAAATTATATCAATCTAGTATTTATAAATTAAATATAAAAAGTTGTTCTATTGGTTCACTTTGTATTTGCATTATAATTTAAAAAAATTATTATTATTGATAAAATGTAATTAAACTTCTTAAATTGCCCTTATTAATTACTAATGTATTATCAAGAAATGTATTATAAAAAAGTAAACAATTTATCCAAAAATAGTAAATAAGGATAAAATTATAAAAATGTCTATTAAAATTATAATTTGAATAATTGAAATGAGACATTTAAGAAAAGAAACATGGATAATCAAAATGGGATGAAGGATGATGGAATATACTTCATCCTCTCAAAATTGAATTGAATGTTATATTTTAGTTTGTTCAAAATTAAATGTTCATTTTTTAAAAATAAATATATTTTTTATTTAAATATTAATTAATAATCTCATTAATTTAAAAGATTTATATCTTACTAACTCATTAGTTTAACTATTTTAATTTAATAGATTTATATATCACTAATTAATATATCACACAATCTATTACATTAATATCGAGTATAATTTGATAATTTAATTAAAGTAAAAAATCTTCTTTAATTTTTTATAGAAGTAAAAAAATAGATTCAATTTCAGACAGAGGAGAGACAAATTTTTAGCAATCTTTCATAAGTTTTAATGAATATTTAGTCCCAAAAGTAATGGTAATGTACTCTTATGAGAGGGGGGGGGGGGGGAACCCCTCAAAAGTTTCTCCAAAGATTGATTCGTACCTATGTTAAATTAAGTTGTTAATTAGAAATTTAGAAAATATATGCCGTGTGATAAGGATTATGATTGGTTGTCGTTGCTGAGGTTGATGAGTAAGGAACACGAATGTGAGCTTTCGATGAGCTTGAAATTAGTCTATGCTTAGCAGACTCTCAATTGAAAATTGGACAATTTGGATACAAATTGCATACTAAGAGAGGTACGTCAGATGCAAGGCATCGTCCCTACGTTGCGCGTATGTTTATTTATATCCTCCCTTGAGGAGTCTTGATAGGATTTCACGCGGATGCTTCCATTAAAATTTCAATTTTTGAAAAGGATAAACAGAAGTGTACATAAATTATTATTATTATTATTTGTTGGCATATTAAACTAAGTTTTATTTTCTTAGGAATACTTTTGTTAGGTATTTACTAATTCTTCTAGTTTTGTAGTTTCTTATTATTAGTTTGGAATCAATTAGGATGACAATGGAGGTGGACAATCCTCATCCCAATCCATGTTTTCCTATATTCTTCTCGGCCTTTAAAATTATCAAAGTTCAAAATTATCAGGGAATCCTCATCTTTTGTCCTGGAGGAATGAACTCATCCCCATCCTTGAAGATATACTCAAAGAAAAGAAAATATTTGAATACATAGCATTTTGAACCAATTTATATATAGTATAAATAATTTACATAAATAGTTGATAAATATGAACATAAGTAGTTAATAAAAAAGAAATTGTGTTATTATTTAAGTTAAATATATTGATTTGATATAATTATAATAAATATTAAAAATTATAAAAAGGATAAATATGTAATATGTATAAGTAATTGTATATATATATATATAAGCAATTACTTTATATGTAAAAGGTTAAAAATACAAATATTTAATATATTAAAATAACTTCTTCCGTTTTTTTGGAAGGCTGATGTATTGATAGAATGGGGGAAAAAGTCTCCCCCATCCAAGAAACACTTCAGCAAGACAGGAGCAGCAAAACAAAAGCAAGAACCCAAGAACCAACCAGCAACGCCTTGTCTAGCCAAAAAGCTTACTGCTCAGAGAAAAGACCAGCCAAAAGAACAAAAAACTAGAAGCTGAGCTGTTCACCTAACAAGAGTGAATGATGTGTAAAAACCGAGTATTAAGAAAAAAAAAAAGCCATAACGTGGACAGAGGTAGCAAGTCGAACTCCCAACCATTGCCACAGGCTCAGCAGATCCAAACAGAGTATCTAATGAAGACGTGAAAAATACCATGTATTAATTGTTGTCTGCGTTTTTTTAATGAAAAGTATTAATTATTGTCTTAGTTATTTATAATACTCCATGAATAGGGTCGTGTCCTTGGAATATGAGGCGTGAGGCAAAATTTTACAGGGAGCTTATGTTGGTAGAATAGTTTAAAAAATTTAAAGAAAAATTTTATTTATTGCTTTTTTCAGCTACAAAATTACTTATTAAAGTTCATATTAAAGATGTTTTAATATATTACTTTAAATATATAATATACATAATCTATTAAATCTACATAGTTGATCTCAAATAAAATTTTCGTATTTTTAATTTTGAAAAAAGTTCTTTTAATAGAAGTAACCCTTAGAGGTATGATTAATAAATTCTATAAGTAATACATGCAATCGGAAAAGAATCTAATTATTTTATGTAATTTAGTACTACAATTGGAGTATTAATTTCTATGTTAAAGTTTTTTTCAACACTTTTAATTTTGAAACCTTTTATAAGCTAAGGAGAGTTAATTAATTACAATTTTCTAGACTTTTAATTATCAATTAAACAGTTTTCTAACGTTTAATTTTTATTTATCTTTTAAGCAAATCTAACATTAACTTTTAATTATTTCCTCTATTTTTTTAAACTCTCTAATTGATTATTTCATAATATTAAATCTCATTTATTATTTACTTAATCTTTTACTTTTGAAAAAGAAACATCAACTCTCCAAAATTAACTTGCTTCATTCTTTTTTTAGGCTTGTAATTGACTATTTCCTATGTTAGATCTCATTAATTATCCACCTAATATTTTATTTTTAAAAAACATTTATACAATAACATTATAAAAATATATATATATACATATATTAAATAGAGGCCTTAATTCATTAATTATCCACCTAAACATTTATACAATAACATTATAAATATATATATATATATATATATACATATATTAAATAGAGGCCTTAATTTTTTAGGAGCATGAGGCAATTGATTCATTTGCCTCATGAGTCACACGGCCTATCCATGAACACCTTTTGTTTTCAACCAAATATATCTTGATAATTTTTTTTATTATTGCACAATAAAGTAAATGATTTGCTTGTCACACCAAGATTTGTTTATGCCAGTAGCGTAAGGGTTCATTTTGAGCAATCTTTCCCACCAAGATTATGTCGGAGACCATGCCTGATTATGGTTTTAGAAAAAGGCATTTCGATTAATTTTTGTAAGAAGTAGAATGTCATTGCCAAAACCAGAAGAATTGAGAATAATTGGTTGCTCGTGATATAAGCTAAAAATTTTTATCTTTGTGTTTGCTCTAGTACATCTGTTAGGCTTTACCCTCAAATTAGCCTATTGATGCTTGGGCTTTTCACACTTATAAGAGAAGAAGAATGTTGTTGGACTCGAGTCTAACCCATCCGAATGTCGCATGTCAACCGTGCGGGTCATTTATTGATTTGCATCTGGATAACTGTCATATATATATATATATATATATATTGTTCTGTTCACTTTCTCAATCCTAGTGGATTAGGGTTTCCTTCTCTGTTCTCTTCTCTCTCGACGTCTCTCATATGAAATTGTTTCTTTGCTCTTGTATTATACTCTCTATAGATTACTTGTACAAGAAAGTGTGAGAGAAGTCAATAGAGATTGTTCATAAGAGTATAAAACAATATACTAGTGAGAGAGTGCTCTTGGTTGAGCATCGTGGATTAGACTTTTTGCCGAATTATGTAAATATTTGGTGTTTTAGTGTTTTTTTTTTTTACTTTGCACGGTTCTGATTGTTGGGACAAAACCTAACAGTGGTATTAGAGCTTTGGTTGTGCTCATTTATTTGTGCCAAGGCCGAGAAAAAGGTATTAGGGTTTTGCAACTCGACCATACAAAGGTCTAAGTCGGTAAACCATATTTCTGCACTTGAATCTTGAATTCGAGCCATGAGGTAAGAGATTTCTAGAAACTATAATTTTGTTCCTTCTCCAATATTTGGGGATTTTCTTCCTTTTTATCGAAATATACCAAAATAAGTTTATTCCTTTTCAAAATCACAAAAAACTAAGCCTGGCGTGTGCCCTATCGGGCATTATATATATATATATATATATATATATGTGCCCTGGATATTTCATTTGTTGTTTAATTTCACTGTATGTGTTGAGTATTTCTATCCACTATTGAGGGTTTCTATATTTTTATTCTGGAATTTCTGCATGTTGAAATTGTTCTCTTTGTTTGTTGAGGGGCTTTACTTATTCGTACTAGAATTGTAAAATCTGTTGGTTGAAATATCTGATTTCTTTCTTAATTGTTGTTTAGTGTTAAATTGGTATGTCTGGCATGTTTATCTGAGACTATTTGTCTTATAATCTGGAAACTCTAATTTTTTTGTCCAAATTTGAACACTTATATACAACACTATTGTATTTTAAAAATGATATATTGATATGTGTCCACTTAGGTCTGATAATCTGTTTCTGTGAGACTTTATGTTTTATATTTTAGAAACTCTTATTACTAGTTGACTTAATTTCTTGAACACTTTATATTGTTAGTATATTTGTTATATGTTTTATACAATATCTTAATCTTGTTTGAGATGTATATAAGTACTGTAAAAATTGACATTGAGGCCTTTAATGATCAAGGTGATTTTGGCATTTGGAAGATGAAAATGAGAGATGTTCTCATTCAGTACAAGTAGGTCATGTAATATGTGATCCTAAATATTTCCCTGAGTCTTGGAAAGATGAGTTGTTATATGAAAAACTTGATTTAGCACATAGTACATTTATATTGCATTTATTTGACATTGTGTTGATACAATTGACTGATTTTGATATTGCTTTCAAAATTTGGAATAAACTTGATGAGATTTACTTGAGAAAATCTTTATCAAACAAGATTTATCTCAACGAAAAATTGTAAATATACCTCTTACATCTCATTTTCAATTGTTTGTTAAATTTTGTCCTAAATATGAAATTGAAAAATTTGAGATGAAACATATACCTTATAGAATGGGTATTGGTTATGTTATGTACTCTATGGTTTCAACAATGTCTGACCTTGCTTATTCTATAAGTCTTTTTTATGTCTAATTTTGATAAAGATAATTGGCATGCTTTAAAATATATATTAAGGTATTTAAGTGGGACTTGGGGCTTTGGTTTACATTATGCTAAATGGACTGATGAGATTGATCTAGTTTGTTTTGTTGACTCTGATTATGCTGATGATAAGGATGTGAGGAAGTTTACTTTCTCTTATTTATTTACTGTTGCTGGAAATTGCGTTTATTCGAAATCTCAGCTTCAATCTGTTGTTGCTTTGTCAACCATTGATGTTGAGTACACTGTTACAATTGAGGCTATCAAAAAAGCCATTTGGCTCCAAGGTTTGTTAAATAAGCTGAATTATCTAAAGTCTAAGGCTGTCATTTATATTGATAGCCGGAGTTCTTTGCATTTATGTAAGAATCCTGTCTGCCATAAAAGAACTAAACACAATTATGTTAAATTTCATTTTATTAGGGAGAAAGTCATTAATGGTGTTGTTGATGTCAGAAAAATCAGTACTCATAATAATCCTGTTGATTTTGGTACCAAGGTTGTGACAACTGATAAGTTTTATATGTGCAGGGATTTGTTACACATTGACTAAGGCTGAAACTGGCTAAGAAATTACTAAGAAGCCAATTGTAGTTATTTCTCTTTCTAGTAGTTAGACTTGCCTATTGATTTTGTATTCAATGTGGAGTTTGTTGGGCATTGCCCTCAAATCAGCACACACCCAATGATGATGATGTCCCATGTTTACTTATTGATACTTGGGCTTCTCACACTAACAAGAAAAGAAGAATGTTGCTGGACTCGGGTCTAACCCATTTGAATGTCGCGGGTCAACCATGCGAGTCATTTATTAATCCGCACTTGGATGTCTGTCATATATATATATATATATATATATATATTGTTATATTCACTTTCTCAACCCTAGCATATTAGGGTTTCTTGCTCTGTTCTCCTCTCTCTCGAGTTCTCTCTTATGAAACTTTGTTTATTTGCTATTGAATTATACTCTCTATAGATTATCTGTACAAGAAAGCGTAAGAGAAAAGCCAATATAGGTTGTTCCTAATGATGTAAAGACAATATACTAGCGAGAGAGTACGCTTAACTGAATATCGTGGATTAAACTTTTATCGAACCACGTAAATATTTGATGTTTTATTGTTTTCTTTTACTTTGTACGATTTTGATTGTTGGGACAAACCTAACAACCTCCATTATATTCTATTATTATTATTATTGTCTAAAATGCACTTCCATTATAATGATTTATGAGGAAGCATTGGATCTAATAACAACAAAAAAATGACAAGTTGTTATAACGTTGCTACAAAGAATAAGATGCTTTATTTATCAGGTGTCAAGATGAGCGATTGTGGATTGAAACACTAAGATATTTCTATTATTTTTTTCTTTTTTTATGACAATTGAGAGAAATAACATATGTACAATCTCAAAAGTAAGTACCACCCTTTAAAAAAACAAATACCTAAATTTGGAATTTAATATTCACTTTTAATTTAATCTATAAATTAAATACTCCCTCTGTCAAAAAATATAAATCATTTTATAAAATTTTATAAATATTTTATCATTGAGTTTCAATATTATCCTTATTGATTTTCATCTCTCCTCTCACCTCTTTTTTATTTACGAGACAAAACCTTTATATTTTTTTCTTTTCAAAACCAACTTTTTTTATTATTATTTTCAAGACATAATAATTAATGGTATTTTGAAAATTAAAAAAAATTTATTTCTCTGTGTAGAAATGTACTCAGTGACTTATAATTTTGGACGGAATGAGTAACATTTTTTACTTTAAAGAAATTGTTATATTACCCTTGTTTATGAGGTTAGTAATACATATGAGTTAGTAAATTATAAATTCTTTAAATTAAAAATATTATTAGTGAAATTTTAAATAAAAAATATATTTAATTTTAGACTAGTAGAGTCTAGAAAACCCTGCAAAAAGCACTAGACGATGCTCATTTCACTAAGTTATCAGTACACCCTCAGAAAAAAGTTAGTAGCATGAGATATAAATTCGCAGATACTGAGTCTGGTCGAGCTATCAATTTTAATTCTCTAAATGGAAAACGACGCAGAACGCATACACCAATATTCCAGGGTTTCTTTCGGAATCCAATCTAAAAAGAAGCACGCCAAGATTTGTGAGGCCAAAAATATTGGAAGTGATTATTGGAAATGTCATGTCCAAACCCAAATTGTCCGTGGAATTTTCACATTCGATCGAGACATTTCTAAGTACCTTTTTTCTTTTCTCTCTCTTTTGTTTCCTCTTTTTCTTGAGCTCACAGAGACGACAATCCATACATGACCACACACATATGTTAATATGCTTGTGTTTCATTGCGTGCTTTTGTAACAGGGAAACCTGACCCCTACTTTTGAGGCATTGGTTGAGTTGGTTTAATATATTACCACTTTCTTTCTTGATAAAACTTATTAATTGAGCATAGCTTATATCCTTCAAATTTAGAAAGTTGTTGAAGTTTAAATTAAAAACAATGTTAGGTATTAGCTTATCTTATATCTTTCAAATTTAGAAATTTATTTATTGAAGTTTTAATTAGAAATGTTTATTCAAAAAAAAATTTATTTTTATTTTTAGTTTGGTACATGAAGAACATTATTTCTATTTATAATGTAATTTAGAAAATTATTAAGCTAAATATAAAAGTATTAAGAATTTTTGAATTTCTATCTATTCTAAAAATATAAGTCAATTTAAACATATAAATAGGAGTTTAACTATTTAATAGAAATTCTATTCTAGCTCCCATCTCTAGGTTCCTTGTCTACCTTCAACCAAAAGAAAGCTTGTTTGTTGACCTCACCTTTCTTTTATGACTATAAAAAAGAGCTACATGATTATGTAATTCATGGAACTTTTAAGATGTGAATATTATTTCTATCACTTGATGATAATTAAGTACCACCTTCAGTTCCCACCCTTCACAAAAAAAAAAAAAAAAGTACTACCTTCCCAATTGAACTCTCTCTCTCTCTAACCTCTCTTCTCTGCGCATACCTCTGCATCTCCAACTCTGCAATATCTCTGATCATATTAGAGCTTCGGTTTTTGTGAGAGCTTTGATCCTAGATAGATCTATTTCTTTTTCTTTTTTTTAAGTATTTTAATTTTTATTCAATAAATCTGAGCATCTCTATTTATAAAAGATTGTTTTTCTCTCTTAATAGTTCAAGAGTTTTTTTCTTTTTATCTTCTTGTTAGCAATTCTTTAGACAAAAGAAGGAGAGTTCATGTTTTAAAGAAAACACAAAACACATATATGTCTGGTGAAATCAATGTTGAAAATGAATTTGATTGTCAAGACCAAAAAGCTTTTAATATCTATCTGTCTCTCTAACTATCATCGAAAATGAGATCAGTGTTGAGATTTGTACAAATGTATCATGTAATTTCATCTTATCTACTTTTGGTTTTTATTACCAATTTATCTTAATGGAATTTTTTTTATTATATAAAAAGTGCTTCCATCTATTCGTTTGAAAACCTTAACCACACTAGTATTCGAAGAAGCTTTTAGTGGTGGTGGCTTTCAGTTAATAAAATTGATATTCTATTCCGAGGAATATTGAGTCTTTCATTTCAACTTTTCTTTGTCAATTGTCCATGCCCGTTTTCAATCTTTCATATATATATATATTGGGATTTAATTTGTCATGTCTGCTCTTTTTTATTCTTCTTAGTTTTTTTTTTTTTTTTGAGCAGTGCTCTTTTTTATAAAAATATACGATACTTATACACGTTGATACCAGTGTATCTCGATCTCTCAACTAGGATGATGTCACAGCCATTGTAGGAAAGAAAAACTCACTATATGTAATTTTTAAATGGATAAAATTATAAACTCTCTCCAAACATAACTCACCCTCTAAAGCAGGAAACAACTATTATAACTATTATTAGGAGTTACGATATATTTAAAATAGCCCAAACTTTCCTCTTTACTAGTGTTAATTGACATGAGACATTCGGAAAACTACAATCCTATTTTAATTGATGTGCTACTTGAGTTTTAATCAAAGTATGTAAGACCTTTTAAACTAAAAGAGTTTAAAAAAATTTCCTTTGTGCTTCTATACGTACTCATAATATTGTTCTCCCCTTTAAAAAGCAGTGTGATCTAATAACATTTGGATGTTATTTACTTCTTCTTTTTTTGTTTTAAATCAAACAAGGCATTTGGAAGATGAGATTTCTACACCAAGCCTGGGTCAGTTTCATCCATAGTACAAACTGAAAATCATAGTAGAGTAATATAAATCTTATATTCAACCATCTTCTTACTCCTTCCGTCCATTTTTATAATAGGTATTAATTAATTTATTATTTTAATTATAAAATATTTTAGTTGTTTTTTATAATCACCGTGTATATTATTTTTAAATTCATAATCTGCCTCTGTATTGTACCAAAAATTCATTTAAAATCGACTAGCCTTTCCTTAGAGTCCCAAAAAATTAAGCTACCTCAGAATAAAGTGGAATCTAATGAAGATTCCAAGTTTAAGTCAGCACGCAAAGTGTCTAAAGATCTTTGTCACTCCACAACAATAATGGGTTGCCTCAGCACCTAAATGCAAAATGACATGTGATAATGAAATTGTTTCTTTAATTAGATTTGAACATATTATGATAGTCCAAAAATTTGTCTAGCACTCTATTAGAACTAAAATTGTAATGCCCAAAACATTTTTAAGAGTTTAATTATTTGACGGTTAAACATTGATTTAAATTATACTCATTTTATTTCATTTTAAATGTTTTTTATATAAATTAAGAAGCTATTGAAAATGACGATCGTACTTTTAATTAATATCTTCTTTAATTATGTTTTCTCATAATTAATATCTTTCTTATTTTAATTATTATCATGCTTCTTCTCAATTCTCCAAATCAAATTAAGTAGTTAAATCATTACTTCTTACTTTCATATGATGTGTATTACTTTAAAAATGTATCTATAGTCAATGATTCCTTAATTATATATTATATTTGGTTGAGATGAGATGTGAAGGAAAACAGAAAAGTAATAGACATGAACATAAATTATACATTTATATTGTTTGTTTATCGTCATACAATATTGAATAATAGAAATGATTAGATAATGACTATGAAGCCCATGTTACTTTTTTTTTATAATTATAAATTTGATACTGATCAAGATTTTTTCTATCAAAGAGATGCATTTGAATTCTTAATTACCAATTACAACCACTAGCATAAAGGAGTGTTGTGTTAATAGTGGTCATTTCTCCTTTCATCATAAGCAATCTAGCATTGAGTCTTTGGTCCTGCTCAGTTTTTCTTTGTATATTTCTCTCCTAGTTTCTGTATTTCTCTTTGGGGCATAAATGGGTTGTGGAGGAGTCCAGCAAATAATTGGATTCTTGGTCTTTTCTTCAAGGCCCATTTATCGTATTCCATAAATATTTGGGCTTTCTAAATAGAATTATACATAGGCATGTGCTTGGGTAAACGTATGATCCAAAATTAGAGTCCATAAGTTACAACAGTAGGAATTTTTGGAGCCCCTTTTTTCTATTGTCAAACCTTGATATGACTAAGCGTAGTAGTAGTACTATATTTATTTCTTTTTTTGAAAAAACATATATTTTTTAAAATTGAATTTCAATTTTTGACTTAAAATAAAAATAATTAATTTTAATTAACTTACAAAATTATTCTTGAAATTAGTATAATGGACTATGAAATCTATGAGTAATTAGTATAATGTAATTTTTTTAAATTAATGTGTTGAGCGGTAAGAATCATGAGTTAGTGTAATATAAATATTTTAAATTAATGACATTTTAGATAAAATATATATTTATTTAAGAAAATTGAACTGAATAATAATATGTTTTTAGAATTTTTCTTTTCTTTTCTTTCGTTTTGGCCGAGGAGTATTCTCTAAGGACAATCATACACATAGTCTGCCATTTCGGTTACCTAATATTTCAGTAGCTGAACCATATCCCAAAAACTAAGGCCACTAAATATTGACTTGTCATAAAGTATCCATCAAGTAGTATGGTCCATTTAATGGCAAGTTATTTGATGGCAAATTTTAGTTAAAAATAGTAATTGTTATGGGTATATAATAATCAATTTGACATAAATAGTAAGTTTCAAATTAATTACACAAAGATTGATAATTATTTTCTCCAAAAATAAAAGTAGTAAATGCAAATTAAAAGAATAATAAATGTCAACAAAAATTTATTATTTTCTATTGAAAGTGTTATCTTTGAATTCACAAATAGTTACTACTATTTAAGAAAATACCAAAGATTCCTACATTAAATATTACGATAGATCTAGTTAGGAATTGAATAGAAAATCTTAATATAAATCTAAAGTAACATAAGATTTATGTTACTTTTACACCGTATATGTATAGCTTATGAGAGAGAGTACCTTCACTTTGTTCTAAGCTATACAATAAGCTCTAAAATGTTAAGTGAATAAAGAATAGTTGAACACATATATAATAACAATTTAAATTGACGAAAGCATGAATTAAATAAAAAACCTCTCATCCTATATTGCATTAAAATTTTAAATTAATAAAGAGATATTTAAATTAATCATTAACATGGTTCAAAAACATTAAAATTGTGTGCTTATTGAGTCAATAAGATTGACAAGAAAAGGGAACAAAAAGGTGGGTGGCTCCAAAATTTGTTTGTTTAAAACGAAATGGGCCATTATAGTACCGCACAAAAATACTTATAGTTTTGTTCCTTTCTATAGATACTTAAAAAAAAGGCCTAAAAGCCCTTTGCGATATGCCCTTGTTCATCCTGACACAGAGGGACTAATTGGACCACTTTTGCCCATTTCGTACAACAGCCCTCACACACATGCTTATTAATTTCTTTTTTGTCAGCTGAGGCACGAAAAAAAAACAAAAAAAAAAATCCCGTCCCTCTCCCAGGAATCCACAACATTAATCATTATACTCAAACAAAAAATCCATTGTCCCAAAAGAAAACGAAAAAGAAAAAGCAAAAATCCCAAACATTAGCCCGTGATAGTACGAGCAAGAAAACATATGGTTCTTGTATTTCTGTTTAATGTTGATCATAGACAAGTGTTATAAATAACTGAAATTTATAATACTTGGCTACGATCAACTTTGAAATAAAAACTCAGCAACGTGAAAAGAAAGAAAAGATATATCAAAATTAAAAAAAAAAATTTGAAGAAAATTGGCGCGAAAAAAATGAAACCAAAATTCTTGTAGATGTTGGCAAACAAGAAGGGGATTGAGACGGGACGGTAGGACTAGGACCCCAATGAAGCTATTTAGATCTAAGGAGAATCCATGATTTTTGGACCGCTGCAGATTGGACCACGTGTATGACCAGTACAGTACTCATATTGCTTTCCCAAAAATAACGCAGCTTGTTTTTATTTTACTGAATGCTTTTTTATATCAATATTGTCTCAATTCCTTATTTTTTAAAATATTACTAGTAGTTATTTTATAATTATTTCTCTATTTAATGTTTTCTTTTCAAATAAAGTAAAAAATCGTAGTGAGAAAATTATGTTTAAAGATAACTTAGGTATATACTACAAATACTTATATTTAAGTATTAAAATGATACCATAGATGCTGAGCTATCTGTCTTCAACTCGAAATGAATGTTGCATTTGGAATTACCTGAGATTGAGACACCTCATGCCCTTGCAGAAAGTATGGACAGCCCCTACAGGCACCATTGGATACTCATCTTTTACTATAAGCTAAAACGTTGGCATTTTGTAATTAAAGAAAATTAAAGTTTACAAAGGAAAAGAATAAAATTCTGTCTCATGAGATGAGATCGAAAATAAGAGATAAGAAAAGGTCATTTACAATTATGCCGATCACGCATCATATGTGGATTCCCTGGAGAAACATAATGTGTGTTTGTGTGTGTATATCTCAAAAATTTTGGCCCTTTCTTTACCTAGTATAGTTACTATCAAATCATATTCCCTTCAATATCAATGGACCCTTCTACATAAATTCTCTTGCAACCTACACATACTGTCTATGCTCAGAGGAATCAATACTCGAGTTGTTTTCTATGCTATCATTATTTGTATTCACATAAAAGGATAGAATTTGCATTCACATTCATTAATAACTTGTTCAAGCTAAACAAATTATGAATCGTTCAGTGGAGTGGCTGACTGTTGTGTCATTATCAACTCTAATTTGTCCTTATAAATCACAATAATCAGTTCATGCTACATCACTATGAGTTGCCATTTTCTTTCGCTTGATAACTTATTATCAAGAATCATTAATTTTTCTACCTTCTTCTACCCAATGCAAGCTAGACCTGCTCAGTCAGTAACAAGGAGTCAGTTCTGGACAAAAAAAATTTGGTTATGGCCATAGTCCTTCTCCAGAGGGATTTGGTATGGAGCCCTTGACTAAGTTAATATTTGTGGAACAAACATTTGCTTTAATCTCCAAAATGGGAATAATTACTAACAGTTAGGTGGATGAATTGATTGCTGTTTCCATAAGCACAGACCATTATCGTCTGCAAGAAAAGATTTTGAGCAAGACTTTTAGTATGAACATTAGGTAAAAATGGAGGAACAAAACAAACTTATGGTAGTTATGGAGCCGTCCAAATCCATATTAGTTGGATTGTACACATTCATTGGTATGGAGTAAATGAAGGAGAGGAAACTCAAAGATAATTTTTCATGTGTAAATAAATACAAGTGGCTAAGTTTGAGAAATAATGTTGGATTGTAGTACAGCTAAGTACTGGTGGTATTAACTCGACATGTGCATCAATCTGCATCTTCCTTTCATCAATCTTGAGAAAATTGAGATTCTGCTATGACCCTTCATTGTTTAGAATTGACCAACCTCAATCCCGGGGTACACAAGAGAATGAGATTGCCATGATAAATGAACCAAGAACCAACATCAGGGAAAAAAGAAAAAAAAAAACTCAAATACTCTTCTCCCGCTAATTGAATATTCAATTTTTATTTTGAAATATCTAAATGTTTATTTTATAAACTATAAACATATTTTCCTATTATATTTTTAATTTAAGACATCTCTTCTTGATTCTCGCCATTAATCATATTACAAATAAAGATGTGGTAAAAATTTATTTAAGATCAAAACTCTCATTAATTTAAACATTCAATTTTAGACATAAGAAATAACTTTTTAACTACAAGATTATTGCATATCAACTCTTGTATTTTTTTCCCCCTATCTTTTGGCTTCATTTGTATAATCCTATGATGTTCTGTCTTATTCTTTTATCACTAGCACAAAGTCTTCATTTCATCTAGATCCGTAAGGCATCAATTTAGAAGACTCTTGGAGTCTTGGGATCTATTTTACAGAGAAAATTGATAGGCGAGGAGGATCATTAATAGAGTCAAGATAAATAAAATTTAGATAGTAAAATAGTTAATTTCGTCCATTTTTATAAAATATTACAAATAATTTCATATAAATCAATAGATTATTTTATTTTCTATTGTACTTGGAACAAAAAATAATTAGGGGTAAAATAGTCAATAATAACCATAAAAAATAACAAAATATCTTATATTTAGAGACCATTGAATTTACTTATTGTATTTTATAAAAATTGACGAATTGAGTAATTTCTTTACTACAATGCACATAGGGGTGTGCAAAACTCAAACCGAATTGTAATTTGAAAAATGATTTGATTTTCGATTTGTTTAATCAAACTTTTCATAAAAGAACGATTTGGTGTTCTGAAGTTTGTTGTGATATTTTTCCCTAATTAATATTTTAGTTTTTATGTTCAATTTTTTGTTATGAAGTGTGTTCTTATTTGTTTTTAATTTTATATTTTGTGAATGAAAAAAATTACTTTTGAGCACATGGAGGATATTACATTTTAAAATTAAAATAAAATAAGAATCAATGATAAAGTTCGATTAAAATAAATTGAATCAGATGAAATATTTTGTTTTCGGTAGTTTGATCTTGAGAAAATTATGATTTGATTCGATTTGTCAGACTTGAATTGTAATTTAAAAAAAAGATCAAGTTGTTTAACTGTTTGCACACCCCTAACCGCACGTAAATTCTTCTTCCCTTATAACTATGATTTTTTTTCCTTTTTATTTATATAAAAAAAAAAGTCAGTGTGAATTATTCTTCCCTTATGTTCCACTAGCTTTGGCCACTTAATTTAACTTCATTATCAAACTTTATTTTTCACGAAGAAACTTGAGCACTTTAGAAAAGTCTCTTAGCTACCTGCCTTCTTTATATTCTTGGTTTTGAACTCTCCACCGCATAAAGTCTTCTTCTTTTTTCTTTTTGATTTCTTGAAAATTAAATATATAAATTATGAAAAGAAGATATCAAAAGTATTATATGAAAAATATGTAGAAGTGAAGCAAGTTAAGTGAGAGAGATGTGAATTCACAGTACTCCTTTTAAAGTTAAATCTTATCTATTTAAAGATGTTCAAGTTAAACATTAGCTTTCTTTAAAAACAATATTATTATTTATAATTATATTAATAATTTTCTTGATTTAAGTTATTCATATTCCATTAACACAATGATAAGGTAATAAAATAAATTTATTTACAGTTAAAAACTCGTATTAAAATTGTAATTAAACTAAAAGCAATATTCATTTTTTGAAGGACTAATAAGAACTATGGTGACGTTGTGAGTATCATCTTGTTCTTGAAGTAATGCATCAAGAGAAATGGCAATACCCCCAATTTTGTGTCAATTCATTTCATGATGTAGACGCCTGGTGTTTGATGAAATACCTATGAAAATTTTTAACTCATCCTTATAGTTTAGCACTAGCTTTTCAAAACTTTACTGGCATAAAGAATTCTCAAGTAATGTTAACAAGGGTCAAAAGGGGGACTAGGACAATAGGGGTAAGGATTATGGCACTATCTACAAAAGAAGAGAAAATGTTAACTGGAACCAACTCTTTTCTCTATGTATCTTTCTTTCTTTCTTTCTCTCTCTTTCCTGATCTTGATGTTACATGTTATCATTGTTTTTTTTTTTCTCTTTTTCTTTATGAGTTGAAATAATACTAAAGTCTATTCTCTTCACTACCAAAAGCAGTGGAAAAAATTGGAACAAACAAAATCAAAAGATATATTGTTCCCCAATTTCAGCATTCTCCTCTTTCACCTTTTTCCCCTTTTTGAGTAGTTGCATCCTAATGAATCTAATCGCATCCAAATTCTCTTTTAATCTTTTCTTAATCCACTTTTTAACACTGCTAAATCTTGTTTTTTGCCTTTAGAACCTCCATATTCTATTTCACTTTATTTTCTTTCCTCTTTGTTCCCAATCTTAACTTTACCCCCATCAACAACAGCTAGCTCCAAATTTGTCCTTTTTCGTCCAAGACAGCGTTTTTGCCAAATTTACTAGCTTTTTTTTTTTAACGAACTCCAAAATGGCTGTTTAAAAAAATAGACAAAACAAATTCATTATCTTTTGATTAATTAAGTTTTTAGAAATAATTCTAAAGTATATTTTAAATTTTGTAGTGCATTGTCTAATATACTTTCTATTACACTAATAATATCGTTTTACATGTTAAGTTATTATTAATTATCTAAAAATGTTGTAATGGTATAGTAATTAAAATATATTGCATACTATATAAACGGACTAACACAATAATAATTAAAATACATGGAACAACATCGTTAATGTTACGAGAAAATATCCTACACAATCTACTATTAAAAAAAAATTGAAGTTGTCCAAAATGGTTTTTAAAGAATAAACATAACGCATTCACTGAATATTGTCTCTCTTCTTGAGAAACAAAATGAATCATTTAGTGAATGTGTTCTTAAAATTAACTCTTCCCTGTTTAAATTTGAAATTGATTATTAAAATTAAGTACTATAATATATTTTCTTCTTCCCAAAATTTAAAATAAAGTTTTTCATATTTTATTTTTTAAAAAATAATTCTTTTTATTTTCAAAACATAATAAATAAGAACAACTTAACGATTTATATTTTTAAAAAACAAAAATTGACATATGCAAAGCATTGCAGATTATGAGAGGATGTAGTCTCCAATTGCAAAGTAGTACTTGAGACGAAGATAAGAAAAAGCGTGGCCATATACGCGCTTTGGGGAGGTTTTTGTAAGCACGCTTATTACTATTAGGGCAAAAAGTGTCAATCACCCTTAAACTTTCTGAAATTTTGAGTTTAACGCTTAAATTTTAGAACACATAATCTTAACACTACACTTTAAAAATGTTTGAGTTTAACCCTTCTGTCAGTCATACCTGTTAAATTATGACGTGGCAACTGATGCACATTACATTTCAAGGGGTATTTTTGTCTCACGAAAACCCATCAACCAATCCTTTTTTTTTTTTTTGAGAAACAATCGACAGATCTTGGAGATCTTCATTTTCCCCTTTCTTTTCATTGTTTCTCCGTCTATCTTATGTCATCCAACACCGAAGCCATGAAATTGAGTTTGAGATTCTTCACTAAGCCATGAAATTGGGTTAATACCAACAATGTTAATTTTATTTGTAAGCCTAACACAGCAACACTTATTTGGCTGCGCCACTGCCTCAAGAATTAACGAATGCTCCAAATCTACGGTTATTGGTGAAGCAAATAACCATAGATTATTTGAGGAAGAAATGGTGTCATTGAGGAAGAAAATGGGAATGAAAAGAGAGAATCCACCATGGCTTGGCCTTTTACTCCTGGTTCAAGCACAAGTCACCATCGTCATTGGAGAAGTGAAAACAGCAATAATGGGGTCATTATTTGCACGAGTGATGACCTTTAGGAGCCTAAAATCTATGTTGTTTCGCCATGCCCAATCCTCTTGTCAAAGCTTCTATAACAATTTATAAATCTGAGGTGGAGTCTGGGGTTGAGTTGGGGAAGAAGAAGAACGGGAGGGGAAAAAAAAAGGTCTTTAAAATTATTTTTTTGGGACGAAAATGCCCTTATGATGTGTCAAATTAAATCATGAGAAAATGTCATATCATCATTTAACATAATTTAACTGACATAAGAGTTAAACTCAAACTTACTATAAGTTTGACTGTTAAAATTATACATTTAAGAGTTTAAGTGTTAAAATCAAAATTTAAAAAAGTTTAAAGGGAGGTCACACTTTTTACCCTTCCTATATTAAAACTAGAAGAGGAGAGGACCTGGTCAAGAACTAAGATGAATTGGAAATTAACTTTTTGATATACTCCTATTAAAATCTCCGACATTCACGGTACTTAGGTTGAAGAGATTGAATAATTATATAAATGGATCCAGTAGGTTGAGCTTATAAAAATAGTAGTAATACTTGAATGATTAATGAATAGGTTATTTTCACTTGGATAATAATGCCAAATCTTGATTTAGAAAGCACAATTAAGTTTTTTCTGCTAACGATAAGTCCAATGCCAGTTCAGTCTGGTTTATTAATATAATTAGGTTGTTTGTGTCTGTTTGTCCGTACCGTAACTGATAGCTTTTTTGCTATATAGGTACAATATCTTCATTTCGAAAAATATATAACGTCTTAAAGTAAATCAACTTTTTTCCCTTTTAAATTGTAAATCAGTACAAATAATTTTTTGTAAGTATTTTTTAATATAGTATCTCTACTAATATTTCCTACTTTAATTTATCGCACACCTAAACTCTTATCTCTAAAATATTTTATTAAATAAATATTCTTTCCGAAATATAAATTATTGAATGATTTTACTTTTTATTTTAAAATATAAATTATTTTATAAAATTGTATGAATATTTTATTATTTATTTTCATCTATTCTCTTAATTCTTCACATCTTTATTATTATCAAAACAAAGCTTTTACATTTTATTTTTATCAAAACAAACTTTATTTTTCTCTTTCTTATTTTCAAGATATAATAATTAAGTACATTTTAGAAAAAAAATTATTGATTTGTGTAAAAGTAAATCAAACGAACTATATTTATGAATGAATGGAATAACTAATTTTGAAATTTATAGTTTATGTACAAAAATTTAATACGATTTTAATAAATAAAATAATGTTCTTTCCGTAATTAAATGTGATTGTCTAAAAATAATAAAAAATGTCATTGATTTTAATTAATTAATTAATTAATCATTAATATTAATATAATTAATTGTGAGACCAATGAATTAATGAAATATAAATAATTTAAATTAAAATAGTAAGTGGAAAAGATCATTGATTAGTGATATAATTTAAGGGAATTATTAATGAAATTTTAGATAAAAAATATATTTATTTAAAGAAAGTAAATATTAAATTAAGATCAAACTAAAATAAAAATATATATAACTTAAATTACGGATGGAAGGAGAGAATATCATTTATTTCGTTACTAGTAATGCCCCATGTGGCTTAAACAAGCTCTACCAAGAGGGAAAATGGAAAAAAATGGGGAAAAATAACTTTGAGTTGAGTCGCAATATTCAATTATACATTAGGCTTAAAATTCAAACAGGAGTCTCTACAAGACTTAGCTCCTCAAACGAGGTCAAATTTACAAAATCTACTACGAGCAAGAGTTGTAATCTGAGCGCAACCCCAAAGGCCAAAAGAAGCCGATGGCCGACAACATGTTCCTTCATTTACAAGCATACAAAATCAACCCTTGCCTTTGATATTTTGCGCACATCCGTCCATTTCAATGTTGAAAAACGTGTTATCTCCCTCTTCATGTCTTTGCCTTAGAAAATGAAAGGTTGAATTTGGTTATGGTAACAGCTTATTATGTATTATATTGGCAACAACATCAATGCATCGCTGTCTCCAATTTTTACAATGAAAGAAAGAGGTGAAAGTTAATAAAATTGCTTCAGATTTACTCTTCTTCCATATGTTCAAGTTCTTGCCTTTTTTTCTTTCTTTTTTGCCTTTTTCTTCTGGATAAAATGCCCACCATCTCTACCTTTTTAATACAATATGGTCTTCTTGGATGGGAATAGATCGCAGAGATGGTGGGCAATTTAACATAAAAATAATTATTGAACATTAACTAGTCCGAAGGAAATGCCTTTGCCGTAGGCTGAGAGCAATTCTTGGAACCCCTGTCGAGGATCTCTCACATTGCATGACTAAGGCTTTGTCCCAAGCTAGTCCTCATCCTTGGCTCTGCTCCTCTTAGACAATGGCTCTGGAGAGGAAGATACAGATGCCGCCACTGACCATGAGCCATTGGAGGTGTCAGAGCTGAATGACATATCCATCACCCCTCTGGGGCTGCCGGGTAGTGATCGGAACTTACGTTTATTGGAGTGGAAGTACAAGGCGGAAGCCATCACCGGGATTAGCCTATAGCAGTCCTCCACTTTGTCCTGCTTTATAACAAGAGAATTAATACTATAAGATTGCTAATAGTACTAATAATTACAGCCAAGACAAGAACATGACTTGATTATTAATCATTAATGTAGTAGTTTGAAACCAACCTTGTTGATTCCAAGAATGCCCAAAAGCTGTTCTCGGTATTCTACTCCAAGACAGGGCTCCACGCTATTGAAAATATGCAGCATTGTGGCAGTGGCTATTACCGAAGGAAGATAGCACATGAATCTGCAATCTGCAATTATACATAGACCCCACTTCAAATCAAGATGAGAATAAAAAGGAAAATCTTTTTGTTCTTTGTTTTTCATGCAAATTGACATTATTAAGGTATGCCTACCAGAAATGACAGAGAGAAGAAGACATTCGCATCTCCTAAGAAATTCCCAGCAAGATTCGCCATTTAGCCCTAGCCTCCTCGTAACATAGTCGACAAATGAAAGTGGAGTCACGGGGTTCATTTTCCATTGAAGAGTGGAAAGAACCAGTATCTCCATTCTCTGTATCGTTTTTGCCTCAAATACAAACTTAGAATCCTCCACCTAAAGATATCAAAGCACCCAGAAATTAATACTATTACCAAAGACATTTTATTACTATGTACAGAAGAACAAGCCCAGCATATGCATATATCACAAAGTAATAAAGATCCAGTTTTTAATACAGTAATCGTACTTGGAGGTCTAAAAGGAGAGGCACTTGAGTCTCCTCTATTTTGGCAGCAAGAGAAAGGCAGGCCACTGTGGCAAGTTGAGTCATCCATGGCTTATTCTCACTCTGGGAGTGAAAGCTAAAGAGAAACCTATCCAAATAGTTCATTGCAAGAACTGCAGTAGCAGCAGAGAAAGAGTAGTAACCAGTGACCTTCAGAATCCATTCCACGGCCTCATTTCTAGCCTCTGCCAAAGATGGGTTCCCTTGAATCCCATTATACAACAAATTTTCCCGTTCTTTAGTCAACAAAGTACATAACTCTTCCTCCTCCCACGACAAGTCTTGTTCCAACAATAATGGAGATTTAGTATTCACATTATCAGCACAGTAACTCTCCTCTTCTTCTTCAATGAAACAGTCCTCTCTATCCACCTCTTCCCAATTCTCTTCTTCACAATACAAAGCATCCAACATTAAAGATGGGAGCTTTTGTTCATTTGGGTGGTGACGAGCCATCTCTTCAAGAAAACAGTACTATTGGTATAATATTGCGTTCAAGATGAGATTTTGTAGAAGGACATGGCCAAAGGCATACCTTGAGCCATCTCCCTCTCTCTCTTTGGGGGGTTGTGACTTGTGAGAGGATGGAAGAGGAGGAGAGAGTGAAGAATGGCTGCTAATGGTGGGGATTTTATTTGGTTTTTTGGGGCTATTTAGACTCCTGAGAAATTTTTCTTCTTTTTTTTTTCTTTTTTTTTCCCACCAAATGCTCTATTGCTCTCTGTTGGGAATTTGGGAGGAAATTAAGGGAGCATCAGATTTGAATCATATGGGTCATGCAACACAATAACTCGACACGTGACATTTGTACGTGTTTTACATTTGTGGGCCCATATAAGCGAAGGGCCCAAATTTGTGTTGGGTAAGAGCGGTGATTAGTTCCAATATGGTGGATCTGAATAGTTTTTTACAGCCAATAAGATGACTATTTTCTTTGCATGATATGATGGAATCTACGGTCTGCCGGGTTCTAGATGGGCCCCGGTGTTTATTCATCGTGGTTTTGGCCTTGGGAGGTCAAAATGGGAAATGGCGTATAAGTTTTTTTCGCGTGTGCATGGACGACCGAGAAGCATACTGCCGGAATTAACGCGAAGTTGACTCTTCTTTATTTAGCAAAAATAAAAAATAAAAAAGACCACTTCTCCATTGAATCCTAATTCTCTTCATTTATATTTCAAACTTTTTGAGTTTTTTTTTTTAGGGAACAGTCTTTTTTAGTTAAAAATGTCTTATCGCATATATATATCTTACAAAGATTAAAAATCTATATATAAAAAATTAAGATGGAATTTTTTTTAACATTATATTTATAATTGATTTTTTAATATTAGTAAAATAGTATAAGAGGTTCAGTTAAAAGTGAATATTGAATAGCCTATGGAAAGCATGTGAAAATAAAGCCACTCAATTGTCCAAGTTTAGGATCAAATGGAATTACCATATTACTCTCCACATCTAACACGGTGATTTAATGGTAAGATTTCTTATGTTCACATAAACATCTTGAATTCAAATCTTGTTAAGGTTGTAGATCTCAAATCTCAACATTTAGACATTTAGATAAGCATTAAACTCCAATACAAGAATGAAACATTTTATGACAATTGAATTTTCTTAGATTAACCATTAAAGCAATTTTTTTAAAATGAGATAGTTAAATCTATCAGTATTTTTTATATTTAAAAAATACATTGGCATATTTCAAAATAACAAATATTGGCATTTAATCTTAGAAAAAAAATCATTGTCGTTATCATCATCATTATCATTATTATTATTATTATTATTCATTTCGTTTGAAATTGAATATTAATATTTGACTTAATTTATAAATTAAAAATATATTTTGACCCTAAAGTAAATTTATCATATGATTAATATTTAGTAGTAAAACTATTAATTGAGATGACGTAAATTATTTAAATTAAATAGATTAGTAAAATTACAAATGAAAATTATATTATTTTAAAAAATAAATATTTAATTTAAAATATTTTCAAATAATAAACGTAAATATTTAATTTTGAGGTGAGAAAATATGAATACTATTAGTAATTAGTAAAGAAAAAGATAGTACTACTACCAATTACAATGAGAATATGCTCCTAGATCAAAAGCCGTCGGTGAGAGACTTAACCCATAAAATTCAGATCCTTGCAGACAACTTGGCTGGTTTCTCTTTGATACCTTTGCTTTCAACGGTAGACCAGTACACATACACACGGACCTGATCGATCGATCTTCATCGTTCTGCCAAGAAATTACAAAGTGGAATGATCTGGCTTCCTTTCTTTATTCTTGATTACATATCCCGATAATGTTATTCTCACTTTATGTATAATTAATTTATCATCACCTCAATACTCGTGATATTAATTACCATATTCTTTAAAGAAAATTGCAGAAACGTAGATTTTTTTTTTTACACTTTATAGTTTGTTATATAGTATTGGACCTGCTACTTGGTATAGATGTAGATATATCTTACTTTACCAAAAGAGTACAAAGACTCTCAACCAAAAAGAAAAAAAATAAAAAGCAACTAAAAGTTGCAGTGCATGCCTTATTCCCATACAATATAGCTACCTAAGCTTTCAAACAGTGTAGACTCTATGTTACAAGTCCAAAGAAAATTTTGAATGCAATTCTCATTCCTTTTTCTCCTTTGGTATACTTTTCCTTTTTGCCATTCTTTTTAACACTGTGAAATTGCATGAGAAAAATTGGTGGGATTTGTTTGGATTTGGTCCTTGTTCAGCCCAGTTCCCATTAATGTTTTCCTTTAATGTGTTACTACATAATGGAACTTAATTGCAAGAGCTGTATACCGCCCATTTTACCAGTAAAAGAGACAATGGACAGTGGAGAGTACACATAGTAGCAGTCAGCACAATTTCCAGTCTCTTTAATTTTTGCTCTTTGAAGAGTTTTAGTGGTTTGGTAATAGTACGAGTGGGTCTGAATATTTACTAATGGTTTCATGTAAATACAAAAAGGGTACAAACATAGCTCAGCTCAGCTGCATTTACCAGAATTATACATACAGTGAAATTATGAACCATAGCTGTACAAGTTGTTTCATTGCCGATATAGATGCGTGTAGGGTTTCTGCTATGATGTGTTGCTTTCTTTCTTTTCTTTGCTTGGCTAACTTTTTTTTTCTTCCCCCTTCTCACTTCTCTTTGCTTTTAAGGCTCAATCTCCGAGGACTGAGGCTAGCTAGAAAGCGATAGAGGGACAAAAGAATGAATGAACCACTGTCGAGCAACTCATGGCTTGATGTCTTCCAAGTAGTTTTCCATGAACTCCATTTAGTAATTCACTAGAGTATTTGTGTATGATCTATTGTTAGTGTATAATACTCTAGTAATTATTAACTAAATATCTATGACGAAAAAGAAAAAATAAGAGCGTGTGCATGGTTGATACATACCTTGATCATGGAAACAATAAGGAGTTGTAGTAAATATTTAGTTGGTTCAAAATTGAACCTTTATATTTAATTTAATACAAGGATTAAATAAAGTATTTAACCTTGATCGAGTTATCAAAATACTCAAAATGATGAAGGGAGTATCATTTTGAGTTTCTTCTGAGTATGATGGAGATTATACTAGGATAGTGATTTACAAGTGAAAAGAAAGAATGAAGAAAAATTAAAAGTCATTACCAAGATACAAATAACGATGAATTTCTCAAAGAGTGAAAGTGGTCAATGGTTGCTGCTGCTGTTGTTGCATAGTGGCATTATGGCAATCATGCCATACTCACTTTTGACATCTTTTAGGGTATACGAATACGATCATTTCCTTTTTATCATTCCTAACTTCCCACATCATACCTCATTTTTTTGTTTCTTCATTCTGGTCAAAGTCTGAACAGTCCACCATTAACCACGCTCTTTCCCCTCTATGCTGCTCTCAGATTCAGAAAGAAAGTAGCCAACTTTCTCTGCATTTTATTCATGACCACAGGAGCCAAAATCCCTTTATTGGAACTCAACGATCGCCTCATATAGTCCATTCCATGCTATTTTATATATATGCATGGTTATCCGTAGACGGTAGATGGGATACTGTTCTTCAGCTGATGCCTGATGGGACCATTCACCCCTTCGAGGTCAAGGATCTTTACCAAGAGTACAACAAATCTTTGCTTTGCTGGGAAGGGGCTTTCATAAACAGCTCCTATTGTTTTCACTTTTACCCCGTACTACATGGAAATTACAACCCCCATAGGTTTACTTGGAATTTAATTTACTCATTATGGTACCTCATTGAATAAGAGTATGGGCTGTTAGCTTGAGTGATCATCTCTTTTTCCCCAATGGGCACTCCTATGTCTGTAACAGATCAACTATTACAAGACAATAATTTTGATTCTTCATTGTTACATCTTTTGTTTTGTTTTTTAATATCAAAATCACTCTTGGAATCTTCCTCAACAAAAATGTAGGTTTACATGTACCTTGTTGTAGTCAATGCACCAAAATTTCTATCATTGTCTTGGCTTATTCCTTTACTCGGAATAATTAACACTGTCCAAATTCTATGTACCTGGGACACTTTTGCATGATCCATAATGATTACTACAAATTTGCAGAATGATTAGCTTAGAAATGACCTTCTCTTATAACTGAGAGATCTGAGCTTCAGTTAACTTCAGTTCACTAGCTGTTTCTGCCTATCTTAATTACAAGAATAGCACAGTTTAAACTATAAAATGTACAACAAGAAGCCACAAATAAATGTTCTTATTATCGTTATTGCAAAAGACAATAGATTTTCTGGCAGAATACAAAAAATAAATAACTGAACCGTAATGCATACCCTGTGTTGTTCCATAACAGTACAAATCTCTGCTTCTCTGCATACTATTACTTCTCAGCTGACTGTTCTTCAATGGCAAAAGCAAAAGATAACATACCTGTAGAAAATGATAGAAGATTTATTTCATGCGAATACTGATGGATATATATATATATATATATATATATAATCTCAAAACCTTAGCCAAGTGATTCCAAATACTAAAGGATTTCAATAAAAAAACAAGAGACTTCAATGAATTCTTTCCGCTAGCTAGTACAGATCCTAAGAACTGGTAAGTTCTACAAGAGCCCATATTTCCTGTGGCAGTGTAAATTTAAGTTTTAATGTGGCCTTTTTAGTTTACTTTATACATTCATTTGACATTTCACCTAGATATGACATTAATTCAATAATCGAATACTTAGCACAAGATGACATTTCAACCGTCACGGGTACAAACTATTCATCAGTAGAATAACATGCAAAATAATTAAGGAACGATATGCATCACTATTTAGTTTACTTTTTTTTTTTCCCCTCTTTGACTTTTTGATTTACTGAGACAAGATCTGAGACCAATGTAATTATCAAGATCAAGAATTCAATGATTCCCAATATTCTTCGCAGATGTAAAGTAAAATAGGTAAAAGCTTTTGCCAATTCAATGTCTAGGCTGTGACGTGACTTATTTTTTGGACCGGTCACCAAATCCTGCATAGAATGACTTGGGACTGCAATGTGGCAGCTCGAATTTTGCAAACCAAGCATGCCTTTGATCATCATCATTTCATAACACAGCTTGCTGATTCCCTCTGATTCTTCAAGCTGCAAACATGGATTTTAAATCTTTGGGAAGTATTGAAATGTCTGAGCTTGATTAAGGTCGTACCCCGTGGTCCCATTTGCAGACAATTTTTTCCACAGTTTTAATTGCTTGTTCTAGATCCCAACAGAGAACTCGACAGAAAAATCACTGCACATTTTCAACTTATTCTTTTGTTTTGCACAAGAAAGAGGAGAATATCGACAACATAGACAGGCCGCCTAATGTTTGGTAATAATAACAACTTCATTTCCTTGCTTGAAACTTGAAACAACATATTAAAACTTGAGCAGTCCTGAAAATGACATATCCTTCTCTCATTTTTGCTGAAATATGTATATATAGAGAAATTTTTTTTTTCATTCAATTGCCCAACTATATATTAGCTTGAAAACATAGTTTTCAACTCTTATTAGGTTAATATTTAGTCACCACTGTAATTCCCAAGACATGTTTAGTTATTTTTAGGTTCTATTTCTAAATAGTTGGCCTCTGAGAAGAAAGTAAAATGGGTCCAAGTTGAGGCTTACCGAACCCCAACAAGGAAAGGGAAAGGAGATAAGAAGTGAGACCGTTGCCTCTCATATGTTCTCTCTAAGCATTCTATTTTAATTTTGCAGCATAAAAATATGTTATATGTCTGTCACATTGACAAATTGTTGATGTTACTCAGAGAAATGTGAGATGTAAACATGGAATTAATTAAAAATGACAATTAAACAGCAACATTGGTCAATATAAAAGCAATAAATGAGACAGATACGGCAAGAAGACAAGGAAATGGCAGAAGAAAAGCAAAAGAGACTAAGTCAAGAAATTAGTATAACTAACTTCAATCATTTTCCCTTGTCCCACTGAATAAACAAGCCTGAAGAGCTGGTCAGCCAACAAATATCTACCCTATTGACAATGGGGGAATGGGAGCTTATCAAAGTCCCCCCCCCCCCCTTAAGCAAAAGTACATCTTGAAAGCTATATAATCCAGACAAATATAACTCTAAGGTACCAAAATTTAGTTGGTTTTGAAAGAAAACTGAAGTTAACCTCAGCTGCTACCCCGTTTGAAGTGTTCTTTTATAAATCTTTCTGCATGTGAAGGGTACTTCTCTCGAATGTAAGCCCGAACACACTTCTGGTAGGAGAAATCAATCCATCCACCATCTGTTCTTACAACGAAGAGGCATCTTGAGCGTCTAAATTGAGGATGCCGATCCACCTTCACAAGGAATGACATAAGAGAGCAGCACAGTCAATGAGTAAACTTTCTAAGAAAATGTAAACAGTTGTAAAAACACCCAAATTATCAAAATTTAAGTTACTGCACTTAAAAGTAACCACAATGTACCTACAGTAATTATAAAAAACATCACATTCTCAATTACTTACTACTGTGATGAATAATTCTAAGTAAGGACAACTCAAAGAGTTTGATCTACAGCTCATATGCCTGCAAGTATGGACCGTGGAACATGGTCCCACAAGACAAAGGTATGTAAAGCAAACCAGCAAAAATCACGTAAAACTTGACTTTCATCTTAAGAAAAAATTAGCCAACATCTCATTAAAAAATGAATTGGATTATAAATGTTAATTACTGTTTATCACCCAAAAAGGAAACATTTGATGAAACTTCTATCTCACTAAATACAGTATAACTTCTAAATCTGCAAGCACACAACCTATCTCCCGTCTAGCCTTTTGAAGGCTTAAGAGAAGTTGCTGAGATGAACCAATCAGTACAATTAAGCTATCACGAGGCTGTTGGTAAGGCTTTAGGCTTTCAGTCATGACATTGTTTAACCCCAATCATATGGCAAATACACGACACCAGTGAAGATAGAACTACAAGAGAGGGTTCCATTGCATCAACAGAACTAAATAGGAATTGTTAGAATTTTTCTAAAAAAGAAAATTGAGAATACATAATGATAAAAGAGCAGACACAAGATAAACATAAAATAACAATACTCAAATCTCAAAGAGAGGAGGGAGTCGGGGGGGGGGGGGGGAAGGAGAAGACTAGAAATACATGCAGAGGAAATTGCCAAATAATATTTGTAGCAATAACAAATCAAAGACATAATTAAGAGATTTATTCATATATGCCTGGCTTCAATATTAACATACTAAAAGTGAAGGAACTCTTGTTTTACATGAGAATTATAAATGCGTACTAACAAATATCTAGCTTGAATCATGTCCAAAGATCAATGATTATGAAGTGACCTCTTCAATTAGACTTCAGAATTAAATAAAATGAGAATTATTCCAAACATGTTTCTTTCAAATATCCTTTTTTAGAAAAATGATATCTCAAGAAGATGTAAATAGCAAACTGTTCTAATCAAGTATGCTCAGAGACAAGAGAAAGCAACAATCTGGCAGGAATATATGAAAGTCCATTTCAATTATAACACCGTGAAGTTTCGGTATTATTCCCTTCAAATATACAGGGTAAGCTAGATAAAAGAAAAACACAAATTAGAGGTGCAATTAAGAGATTTATTTTTAAATACCTGACTTCACATTAAGTGGCACTTAAAGTGAAAACACTATTGCTTTATATGAGAAAGATAACTTCTTTCCACATGGTTATATAACTTAAATCATGACCAAAATATTAATGATTGAGAAGCTATTTTACAATTAGACTCCAAAAACAAATAAAATTCTGAATTATCCTAAACATGCTCCTTTCAAATATCTTTTCTCAGAAAAAATTATTTCAAGAAGGATACAATGAGTAAATTGTCCAAATCAAGTACTCAAGGGCATGAGAAAGGAGCAATGGCCTTGCATTTCCAGAATTATATAGGCATAAGCTAGATAAAACAAATAGAGTTAGATAGAAAAGGAAACAGGAAGAGAAGAGGAAAGAGATATTATCCAGTGAAAACTGAAATGCAAGAGAGAGAAAAAGCACAGATCAATGTATCTTTCAGAAAACTTCTTCAGCAATTACTCAACTTAAATGACTCTCTGCACTGTGCATGTCGAGAGCTAATTTAGCAGCTGTTTAAAACATGTAAGGTGTTAGCTGTGGATGATAGCTAAAAACACCAAATTCACAGAAAATCAAAATCAGGTAACATCATTCATGGTAAATCCTAACAACTGTCTGCAAAAGTAAAGAGACGAATAGTAAAATATGACTGAGAGCATCTTATTGCTCCAAATTTCAGGAAATAAGGAAGCAAAAAAATCCATCATCTAGAAAAAAGAACATCTTCCAGTCTGAACAAAAGTTCGAATTTCAATGAGAAAACTTGGAATGTACAAAATTCTCCTAGAAAATGGAACTGGAATAAACAAAAATGGACCAGATAATGCCACTCATGTTTTAATTTGCGATTTTAAGGGAGAAGCATTTCATGAATGACAGTATCTAGGTGAAATACTAACCTATAAAACATTATGCACTGGACAATGACACCCCTGTTTAAGTTATGAAATTTCAATCTAAGGTAAAAGCATTTTCTGAATGACTGAATCTAGGAAAAGTACTAATAAACCTACCAAACATTCACAACTCACCATGATTGAATCAAGTCCGCAACCAATTTTATCTTCAGAATGTGGGTGATAAGCAAGAAGTCTCTCCATCACAAGTTTCTCATCTTCTGCAGTAAGACGTTCTCCATCCAAGTACCTGGAAGGATGGATAGTCCACCAATCAAGAGACTCAATAGCCGATCAAATTAGCTTAAAAAATATCACTTCCATACCCATGGTGTCAGTTATATTTTTAGCAAACTATAGAAAGACATTGTTGGAAGCCAGAGGAAGTCCCATGCAAAGGTTCTTGTCAGTACAACAAAAAGAAGAGTAATAGAAGATAGAAGACACTTGAGTGATGCCCCCCCCCCCCCCCCAAAAAAAAAGGAACTCACACCTTTCTTTTGAAATTTGAAGTAGAGTAACAAGATCTTTCAACCTCCAAAAACATGGATTAGGATACAAAGGTAAACCCACTTACTTAATCCCAGAATAGGTTAAAAAAAAAAAGAACAGAGTAAAATGCCAGAAATAAGCCTCATACATGAATGTTTCACAACTTATAATATCTAGGAAAGAAGAGAAAAAAGAAGTTGAATTTCACCAGGAATCAATAATCATATAAGATCAGGATATTCCATAAACTGAAAAAGCCAAAAATCAGAACCTCATTAAGAACTAAATTAGATTTCTATATAGTATAGCAGAATCTGGCTGAAATACTCAGAAAAAGGCCAGGAGGAAACAATTAACTGAGTTTGTATTGAAGCAGAACCGTTTAGCAAGCTACAGAACTAACCTGTTGAGTTAGACCTCAACCAAAGCTTAAATATGTAAAACAACAGAGAAGATCCCAAGGGACATCTTAAAAATGGAATAACCTGAATCATCTCAAACTGTACCAAACTTAAAATCAATTCTCTCATCAACTATGTATAAGTTTTTGCTCCTGAACTATGTGTAGAACCATGCATGCAATTTTTTTTCTCAACTAAGTTTTCTGACTAGCCGCTCTCGTTTCCTTGTGCATACATTTTCTTATTCACTTGAAAATTTTGACACATTTTTGGCATCACTCTTTTCCTTTCTCACCTTTTCTGCATACTGAATCCAAATTAGCCCATTCAACTGCTTTACTTTATTAAGTGAGGTGAGAAAATAATTCTTCCACGGATGTTTTAAATTCTTTTGGACAAAATTAGAACTTTCTTTCCTTCCTAGTCCATGATGAAATTATATCCTCTTTCCCAAGGAGCAAAATTTTCAATTTCAAGTTTGTTTTAGGTATAAAAGGCCAATTCACTCATCAACACCTCAATAATGCTGTCAACTAATTCTGGATAAGGGGTCTGAACCACATTTCAAGTAGTGCTCTGGCAATACAAAGCACATGAACTCCTGATTGTCGATCAACCTAATGTCATTTCTAAATTCTACTCAACTAGAATAACAAACCAATTTATCTCAATTCTTTTCAGATAATATTTCAACTACATCTTAATGTCATATCCAATTAGATTACGATATTCATGTACTGGAATCATGCTTCTTAATATCAAGGAGAGGCAGCTTCTTTTTTTTTTTTTCCTTGTTACCAAATGTGATGACAGAAGAGCCCTATTCAACACAATTCAACTTAACACCAATGAAGCAATACAGCCCCTAGAAATACAGTCCCTTGTCCACTGTTTCAACATAACACTTAGAGTTCACCTAATGAAGAAATGCATTAAATTTCAAGCATTCAGTTATATATTTAAGCCAAGCCAGAATACTCACTCTAATCCTTAAAGTTGATGCTAAGCATTTACATTCAAAGATTACTTATAAAGTCATTAATGTTGAAACATACTACCTCTGGTCTCAAATATGCACCATATTTGGGAAATGTTTTGCCCAAATTAGCTGTCACTTAAGAATATCAAGAAAGTGTTTATTAATTAGTCCCTCCCATCTAGAGTTGAATGTAGGGGTACAAACGAGCCGAGTTCGGCTCGTCAAATTTTTAACCAAGTTCGAGTTCGAATTATTTTTTTTAAAAAAATAATTAAAAAATGATATAAAAAATGTTTAAAAAATGTTTAAAATAATTATTATATTTGGTGAACTAGAGTTTGAGCGAACTCGACTCGATTTTTGACCGAACTCGACTCGAGGTTTGACCGAGCGGCTCGGCTCATTTGCACTCTTAATTGAATGTCCCCTAAAATCGCACAACTATTCTCCTTAATTTGAAGGATCATCTCCTAATAGCACGTGTAGTTGAGGGATCATCTCCTAATAGCACGTGTAGTCTAACAACTAACCATATTAATAATAAGTATAATGTGGTAATTTACTTAATAATAAAAAAAATGGACATTCAACTTTGGACAGATAGAGTATTTCAACCTTTATCCTTATCCTATTTATTACTCCACCAAACTACACATAAATTGCCTATAAACTTTTCAGCATATCATACTATTTTCCATTATATGTCTTCTTTTGCTAGAATTGGTTTTGGAAGGGTGAAGGGGGGACATTAATAATGATACTAATAAATTAGAGGTATTTTTTGATTAAACCAACAGACTATTTGATGACTTTCTTAAATAATGTAAGAAATCCTTCAACACTTACGCAAGACAAGAGGTAGTATATAAGGAGCTTAAGAAAGAAGCACCTTCATTTGCTCTAGATACAATTGTTTCCTGGAAACACCAAAACTTCAAATTTAGCAAATGGCACCAAAGGCTTCTAATGCTGTTACCAATTTTCAATTAACGCATGGCCTTTTTCCAATTTTCTCGTTCTCACACATAGGCAAGGACGTTGCTAGCACATTGGACAATTTCACAGGACTAAAAGAGACACAATCAAAATCCAGCATATTCATCATGTCACTAAAACATGATAGCACTATGCACAAAGACATTTGGAAGAGGAAAGATCTCGATGCACTAATACTGGCATAAAACCCAAAACAATAATGATATAGATTTTGAAAATTATACTCCTTCAATCCCATTTAAATTGTCCACTTTAGATTTGCACTAGGATTAAAAAAAATATTAGAAATGATAATTGCACGACTATACTTCATAAATTGTCCTTATTTAAATGTTGGTGTGTAAGTATAATAGTTCTAAAGTTTGATGTGAAATAATACTTTTCAAGAAATGCATTTCTCAATACTTGCATTCTCAATCAAAAATACTAATGGGCATTCATATTTTTTTATGTAAATCTTCATTCAAAACATATTAATTTAATGCTTAGTATATTTCTAAGAAGTCAAATTTATATCTTCAATATTACATAAGGATAAATAAAAATACATACTAAAATTAAAAAATGAACTATTCAAATGAGATAACTCAAAAAAGGACGATAGACATTGAAATGGGACAAAATGAGTATATTTTACTTTAAGTTTGGGTAATTTACTACAAGAACAGTCAAATAAAAGCTGCATTAATAATCCAGTAAGCAGTTTAGGAATAATTTGATTTGGTTACAACTCAAATAAACTATATTGAATCATCATTGATCTAACTATTTTCAACAATCTAACTATATTCTTATGATTGCATCTGCAACCTCAGATACTTAGAGGAAAATAGCGAAGAGTGCCACTGATCAACATTCTTAAATTAAACACATAGCACCCAAGGATGTCTCTTTCTTCAGCCTCCTATTTGAACCCACAGAACGTTGTTAAAATAGTGAAAAGTTCACAGCATAACTGCCACTGCAAACATTGTTAAAAGCAATACAAAGAACTAAATGACATCTCATTTTTCATCCTCTTATCTCCTTGAGTCCAAATGCCCTCGATTTCCATCCCTAGCCCAAGGCTTATTGGTTTCCAGGACAAGTTTATCCCACCTCTCTCAGAGCCAAAAAGTCCCAAATCTAGCATATTGCACTACCTATCAGCTCTGTAACATAGCTCGATCAGTATCACTGTCATGTAAACGGTAATCAATCCTACAACAACCATCACAGACACTAATGTCAAATGGCCTGTTTATGCATGACATTTAGTAAATAATTAGCACAGTTCATATCACACACAGTAAATTAGATCATGGGAAACACCAACTAAACTTCATCATAAACTAACCCAAAAGAATACCGCCATCGTGATTTCTAATTTTCCAGTTCTTTATCAGTCCGCACACTCGAAAGGCCTTTTTTTATTTTCATTTTTCCTAAAACAAGTGACAAATTCTTTGATTTGTTAAAACAAAAAATGCAGAGTGGTTATGGTACAATTCCAATAAATTACATATAAAAGAGAAGTAAGCCCTTAAAGCCCTTTTTAACTTATAGCTGCAAGGTTCAACTCCACTTCTTACTACAACAAGTCTTCTTCAATTTAAATGAAGCAAAAACATACAAATGGTTAAGGCGATCAATCATGGACATGAGCAACTGCCCAAAAGAAACAAGAACAAGAAGTTTTCTACTAAAGAAAAATCCAAATTATTTGCTACCAGTAAATAACTGAAAAAGAGCAGCCCAAGAATTTTTAAAGTGATAAGAGAAGAGAGACTAAACTAACCTATCAGAATGAAGTATTTCTTTCGTAGCGGACATTACGGGATCGATATCTTTAAGCATTTCGGCTTCTTTGTTTTTCCACTTTCTGAAATCTGGGTCATCCCATCTGGAGTTCTTGGATGGGTATCTATCGTTCAGGACACTGATACTCTGGCCTGCAGATATGGAAGCGGCAGAGTTGTCGCTCGCTGGAGTACGTTCGGTTATGATGGACCATAGATGGGAAGTCCATGAGGTGGTGGCGAAGCGGCAGTGGTAGAGGTGGTGGTGGAGGCGATGGCGAAGGAGAGGCAAGCCTCGGGTAAATGGAACAGCCATTGCTTGAATTCTTGACTCACAGTCACAGAGATAACTCGTTAACAGCCAATTAGTTGGATCGCCATCGTCCTATTTCTCTTCTATCTCTCTCTCTCTCTCTCTCTTCTTTTTTTTTTTCGTATTATGATTTTTTCTCCAATCTTACCACTTTCATTCAGTATTTCATCTCTTTTCAAAGAAGTAAATATTATAGTAGTTACAAATTGGGGGAAAAATTAAAATTTAAGGATATTTTAAATATGAAAATACTTACATTTAAGCATCTTTACTATGTTTATATGAAACTAAATAACTTATATTTATGACTTGAGAGAGTAAATATTTATAAATGCAATCTTTTACTTTTTAGATATTTAAGAGTGAATACCCGTACACACACATATATATTCGGAAAAAAGTTAATCTCTTTCAAGTGATTTTGTTTGATATTTAATAACTAGAAACTAAAAAAATGGTTGGTCATGAATCATAAAGGCATCAATAATCAATAATGAGATTAATACATTTTTAAAGGTTTAAGAGCAACTCCTCCATGAGTAGGAAAGCCATTGGGGGAAGGAAAGCTGTGGACAGTGGGGAATTAGAAATCTTGGGCTTACTGTAGAGTCTAATGCCTGTGACTCAATACTTTCTTTCATGTGATTGCGATCCATGATCCATCCCCATTTTAGAGATCGGTGGAATTCTTCTTCCAATTTTTTGGGAACAAAATTAGTATTTCCAATCTTTCCCCATCCTTTAAAAAAAAAAAATCAAGAAAAAGATTTCAATGGGTTAACAGGGAAGCGAGGAAAAAAATTCTACTTAGGCCCAATAAAAAAATTTAAAATTGAACAAGGAAAAATAATACAATTTTCACAAAAAGGAAGTCCCATAAAAATGGATAATTAGTAAGCATAAAATGATCAAATATGTTAATGTTATTACCATACTTTTTAAATTTTTTTTTAAACTTATGTGACAACTTCGATTGAACTATATGAAAATTATATATTTCAATTTCTTTTCTTATTTTAAAGTTTATGAGTTTATATATTTTAATAATTTTTAATGTACTAAATATATTTCATTTGAATCGAGCAAGAATTTAAATAAACTAGAAGTCAGGCCATCTTAAATTTTGCCTGTAATTTTAAGTATTGCTTTCTTCATTTTAAACTTCATCCTAATATTCAAGCAGATCAAACTCAACGTGTGGCAATATTGCTTTCTTCATTGGTGATGCCTCTGACATGTTCGTGAATTTTTTTTTTTTGTTATTACTACATCGAAGGAGGATATGTTAAATTCGAGATCCTAACATCTAGAAAAAGGGTTCTAACTTGTTCATGAAATTTGAAAACTAAAATATGCAATATACCACAGCAAAAAAAAAAATTTCTAAACTGTTTCACAGATCAACTACAATATTCTAATACGTCGCATGTATAATTTAATTTTTTTGCACAAGATTGATTATTCATGTTGATTTCAACCTTTAGACTTAATTCAAATATTAGTCCACATAATTTGCGAATCTAGTCCAATAAGATAATGCATTTTAAGAATGCATTATTCATAAGTGAATATATTCTTTTAGATAATTAAGTATAATTTAATTAGTAAAACAATTTGATTTTAAATAATTATAAGTTTGAATTATATTATTAATAATTGTCGTGTATTTATGAAAAAAAATAAAAAATGAACAACCGTTTAAAAATGTGTGCATTGTGAAACGTATTTTCACAATTCATTCTATAAACAATCAAGTTAGTAATAGGTAAATAAATATTGATTTCTTCTTCTTCACTTATACTAAATCATTCCAACTTTGAGGGGCCTTCAGACATACATGAAACAGGAACATAGTAATACAGTATAATGACATGTATTGGGTTATCTAAGACTTCATGTCTGGATATCACGGAACAGCACATGGTCAAATAATGTTAGCAGCCAGCACCATCCTTCATTCACTGGTGAAATGGGAGGTAAATTAATATGTAATTGCACAATGTTGTTGGCTGTTAAAAAAAATCGTCTAATGATATGCATATTTTCAAACCATCAATGGAAATTTTCTAAGTCAGGGAGATCATAAATGATATTCGCATGCCAAAAGTAAGATAGTTTAATGATAAAAATAAAATAACTTCATTAAAATGATAAAATCGTACATTGTAAAATCGTGAGTTCAAGTTTGCATCTCATTTTTTTTCTTATGTAATCAAACAAAAAATGAATAAATGATATTGGCAGGAACATATTAATTACTATATTAAATGATAATTTCTGAAAAAAATGTTGTAAAAGTAAAAGGAAAACTTGGGCATTTGAAAGTAATCAATTTCTATGCATAATAGAAGTTTTGAAATTTGAAATTTAAAATTAAAGAAGAGTATTTTGTAACTATAATTGGCACTATGTATATATGTGTGTGTATCAACTGATTTTTTAAAAACCAAAAAATGGATAGACATATGAGATTTCACATTGAAAGTTTACAATTGGAAGTTTAATTCATACTTAGCTAAGACACCGACACAGACATTTTCTTTTTAGGAAAAAAAGAAAGGGAGTGAGCATGATACTTACTCTTTTCAAGACATGATAACAAAATTTTAATTTTTATTATCCGATTTGAATTACAAGGCAATTAGCAAGACAAATCAATAACATTAGTAACTAAAATTTTAATAATAATTTATAAATTACGTAAATTCACAAACTAATATCACAAATAAATTCAAATTTACAAGTTATAACTTATATTACAAAATTAATGGCTCTTTCTCAATACCAACAGTAACATCAATGCAAATTGGTAAATAGATATAAATCCCAATGAACTTGTTTTTCTTAAATGCATATTTTCACATCAACCAAAAACTACCGATAAATTGAAGTACCAGTTGAGAAATAATAATTATAGTAATAGTAATATTTATTTTCTTTTTTAAAAAATGAATATGTAAACTCTTTCTAAAATGGTTAAAAAAGTTTAGAAAAATTACCAAATTACATCTCCAAACTATTTTGAATTCTCATGATTCATCATTTTTCTTTTTCTTTTTATCCATTTATGTCATAAAACTATTTTATGTTGTCAAGATTCATCCTTTCTTAGTGAAATCCGGGAAAATCACACCTTTTCTTCTTCTTCTTTTTTTTATTGATGAAGGGTAAAAAATGTATTTTAGGAACTAATTTTAAGTGACAAAACTAATTTTCTTCTATCACATTTCTTATTCTTTCTTTCCTATTTCTTCTCCCTAATTCTTTCTATTCTAAAGATGGATCTTGGAATTGTTCTTCTAACACAATTTGCACATAATTATTGGACACAAATCAATTTTGTTACTACAACAATGTAATTGTTTCGTAGTCATGATTGACTCAAATTTTTCGAAACTTTGATAAGGAATGAATATGTGAAGCTATCAAAAGAAATGAGTTGACACATATGTTTAATGTATTTCTTTCTAGATTTAAAATTTTGAATACTTTCAAATTAAACATACAATAGGGAATTTATCAAGTAATTTAGCCGGATTTTGGTAAGATTTTAATTGGAATGATGAAAGTTGTGATTCAAAAATAGTTTGAGGATAAAACTGGATAAAAAAAATGAAAAAGGATGAATCATAAGGATAAAAAATAGTTTTAGGACAAAATTGGATAAAAACAAAGAAATATGATGAATCATGAGAATAAAAAATAGTTTGGGGATGTAATTTGACAATTTTCCAAAAAGTGTATCTAGTGATAGGGAGTTTTAAATCAAAATTTAAATTTAGAATTTAAAACAAAGCTGAGTTTCATACTTTTCCTATCCTTTCTCATCCCTTCCTCTTGACATGGTCAATAGAGTACATAAAAATATTCAACACTCAAACATCTCTTGAGATGTGAAATGTTATTCAAAATTTATCATATGTAGTTTTTCCTGATTTTATTGTATTGTATATATATATATATATATATATATATATAAACTAAACACATACTCCATCTAAAAATGTCGTTTGAATGCTATTTCTCGAAGATGATAATGTAAAAAAAAGCTGAAAACCTATTAGATCAATGTTTTGTAAATTCCTTTCTTTAGTTGTTTGAAAATCATTAGCTCCTCCCTTCAAATTTGTCATCCCTTAAACTGTGATGCAGACAAAGTTAGGCACCATCTTTAGTTTCTATGACGAAAAATACTAGATAGCCACCTCAGAATTATCTGATTTCAAAGTAAAATACAATGACAAATCAACAGAGAGGTTTTGTCCACAATTTTATTTTAAGAATAATAACACCCTCCAAGAATTGTCATCATCACCCATAAAAAGAAATGAAATGATCATCATCAACTTTGAATTTTCGCAATGCCTCAAGTTTGAAACTTCCTGCCTACCATGGGTTTACAGGTAGCCCATGTGACCCTTTCCCATGCCAAGAATGGCTGATACCATTATAAGACCGTCGAGTCTCTGTAGACAAACGTGGGTATATCCATTATTGCCCTCAAACAATGTAGTTCCCCTACACTCATGACCTATTCAGTCCATGTCTAATGCCCACACCACATTGATTGTTTAAAACCACAGCTTGTAATCCTTCAAGATTAGGGATTGTCGCACTTATTAGCTATATCATTTATTTTAAAAGAATACCACCTATATTCAAAAATGAATATTCACCTTTTAAGTTAAGTAAAAATAATATTGATATTTAATCATAATAAAGTTATTATATTATTCAAATTATAATTATGTATTCTAGTAAATTGAATATATATATATATATATATATATATATAGTCTTATTGAGCTTTACTAATAAAATTTATAATATTAAGCATAAATACCCGAGTTAAATTATACTTTATAAATGTATAATGTTAATTAATAAAGACAATATATCCTTAATATTTAAAATATTCAAATTATCCGTGAATCCAAAACACTCACTCTCTCCCTCCATAATCTCTTGGGTCTGTGTATCTGTACTAATTGGGCTTGTACATCTCACAAAATGGAAATCTACTAGAATGGGCACAACAAGATTAAGCAACTTCATCAGGCATAGACTTTTCTGGCATATTAAACCTACAGGAAATGAAAAAATCTTGAACCCCGTAAAAATTTAAAATATTAAAACACCACTAAATCCTTCTGCAAATACCAAGAACTTAGAATTATACTTGTAGTGATCAAATTATAATGGGTAAATGATTACTTCAAGCGACCAACTAAATAAATAAATCTCAAGATACTGCTAAACTCAAAGAATACCCAATAAAATTTCCCTGTGCAAAAATCTTTCCTTAATTTAAAATGCTAGTACCAAGAATCATCAAATTCCCCAAAAGGGGCCAATTAATAAGGTGAAGAAAATCAAATTGAAACTCGGTGGCAAACCTGGGAAGAGGTTCCCTACAATTACTGTAAGCAAAAGCGGAGTGCAAGTGCTCGCTTGAGTTTGTAATTGTTGATGTCATTACCATTTTTTTCAAGTCTCTATTTTCTAAAGGGTAAAAAGTGCAGCATGACCCTTAAATTTTTATAAATTTTAATTTTAGTATTTGAACTTTTTTTTATCAATGTATATACTTCAACTTTTTTAAACTATCAAAAAGTGCATTCAAACTTTTTTTTATCAATACATGCACTTAAACTTTATAAAACTATCAAACAGTGCACTTTTATCCATCTAATTAAGGACATAAGAATCTAAACTCATTGTTTCTAGTAGAGTTGTTTCCAATAACTAGTTAATTTACAGTTATCATTTTGCCAATATACTCAAATTCTAATTAATACTTTCTAGCTCAATTTGACTCATTTTTATTTCTATTCTTGTATTGTCTCATATTTATCTTCTAGTTTTGGTTTAGGTGTATTTTGTGTATGATTTCTTTCCAAATTATTTTATTATATCATATTATTTTACCTTGTACTAAATATTTTCTTTTTAATAAAATTTCTTTATCTTTAAAAGAAATAAAAATTTGGAAAGAGATGGGTTTGCATAGATTCTAAATAAATAAAATGAGTTTATGTGGATTAGAGAACAATGAGTTTAGGTTCTTGTTGAGAATGATAAAAATGTCCCTTAATTAGATGGACATGAGTGTAATTTTTAATAATTTTATAAAATTTGAGTGCATACATTGAGAATAAAAAAGTTCAGGGTGCTAAGTTTATTAAGGGGTAATTTGAGATCGACTGTTTTGCTTTGAAGGGTAATTTGATTACTTCATTTATTAAGGGTGCTAAGTTTATAAATTTTAGATGTTGCATTTTAAAAGTCCCATTCAAATTGATCCAAACTCTTTAACCCATAGTAATACTTCTCTTTTATGTTAATGTAGGGAATAATATTAATACAAAGTTTTTAAAATTTACAAAATTGAATGGGGAAAAAGTTGGAGAACTCCATATTTCAGGGACTAAAATCTCCTATATCCTACACAAACACAAAGCGCAGAATCTCACCACGGAATTGTGATTTGTGATGCAGCTCAGATGCAGCAAAAAGCCAACAGTCCTCACAGAACATCCATGGGATCTGTCGTACCAGATACTGCCTCTTTTTTAGTGGATAATGATTTTTTTCCCCTTATAAGCTGCCCGAAAAGCCAGAATTAAATCTCATTTCGAGTCCGTCCGCTCAGAAAATTGCTCTCAGCACGAAATAAGAAACGAAAAACCAAAACCACCTGACCTGTTAGCAGCTTGAATAACACATTTTATTGAGACATTGACAGGTCCATTTCTCCTCCTCCTTACGCCGCCGTGGATTGATGGGCCAATCACCCTCATCCGTCGCCGGAGCAGAAGCCCATCATCTTCGCTTCGTCAAGGCTAGATCCACACCTCTCATCACCACCACCACCACCACCACCATGAGAATTAGCAACGTCGGTAAGGAGGAGGGACACCTCGATGACGTTATCAGCGGGGAATTTTTTGACTATATTTCCAATCTTCCTGACGAGTGTTTGGCTTGTATCTTCCAGTCCTTGAGCTCCGGTGACCGGAAACGTTGTTCCTTGGTTTGCCAGCGTTGGTTTTTGGTTGAGGGCCAGAGTCGTCACCGGCTCTCTCTTAACGCTCAGGCTGATCTTTTTGGGGTTGTTCCTTCGATCTTCACTCGGTTTGATTCTGTGACGAAGCTTGCCCTCAAATGTGACCGCAGATCTGTGAGTATTGATGATGCCGCGCTTATTTCTATCTCTTTGCATTGCCGTAAGCTTACCCGGTTGAAGCTGCGAGCGTGCCGTGAGCTTACAGATGCGGGAATTGCGGAGTTCACGAAAAATTGTAAGAATCTAAAGAAACTTTCTTGTGGTTCCTGCAATTTTGGGTCTAAAGGCATGAATGCGGTGTTAAACAATTGCCCTGCCCTTGAGGAATTGTCTGTGAAACGCCTGCGTGGCATTACCGATGGGGCTGCTGCGGAGCCGATAGGTCCCGGGGTGGCAGCGTCGTCGTTAAGGGTTGTCTGTTTGAAGGAACTTTATAATGGACAGTGTTTTGGGCCATTGATTATTGGGGCAAAAAATTTGAAGACTTTGAAACTGTTTAGATGCTCAGGAGATTGGGATAGGCTGCTTGAAGTGATAGCAGATCGAGTGACTGGATTGGTGGAGCTACACTTGGAAAGGCTTCAGGTGAGTGATGCTGGACTTAGGGCGATATCCAATTGTTTGAATCTGGAAATATTGCATCTGGTGAAAACACCTGAGTGTACTAATGGTGGGCTAAAGACTGTGGCAGAACATTGCAAGCTTTTGAGGAAAATCCATATTGATGGGTGGAAAACAAATAGGATAGGCGATGAAGGTTTAATTGCTGTGGCAAAGAATTGCCCTAATGTGCAAGAATTGGTTCTTATTGGTGTGAACCCTACGCGAGTTAGTCTGGAAAAATTGGCCACAGGATGTCCTAACTTGGAGAGGTTGGCTCTATGTGGGAGTGAGACTGTTGGGGACTCTGAGATTTCTTGCATTGCCCAAAAGTGCATTGCATTGAAGAAGCTTTGCATAAAAAGTTGTCCAGTATCAGACCATGGTATGGAAGCATTAGCTGGTGGGTGCCCCAATTTGGTGAAGGTGAAGGTTAAGAAATGTAGGGCAGTCACTTCTGAAGGTGCAGATTGGTTGAGGGCAAGTAGGGGATCAGTTGCTGTGAATTTGGATACAACAGAGCCAGAAAATATGGATGCAAGTGCTAGTGACAGTGGGGCTCAAGAAGGTGGTGTTGAGAATCAACAGGTGAGCGGACATGTTGGGGGTCCTAATATTGCCTCCGGCAGTGGGAGGTCAACGTCATTTAAGGCAAGGTTAGGACTATTAACAGGGAAAAGACTGGTGGCTTGCACATTCAGAAGGTGGTCAAGCTTTGGTGGTAGTTCTCGAAATAATTAGACAATGAATTTACTGGCTTTTGAGTGGGAAAGAACACTCTTGGTCTGTTTACTCCTTTTATCCTGTGTAGCTATTGGGCTTCTGTCTTTCTCTGTATTTAAATGTGTGATGTTCAATGGCTTTTGAGGTTTATTGGATTTATGTTTTCCAAGTCTTGGTGCTCTATACTAGTCAATTATAATTGTCTCAACGTCATGCTCCTCCTTGTTGAATGAGTAACAGTTGCTGAAATTTCCTTTTTCTTATTAGAACTTCCATTGCAATAGTTTATTGTTGTTTGTTGGTCTAATCGTATTTGAACAAGTTACTAATGTTCTTTATTTATGAAAAAGCTGTTATGCATACCGTGAACTCGATTCTGATGTTGAATTGTTGGTTAGGTAGGTCTGCCAACTGAGATTTTAAAACATTAATTTTTCAGGGTTGGTTTGAAGTAAGGATGGATGAAAACGTTCTCTTATTTATGTGCCCTGCTGATATGTGATTTTATGAATCACTTGATGTGTCTGGTTTATGACCTAATTATTCAATTTTTTTTGCAACGAGAATTGTTTCATGGTGGTAACCTTTGAAGTGTAGCCGTGCCTGTGGTTCCTGAGTAAAGTCAGTAATTTTCTTTTCATATCTTGATTACATGATATTCAAATTTTATATTACTACCCACCTATATTCTGTGCACAATGACCAAGGTCCTTTTGATTTAAAGGCCTTGAAATGATAATTAACAAGAATAAAAGAAACATTTCGATATGATTTGGTGGTTGAATTTTGGTTTTCTATTTCTCGTACTTGGATGCGGAGGCCCGAGCTTTATTAGTTCTTGGTTGTGCATGTTCAATGAACTCTTTGTTACTTTATCTCTGTTAGTTATTAAAATGCCTTGCTAAGATACTTATTAGATATAATTTCATATTTTAAATAAATCACTATCTTATTTTTCTCTTATTCACTTAGAAGAAAATTTTACACAGACGCGCTCTCTTTCAAACTTTCTTTTGTTTGTGTCTGGACAGGATTCAGATTCGGCTCCTATAGTTAAGCAAAATGAGACTTTTGGCCAGCAAATACCTAAGTAGGATTGAGTATTTTGAGTAGTCTGCACCTTGCGGTCGTTTTAACCTTGGCCATTGAATAAAACTCTACTAGGATTTTGAAGCATTAGATGCCAGTCAATTTGTTCCACTGTGGATTTGATCTAATGGCTGGGGGCATTTTCTCATTCCCATCTCTAAATTTGCTAACTCTACTAGCACAATCACAGGAACTGTTTTGCTTGCTGCATTTCTATTGCTTGTGATTCCCATTTCCCACGTCAGAAGAGCAATCCTGCTAATTGTATTATTGATTTTTCATGTCAATAACTCCAAAACTAATGAATTAAGGGATCGCTGCTGGGGTTTTAGTGTCTTGATTGTTCGGCGTGTAGAAAGTCTTGGTAGTAATTGCTTTGAGTGGACTTTTGTTTTGTGCACACCTAGCTAGTTTTGAATCAGTCACTGTCACAGCATATTAATTTGTTCATGGTGTCCAATTAACGTCAGCTTCAGAGAAACCATCCCGGAGTTTGATCAAGGTTCTGATGAATTAGAAGACGATACTTATATTCATGATGAGGTTGTTGGCAGCAACCGGATAAGAAAGGTTCAGAGTACAGTAAGCAGTAGTCGTCAGTCTTGATAATGCACATATAATACATTCATGTCCAGAATGATATATTTGTCTGTGGATATCATTGTTTAATTTTTTAAAATCATTATTCTGTTCACATATTTCTGATTTTTTAACGATCAGGTCTTTCTTCTTCCTAAACGCCAACCAAAATAGACGTTAATGACCATGCAAGTAAGATTAGGACTACATCGGGCTAATTTTATTAGGTTTCTTTTCAAGTGAGCTTTCACAAACTTTGGCATCCTTCAGGGCATTGTGAGCAGAAAATGTTCATTCCCTACGGTAGCCAGTATCTATGTTTTCTCTGGTAAAAGTAGAAAGGGACTAAGAAGACGAACGTCGACGGTAGCCTACATGCATGACCAGTAGAAAGGAGGCTTCAAGTTGTTTCTATGGCTGATTACCCACTCTTTTCTCCGTTGCATGCATCATGCATCCCTGGCTTCATCAGCTGCTCAGCTGGATACAATTTGTTTCTTTTCTGATTCAGAGCAGTGCAAGCATAATCACTTAGGTGAAAAGATCAGTAATTCATGCTAAAGGAGTTAGATTTTGCAGTGGCAAGGGAATCCATATCCGAAAGCTTCCAACTATCATCAACTTTCACCCGATTTGGTTGATTTAAGTAAGACTCCTGGTGATGCATTAACCTATTGGATGAAAGAAAATCTCAACTAAAAGAACATACACGTCCCCTGACCCAAAAGAGAAGAGACATTATTGTCACCCCAATACTACAGTAAATAACCAGGATGCATGCTATGTTTGATAATCACAAGGCATATTATGCAACAGAAAGTGAAGAAATCAAAAGGTGGGGAAACATAATTTTTAACAACTATTCCTTTATCTTCTGTAAAAATAAGCACCCACTTTTTTAAACCTGAAGATGGAATCCAGGTTCCTCTTAAAATGATCAAAGAAATCTTAGTATTTTCTGAAGTGGCATTCTAAAAAACCAGAATATGAAGATGGATACTGCCTCCTGTACGAAGATGGATAGGACCTCCCGTATGCATTCATGAGGTTGAGAATAATAGATTCCTGCTGCTGCATAAATTATATCAGCATTAACGCCAAACCTTAACTTCAAAAGAATCAACTCCTAATCTGATTTCTTCTCTTTCTTTGGAGGTGGCCTTTGATATATGATAATTTGACTCAGGATGGTTCCATTAGTCAGAACACCAATTGCAGAGCCCATAACAACTTCAAAGAAATTAAGGAAATCAAACAATTATATGGACAATCCAAGGGAATCAAGAAGACTCTACTTCAAAACAAAAGAGAATTTAGATATGATTGAACAGCATGAGGAAATAGTAACGAGGCATTATCGTTTTTTCAACTTGAAGATGCTATCCTATTGAATTCCCAATCAGCTAAGTCTTAATTGTCCATTAAACTTAGGCAGTTGAATAATCCAATAATACAAAGAGGCAAGTACTCAACAGTTGAATCATTTTTATATTTTAAGAGTAACAAATAGGTCAAGACTATTAATAAAAAATAAATATTCCAGGGAATGGTTTTCAGATAGTGTTAACACGGCAAAAACAATTTAACAGACTGATGAGCAAAAATTAGGCAAGGATACCACTCATTGGAGCCCTTTCCTGGAGGCTGGTAAAAACTCTCACTGCACCAAAATGGAAGAAATGTAAGTTCAGATTTCAGCTTAGACAATACCTGATCTACCTAGCACTGACACAATAACCACTATAAACTTACCCATTGAACCTGCAAAGTTCATCAAAGAAGTTATGAAGCTAAGTTCCCCAGTACTCTTGTTCTGCAATGACAATACTCATCAAACATGAAGTGTGGAATCGTGGACTAAACCACATATACAAGATTGTAGTACTGACAATATGATCACTTAACAGAGCTATAGCACTTCTATTATATTGACACAACTGGCACAAACTACTGTCTAAAAGTTGTATTTTGATTCAAACAGAAATTTCTCTTAGAAGTTTGTACATATAAATTCAGAATCTCAAGACAATAAGACTAGAGAACTATGGTTGACAAGTTGCAATTATTATCTTAACATACATGACCCTCGGAAACATTTACACTCTTTCGATATATCACCAAGTTTGTTTTCTCGTCATGACATATCTATTGATCAAGATCAATTTCAAAATCAGGCAAAGCTATAGCATTCATATTGATAAAAATACTACATTTTTGTCACATATGATAAAAACAAATTCATTGCTGAGACTATCATACTTCCCCAAAACATGCACATTTACTGCAGATGGAGAAAAGCCATTAATCAAGCATCTCAATCCGATTCCTCAAAAAAAAAAAATCTATCCGTTGTATTACCTTCTAAAGTTTCCCCTCAGTAATTAAATGGATGTGACTATCTAAATGAAAAGATGTGCAATGAATATTAGAAAATGAATGTTCACCTTAAAGTTCTCCCATATCTGTGGAACCCGTGCAAAGAAAAAAATTGCATGCTGGGATGCCTGAAATCAAATCATTACACCCAAAAATTAATAAAAAAAAATTAGTTAAAATATCAAAGGATTCCAAAATCATCAGAGGAACATTAGAATTTATTACATTGGAAGATGAGAAAGAGGAACAACAACAAAGGAGATGGTGAAAGGCGAACAACAAGAAGCATAAACCTAAGAAAACAAAAGCTGCTACTCACATATAGAGCCTCAAAAAGAAGTGGGTCAATTTGACCAGCTAAAATAGTTGGTGCAATAGCACAGTATCTGTTATGAATTTAGTCAAGGCAGCATCTTTCAATGCACATAAAGAAGTGTAATTAACAATTCAATAGATAATCGTGTTTAAAATGATAGATCAGTACGTAGGATACAATAATGCCCTAATCCATGTTGTTGTTCCCACAGGCAGAGAAAAGTAGTAGATTATTGCAACTAATATTATAGCTGCAACAGAGAAAAAACATGAAATGTTAGAGCCACTCAACTTATCAGAGAAATTCAGGAAAAGCACCATACTGCAGAATAAGAACAAATAAAGACTGTCATCTCAAATTGCATCACAGATGATAAAAAAAAAAAGTACTACTCTCTCAGACATGCATCAGCTCCTTATGCTAATACAACCATAGAGAAGGGACTCCAAAAATTGCTATAGATTTTTTACATAGGACGTAGATGTGTTGAATGAACCTTGAATCAGAAGAAATCCCAGCTCGCCATAAGCTGAAAAAGGAAGCCCCTTGTGAAGACAATATGCCAAGGCAATTGTATACCCAATTACTTCAAGTTCAAAGGCGACCATGCTAAGGCCTCTCACACTCTTGTGATTCAATATTTTCAGTATCTGAATACAGATGCAAACTGTTAGAGACTCAATTTACTCAACAAATTTTTAAGAAAGGTAATTAATTTGCCAAGTGGCAGGACACATGATCTTGCAGAATATGCACAAGTTCGTATGAGGTAATAAAAGAAAACATTACATTCCTGCATTTAGTTGACGACTATTATTACATGAGTGTATTCTCTCTCTCTCAAGAATATGTAGCAATGCAAAGGTAAGACGCTCTTGGGCAAATAAGAAATCAAAAGACAATCTGTATCCAATCTAACTTTTGCATTGAAAAGAAAAGCATAAAAACTATAATGAAGCGTGCAGCTGAAAGAGAGTATGCCACCATTTTCCTTTAACCAAATAGTATCCATTCTGCTCCAAAAAAGTTTCAAATGCTTCATGCTCCCTCTCTCAAGCTAAGTTCATTGAGATGGCCAAGAGTTTTGTTAAGGCAAAAATGCGTTTTCCAAATAATGCAAGCATCCATGCTTCAAAATTTAGCGGACAAAATCAAAAGCTAACCCTACTCAACTCGACGAGTACTTTAGATAGATGTGATTACTCAAGAAATGAAACTTTTCTACAAAAATGAAACAATTCAGCATGCAAATAAAGGCCAGAACCGATATTCATATTTCTGAATTTTGAATTATCAAAATCCCCTTGATTATCAAATTACAAGCTCAAGACAAGACGGATCATGCGTGACATGACTTACAAGAAACCCATTCATCAAAATCCAAACTTTATTAGTTTTCTGGCAGAAATTAATGTCAAACGAGAGAAAAACAGTGGATCAAGAATAAAGATAATACACAGTCCAGTACTTAACAACACAACGACGCAATTATAAGTAGCTATTATTTTAAGGGGGTTTGAAAAGCTACCTGAGGAACTTTCACAATAGTGGAGGCAGCAACGATACAGTAGCCCAGCAGCTTTGATATTAAGGGTAGCAAACAATCCTTTTCTGGGATTTCCCCTTTGCTGATGGATCCCAGTGCACAACCAAAGTCTATCCCAAGAAACTTTAATTCAGTCATTTTATGAGCTGAATCAGCGAAACCTCACTTTTCTCTGATTGATTTACAATGAGGGAACAACTCTAATTCAATTCAATGTAACCCAAAGAAACAAGCAAGATTTCTTCCCCCTTTTTGAAGTCCTACTATGTTTGGTTCGTTTGGCTGAGGAAGAACCCAAATCTTGATTTGCGGTTTGGAGTTTAAAAAGAAAATAAGTGAAGCGTCAAGCGTGGCCTAAACCTAATAGGCATCCATATGCGGGAATCTAATGCGTTACGTTTCCATTTTTCTTTGTTATTTTGTTTTCCCTTTTCTTCCTTTTTATTTTATTTTAAATTTTTAATTATATACTCCTCACATCTCTTTTTATCTATCCATCACATTGATTTATTTTATATTTTAAAAATGTTTATATTAACTTTATTATTATATTTTTACATTAGGTTAACATTGATAAATATAAAAGTAGCTATTGGAAACAAAAATTTAAGTATAGAGTAAAATATGTAAAAATTAGTTAAATGTGACCAATTATCAGGGACAAAGAGTGTATTTATTTTTCTCTCCTTTCCTTGGTCATTTTTTTTTTGGACAATTGACACTTTTCATTCACATGATATTTTTCAACTACCATTTTAGTTTTCAACTTCAAAGAATAATTCTTTCCTTGATTCAAAAGTATTACTTTCAAAAAAAGGATGAAAAGTACTAAGTTTTTGAATTTTTCTTTCCTTTAATAAAATTGCATCGATTCTAGTTATCACTTGAAAACTTTCCCTTTTATTAATTCTAGTTATCACTTGTAATTTAGGGTATTTTTTTTGCTGTAATCATCGTGGACTCAGAAAGAATTTTCCTTTTGATTAGTGTGTTAAAAGTTTAATTGGAATATTTTCTTTTTTTGCAGTTTGGTAGTTGAGAAATTGATTGCCTTGCTTATGAAACCAGAGTAAGTTTTCTCTATTCTGATTTGATGCATATCCTAGAAATTAAACGCTACATATTAATTTCTAGAAATTAAACTAATACCAACTTGACTCCGGGAGTTAATCCAAGAATTTGAATCTTAATTAAATCGTATTACAGAAACTCATTGCAGCCATAGTGCTCTAATTCTTAAGAAACTTCCAACTCTTATTAAGGAATGAAAATCGTCATATTCAACATCAGAAAATGCACATCAAGAAAAATGAAAATCTCTTGGATATGTTACATTCAGCATACTGACTCATCCGGGCATCTGTATTGATGTAGATGGTGAAGAATCTAGTATGGACGTGCCGGATAGGTTGCACTGCCTATTGGCGGTGGTGGGTAGGCTCCCATAGACGGTGCTGTTTGGCATGTTGGATTAGTCTGCTGATGATAATACTCTGACGATGGAGGTGGTCCAGGAGGGGGAAATGTTCCACTGGAAGGAACTGCACATAAATATATTTAACAATCAAATAGGAATTCCCTCATAAAAATCCTGTAAAGCAAAAACAAAGTATCAAGAATGATCATTGATCATCATTTTACTGGTTCCCTTTTCCATAATTTGACAATTGACATATTAGGATTAATAGTGATAAGTGTGAAGTGCCTAAAGCCATTCAGTTCAAGAAAAAATTTGTGAGAATTTGTCTACCCAAGGTATACATGTATGTATAAGATAATGAGAACGAGCAATTGCAATTGGCTATTATACCGGAGGGATAACCAGTTGGAGCCCCTGGAGGAGGATGAGGAGGGTAACCTGCTGGTGGAGATGTCTGTGGCTGCAGGGGAGGATATCCAGGTGATTGAAAATGTGAAGTTGCTGGAGGAGCAGGTTGGGGAGGATAGGCAGGACCTTGAGAATATGGTGCTGGAGCTGGAGGAAGAGGTTGGCAAGAATAGGCAGCTGATGATTGAGGATAAGGTGTTGAAACTGGAGGAACAAAGGGCGAAGGATAGGCAGCTGATGATGATTGAGGAGAAGGATAAACTGATGCTGAATTTGGAGGGTATGCAGAGGGATTCAACTGGCCAGCTGCTGGATTCGGTGGGTAAGTGTTGTATAGCGAAGGCAGCGCTGTTGGATTTGGAGGAAAATTCAAGGAAAAAGTTGCCACTGGAGTTGGATTTGGAAGGGATGAGGCAGGGTAGACCATGACAGCATTGTGAGGAGGTGCAGCTGATGGGGGTAGGCCATTGTATGGCAGGAGAGTGGACATTGTTGCATTCGGCGTTGCATATAGTGTTGGTGGTGGTGGTGCATATTTGGCAGATGAATCTGAGCTTTCCTGCGCATTACCTGCAAAGAAAAGAAGCAGCATTTGAGATATCACAATTTTAAGGATGCTACTATCTTCAATGCCAATCCTATAGAAAGAAGCTTTTTTTTTAGAAAAATAAAAGCATGATCAGCCCCAGGTGATCAAGATGAGTTGGTATACCATTGGCCCCAAAGGGCTGAGCTTGATTTCCAGAGAAAGAAATTGGTGCTCCTACCATCTTGAAGGCCTGCAAATGGCTGAGTCAAAACATGATAATTTATCGCTGATATAAGCCAAAGGAGAGGAACCGAGCAGGAAACTCTACTATTTGAGAGCTGACTTGGTAAATTCATGATGAGCAAAATAAGAAATAAAAAAATCCATTAAATGAAATAATCTTCATTGACAATGCATTATGAACAGAAGTCGCCCTATTATTTTAGTAAGTCGACCAACTTGATGGAGAGGGAAGCCTGAAATTAGGCAATTCTCTTTTGTTGACAACTTGTTTGGCAGCATGTGGTGCCAGAACTCGAGAGTGGACTCGTGAGAATATGAAAAATGCATTCTGGCCAAAGCATAAGTACTGGAATCTTTAAGGGTTTTTTTATGACCAACTTCCAAGTTTCCTCATGTTACTATCAGGTAAAAATATATCCGAATTGATCAAACTTTAGCTGAATTACTATCACTATCAAATCCTCATAAAGCATGCACACCGAAAGCATGCACTTGCACCTACAGCCTTGAACTAATTCAATTGTGCCAGGGTGCTTAAGGACTTTTTTTTTTTTTTTACCCAATTGGAGTCATGAGGTAGTATTATCGGTTTTTCATAAACTAATTTTATATTAATCGCGTATTATGCATTAATTGGTTGGAGATTTTCCACTAAATCTGTACACCGGTAACGCAAAAGGAACAAATCATCACTATTTACTCTTAGTAGGATTCGAATACTTATTCTACCACTATCAACAAAACTTTCGTGATTATTGGTGTCAATTGCTCTATACACGTAAACAAATGTAGGAACTCTTAAGGATAGGAGAATCTTTAAGAACTTATTGATCTCATATTATGTCAAATTGTTGACTATAAATCCTATGATATAAAGCAAATACAAGTTGCAATTACACTATAATGCTATTTTCTCCTAAAATTACTTTAAAAAGGTGACAAGTTTTTGAGTTATTTATTTTTTTATCTCTGTTATATACTCCTTCATCCCTAATATAAATTATTTTAGCGTGAATCTTTTATTCATAAATATAAATCCTTTTACAATTAGCAATACATAATAAATAATTTCGATAATTTTTTCAATTGCTCTTTCTTAAAAAAAGAGTGAAAAATGTAGTCATATATGATAGAAAAAATTAAATTTATAGATATTTTTTAAGTATAGCATATTCGTATTTAAGGATTCTTATGCAAAAATGACTTAGATATTAAAATAAAATTTCATTTAAAAGAAAAAAAAGGCTCTATCCGCAGTAATTACTTATCAGCTTCGAATCAAACCTTAAATATATGGGCCCAAATATTTCAATTACAGGCCCAGGTCTTTCTGTGTGGAGCGAAATGAAAGCTCAAGCCCATTTCTATCAGGACCGTTCCGTTGCTTTTGCCACCGTTAGTTAAAAAACAAAAACAAAAGTGAAAAAATGCGGCTCTCCTTGCCCCATGGAACAACAGTCCGCATATAAGTAAAAATAGAAAGCCGGAAAATATAAAAAAGGAAATCGAAAATTTAGATATGAACGCCGGTGGCGGAGGAACAAGTGGAGCCGGCAGCGGCGAGGCTCAATTGTCGAGCGCCTCCGCCATATCCCAATGGGTATTCAAAGTATCACAGCGGTACCAACATCTTCTTGATAAGTCAACACCGCAGGTGCTTTACCGTTGGATCTTTTTGTTGATGATCGGTATCATCTACGCCATACGAGTCTACCTTGTGCAAGGATTCTATATCATCACCTATGGATTGGGCATCTACATCTTACAACTGTTGATCGCGTTCCTTTCCCCTCAAGTGGACCCGGAGATCCAAGGACTCACAGAAGATGGACCCAATTTGCCCACTCGGGCCTCCGATGAGTTCCGCCCCTTTGTTCGCCGCCTTCCTGAGTTCAAGTTTTGGTATTTCCCTCTCTCTCATTTCCCCTCTTTTCTGGTTTCCGTGTTTGTATATTGGATCAAGATTTGATTTTTATTGAGATTCTGCAATTGGTTTGCATCTTTGCGCGCCGCTTCGCCTTCTTTACCTTTCTTCTAATTTCATAACTATGTTTTATCTAATCAAGGAAAATCCACGGCCACTGCAAAAAAAAAGAAAAAGAAAGAAAAGGCTTTGGGATTGAAGGGGGTGGTTATTTCTTGGCCTGTTAAAGTTAGACGCGTCATTAATCAGAATCTCATATGCATTTGCTGTATCTTGTCGTGAGACAGTCTTTTCATTGTAAATTGCATGACCACCACTTATATTGGCTGATGCTTCTTATCAATGTGGATAATTGGTTTTTGTTTTGCATTACCTCTTCTGTAACACATTGTAATATAGAAGGCGAACATTAAAAATGCAGGTCTTAAGGGAATGCATTGGAAAAATGCAGGTATAAGCTCCTGTAAAGCAATCAGATTAATAGGGTACACTTGATTCTGCTAACAAATATAAACAGTTCGATGAAATTATAAGATATTGAATTCTTGATATTAAAAAAGAATTAAAAATATTGAATTCTTGATCAACACAGAGTAACAACTCTCCTTTAAGTAATTAGCATGGAACTCTTAAATGTAATTCACATGTACCCATAAAATTATCTGTTGGAAATTGCTTTACAGAAGAGTTCAGAGAATTATACCTATAAAAAGATAATAAATATGTTTCAAGAAAGTGCAGTTGTATTTTTTCATCCAGAATACTAAATTATGCTGACAATATATGTTTGAAGAATTGTACACTCTTGTTATGATAAAGGAGAAGCATTTTAGTATGTGAATTATGTAAGATATATGCATCTTGAATCCTCACTCTTGAACCTTTTTTGGTTTGGTAATGAATTTACTAGTCTCTGGGAGTCTGTATATCTGATGTGTACATTTGTCCTTTAGACTTCTTACATAATATTTTTTTGATTAACTGATACTCTTCGGAAGCCAGGTTCAGAATTAAGGTATTCATCTTGGTCCTTGAAGAAGTAATAAAAGAGTGGATTCTTCTCCCAATATGGATAGAGTTAGTTAAACTTTCATTACGACTCAAACTTTCATTAGTCTACCAGGAGGTGTGGGGAAAAACTCAAATGCTGATTTCCTTTTTCTTTTTCGATATTTTCTTGATCAAATCATTTTTAAGATTCCCTCTCTCCATGCATGTAAAAAGCCTTTAGCAGGATGATCACATATTGCTCACAGCAATGACTGGCCAACCTAACTCATCTATAATACCTATGGTCGGCTCCTGCTTTTTGAGATTGAAAGTGTTTAGGGTTTACGTTCTTTTGCCTTTCTGCACAATTACTTTCTTTATTCTTCAGGACTTCAACATTTTGGTCCTTAAGTTGAGCAATTAGTGAGGTTAGATCAAACTTGTTTTGTGTAACGGTTTGAGAACTCTGTATTGAAGCTGTATTGATCATGATGCTGTAACGGTTATAATGTCCTGATTTTAGCTGTTCATTGATTAACTTCTGCTACAGATTGGCCTAAAGGATAGTGAATTTGAAAGTCTATAGGACTGGCAGCTTTTGGATTTGTGAGCATAGTAGAGTTCTGTACATTAGGGATGTCTAGATAATTTTATGTTTTGTATACTATTGTTTATTCTCCATGAAGAGTGCATCAGTTATAGTTCTGCAATTTGATTTATCATGATGTAGTGAATGCACTAAGGAGTAAAAGGAGAATTTTTTGATAGACATACTGATAGAAGAACTATATTTATGGTGAGGTTGGATTATGGGTATAAATGATTTTGATACTGCAAGATATGCTGGATGCTGCTATTAAACTACACTTACCTTAAACAGCACTTAAGCATGACATCCTGTCAAATTGAAAGTATATACTTCTCCATGCTTAGTTCTTCAAGACACTAATTGTTCTCCTATTTTGGTTGGATACTGTTGAATATATTCACATTGAGGTGGTTTTTTCTGATGCTTTTATCCATATTAGGCTTACTGGTTCATTTAGTTTTTTCCACTGATAAATCATTGTACACTAATAATCTTTACTTTCAATGGCAGGTATTCTCTAGCAAAAGCCTTCTGCATTGCTTTTGTACTGACGTTCTTCAGTGCATTTGATGTGCCTGTGTTTTGGCCAATTTTGTTGTTCTATTGGTTTGTGCTCTTCATTTCAACAATGAAAAGGCAGATAATGCACATGGTCAAGTACAGATATGTTCCATTCACCTTTGGCAAGCAGGTATGGCACATACAATATAGTTACTATCTTGTGCTACTCTTTTCTGAGTTCTATCAATCAAATTATTCTGGTGTCATATTCTTATTGCATCTCTTCAGTTTTTCTTCATTTTCTCAAAGTGATTGAAACAAATATTTCCCCTTAACACCCCCTCCCCCCTCCTTTTTACTCAGCGTTACAATGGGAAGAAAGTAGTCTCTGCTGATGATGCGAGCAGTGCCAGACCTTGAGGTTTCAGGTAGATTAAGCTATTTGTTGCTGAGGGCCTGCTGTTGTATTTTAGGTTGTTTAGGAAATTATAATCTTCAAGCAGGAGTTTTCAAAGCTTTTCTTGGAAGAATCCTCGTATGCTTTTCTTCTTTTTTTCCCCCCTTTGTGGTTGGGGATAAGGTAGTTTCATAGTGTCCCAGTGCTTATATGTGACACCTTTTCACTAAGTTACTTCTCCCTGTAAATGCAGAAAGATTAATCTTTCATCTTTCCATGTACTGTACCATTTGGTAAGCATTCAATGAAAATCTCAAATTTTCCTGCCTACCCATGTAATTGTTTTTCTCTCTGTTCTCATTTTTCTAGCAATTTGATGAATGTTATGTTCTTGCTTGTTAATTGCATCACAAATCTAATCTTGATACTGAGTCCCTGGTGAGTGGAAAGAATCTATCATGGTATATGAGGGTGGTTCTTGATCAATGCGGCTACTGGTTTTGAAGGGGTTTTACCAGAGGCATAACTGTGAATTCTTGAATGCATGCAGGGTTTGGCCCCCTGGATTCTTGTTTCTTTATTGTATAAATTGAAGGAAAACTAGCATTATTGCATGTATGTCCAAGGGATGTACCAATGGTATCCTGTCCTTGAAATGCTCTATCCTAAAAGAAGATAAGGGAAGGTCAGGGCAAAGTGTGATAATTGGGGGGACTGGAAGGGCCATGCATATGATGTCCTTTTAGAAAATGCGGTATGCCCTCTTTGCCCTACAAACTGTATTTTGTCAAGTCCCTGTACCTGCCTTCAGCGGGTGTATTATCACAAAAAGGAAGATATACTGCAAAAGAATAATAATTGATGTATGAAGTGTTTTTAGTGCATGCAGAATCTAAAAACATGTGTACCAGGTTGATCCATCAGAGCACTTTAGTTGGTTTTAACAATCTTGTCCTAATATGCATAATAACATCCTACAAGAACAGGAAAAATCCCTCTTTTGTAAAAGCTTAGGCTTCTTTTTTTCTTTAACACCTTCAAGGGTTTCTTCATCCCTGCAACTCGAGTGGGAGGGGTATAGGAAGACTGGAGAGTGGTTAGAGTGAGAGGGTGGTGTTCAGATGACACAATAACGAGACAAAAAAATCAAGTTTTCATGGTACAGCTTAATCTGAACTTGCATGATGCTGATGCTGCTTTCTTTGATTGAAGCAGCTCGTGTAAATAATTCAAAATGCAATCCATAGTTCAATACGTTAGGTGAAATTGGCAGAAAGAGTCGCCTTCAGCCAATCCACAATGGATGCTCCGCCACACACCCAAAGGTATTGAAGGAGGACCACCATATTTTGGTCTCCTGCAAATGGAAATTTGTCTCCTTGATTAAGGATTATTGCTAACAGATATTTGTTGTCAATTGTGTACATAGAAGCTGAAACATACTCCATTCATCAAACATTAGAAACCTAATAACGTCTAGTATATAACAACAGCAGAATGGCTTGACGGTGATTTTTAGTCTGCAAAATCAACGTCCTCAGAGGAGCATCCAGAGTAGGAGTAGGTGTGTCTGGCTGTAGCCGAGGGACAAAGGGCCAAATCAATTTTGGGTCAGGGACTTGGGACAAGATTTAGCGCAGGGCGTGGGGTGATATAACCATTCGAAGATGGGAGGACCACTACAAATACGAGCATCTGTCACAGTGACTTTGAGCAGCAGCTACTTGTGATTGTTCACAATCACTAAGGCCTACTCAAGATTAGGATGTGCTTTTAGTACAAGTTTTTTATCTTCAATTACAACTTTTGTATGCCTTGCCTTCCCATCTTTAAATTGTTTGGCTTGAATTAATCCATCTCCTCTCTGCTATCCCTCGTCCTTTGCCCACAAATAATTGTTCTTTTATGATACATCAAGAGAGAAGTTGAAGTAATAACTTTGTAGTCAAGAACATCCCAATTTGTAGCTCAAGAAGATTAAGATTTAGACCTTGCAACTTTTGTTGTACCTTAAAAATTCATTTTAATCTTGCATTTCACACTAGAAAAATTAAAATTGACCAAGAAGAGTTTCAATAGTAGTAGTTATTATTCTTTTTCAACTGAATTCCAAGTCAGAACAGGGCCCAAGGATAGAATTATTGTTTGAAGCTGATTATTGGAGTTCATGGGATTTCTGGAAGAGACCAGCAAGCTCCAAGTAAATTGTCAACTTCCATCCTAACTAGTTTGTTTGGTGCACTCTTTTTAAGTGTTTAAAAAGTTATCATCATTCTACCTTAAATGATTATTTAGGCTCTAATTTTTCTTTCTTTTCCTCCCTTTTTGGAAATCACTTTTCATCTTTAAGTATCTGTATCTACTTGTTCTGTGGACAATTAACCTTTTCATTTTCCTTACATAGTCAATCAACACGACTATTAGTCATACTGAGGTTGGAGAAGTTTTGGGCAATTGGCAATTGCTTGCGTAAATGATGGCATGAAAGGTGAAGAATTATTGGCTTCTGATGAAGTTCAGGTCATCAAGACTCGTTTTAGATAGTCAATTATCATGCTTTAACTTCTAGAGACCAAGGACTTCTAGCCAATTACAAGCTTTTACTAAAATGGTAAAAGAGCACCAATAATGGGTAAAGTCATTTTTTATCTTTGGTCAGTTTCAAACTATGGAAGCAATCTTCCCAAGTCCACCAAAAGGTAATCAACAAAAAGAAGTTTTGGTGATAGGTTATGAGTCTATTTCGGATGTTGTCGCAACCTATTTGGAGGCACAATTATTATAAGTACTGATAAGTTACTCTTTGTCTCTTAACTACTAGCAGAGATTGGGGAGCTGTATATTTCTTCAAGCTTGACTAGACTTGCTGTTGGTGAAGTGTGTGTTTTCATGTCAGTCTCACAAAAACAATTTCAAAGAAACTATAAAACCTCTGCAATATTATTCCATATTTAGACATGATAATCAAGTTTTTCAGATGTTCTATAATTTATTGAATTAGTTGAGATAACACAGATTAGATACACTCTTTAATTTGACTGGTTCTTGTGCCCCACATTAACCATCAAGGCTCCTCATCTGCCCCCTTTCGATCAAGAAACCAAAAAAGAAAAAGGGGAAAAAGGGTTGGGGGGAGGATATGGGGTGTCATTTCTTGGACGGGGTAGAACTAGGGCCCGGCCTGAATTTCTCCTTGGCGTTTGACACTTTAGGTTTGGCCCAGCTTAGACCCAAGAGAAAATTCTGGAGACGATCAAGTCGAATTTGACCTAAATGACGACTAGTCTTTACTGAATGAAGATAAAAATATAAATCGAATTATTTAGATAAATTTTTATGAATCTATTATTATGGAGTTCGATCCCGAACTAAAAATCGAATAACGTGAGTGAAACCCCTAAATAGCATATAATATCACATATTTAGTTAGTTACTTGATTTTAATATCAACAATTACCTTCGACTTGCTGATCAAATTACAAGTATTGTCTAGTAATACGAATAATATAATATGTTATATATATACATACATAAGTTCACACTCAAACGTAGTTTTATATCATATCACATCCTCATCTACTTTAAGGTGAGATAGGTTTATTGCGTTATTGCAGGGCTAGGGAGTTGTGAGCTTCCAATGTGTACTTCACCCACTCTCCTCACGCGTGGTTATGGCATTCTCCATTTGATCTTTTCCTTTTAATTGCTATAGGAGCCAACACTGCAGTTGGAGCTTGTTTTCTCTGAGACTCTGCTTCTCTCTGTCTCTGAATAATGGATGAGGGACTTCCCATCCTTAACTGTCTTTTACAGCACACTCTGAGAAGCCTATGTACTTCTAATTCAGATTCTTCCACTTCTTCGAAGTGGGTATATTCTATCTTCTGGAGAATCCTCCCCAGAAATTATCCCCCTCCGAAGTAAGCAGCCCTGATCAACTGAAAATGGAAAACTAAATTCTTCAACATAATTGTCTGTCATTGAAGTTTATACTGGAAAACCCCAGACTGTTTTAGCTCTTATGTGATCATTTTTGCTCTGCTGCAGGTGGGATAATGGAGGTAGCTTGCTTGATCGCACAAAAGGAAACAAGAGGAATTGGTAAGTTACTTTGTCTAACTAGCTCCCAATACTCTGTATATACTATACATATTTTACTCAAAGATGCATTTTGATTCAGGATACTCGTTTGGGAAGATGGGTACTGTGATTTTTATGAATGTGAACGAGCTGGAAATGGATTTGTAAATGGAAGATTTGGGGCAGATATTTTCTTTAAAATGTCCCATGAGGTCTATAATTTTGGAGAAGGGTAAAGATATCATCTTTGTCAAAATTGTCAGAGAGGAAAAACTCTTTTCTTGAATGGAATTAACTTTTATCAGCAACTCTTGTGATCTTCATTTCAGATTGGTGGGTAAAGTTGCTTCAGATAACAGTCATAAATGGGTGTACAGAGACAGTACGAGTGAAAACGATCCAAGCTTCATCCCTTCTTGGAATGTATCTATTGATCCTGTAAGCAAAAGCAACTTCTTTTAGCATTTCTTCCAGAGAAATGAGCTCAAACTGTATTTCTACCCAAAGCAGCTCTCTCAACTCACCTCTCCTCCATTTATAAAATAAAAATAAAAATAAAAATAAACTCACCTCTCCTCTCCCCCCCCCCCTCCCCAAACACAAAAAAAAAAACCATTTAATTTTGAAGTAATTTTTTTCTTTTTGCATTGAGCTAATTCCATTTTCTTGAACTTCAACTGTTTTGTGTAGCAACCAAGAGCATGGGATGCCCACTTTAATTCAGGCATTCAGGTAATTGTAACTCTGAATAAAAAAATCTTTATCAATTCTGACAAAGATCAATTTAGAACTTTTTAGATTTTTGGGCAGACCATTGCAATTATATCAGTGAGAGAAGGCATCGTTCAACTTGGTTCATTTGAGAAGGTTTCTTCCCTCTCTTACTCTATATTAAACTTTCATTTTTTTGTTTCTCCCTTTTCATTGTTTAATTTAGCTAATGATTTACTGTAATTGTCAATTGTTTATAGATTGCTGAAGATCTCAACCTGGTGATAAACATCCAAAGGAAATTTGGCTACCTCCAGAGCATACCCGGGATCTATGCAGTTCAAAGGCCATATTTACCAGTCCAATATCCACAGAGCTTCAAGCCCAGTACACCTCACATAACATTTGATACTAATGAAACAGCTTATGAAATTGACGACAAACGACAGGTGATCGGAGCAAAAAGATTTTACTGTGATCGTCCCGATGATTTTCCGGTCAAGTCAATTAACTTAGGCTACAACAGTCCTAATAATGGCATCCCTGGACCATCAGGCATTATGGTCCATTCCACCTCTTTTACCCTGCACACCTTGCAATCCTGGAACTATTCTTTCAAAGATGCCTTCTCCTGCACCATCTTATCATGGTGTGGAAATAATTGATGCTACACTGCTAAACAAACAATATATCAACTTGAAGACTACAAGCCAATCTGTCAGAGTTAATCAAGGTAGCAGCTTAAATGAAATGCAAAGGGGTGATATAAAGGTGGAGACATCTTGTACACTAGACACAGATCAAGAAGGAAAACCAGGGTCCAGTAGCCATAATCTGGGGTTGGAATGTAGAGCAGTAGAACTTGGATTTGGACCCCATCAGGGAGGACAGAATGCTATAAATCTTAGTTAATTTGAACATCAATCATCTTCATTTGCACGTCATCCATGATTAGAGCATAAAGACTATTATTAGTCAGCATCTCCCCAGTGTAGTAATTATCTATATCATAATCATAATCATATGATAATTCTTCACGCTTTATGTAATATTGTCTGATGTGAAACTGATTGTTGCCCTTCAGATGTACAGTTTTTTTTTCCTTTTCTGATTCACTGCTCGATTTTCTTGATATTATTGTCAGATTACTTGAATCTGAGAAAAACATTCTTCTGGTTCTTCATGATCATGCAACAATCATTAGGCCCTGAGAAAATCATCCATGATCAGGATGATAAGAGTGGAATGCGAATATAATTAATTAATAGAAACAAGGACGATTTGAAATTAGCAAGCTTTAACTGTGGGTGAATCAAATATCTTGGGTTTAAATCAGTTCTCAATTTCAAACATTTTGATGAGCATGTTCAAAAGGGAAGAACAGAATTGCCATATTCAAGATTGGTTGGCAATTGTGTCATTCTCAAAATCTAAGTGCACTTCAAGTCATTACATATACCAGCCTGATATAGATTAGTTTGCCCAATTATGTCCTGCTTACCCAACTTGTAACTGCATGCTGAGGAAAAACTGCAGCTATCTCCACCTAACTAAATGGTAATCTGCTTGAATCTTTCTATCAGAACACAAAGATAAAATCAACCAATACGACCTCATCAACCTAACACGGCTTCTTGACAACTCAGACCCAGCTCGGGTGGATTCTTTGAATTCTCTTCTCTGAGTTCCGCCGCTGTGTAGATATAGTAAGGTTCAAGATTGGAATTGGTACTACATAGTTTACTTAATTAAGGTTGAAGATCCTGGTCTAGAGATTAACTCTATGCTCTGAGTTCTTGGCAACTGGAGCAAACTAAAATTGGAGAGCAAGAACGAGTAAGGTAGGAATGATGATCAACCTATTGGGCTATAGTTTGAGTTTTAGCCCATCAGTGCAATTGGCCCTTTAAATTCCACATATATCAATATATCATAGAAGAAAAAGTGAACCTTAGTCCTTAGTGGTCAAATTTACAAAACTAAGCGGAAGTGTGAAATTGTTCAAATCTAAACTGCGAAATGAATCGTGTTATCTAAAAATAATAGTTTTTAAAAAATAAAAATCACTTGAAAGAATCAAAAGTGTGAAAGTAAATAATGCTTCAACCGAGCAGCGTGAGGTTATCAGCGGGGAAAAATGAAAGTTCTTGAAAGAAAGTACCTCAAAAGGAGAGCACATTTCCTATGGTAGGTTACCAAAAGCAGCAGCACCTGAGGATGGTCTTCCTCTCAGTTTAGGAACCATTATGATCCAACACCAAGATATGAGACTCGGTAGGGAAGGTTAGTTATGACTTCAGTTAGATCACAAAATATGTTTTGTTTTACATGCTTCTTGACGCAAATATTAATTGCTGAAGATCATTTTAAAAGATGTTTTCTACGAGCCCAATGTTTGTTGCACAGACCATTTTCTCTCGGTCGAAACTTTTTTGGTACATTTCATTCTTATCATTAGTACGTATCCATTCACCCGAGAAATCGTAGAGAAGATAATCAGTAGATGTCAAATATCTCTTGAAATAAATTGATTTCAACTTTAAAAAAACAAACACAGCCCTGATCAGTAATTGGCAAATTCAGATACACACCTGAATAACAGTGAGTTTAGGAATGACTGGAATATATAACAACTATACATATCCATAGGATATGCAGATATACAGATAAATAATCAGTTCTTTCAATGAAATCCCAGAAATATAAAGCAGTATATACACAGATTATGACGTAGGAACCTTGGTTCCATTTTGTATTGAGTTTCTGCAAAGGTGGAAATGAGGAGAGCAGGGTTAACACCAAAGAAAATTCTGATTCACCACTGGTGTAAATCTTCAATTATCCCCCAATTTCCTTTCACTTTCCTCCTCCACCATTGAAGACTTAGAAAGGGGTTTTTCTCAAGCGCTGCTCTTCTTTCCCTCGCTGCCAGAGGTCTTAATAGCCCTGGCAACCATGTGCTTCATTACCTTAACTCCAAGTGGGTTATTCTTGCTCTGCATCAACAAGGAACATAATTTAGTAAACAATTGTATGTTCCGCTGAAATAAACTAGTTTGGGAAAGCACAGCCAGGAGTTACTTACAATGGAACAGGTGCCTGCGTATACATTACAAACAGGGTAATCATGTGGACAGCAACTGTAGTGATCCTCACAGCATGTGGCACCGTCTAGTGGGCAGCACCCCCATTCAAAGCAGTCATTTCCGAATTCAAAGACACAGCAGCAAGTGGTGGCCACGGGGCATTCATAGTAGTTATCACAGACTTGAGGTGGTCTGATTGGAGATGGAGGAGAAGGACCTGGATTGGGAGGATTTTGGCCCTTCTTAGTAGGGTAAGAGGGCTCTATCGCAATTCCACAAAGGCCTGAGGTTTGTGGCACATTACGCTGCATCCTGATGTAACCATTCTCACCCCAGCTTGCGCCCCAAGAGTTCCTGACAATCCAGTAGTCAAGATCATCCTCAGACCCATATCCAACAACAGCCACACCATGGTCCAATGAGGTTCCACATTTCCCTGTAAATATCCCCTGAAGAGGTTCAAAGGCAAGAATAGCATATTAGTTCAGAGGGAAAATAACCAGCAGTAAATTATCTAGAACTCAAATCATCAAAAAATGAGATACAGAAATACAGCTTCCCCCCCCAAAAAAAAAATTTAAAATGCAACCATAGTATTCTAATAATCTCGAGATTCTTTGATATTTAGAAACATAGAAAAATTAACAGATGGTGCCCAACTCAAGTGACAAATTCCTTCAGGTGAACTATTGCCAATAAAATCTTATGTGATAGAAGAATTCACAAACAAATCATGAAGTAGAAAGGTAACTTTCTCCAATGTTGTGCAGTATAGGTGAATGAATTGCATCACTCGAGAAAAATCAGAATCAAAAAGGAAAACTATTGGACCTCAGCTACAAACAGTAAAGATGAACTTACTGAAACATAGAGCTGGAAGTCCCTGCCACCACCTTCAATGGCGACACTGACTACTTGACTTGCAGCAGCAGTTTTAAGGGCTTCCTCATTCATTGGAGGCACATCCTCATAACCATCAATTGTAACCACCTTGGCATTTTTCTGCATTCAAGAAATGGGATTAATCACACTAATTTTCTTGTATTATATGCTTATGCTCTCTTAGAAACTTATCACATACCCTGTATTGATCACATCTCCCATCTCTTGCCGAGTATGGATAATCCTCTTCAGAGTCAATGCCGCCATTGCTGATGATGAACTCGAATGCATAGTCCATAAGACCTCCATTGCATCCTTCATTATAAGAAGTATCACAATCCACCAGCTCTTGCTCAGACAATGGGATCAAGTCACCAGCCTCTATGGCACTTATTCCTTCCACTGCAGCAATGGTGGAAAATGCCCAGCAACTCCCTTCATTTCAAATTAAAGAATCCACGTATTAAGTTAGTGTCAGTAGAATTTTACACCACACTCAAACAAGATTTGTCATTTTTTAATCATCAATTATTGACACATAAGATACTTCCTTATATAATTAACTTTAAACTTAAAGTTGATGATCAAATTGGTTAGTGGTACTTAATTATTAAGATGGGGACGTGTCAGTCGCCCTATGTGGGACCCAACCAAGAAAACTGCAAGGGGTCTGTCTTAACTCTTAAGTAGTATAGTTAGTCACGGCTGACGAAAGGTGGGGCCTTTGATGAAAATGAAGATTCTGTAAAATATCCATGGGGCTGGTCCTGATACTCACATCAGAGTATAATGAAAATGAATCTCTACCCAAACAGGACCCGGTCGGATACCATGACCTATATACATATTGCCAAGCAGATTCCTTCCAATTCTAGAGCCAAAAAAAAAAAAAAAAACGAATTTTGTGACCTTACACAATATGGTAACTAAGGTATTTAATAATACCTCATGTAAATATTTGTTTGGACAAGGAAAATGTTCACAAATCACACCCTCACAACTCTATTACCAAGTGTTAATCTCCCAATAGAAGGTAAGGAATGCAACAATTTTTTTGAGGGAAACAACAAATTCATTAATTAGGTAAATCAATCGTGACCGTCAAAAGCACATAAAAAGTATAATCAGAATATCACTTTAGAGGGGTAGGGGGAAAAAGACCTAATGGGACAATCTAAGAAGTAAATAATTCCACTCATTTGTTACCTAAAAAGTATAAATAAGTAAATAATTTCTCTTTTTCTTTAGTTGAACGAGTTGAAGATACGTCTACTTTTGAATTTCTCCGTCTTCAATGGACGATAATTAAATCTAATTTACATTTTTCCCCCAAGTGACACCCTGGATCATGGCATCTAATTATGTGAAGTGACAAATTTTTAATTAACAAAAGATCTTGACAATCGTAAGAGCTAAACTAATTGAACTTTCAATTTGAGCATATATCTTGAAACTTCTTTCTTAGTATAAATCGTGAAGATCGACAATTGAATCAAGCATCTCTCACTTGATAAGAGCTATATAAGAATATTTTTTCATCAGAGCTATTACCTCAACTCAAAGCACCAGAAAACCGTGAATCATTTACTATATCATAAAATTTATGGCGAACTCACCAGCAACATGCCCTATTTTGTCTCCAAGAAAAGACTGAAGTGGTGGGTCAAATATATCACCTTTAACTAAAACCCTGACCTAATTGATCTTTATCGATCAAAACTACCACTGTATTATCCGGACAAAATCAAATCCTTAGGGCAAAACTCAAGGATTTGTAGAATAGAGCAAAAAGTCAACTCACACAATTTTCCAACTGCAAACCAATAATACAATAATATAACTAAAGAAAATCAAGAAAACAAAAACATACCACAGCTGCCTTGATCTTTGACCGGAACAACGGCACCCTTCTCTCTCCAGTCAATGGAATCCGGCAAGCTATTCCCGGATTTGGGAAGATACCGATCGCTCTTGACCCTAGAGAACCTCCTCTTAGCATCAGTCCTGGTACCCAAGTACATAGACCGATACTCATCATTGGTAAGGTCAGCAAACCGATTCAACCCAAGTTTGTAGGCGCGGTTAGCAACGCTGTTTTGCTCATCTATGTACTTAAGATTATCCTTAAAGATCTCAAATCTCTTATCTTTCTCTCCCAAAGCATTATAGGACTTGCCATGTTTGACTAGCCATGCCTCGTACAAGGCCATGACTTCACCATCGGTTCTCTGATTGGTTTTATGGGTTTCATCATAGCTAATGATAGACATGTCCGAAGCTAAAGACCCCGATATCATAGAAAGAAAGAAGAATAGCAAAAGGGTCTTCATGTTTGCTAGTAACTTTTTCTGGGCTCGCTGTGAGAGTTCTTGGTAAGGAAGAGAATGAAGAAAATGAGGGAAAGGATGTGGAATTATAAATGGAAAGAGGAGGGTAAAGTTGTCTAAAGAAATTATGAGAGTTGAAATATTAGACAAATGAAGGAAGATGGTGTACGTATTTTACAAAATTGAAAATTGAAGATAATTGTGTCGATGTTGACAAAGAAAATAAAAGAATGAAGAAAAGAAATACATAAACCTATATATATATTAGCAGTGAGAAAAGGATAAGATGTTTAGAGAGAGAAGGAGAATCCTGTGGATGAGATTCTATAGGTGAAATTAGAAAGATGGGAAACTTTGGCTGGAAACGTTAGGAGAGAGAAGAGGAAGAGGCAGTAACCAACCAAAGAAGGAAATTTGGCCGAAAGGACTCCCAAAAGTCTTGGCCAGAGAAGTAGATATTTTTTTAATGTTTACGCTATTGCAAAAATGTGAGCGTAGAATTGGACTGTTTTCTTGTAGTTTCCATGATTCCATCTATGATCGTTCTTTTTCTTGTTGGAGGATTTCTTCTTTTTCCTTTTTTCCTTTTTTGTGGTTGGTTGGGGTTTCTTGTGTGTTTTTTTTATACAGTAGTTTTTTTATAAAATAATGTAAGGATAAAAAAGAGATCAATTTTACTGGACGAATGCGTTTAACATGTTGATGTTCACTGTTGTATCTAGTCACAGCGGTAAAGTAAGAGTGACCTTCGCAATTTGGAAAGGGAGGGGAGACTCCTATAAAATTTATTCCATAATGACGTTAAAAACATATATATTCTCTCTTATCAATACATATTTTTATTTTCGTAAGTCAGGACAATTAAATAACTCTTTTAAAATCAAAATTAATTCTTAATTTTTAAATTAAGTCAAATATATATATATATATATTCAATTTCGAAAAAAAAAAATAGATAGTTATCAAAATCTTATATATTTTTTGTTTCAATTGAATTGTAAATTCATAAATGAATAGAGACGGTTAATTCTTTTATTTCTTTTTTAGCCTCATAATAAACTTTAGAGTAGTTAATACTTTTACAAATCAATACGAGAGATAAAATAGTAAATGAAATAAAATTTACTATAAATGAGGAGAGAAAAAAATATATATTGGATCGTTGTTATAATTTTAATGAATTGTGGACGTTCATTCATATATTCATCCTGCCCCAATAAGGATATCCTCCCGAAGAAGAATGACATCATTTTGAATGAATGAATTTTTATCTCCTTATTTATCATGTATTTATGACCGTATATTTTTATTTTGAAATGTATCAAAACCCTATAAATATAGAACATATGTAACATAATTAGAATATTGAATAAGAAATTTTCCTTTGTTCTTTTCTTTCCATACTACTTTCTCCTGTTATGTTTTAGTTTTGTTAGTTTATAATTTCAAACCTATAGGCTATTATCAAGGATTGAGCTAATCAAATTTACAACAATTATTAAATTTTATCCATGGTTATTCATTTTAACTATGTTTTTATAAATTTTGACAATTTAGTACATGTACTTTATCCTAAATGGATAGCATTTTTGGAATAGGAGTGCCTTTTCCATAAGGAAAGGAGTCACCATTTCATTTTGGCCTTTTATTCCGAACAAAAGAAGAAATTCTAATGGCACCTTTTGGTATACTTGGTCACCCTTAAGGAAAGGACTCACAATTTATTTTTTCTCGATCAAAGACTCGTATGTCTATAGTTGATGAAACAATGCCATTTTCTGCACATCAAATAAAATTCTCAAAAAGGATGGATGTGTCCTCTAACTCTAATGGCATCATTGACATCTCAGTTCGAACATTTAAATCATATCGCTAAAACAACTTATCTTGTTAGTATGGAAATTATTGTTCGAGATTCAAATCTTTAATTTGACACTGAATTTAAACTATTAAAGGGGGAAAAGAAAACGCCATAGCAAAGTGTTCTGAACATTGTGGCCCTTGAGGAAATACATTGCATGTAATACAACTAGACGGAAGACAGAATCACCAACCAATCCTCTTTTTCTTTTTCTTTTTTCCGAACAACAATCATGACGAATCCTAGCATTCTGTAGTATCTTTCTATTTTTCTTTTCTTTTTTTGAAGATGTTAGTATCTTACTTTGATTATAAACAAAGTACTGTATTATTCTATTCATAAGTATGTTTTCCATAGCAACATATCGGCTTTTAATCCTTCTTTCTTGTAATCAATCTTTTTTTTTCTTTTTTAATTTTCTCACTTGAGTGTCAATAACTCTGAGCTTATAGTGAAAATGAGCATTTGTTCATTCAATTACAATATTAGGTAATAAATGGGGAAAATTTTCAACTGGATATATACATTAATATACTATTATGGAAACCCAAAAAAATCATCTCCTTGGCGTATTTTGTAAACTTTTCTCTTCTTTTTTAAAGTAATATATTCCAATCAATTAATATCCTTATATAAAATAAAGAAATACCACTCTAATATAAAGAAGTGTAAAAAAAAAAACCCTCAAACTAACACTTATACTAATCTTCCCGGTGATGGAAAACAGGGGTAAAAAAACCATCCCACCAAAGGAAATTATTATTCATTACTGGTTCAGATGTTCTATGCCCTGTCTCGAAAGCTGCTCTTCTTTCCCTCGCTGCTAGAGATCTTAATAGGTTTAGCAAGCATGTGCTTCATGACCTTAAGTCCAAGGGGGTTGTTCTTGCTCTGTATCAACAAAGAACACAAAATTTACTAAGCAATAGAAGTTCATTCAGGTTCTAGAATCTTGTTTTGGAAAAGAATAGGCACGGGTTTACAAACCATGGAACAAGTGCTTGTTATTGTGTTACAAACGGGATAATCATGTGACTAGCAACTATTGTGATCCTCACAACAGACGGCGCCCTCTAGCGGGCAGCAGCCCCATTGTAAGCAGAAGTTAGAGTATTCATAGATACAGCAACAGGTGTTGCCGACAGGGCATTTATAGAAATTATCACTGTAGATGACAGAGATGGAGGAGAAGGACCTGGATTGGGGGGATCCGGACCCTTCTTAATAGGGTAAGAGGTTATTAGGGTAACTCCACAATGACCTTCCGCCTCTGGCACATTGCGTTGCAGCCTCGTGTAACCTTTCTCTCCCCATCTTGTACCCCAGGAGTTTCTTACAATCCAAAAATCAAGACCATTCTCAGAACCATATCCAACGATATTCACAGCATGGTTCAATGAGACACCACATTTCCCAGTAAATATACCCTCAAAGAGGTTCAAAACCAGTAATAGACTCCAAATTTTGATTAAATGGATACAAAAAGAAATGCATGAATAATTCAAAATCAAGTAAAATAAGAACCTAAAGGAAAAAACTACTGGCCTCTATTACAAACAATAAATATGAACTTACCGAATGATAGAGCTGGAAGTCCTCGCTACCAACTTTAATGCCAGCACTCACTACCTGATTTGCTACTGCAATTTGAAGGGCATTCTCATCATTTTCAGGCGCGTCTTTATAATCATCAATTGTAACCACCCTGGCGTTTTTCTGCATTCTAAGGACTGAGATTATTTAATTAGTCAAAACTACTTTTCTTGCATTATATGCTTAATTATTCTCTCTTAGAAAATCTTCGCATACTCTGTATTGATCACATTTCCCATCTCTTCCACAATATGGGTAATCCTCCTCGGAGTCAATACCACCATTATTGATAATGAATTCGAAAGCAGGGTCCATAAAGCCTCCCCTGCACCCTTCATTTTCTTGAATATCACAGTGCACCAGCTCTTGCTCAGATAATGAAATCAAATCACCGGTCACTATTGAATTGATCCCTTCCACTGAAGCAATTGCTGAGAAAGCCCAGCAACTCCCTTCATAATTAAATCAATAAATTCACAAATAAAATTATATTACACATAGGGCAACACCAGACCAAAAAAAGAAATTTCACTTTCCTAATCATCAATTACTGATAACATAATTCTTGAAAATACAGAGGAACAGAAACCTATCACAGCCGCCTTGATCTTTGATCGGAAGGACCGCGCCTTTTTCTCTTCAGTCAACAGAATCCAGCAAGCTAGGCTGACTTTGAGAAGTAAATTTACTATTATATCATTCATAATATTTATTCTTTCTTTATTTAATTTTTTTGTAATTTTTTTCTATGAATATAACATTGTTAAATAAATGAAAAGACTTAAGTAGAAATTAGAAGATGAGAAAATATGTATTAATTATTTCTTTTGTTTAATTATTTTGTAAATTTTTTTTCTATAGATATAACATTGTTTAGTAAATGAAAAGAATTAAGTAGAAATTAGAATAAGATAAAATAAGTAAAAAATGAAGTTGATAAAGTAAAATTATTAAAATATAATATGGTAATTATGTAAATATAACATTTATATTTTACCTCTCCTCCGAATCTCTTCAAAAGTGAAGGGATTGAGTGGAAAAGATATTTTAATCCTAAATTTTTCTTATCCTCTCCTAAAAAAATATTGAATCAAACAATGGATTTAAAAATAAAAAAAATTCAAATCCCCTCCCCTCCAAATCCCTCCAACCAAAACAGAACCTTAACAAAGTGTGAAGCGATCTAACAAGTCATGTGCTGATGATGCAGTAGATGGTGATTGGTGACAAAGGCTTCTTGTCGAAACGTCTTGTTTTGTTTTGTTTTAAATTTATTATATCTATTTAAATTTATTATATCTATTCTATGATCTTGAAGATGTAAGTATTTGTTTTTTTCTTTTTTCTTTTTTTGAAAGGGTGAGCATTTTTTATTATCTAATTAGTGTAATTTATTTCAGTAATTTAATGAAATAAGTTATAAAAAAAATAAGTGATTTAACAAAGTACATTATATATTAGAATTTTAAAAATCGTTTAAATACATAAAATGTCTAAATATGAATTAAACATTAATTTCATTTTAGAAAATTTCAATATGACACTATCTTATTAAAATACCCAAAGCTGATTATAAAAATTTGTGTTTATGTAACTTTATATTATTTAAACTAAGAATTTTGAATTTAAGAACGCCGTATTTAGTAAAATAAATCAAACTTGAGAGATCAAGCCATTCTTTTTTTTTTCTTCTTTTTTGAGTGTCAACAAAAAGACAACTGACAAACCAACTGTCTTCTTTCCTTTGGGCCTTTGAAAAAGTTTGATGCTAGGTAGAGAAGCTCTCATGCCTGATATAAGATGGAGAGTGGGTAATGGACGCACTGTTAGAATATGGGTGAACCATGGCTTTCTACTCCACCCTCCTCCTTCAGACTTTCCATTCTTGATGTCCCTTATATCTTCACAGAATCAGTTAATAGTATCTATGCTTAGAAACACAAATATTCTGATCAAATAAACAAACAAATTGTTAGGTTCGCTACAACTAACACTTCAGAAAAATTAAAATAACGAAAGCAAAAAGAAACACCAAATTTTACGTGATTCGGAAAATCTTATTTCACAGTGCTCAGTCGGAGCACACCCTCACTATAATTCAATTTATTACACCTTCAAAAAAGTACAAAAGCCCTAAATAGTTCTCTACACTCACTCAGTACAAAAGAACGAATTTAACCGATATACAGAGATCAATAAACCAAAGGTTTTAGAGATAAACAGTGATAAGATCTTGAGAGAAAAATACAGAGACGGAAACCCTAAATACATCTGTCAAGGTTTCTGAAATGAGAAAAAAATAATATATATACTAGGACATTCGGGTGTTGATCAATTGTACCTGATCCACACGGTTGACCCGCGAGCCTAAGCTGTGTGATCCGATCTGGTTCCTCTTTTCAGCCTATACCAGAAGTAATAGAAACAGAAGCCCAGTTAACAATAGTAACAAATACAAGATTATTGTTCTGAACATTTGGGCTCATTATTGGGTGCAAACCCTTCTTGATTTTGAGGGTAGAATCCAACACAAATATCAACAATAATTTTAACTTAAATGTTAATTGAACAAATTCGAATAATATTGAAATACTAGTTGAATTTGAACTTGAACATCAATGATCAATTTGATTCAGTTCAATTATAATCTTACTAGAAGAAGATTCGACGTACACACTCTTTACTCTTTAGCATATTAGAGATTAAATCATTAAATCAATCAATAAAATTTTTATCTACATGAATATTTTTCCTTTTTACAATATTTTAAGTGATCTTCACTCTAAATAACTTAGTCTTTTTCTCATTCTTTTTTGGCAAGAACTTTTTCTAATCCGCTCGTGAGATAAAGCCCATGTGAGTGGCTAAACAAGGTGCTGAACCACGTCTTGCAATTAAAGCAACTAAGTAGATACTCAAAATGGGGGAAAATGTTTAAGTATACTCCTAATATCCTTAAAAAAAACTAACTCCTGGTAAAGGGCAACTAAAGTCATCTTAATAGCGTATGACAAATAGAGAGTTTAGATTATTTTGTCAATAATTTAAACGGCCATATTCAGTTTTAACATTTTGTCAATTATTTGAACGATCAAATTGTTATCCCAATTCCCATATTATCTTATTAATCTATCAAATAAGGTTTGAGTTGTAAGAAACAAAACTGAGAGTGCTCTTTGATTTCAAACATATTTGTATTTGGATGGATAACAACCTTCTGGAAGAATTGGTAATGAAGCTCTTTCTGTTGACTGGAATCTAGTCTTTAAAGTGGCAATTCCCCCCTCTTCTAGTTTTGGGGGAATTCTTAATTACTTTTGAAGCTAATCTTGATTCTCCTCCTTTGTCCATTTTACTTCCATGTTTTTTTCTTCTTCTTGTGGAAATCATCTTGTATTATCTAGGACTGGAGAACTTCTTTCTGCCAATGATGTTGTGTCCCTTATTTACTATAAATTAGTTATTCCACATTGCCTAGCCTTGAAAAAAGAAGAAAAAAAACATACATGTGAAATTAAAAGTATACATTTGACTTAATATAATAATTAAGAAAACCTTTAATCCTAAAGAAGTTTACTGTAATATCTTATATTAATGTTTTTTTTTTTTGAGGAAATATTAGTCTCATTAATAATAGAATTATGTGAATTAGTAATATATAAATCACTTACTAGTAAGAAGATTAATAGTGAAATTGTGACATTTTAAAAAAAAATTAAAAATATATTTATTTTAAGAAAAATATTTGATATATCAAAATAAAAAATATGAATATTCATGGTTGTTAGGAAGGAATATAATTCCTTTCCACTGAATAAATAAATAAAAAAAGTAAAAAAGTGATTGAGTAGTATTGGAAAAGAAATACGTGGTGAAAAGAAATCCACTTGTGAAGATTCCAATGGGATGAACAGTAAGCGTCTTGCACGGCAACAAGTTTGAAAAGAAATACGTGGTGGGGTCCTCCTCGTGACAGAGTCCTCTTGTAAAGTTGCTTCTTCCCCTTTAATCTTCCCTTTTCTTTTCTTTCTTTTAATAAGTCATTTTCATTCCTAATTTTTTTAATAAAAAACATTTAATGAATTGAATCTTATTATCTAAGTAATAGAAGTTCAACAACTTACAATCAATCAAGACAAGTTTGGTCTCAAACTAATATTGTGATAATTGTATATGAAAATGTACCTTTATGAAACTTTTTGCGGTAACATCTAGATAATAATATAGAAGAGTTAATATCTTAAATAAAATAGTTAGTTTTTCATTTAGGTGTACTAATATTCAATTTTTAAAACACATAAAAAGATATACTCCTTACGTCTATAATTAAATGTTTTAAAAATTAAGAAATTTTATTAATTTTAATTAACTTACTAAATTATTTTTTATATGGATTGTGGAACTCATGAGTTAGTGTGATGTAAATTTCTTAAATTAAAGTGTTAAGTGGTGGATATTATGTGTTAGTTGTATATAAATATCTTAAATTAAAAAGGTTATTAATAGAACTTTGAATAAAAAATATGTGTATTTAACGAAATTGGACATTCAATTCCGAATAAATGAAGTAATTTTTTAAATACATTTTTAATCTATTAAACTATTATTAAATTTAAACCTCTAATGCATAATTTTTTAAAAAGCAATGTATAAAGATTTTGGTAACACTTAATTACCCACCTCACTTAGATGTTGCATGTAGGACTAGTAAAACGTGCTGTTAGGCTAAATCAGACTTTTACAAATCTAAAATTTTATAATTCAACTCGAATATATATATATATATATATATATATATATAGGCTAATTAAAGTGATAAAATGATATATTTTTAAAATTAAAAGTGATATTTTTTCATTTAGATTCGCAAATTGAGTCGAATGATTCGATCGAATTGAAGTAAGGTAAAAATTCAACCGTGCCAAGTCAATTTGAATTTTGATAAATCTATTATTATAAAGTTAAATCTGATCTAAAAAAAATAGATGACATAAGATCAACCTTTCAGCCAAGCTTAAATCGCCACCCATAATTGCATGGGTCATATCAAATCCTCGTCCTTTTTGTTAACACTTAACGTCATCCTATTCCTTGCACACACTTCACCCGTCCGATTCTTTGAATAGTACATAAAAGTTAAATATATTATAATTAATTAATGTGGCAACAAATATATTTTAGTAGGGATATATGCAAGAGTTAATAGTAATGGCACAACGACAAAAGAGGTCAAATATTTGTCTCCCTTTTCAATATGAAGACGAATAAATGAATCTGTCACCTCACCCTTTCATATTATTTTAATTTATAAATTGAATAATTTGCCCATTTCGTTTTTTATGTTTGCTGTCTTAAATGATTTTTTCTAACTTTTTTTGTCCCTTATAAATTGTTTAACTTACCTTCGTAATACTTCTGTCGAAATTTCTTGCCAAAATTAGCCTAAAAAGACTAAACAATGATAAGTCAAACAATTGATAAATTATAATAATATAAAAAAAAGTAGTCAAACAATTGATAAATGATATAATATAAAAAAAAAGTTGAAAAAAATCCTTAACATCTATAATGATTAACACAACGAACTCTAAAGACTAAATATGCAAATTATCAAATTTGATTTTCTTGCTTGACATTTTTTATGATTTTTTATTGTTCTTTTAAAATTATTTGAATACGTTGACAATGAGTATTTGTATATAAAAGAGAACCCTCGGTGGTGCAAAGTTATGTCTATTGAATTTTTCAATAAAATAATTAAGTTCAAAATGTGAAAATATCATACCTTTTGCAATTGATTATGGAGTTTTCATGTATAACTACTCGTTTTAGTTGTCTCAAAAAGATTTATTGGTCATTCACTATCTTCAAAGCGAGAATATGATGACTAAAGAAGATTATTAATTTTAATTAATTTATCAAATTATTATTGATATTAATATAACGAATTGTGAAATTTATAAGTTAATAAAATGTAAATAGTTTAAATTAAGATGATAAATTATAGAAGATATTAATTAATAAAATATAAATGTTTTAAATTTTATTAATAAAATGTAAATAAAAATATATTTCTTTAAATAAAATAAACATTTAATTTATAACGAATTCAGTATTTAAGAATTAATATAACTTAACAAAGATCGTCAAAAGTAATTGGACGAAGTATCCCTATAAATATGAGCTCCCAATTTGTTGCTGACAAAAGATTCCATCGCGTGGAGTATCATCTTTGGTATATGTGAAAACAGTATTAAAATCAGTATGCATTGAATTATGAGGGGGAAAAGGAGGTAAAATAAGGGGGAGATTCTTCTCAAGTAAATCCAGGAATAAACTGAGTTTTGAAGTAGTTTTTCTTCTTCTTATTATTATTTTTTGTGCAAGAAAAGAAAGCGAGGGAGAATTGAAATGATGAGAATTTGTTTAAAATGTCAACTTTAATTTATATCCAAATGAACGGAAAAATTTTTATATAAAAAAAAAAGATGAGGCTTTAATGGAGATTTTTTACAATTTAAAAATTTTTATTTTCTATTACAAAATGTTTGTACTAATTTTAAAGTTACAAAAAATGTATAAACTAAATAATTTTTCCTTTTTAAATATTAATTGTCCGATTCCCATAAATATCTAATCTTATCCTATATTCTCTTTCAGACCATTCCCATTTGTCTTGTTTCTTTCTCCAACCTATTCCTTTTCTTCAATCTTTTTTTGATAATTTCCTTTCATTCAATGCGAACATAGAAAGGAAACATTTACAATTTGATGAAGCTCTCTGTAGAGACAGAGCTAGGGGCAAGGACTAAGGAGCATCGACAACCCCCCAAAATTTTTAAAACTACTCTTATCTAAGAAAAAAATATATTTTAAAAATTCTATAAACTTTACCTTAAATTTTTTAAAACTCTAAAATTTCTCATAATATATGCTACAGTTTAGCTTTCTAAGTGAATATTTCTTAGAAAATTGAAGATTCTTTTTTTCCTCTTTTTTTTAAAATGAAAATTGAAGATTCTGATACTTTTTATTCACAAAAGTCAAAACAGAAAAAGAAAGAAGGAAAAATAATTCTAAAAAGCAAAAATAATTCGTATCCTTTGTCATTTTGTTCCTGTCTAGTGGGGGCCTCATACCACCATGGGTCACTTTAGTAGGCCCATCAGTTCAAAAACAAAATGGACCACTGGCACTGTTTTCTTACTTCTACTTCTTTCCTTTTTGAAGATGGAGCCAGAAGTGTTAGATCTGGATTTTCCAGCCGTTTAAGAGTGTGGATGTGTTTTTGTCAGCGACACATGAAATCTCTGATAAGCTGTGTTATCTCAAAAATATACTGAGTCTCTTTTGTCAGTGAAATGACATGAATGAGTTATGGAGAAGCTTCAAGTGGGCAAAATGGCAATGTAGAACAAGATAGAAGATTTGAGCAGCGTTATTTGGACTTTTATTTACTTGATATTTTTTCATTGATTGCACCATTTTTGTGTTGATCTAATGATGCGTAAGGGATTACAATTGTGACTTCGAGTAATTTTTTTAGAGAATACCTCATATAATTTGAGTGTTCAAATTGCACAATTCACAGTGACAAGACAAGGGCCAAGCTCAGTCCACGTACCTCTTCTTTAATCTTTTTTTTTTTTTATGACTAAAGAATTTGTAATCATTATTTAAAAATGCAAAAACTAGTAGATTATACTAAAATTGCATTAAACAGGTCCCATAAAGCAGTATAACACATTTTAAAAAGTATGAAATTAGATTAGTCTATATTATGACTTAGCCAACTCCTTGTATTGAACCCACTTATTATCACACGCACATACAAACCCTTTTATCTGATTCAAAAGAATTGGCACCCATGTCAATAACAGTCAGACTTCAGAGAGGTAGATAAGTATTATGAGCCCATGATGAATGGGTTGGTTGAGATATCAAATATATATTAGTCATACAAGGACCATCTTGTGATGGTTGAATACGTTATACAAACCTTGGAAGCGTGGGAGAAAGACTTCCACTAAATAGAGGAATAAATCATAATTGTCATATGCCCCACCTGCCAAAAAATGACTAGTAAAATAAAACCCAGGAAAAAAGAAAAAGAAAAAGGAGGGTCAAGATATGTATCTTGGAGGACCATTCTTCAATCTATGCTAAAAGACATTGGTGATTGCATTCCTGGGGAATTAAACACGTAAGATAACGTATAAAGTTCCAAATATAAAGAGGGTAATACTCTTAAGAAAGGTTTTTTATTTCATAATAGGCATTGAAATGTTAAACTTCGAAAGCTTTCAATTAGAATATCTGAATTGGGTTATTGGTTCATGACTGAGAACATAAATGTGCAACTACATGAATCATGTCTGATGTCTCACACTTTGGACTTTCTTTCTTCTCTAAGATGGCGCATTTTTCAAATGAGTTTTGATCAGTTGATGGAATTCGACTTCTGAATGAACCCTAATCAAAACTCATCTTGAAATTTACACTTTCATCGAGTACCCAATGAAGACAAATAATTTTGACGAAGACCGTGTGCTAACATCTAAATATCCAAATCCCATTTTCGTCCCTGAACATTTACCACAGGTATCACTCAAAATTGCACCCAGAGTAATCGACTAGCTCTTCCGTTGTGAATTATTCACAATATCCTCATCATTTTTTGCTAGAAATTCTACCAGATTTATCCAGCCATCTTATTGAGCCTGTTTGTTTCTTTGCATTATTTGTATGTAGCATATGTAGGTCCAAATAACCAAATGGCTTGCCATTTGTGATGCATATGATAGTTTCTCTCAATCTGGACTTTCTTTCTTCATTATAATACCACTTCTTTTAAAAGAGTTTGGTGGGATGGGAGTTTGGTTATATGAACCGAGAGAACTATAATAAAAAGAGGTTCCAATTGGGGCATAGCCCATAGATCCGGCTCCTAAAAGGCAATTTGTGATATTCGATATGGATAAATTGTTTTGGGCCAAAAGTCCATGCTTTACCCTTTAACCATATTACTCGGATCGGGCTTCGAAGTGCTGCACTGCATTTTGATACTAGGTCCGGCTCCTTCCAATTGGGGCATAGCCCATAGGTCCGGCTCCTTCCAAGCTTGAAGCTCCATACGTCTAACTAGTCCAAAAGAAAAGCATTAGTAGTATCATTGCTCGCTTTCTTTTAAATTTCTTTTCCTTATAAGTTTTCTTTTTAATATAAACTCTATTTTTATGTTATCTTATCTATTCGAAATTGAATATTCACATTTAATAGATAGCAAAAGTCTTTGATGTTAAGTAAATTATCATGTTATTTTTGTTTTTAATATATTACGTGGTTAGAGCATTCTTCAATGGTGCTATTAATGTTAAGAAAAAGTCATCACATAAATAAAATTAACATTGCAATTAATTTTTTATTTTAATATACAAAATTTTGGAGGTTATCATGCTGATGTGACAAAAAAATTATTAATATTGTCATATAAATTATCAAATGATGAGTACCTATATTACACAAAAAGACATTAAAAATTTTTAAAAAAATTAAACACGTAAGAAAATTTTAAATAAAAAAGTCAAAAAGTTAAATGCATTAAAAAAATAAGCGTGACAAGTAATCATTACAATTATCCTTGACATTTATACATTGGAATAAATTTTAAAATTTGACAGTATGTTTATCTGACATTGTGACTTGATATTCCATTTATTAAATATTATTTGTCATGTTTTTTTTTATATTGAGATTACCATTGAATATGCTATTAGTAATATTTAAATTAAATATGTTATTAGTATAATTTTAGATAATGAATATATTTATTTTAAATATTGAATTATATATATTTTAAAATAAAAATATTTAATTCCATAGCAAAGGAATATAAATAATTATATCATGAAAGTAATTTAATTCTGATACGTGAATCTTTTACTTTAGAAGTGCTAATTTCAAAATTCAACCAAATTATTAATAGACTATTACAAAATACAAAGCTATCGAGGAAGAAATTATCAAAGTTTGAGTTGTTTAATTGTTTAAAATAAATTGACACTTTCTTTGTCGCTGAAGTGCTGTTACACACACACACACACACACAGGCAGAGATAATTTCTACAAGTCTTCTAGAACGTTTTCATCAAGAAATCTTTTGGTTTTTCTTCAAGAAGAACGAGTCTTAGCTTTTACTACACGCCAATGTTATTCGAAGAAATAGTCAAAAACTTAGTAATAAAATAAAAAATCTTTAATCCGTCAGAATGATTCCTGCTTTATTAGTGGTTAATCTAATCTAACTTATAATTAATCTACAAGAAAGAAAAAAAAGTAGTAGTAATCAAACACCACTAACCCACTAACCGCTAAATAAATGTTTTGTTTTCTTTTTTTTCTCTCTTTGTTGGTGGAACAATTTGCTATAAATTATACATTTAAATTTGATTAGGTTTTTAGCCAATACCATTAAGATATTAACATTCCATATAGATGACAAAAAGTCAAACTCATAAAAGGGGAAAAAAAAGAATTGTCTGAATAAACAATTACCCTTATGGAGAAATGAACGCATCTTATAGAGTTGACAAATGCTATAATTGTATTCTTAAAGAAAAGAAAGAAAGGAAAAAAAAAAAGGAGAGACAAACCTAGTGCGTTTCTTTTCCTTTTTATAATATGCAAGTTGGGAAAAAACAAATAGTTGTTCCCATTTGATTGTATGGGTTTTCCCATTTATAGAGAAGAAAGTGAATGGAATAGTTTTTTGCATTAACGAGTGGGGCACGATTTAATTATTAGAGGAGTCTTATTTATAATCATAAAGTTATTAGTATTGATCCGATTGAACTAATTTGATTGTAATATAGTAATCTTATTTTCATCTTTAAATATAACTTATTCTAACTTCAATCTTTTGTTTCAAATTAATATTCATTTATAATTATTGATACATAATTATGATATTTTTAAAATTTTACTATGTTAATTAAATGCTTTGCCTCTCTAAGGAGAGTGAAAATTATACTTGTAAGTTTTTCCATTGAAGTATTTTAATATATATATATATATATACACACACATACGAGTGAATGGAGAAACATTATGAATTGGGTTCCGATACATATAGTCAACATGGAGAAACATTATGAATTGGGTTCCGATACATATAGTCAACATGGAGAAACACTTTTGAAAGCTTTGAAAACGTGTGTTTGCTGTTTTTTTATGAACAAGGATTAGAAGTTGGGTGGAATATTTTGGCCACATTAATTTGTTACATTCTCAATGGTTGAGGCAAAATACAAAAGAAGTCAAAAAGAAGTAAGTCAATGCACCCCACGATGGAATGGAATAGTTTGATGAGCCAAGCTTACTTTTCTTCGACCTCTTTCAATTTGCTTTGGTATTTCTCTACTCCTTTTTTGGTTGTCTATTTTTTTGGGTGCATTGAAAGTTGTGTCTGAGAGGCAATAGATATGAATTGAGATTTGAATCATATTGTACAAACTTGAAAATATGTGAATTTGTATTGAATAAAAGACTAATAAATAATCTTACTTTCAAATAATCGAGCACAATTTAATTACTTAACTCTATAGTTTTTGTGGTTGGTTTTTCCACTATGTACTGATAGCAGCTTTCTGCATTATTTATGGTATATATACTATTCTGCCTTTCAAAAAAAAAAAAAGTTCACATACATTGTTTGAGATATTAGAATAGAAAATAAATAAGTGGGTTTTTCTTTAACCCTATTTTCTTCTTTCTTTTCTCTTCAAACCTTCCCTTCCAAGTCCCAAACCCAATTAGTAGTTCTTGGGTTGAACAGAGTTAAGAAAATTAACGTAGAGACACCACTCCAATAGTACCTCTAAAAACAATTCTCACTTGTCAAAACAATAGTAACTTAACTTTCAAAAGTACTTGATAGTTTAGATAATTGAATAAAAAAGCAAAAGCAATCAGTAACCAAGCAAGCATTTTGGATTAGTCATGGCTGGTCTTCCATGTTCATAACAAAAGGATCCCATGATTCCCATCAATTGACCATTTTCAAAACCTACAAAGTCATACCCTATAATATAAGATTTAGAACCCCCGTTTAAAAAAAAGAAGAAGAAGTCATACCCTATTTAATAAATCAACGGCTAGAAATGGATCTTATCTCAAATTGAGATACATATGACAAACAACTCCAATTGCAAAAGAATAAATCAAGTTCAAATCCTCCTTCTTTCCAAGTTCATTTCATGATCATTTTATTCATACATTACAACCAAAAAAAAAGCAAAAGAATCCCATGTGAAAGATCTTTGAGATTTCAATTCAAACTTTGACGCTACACCACCACAACAATTAAAAAAGGAAAAGGACACAAAAGCATCCGGTGTCCGGTAAAGCCGATGCTATGTGGGCCCAAACGAGTACCCCAATACCAAAATACTTTTACATTAAAAGAAGATAGAAGTCAACTCAACCTCGCTGGCACCAACCTACCACTGATTTTTACTGATTCCTTCATCCAACGGCTCATTACTGTCTTTTGACTTTTTGTTTACTCAATCTCATCAACTCCACACACTTCGACCCACCGGTTCATCCGTTAACCCTCTCCCTCTGAAAAAGGATAGTCAATGAAACAAAAGCACATCTAACCCCGGGACAAGGTGCCCCAGAGTCGTTCTCATCTAAAACAGAGTTGAACAATTTTTTTCTTTTCTTTTTGTTTTTAAATGTAAAAGTACAAAATTTTAAAAATATATACACATTAACTTATTTTCATACTATTCTTAATTACCTTTCTTTATTTTAAACATTTTGCATACTTTAATTTTGTAAAAATAATTGAATTGAAATATTTTTAACTATTATTGTTGTTTCCTTAAAATAATGACACTTCTTATTATTATTATAAAATCATGAATTCGAGTAACAAAAATTATAACTGTTTTATTTTTTATAGATTTCAACTTGTATCATATAAAAAATATTTTTTCTGTTTGATCAAAATATTTAAATTGCATAATTTTCATTGCATCTATAATTACTTTTTAATTCTTACTTATGTTTAATATTTAAGGTTAATCTATAGTAACTCTTTAAGAATATTTATTAAAACATATTGTAAACAATGCTATTTAAAAATAGTTTTTTATTTTTATCACCTGTATATGTTTGTAATTTTGAAATAAAAGAAGTAATGTAATTAATGCACATGCCTCTTCTCTTCTCTTTCACTGTAAGAGGAAAAAAAAAACTGAAAATTCCACATGGGCCCCGATAACTGGCAATAGGCTTTGACGGCAAGCTGGTCAGAAGCGACAGACATGAGAGAGAAAAAAGCATCATCAGTTTGACTCCCAATACAATACACCACCCCACCCCACCCCCACCTCCACCCCTAGGCCCCCAGTTTCAGCCTCTTTTTTATATCATCTTCTTTCCCTTTCTTTCAAGTTTCAAAGCCTCATCTTCTTCTCCCTTTCTCTCTCCCCTTTCATTTCTCTGTGTTCTCTCTACAGAGATTTCTGACAGCAATCTTCTTTGTTCTCGCTGTGGATGTTATAATTTTCCATATAGAAGATGGCTGTGGAATTGATGCCTGGTTTTAGAAACGACGGTTTCCCTTCTAAAATGGAAGATACCGCCGTTCAAGAAGCTGCTACCGCTGGGTTACAGAGCGTTGAGAAGCTTATCAGATTGCTTTCTCAATCGCAGACTCAATCTCAGTTACAAATCTATCACGATCCTTCTTCTAAGTCCTCAACCACGGATTATCAAGCCGTGGCCGATGCCGCCGTTAATAAATTCAAGAAATTCATTTCCCTCCTGGATCGTACCCGAACTGGCCACGCTCGATTTCGCCGCGGCCCAGTTACTAATCCGGCCCAACCGAACCCTCAGAAATTACAAAACAACGGTCCCGTCAATCCACCTTTAATTCAAACGGTGACTAATTCGATTCATGCCATGGAGGATGATAAAGAAAAAGTGAAATCTTCTTCAAGAATATATTGTCCGACTCCGATTCAGGGCTTGCCGCCGCTGCCTCACAATCACCATCAGCTGGTAAAGAACGCATCGATGGAGAGGAAAGAAGCATCTACGACTATAAATTTCGCGGCGGCCTCGCCGGTAAATTCTTTTATGTCAACCTTGACTGGGGATACTGAGAGCTTACAGCCTTCTATGACTTCATCGGGATTTCAGATTACAAATCTGTCTTCCCACGTGTCGTCTGCTGGTAAACCGCCTCTCTCAACTTCCTCTTTTAAGAGAAAGTGTAGTTCTATGGATGATGCCGCCGGTAAGTGTGGTGGAAGCGGTGCTGCGTCCTCGGGCAGTCGTTGCCATTGTCCTAAGAAAAGGTAAACAGGAAGTCAACTCGAAGATATCAATATTACTTTTTTTCCGTTTACTTCATTTGGGAAAAAACGTTTACTAGTAGTATTTTAATATTGACCCATCAATTGATTGATGTTTTCATCAGGAAATCAAGGATGAAAAGAGTAGTCAGGGTACCGGCCATAAGCATGAAGATGGCTGATATTCCACCGGACGATTATTCTTGGAGAAAGTATGGTCAAAAGCCCATAAAGGGATCTCCTCATCCTAGGTGAGTTAACTCACTGTAGACCCGCTTATTTTATGCCTGAATGTACAATTATGCCCATTTGTTTTGTGAGAGTTGTGGATGATTTTTACTTTAATTCCGAACATTGATTGGGGTTGTTTTGGACATTTCTCATTTGATCTTTACTTGATTGACTCGGGCCTTCGGGATGAGTTGAGTCTAACAATAATAAGCTATGAACTTTCAGGGGATATTACAAGTGTAGCAGTGTCAGAGGATGCCCAGCTCGTAAGCATGTGGAGAGGGCATTGGATGATCCAACGATGCTAATTGTTACATACGAAGGAGAGCATAATCACTCCCATTCAGCTACGGAGACACCGGCTTCTTTAGTTCTTGAATCATCTTAAATCATTGATCTGATCAAGAAAGTGGTCAATCATCATAGGACGGCCAGAGAAGTCGTTGCCCCACCAAGTAGAAGATATGGAAAAGCGAAAGTTTCACCGAAATCGTCCAAACAGAAAGATGAGGGGTGAAAAATATAACGAGGAGAAGAAGTCGAACAAAGATGGATATTTGGTCAACGCTTGGTGGGACAGTTACAGTTGATGCCTACTAGACACCATTTTTACTGGTCCATTTTGTATAGTGCTATTATGTTTGTTCACTCATCAAAACTTTGATCTGGGAAACTGATAAGAAATGAAAAGATCGTCAAGTTGTGGATTTTGGTGGAAAGTGAATCATGCAACTAGTGAGGATTTTGATTTTCTGTTTCTTTATTATCTTGTTCTGTGAATCTTGATCAATCTTATACATATATCCCATTTATTCTTTTGATCTTGTTGTTTGATTTGAAGTTGAATGGTGGTGGATTCTTGTGACGATTGCCACTTTAGCTTTGTTCTATTAGCTCTAGAAGCCAATCCCAAAATATACAATATTCTAAAGAAACTTGCTACACTTAGTCATGGGAGAGAATATAATTTGTAATGTAATATACAAAATTGTCAAGGCACTTGGTGCTTAGAAAATATTAAAGAATTGGTCAACTTGTATAATCGATGGCGAACGTGTCGTGTATGTGACGGTGGACGACTTAGACCAATATTATTAATATTATCATAATTGCCAAGTGATGTCTGGGTAAGGATCAAGGAAGGAGCCTGGTGGGTGGGGAGGCTTAGGAGAGAAATTTTTGACTTTTGGGATTGCATGTTCTGCACAATTATTATTCCCTTGATTATGATCTTTAAGTGTAGATATTGTGGTTGGATTCTTGAATATCTATATTATTAAATCAAACTTAAAAATTTAACATTTAATAGAAAATACTTAAAAACTAATTCAATTAAGTAGTTTATAGACAAAGAAAATGCAGGTTAGTTAAACGGTCTTATATAGAGATGTTTATGACCATAAGTTTTAGAAACTTTACTAGAATACCAAAACAAACTTTAAGGATGAAAGGTATTCAAAGCATCAGGTTGTTTTAAATTCAAATTATATTTAACAATATTAAGAGAATTAAATTTTAAATTATTTTATGTACTGTAAGATGTTCTTATTTAAATATGCATAATATATTAATATTTTGCAAATGGTATTTCTCTCCATTCACATAATACAAATCGCTTTATGATAATCTAAGAACATAATACAAAGCATTTCAAAAAATATAAATAGTTTTTAGTCAAAACACTTGGTATATTTTAGAATGAAGTGAGTAATAATCTTAAAAAGGGTTCTGGAAGGGGGTGAAGATGGAAACCATGACCAAAGGATTTTGGGAAATATGTCAATGACCATCCAACGGACATTGCGCAAAATGTTGGCAAGGTCAAAAGGGCTGGTGGGTTTGATGATGAAGATTACGACTTTGATAAAAATATGCTTTAATAAAGTGATTAAAAATTTGAGAATACAGAGAGATTTTTGTTCCCATATATCCTAGCTAGTAGCTGAATATGATTATACTAATACTAGTATTATTATGGTGGCCTTTGACTCGTCTAAAATAAGTTCACAAAAACCTCACAAAATCTCTAAAGATTACCACGTTACAACTCCGAAGTGAGTCTGTGAGTTCCCTCTCAACCTGCTATCTATTGAGTTTGTCTCTGTGTGTGCTTTTGCAACGTGACGTTTGGCTTTGCATTCCTTTCTCCGTAGGTCAAAAGTTACAGCAGTCTCCTACGGTGGCTTTATTTGGGAAGAAAAGAAAGCTTTCGTGTTCTGTCAGTCTTTTGGATTCTTTTATTCATTCCATTTTCTTTCTTTAATCAACTTTAACATGCAGATCGTAAATTAAAAAATATTTTTTTGGAAGATAATAATAGTTGTATTTGTTAAATGCCTTTTTTTGTTATAGAATTTAATAATCGAGATTCTTTTTAAAACACTTACTTGACACTTTTACAAAGATTATTATTATTAAAGAAAGAGAATCTGATTATAAATCAGCCGATGTTTCTTTGTCTTCTCTCTCCATCTACCCCTAAAGGATATTTGTTGAGTTTAGATGTGCAGGCCGAGGCAAGTTGAACTGGGATTCAAGCATCTAATCAAGTTTTGTTTACTTAATTACGTTATTTGGCTCAGATTTGTGTTTGTGAGAAAGGTGGGGGGGGGGGGGGGTGGAATCTGACGCAAGTTTGGCTTACAACATAAACAGATAGTTAATACTCCCTCCGTCAAATTTTTGACTAAATTCTTTTTGTCATTAATTATAAAATATTTTACTTTTTATGATTTATATGATTATTATGTAAGTTATTTTTAAATTTATTCTTATTTATTTTATTGAGAGAGATAAAAATAGAATAAATATTTCATTTTCAAAAAAAATAAAATAAAATAAGAATATAGTAGTAAGTAAAATAGTTTATTAATATGTATGAAATTACCTAAAATATCTTATAAAAAGTAAGGGAGGATGAATGAATGCATGGCAGTAAACTAACCAACTAAACTTTTGGGTTAATTTCATGATAATTTTAATAAAATGATCCAAAAAGGAAATCGTGTTAAGGAAAAAAAAATTGGAATATGTTTGTTCATTTTTTTTTGTATTGCATTTGACTAAGTATTATGGTTTGATTTATTTCTTGAGCATTTACTTACTAACCTTTTTTTGTTGTTCATCTCTTCCATCTATGAAGTGATGTGTCTAGCAGCACCACAAGAAAACAAATTAATAATAATAATCTACTTGACTGAATAGAGTTTTAGTTGAAGGAAGACTGGAAATTTATAGAAGAAAACCCAATCAAGGTTGAATAAGCTTTAAGGAACGGAATTCTTTGATTCTTTCTACTACCCTATTTACGGAAAATTCCAATGTAAACCTGTTGATGTAAATCTTAAGTTCAAAATGGGAGGTTTTACAATCTTAATTCAAGTCATCTTAAGTGATGTAAGTGTTATTTTCTTTTGAAATACACTACAAATTGGTTTACCAAACTTGATAAGTATTATAGATTTTATTCCAATGTTATCTTTACTAATCTTTTCTACCTTAATTTTTTAGCTAATTTGATTAAAAGTCAAGTAATTTGACTAAAAATGTATTTTTTTTATTTCTGTAGAAGAGTCTAAAGGATTTATAACACTAAAGAAGTATTATTTTTTAAAATAATAATACATTGACTATTACCTGAATGGAGTATTATTTATAATTTTTTAAACTTGCATGTGTATTCTGAAAAAAATGTACTTGCTCATGTTTTTTGTTTGTCCTAATTTCAATTGCGTCTTTCTAAATAAGGATAGTATTTATGATTCTTTTTCCAAATCTTCCAAAATTGTAAGACTTTATGAAATTTAATACACGCCGCTGCTCCCCTCCGTAAAAAAAATATAGTAAAGCTGTCAATAAACATAAAAATTTCACTCTAATCATTTGTATTTGTCTCAAAATATAAATCGTTTTATTAATTTTTATATTTTATATCACATATATCGTCTTTACCAAAAGAATAATCGTGAATTCCAATTAAGCAAACTCCTAGTAATTAAAGAACAATTTTTTTATCAGTAAAGTTTTATTCAACAATTTATATTTTTTTAACGGAATAAGTATTTGATACATAAAATTTGTATTTTATACAAGTGAATGCTAGTTAGTGGGTACAATGATTTCATAACAATTGTTGTATTTTTGTAAAAGATCGTGAAAATAATACTAATAGGGAGTACTATCATAAAACAATCAATACTTTAAGTACTCCAAGTTATATCATTTAATGAAAGCCGCTCGTGTAAAACGGTACGCTTTGAATTCAAAATTCCAAATTAGGACATGTTTTGAATGCCACATTTATGGCACTGCTACCATGACGTTAGAGAGAGAAAGAAAGAAAGAAAAACAAATATTTCAAACTTAAGTCTAAAATCAACTTAATTTACTATTACTAGCGTTTATAGAATGCAATTTACTTTGACCATAGTTTTAGTGATTTTTTTTAAATTTTTTGATAATCAATTTTAGTGAAATTTGATACTACTATTATTTCACCAAGTATTGCGTTGTGAAGTCAATCGTCAGAAAAATTGTTTGCTTCGCCATTCATCAATTGACTAACACCAAAGTTTCTTTATTCCAAATGTATTGGTGACGAAAGCTCCAAAGTCAATACTATATAAATAGCAGCAGTAGGTTTGTAGTTTCCTTTATTCAGTAGAGAGAGAAAGTGGCCCTGCCCTGCAGTATTGTTCACTGTTTGTTGCCTTCAAGAAACATCTTGCTTTCTTCATTTTCTTCGCTAACCTGTTTTTTTCATCCATAAATTAAAGTTGCTATAAAGCACTACTTGTAGACGTAGAAGTTTGGTGGAACTATTTATTACTATAGTATTATTTCTTTATTTATTAGCCCCTCGATTCCTTTTCATAATATGTATTAAATAAATTATATTATTCATAATTATAAAATATTTTTTTATTTTTTTATAATTATTATTTATGTTATTTTTAAATTTATTCATATTTTATTAATAAAATAAAAAATTATTTTTAAATAAAATTTTAAAATAAATAATAATATATTAAAAAATAAAATAATTTATTCATCTATATACTTAAAACATCTTATAAAATAAACGGAATCAGTATTTATCTTATTTCATGCTTTTGTCTTTCGAATAGTAGTAGTACTAGAGGTATTTTGTATTTATAAACGGTGGCGCGAGGTCAAACTCTATTTAAGGTCTACCATGAGGCAGAAGCACCCTTTCTTAAACCAAATATTCAAACATTTGTCCAAATTTAGGCCTTTTCTTTTCGGTGCCAGGAAGGCAAAGTCGCGTTATAAGTATTACTGTTAGCTTTAGAAAAGTCGTACTAATATGCCCTAAGCTTTGACATGGCTTATACCACCGCTTGGGAAAAAGAAACCTAGGAGAATGATTATCTATTTAAAATATTTATTTTGATATAATAATTACAATTTTTAAATAATTTATCATAATCACGTCACGCGTTTGATACTTCTAATTGATTCTGAAATTTGAATTAATAGATTGAGTTTAACAAAAAGACTAAAACTTTAAAGATGATGAATATGATACATATCATATAGTGTATGAATATAATTGTTGGATTCAAATATTTGTTAGACCTATAATTGTGTTGCGTCACGAGCTTGAAAGCCCGGATTGTGACAATGGTATAACACTTTGCTTTTAAGCATCGGTAACGTTGACTTTGCTTTTCAAAAGCAGGAAGAATGAAAATACATAGGGAAAATAATTCAAATTAAGTCCTTTGACATTAAAGGTTATGAAGGATGAATGATCACATATTTAAATTTATATTATCAAGAGAAAGCTGATAAAAGAGTGGCTCTTTTTTTTTTTTTTTTTAAGAAAAACGAGAGTGGTTCTTAACCACCATTTAATACTGGTGCAGATATAATACACAATTTTAGTACTAGTGTTTTTAAAGTACTAGTCTACTAGGACGAGGGACAACAAGCTTCATTTTCCTAAACCCTTTTTTATTGGTAGTCTTTTCATTTCAAAATATTTATCATTTTACACATTTATAAATTTATTAAAAATAATGAAAGTGATATAAATTTTAATATTAAGTTTTAAATATATTTCTAATAAATATTATAAATTAATATCTCATTATGTCTTTTCAAATTAACGATCATTCACATTCTCTTTTTACCTAAATATAAATAAAATTAAAAAAATAATAATAAATTATGCTAGAGAAATGCTTATTTTAAAATAAAATAAAACATATAAAATGATACTTATTTTAAAATAGAAAAAGTATTATTATTTAACATTCATGGATGCATTAGGATAACACTTTTACTTTTGAATTTTGATTGTCAAAATAATACAATTTAAAATGCGTTGTCTAAAGAAAAATGTATTCACGTGATGCGTTCATTTCTGCTCTTATTCTATTGAAACAAGTTCGTGCAACGGATGGAAAACTTTCACTGATATACACAAAAAGGCCAAAAGATAGCCTTAGCTAAAGGGTTCGTGCACAGTTTTTGTCCAACAAATGGTTGAAAAGTCTCATAGTAAATTATTTAGTAATTTTTATAGTAAAATAAAGGTATTAATTTGGTAATAGTTATTTAGATACATTACTATATATTATTTTATTTTTTATTTACTTGAGTTGTGAGATTGACATAATCGATAATCATTAATACTGTTTATGTTGTTTTTCTTTGTCACAATTTAAAATTTTACATGTTTTAATTTTATTTTTTTGAATTCCATGAATTTTTTAAAAAGAAAAGGCTCAAATATTTTTTAATATTTTTTACAATAATTATTCTATTGTGTAATTATAATTTTGTTTTGAAAATAATAATAAAAATACACATAAAATAAGAATACCGTAGAGAATTTTTCAGAGAAAGAATGGGTAGGAAGTGAGAGTCCAACCTTCAAAAGTTTAAATTCTGCTATTCTCAATTGAAGGGCCAAAGCCCATTTTACATGGTAAAAAATGAGGCTACATCCAATTAAATATGCATTAGGATGAGAAAAAGACATACCAAAACGCCGATTTTAAGGAAACAGGCTACCTATTTGGGCTCTCCCATCTCCAAACTCAAGGCTCATTGGGATGGATTGTCCATCTGGGTCACCTCTCTAGCTCGGGATTTAATAAGTTATGAAAACATTTATCTCAAAATATCTATCAATAAAATTGAAAATATTTACTACATATTTTTTTCTATTTTTTACTTGGGGAAGGGGAAAAGACAATAAAATTATAAAATGCTTAATTTATTTAGAAAACAAACAAATAATTTGAGATAAATGTAAAAAGAAATTAGAACACTTATTTCTAGATTAAATAATACTTCCAACAGATTATTTATTTCAAAATATAATATATTTTACTACATTTGAGTGTTATTTTGTGTATTATTTGCAATATTATCTTTACTTTTAAATGAAAAGAGAGAAAATAAATTTTTTAATTTTAATTTTTTTAAAAAATTATGACATAATAAATGAGGTAATTTAAAAAACTATAATACTTTCTTGATATGTGTAAAATGCCCAAAAGATTTGATATTTTGGAAAGAATGAACTACTCATTTCGTCTTTTTTATAAATTGCTAAAAGATTTTTTACTTGTCCTTAATTATTAATCATTTTACAATCTTTTAAGATATTTTATTGTTTATTCTTAATATTACCTTTATTTATCATTATTTTGCATCTCGTCTATTTCTTATTTAAAGAAGAAAATTTATTTTCCTTTCATATTTTTCTTCTCTCTTTCTTATTTTCAATACAAAAACATTCTTCTCTCACCATCTAATCCTTATCAATTTTTTTATTTTTAATATAAAATAAATAAAAGTATCATGCGAACTAAAATAATTCATTTTAAAAATTTTAATGACTTATAAAAAGAGATAGAGGTAGTTAATAAAATTAGATGTTAAATGACCTTGCATTAATATCATATACCTTCTGTATTAAGAGAACTTATCTGGAGCATTTCAGATCAGTTTAACACGTAGCTAGCTCGTGAATAATTCGTCAGGTGTATATCTCATATCTTGCTGAATGCTAGTCCCTGTCCCTAAGATTTGATTTCAAGACCTTTCATCATTCTTTTCACTAATTATGTCCTGATATCGGGATGAAAGTGGGACTTAGGAGTTTAGGCTATCAATCAATAACCACACTACCACAAATAAAAAAAAAAAAAATCAATAACCACATCAATTTTTGACTTTGAGGCAGCACTAAAAGTAAAAACTGAAAAGCCGAAGGCAACTTTTAGTGGCATAAGTTTGAGATTTCATCAATGTCTTGTCTCTGAGAATCTCCTCTTATCATATGTGAGTTGAAATATGCATCTCTGATCCGAGTTTTCCCATTCTTATTGAAATGCTTCCTCCATTTTATGCTTTGCATCTGATCCATTTGGGCTGAAATCTTCATGATTAATGCGTTCATTACCACAATATGAACGTGAAAACCTAACAAGATTTAAGTCTCTCCTAACATGTGGAAGATGCAACTTTGTTTTTAAGTTTCTTGCACCATCTCTGGTTGGTTGATTCTGACTCTGGACTATGCAATGCATGGTGCTAGCTGGAGTGCATCTAGAACTGACAGGTAAAAGAAACATAATTTTCATTTTGTAAAATCAGAGCTCGATTAGTCTTTTGCTCTCACGGCAAGAGAAAGGACAAAAAAGGAAGCAGAAAGAAAGAGGGATTGGATGGAATTTGACAGCAAAGTGTCAAAAAAGAATCATAAACGTCTTCATCCTGAAACCTTTAATAATAGTACATAAGAGCATGCGCCACACTGCTGTGCCCACCATGGATTCAGCTTTTGTTATTGGAGAACCATCTTTCATGGTACCCTTTGATTTATTATGTAAATGGAAATCTAGTGAATTCGGCTGTTGCTTCATAAAGTCATATGTTGAGCAATGTATCGCATGTTTAAATATATATGAATATATATATATATATATATTTATATTCCAAGTGATGCTAATAGAATTGAACCAATCAATACAGGTATAGAATTAGAACAGAACCTAGCACCTGCTCCATACTCCACAGGGAGGTTTCAAACTGTGACTAGTAGTATAAAAGGGAATCATCTCCTTTAGTTGTGAGCTCTGTCATCTTTCTTTGTCTCTCTTTCTGCTCTTTGTTTTCTAATTTTCTGTTATATTTCCTTTGCAATTGAACTTTAGAACAGAACACAATGTATACAAGTCTTATCAGATTTCATCTTCTTCTAGTCTTATGCATTATCTCAGCTTCTTTTATCATCAACGCAGTAGGGGAAATCTCAAGAAAACCTCAAGGCCTTATTGGTGGAGGTATTGGAGCGATCATCGACATACCAGTGCCACCAATACTAGCGCCTGTGATAGGAGGAGTGGAGCAGTTGGTGTTTGGAGACCTGAGATTGGCCGTGGTGTACCCCATTATACAGAGTTTTAAGAATATAATCACCTCTGATCCTCTAGGAATCACCAAGACGTGGGTAGGCTCAGATATTTGTAGCTACAAAGGATTTTATTGTGAAAGCCCTCCAGATAACAAATCAGCTTTGGCACTTGCCTCCATTGATTTCAATGGTTTCCAGCTAAGCGCTCCATCTATTGATGGATTCATTGACCAGCTCCCTGATTTAGCCCTTTTCCATGCAAATTCTAATAACTTTTCAGGGACCATCTCCCCAAATATTGCCAAGCTTCCTTACCTATACGAGCTTGACATTAGCAACAATCAGTTTTCAGGACAATTTCCAACTGTCATTTTAGACATGCCAAGTCTTTCTTTCTTGGACATTCGCTTTAATTTTTTCACAGGTTCAGTTCCACCTCAATTGTTCACAAAAGATCTTGTTGCACTCTTCATCAACAATAACAATTTTATGCAGAGACTACCTGACAATATAGGCAGCAGTCACATTATCTACCTTACCCTAGCCAATAACAAATTTTTCGGTCCAATTCCCCGTGGTATTTCAAAAGCCTTGTTCAGCCTCACGGAAGTTTTATTGCTCAACAACTTACTAAGTGGCTGCCTCCCCTATGAATTGGGGTTCTTAAAAGAGGCTGTGGTGTTTGATGCTGGCAACAACCAGTTGACTGGTCCAATACCATACTCATTGGGGTGCCTGGGGAGAGTGGAGGTGCTGAATTTCGCAGGGAACCAGTTGTATGGTATGGTACCAGAGGTGGTCTGTGCATTGGGAAATTTAGCCAACTTATCACTATCTAACAATTATTTCACCAGAGTTGGGCCAATTTGTATGCACCTGATCAAGAAGCGAGTACTTGATGTGAGGAACAACTGCATTCCTGGTCTGCCATTCCAAAGATCAGTCCAGGAGTGTGCCATTTTCTTTGCAAAACCAAGGTACTGCCCTTATATGGGAACCTATACTTACATCCCATGCTGGCTTGCCAACTTCAAATCTCCGCCATTATCTGTTTCTGGTTTGGCTCCTTCTCCGTTTTAGCTGCCCAAAATTTTGATGTAAATTACTCTATTCATGACAATTCAGATGCACATGTAAGCATCACTGATCACTTGCTTCCTGGTGCAATGCAGATGCAAGTTTGTGAAATCCCTAAATCATATTCTCCACCAGAAATTTCCATTTGTGTGCAGTGTATACCTTTCATTAAGTTGTATGATGGCAAAAAGACATACTGCTAATGGAAATCCCATTATGATGTCAAGCACACATGTAAATGTATATGCAAAACAGCATTTGCCAAAGGACTTCTAACAATCCCATTATAATCTTAAGTAATTCTGAGAAATGCTTTAGCAATTGGAAAATCCTGATACAAACCAGGTCTACTGGCTTGTCTAGTCTATATATGGTATACTGCAACGGTACAAAGAAAGACAATACCGGCCTTACAAAGTTTAGGAGGAAACACGACTAAGTGTTTCAACTATAGGAGAGACATTCAAAGCTTAGTTACAACTTCTGGTTTTTTGCAACTTGCAAGAAAGATATGCAGCCCTTGAACTTTTCTTCGCAGTCTGATAGTAGACGGTTGTAAAATGCAACTGATCAGTTCTGGTAATGAAGTTATTGAACTTGCCTTAATTACTTCGATTAAAATAAAAAAAGAGAAGGAAAAACAGCACGTTGCCTTTGTTTCTTTCTATACTTTTAGGTAGCAGTGAGTCAAAATGCATCTATGCACGGAAAAAATTGCTTCACTGGAACTCATGTTCCACGAGAACTTGAGTTAGACTTATGGTGCCTGCCCCATTAGGTTAGGATAGATAGAATGTGAAAGTTCTGGAAGCATTTTTAAGGTCCAATACTCAACTACCCACTGCATTGGTTCATCTGAATCTCAACCATTTATGGCAGCTATGAAGCATCATCATCAAAGAGCTAATCATTTGTTAGAAGTAGGGGTGAGCATTCGGTCTCCGGTTCGGTCTTCGGTCTGAAAATTTGGTCTATTCGGTTTTCGGTCTTTTTCTGATGAAGACCGAACCAAACCGTAATGTTTATAAGACCGAAAAACCGAAGACCGAAATATTTCGGTTCGGTCCAATTCGGTTCGGTCAAGACCGAAATTCTATTTTATATATATTTAAAATATAATATTTACATAAAATTTACATTTCATTCATAAAAATAAAAATAAAATCATCTCATTATATGAAATTCTTGTATCATTTACAAGATTTTTATCAATAGAATTTTTTTTTTATGAAATTAGAAAAAAAATGATTAATTATTATTTTTATAAAAATAGTAATTCGGTCTTCGGTCCAATTCGGTCTTTAAAATTGAAGACCGAAGACCGAACCGAAATAATTTCATTTCTTCAAGACCGAATTGGATTGGATTGTTTGATCGAAAAACCGAACCAAATTTTAAAATCCAATCCAATCCAATCCAAACAATCGGTCCGGACCGAATAGTGCCCACCCCTAGTTAGAAGTGTTGATGACTACACATCCAAGTCATCCACCACCATAGTTCCTACTAAAGAAAGGCGCACCCCGATAGTGGGGACAATAATTTGATAAAACTTAAAAGGAAATGGAAATCCCAGATTAGTCTATGGTGACAGCTTCCTTTCCTAGAGAACAAGCACCAATATTTTGCTTTCTTGGTGCCTACTGCCGAGAATGCCATAAGTATTTTTTTATTTCTGTAGCAAGCACTGCAGAGAAAGTGCTATGATTAGTCAACAGTCAATGACCAACTTATCTTCTATGAATTGCATGCATTTTGATAAGGAAGAGGTCTGCACCTCATACATATATATATATATATATATATATATATATATGAATGAGAAGTTTCCTAAATGAAGAGATGTTTTTTAGTTATAGACACATAGAAGAGATAAAGAGCCAATATGATTCAAATTTCAAAATAAATCTTCATAATATTTTAATAAAAAAATATGTCCGAGTAATAGACAAATATTATTCGTATCAGAATTGTCTTAACTAAACGTGTTGTAAATAGGGATGTCAATGAAGCGGGGATTATTGGGGATTCGATTCGCCCCGCCCCAATGGGATTCAGATTCCCCGACTTCAGTGGGGGCGGAGGCTGGGGCGGGTTGTAAAATATGGGGATTAGCGGGGGTGGGGATTGTTTTGTCCCCACTGAATCCCCGCGGGGATTTACGAAGGCGAATCCCCGACTTCGGCTTCAGTATCTCTAATAAAAATACTATTTTATTCCTAGTATTTTTTTTAAAAAAAACAATTTTATCCATTTGGTTACTTTAAAAAATTTAAAATAAATTGAGTTATATTATTAAAGGAGTTTACATTATTATACCTAACTAACTATAAGTTTATATTATTAACTATGTGGATTCAAATGAGTTTATATTATTCACTAATTAATTATGAATCATATTATTAAAAATGTAAATTAAAATAGTTATATTATTATTTATGTAACTATATATGAACATTAAAAAAACTATGTAAATATGATTATTAACTATATTGATTTAAATGAGTTTATATTATTAAATATATACTTAATTAACTATGAATTATATTATTAACTGTATTGATTCAATGAGTTTATATTATTAACTATGTAGATTAAAATGAGTTTATATTATTGACTAAATAATTATGAATCATATTATTAAGAATGTAAATTAAAATAGTTATATTATTATTTATGTAACTATGATTATTAACTATATTGATTTAAATGAGTTTATATTATTAAATATATACTTAACTAACTATGAATTATATTATTAACTGTATTGAGTAAATGAGTTTATATTATTAACTATATAGATTAAAATGAGTTTATATTATTGACTAAGTAATTATGAATCATATGTGAAGATTAAAAAAAACTATATAACTATAAATTATATAGTTAACTATATTAATTTAAATAATTTTATAATATTAACGATATACTTAAAATAGTTTTATATATATATATATATGTGATGATTAAAAAAACTATGTAACTATAAATTATATTATTAATTATATTTATTTAAATAAGTTTATAATATTAACTATATACCTAACTAACTATGAGTTACATTATTAACTATATATGAATATAAAAAAAATATGTGACCATAAATTATATAATAACTATATATCTAACTATAAGAACCTCATTGCATGGAAGGGCATGTGTTGAATTGAAGAGTGAAAGCTGAATTTTGGAAGATTGTTTATAATTTATAGTTTTTAAGGATAATGATTTATATTTATATTAGTGATTGTATTCGATATATGAAATATTTCATTATTTTGTATTTGAAGTTTTTAGCTTGGAAGCTTTATTTTTTAAAAAATTTTAGTATGAGATAGACATGTTTAAATGAGCTTGTACCTTAATATTTGTAGTTTACTATGATGAAATATGCATTGAGTTTATTTTAGATTTTAGTGGTACGATGAAATAGTTTTTTTATAAAAAAAAATTAAAAAATTAAAGTGGAGTCAAACGGGGATCAAACAGGGGTCAAAACGGAGTCAAAACGAAGCTGAATTGGGGCGGGAACGGGTGTTCTAAAGCGGGGTCGGGTCGGAGGTAGGGGACTCCGGGCCCGCTTCGCCCCATTGGCATCCCTAATTGTAAATTGAAAGATGAGTTCAAATGATAAACATGTTTTAAATTGAAAGATAAGTTCAAATGATATACACATATGAATAGAGACTAAACATTATTCAAATTTCAGGACAAATCACTCCATAATATTTAAGTGAAAATTTATCTATACGAAATTCAAATATGTGTTGGCGAAAAATTTCTTTCATATAATCACATGTCTTATCAGTCGGTTATGTCCTGGGGAGAATTGCATGTACTTCTTCTAACATTTTATCTGTAAATGACACATGATTACTGCAGTTAAAATAAACAGAGCTGATCTGAAGAACAAATAAATAGTATGTAGGGCCGGCAGTTTGAACCCGATTCGCCAACACGACACGATTATAACGGGTTAGGGTTGACATGATATGACACGACACGACACGACAAGACACGTTTATTGGCAAACGATTTTCGTTCAAATCAAATTGAGCATTTAAAGACTAAATTTCAACATGTTTAAGTTATGAAAAAGTTTTTTTGTATTTAATTTTCCAAAAGAAAACAAAATTTTCTTTTAACTTTATAAAATTTGAATCGTAAATTTAACCATTCCATCCTTACTTACACTGAACTTTTAAATTAAATTTAAAAATATTAGAATTTTATTAAGATTTAGTTATGTTTAATTGTAAAATTATAATTTGAGTGTTTAAATTATTTTTTATATTTTTCACTTATTAATTGTGTTTTATTTGAATTGATAATTTTCCCGTAATATAAACGGGTTGACACGCGAGTGACACGCGAGTTGACACGAACACGATAAGTTGACACGAATCAAACCGAACACGACACATAGCCACCTCTAATAGCACCTCTAATAGTATGTCTTCTGTTCAACTTTTGCCCCCACAAACTGGGTAAAACAAAAATGCTGGATGTTCAATCTACTTAAATCAATAATAATATGTACAGATAAAATGATTGTCAAGTTAAGCGTGTTTGAATATATGCATCAAGACTTTAAGAAGAAAAATCTTTACTCTATTCGTAATATCTTAGTGTATCTCTGAAATATTCATTTGCACTAATGAGCTAAGTTTGGCTAACTTATAGGAAAAGTTGGATGACATTAAAGATGGGCGTAGCCACAATTAGCATGTGCCAAAAGTAAAGAAGAGACCATTCTTAGTGGTACTAGAATATGTAGATGAAAGTGACTGGAGTCATGCTTATCAGTAATAGAAGAAGAAATAAGATGATGAGGAAAAGAAAAACAAAGGGAACTTACAGTTAAAGGGGTGTTTGGTTCCAACAAATGAACAAACATCTTGGGGGCAATTCAAAGCGATGATTCACTATCAACACCCTAATTACTGGAAGAAAGTCTTTAAAATAAATTACCTCTGCTAAGGTTGTGATGTTTGATTGGGCAATTAAATTCATCCAAAAACTGCTGTTATCAAGCTTTTTCCTCACTGGCTGCAGCAAAATGTTGCAGATACAGTCAGAAGTCAATTGGCTCAATCCTTTGGTTGATGTGGGCCTTAAACTCTTCCCGGACTAGTTTGGGCTTCTACTGATTGCTCTCTCTCAATATCTGGACCATGTGGTCCGTGAGGACCATAAAATTCGGGGTTGCACAATTTGAATTTCTAAATTGCAAATCATTCAGTGACTAAGAATAAGAAACTAGGGTGATCCAATGATTTGTACCATGAAGATGAAACGTTTAGGGAAGGCTCAAGGTATGTACAACTCGCTCCCTAAATAAAACTAATTTTATAGAGTCAAACAAGGTATTTTAATTTCAATAATATTCTTATTTGTTTTGTATTAAAAATAAAATGAGAAAATGAAACTTTTGTCTTAAGAACAAAGTTTTTGTGTTGGGAATAATAAAGATATAAAAATAAATCAAAGTCAGTTATTGAAAACAAGAAAAAAGTGAGGAGAAATAAAGATAATATTGAAAAAATATGTCTAAAAAGTTATAAAACATTTGAAAATTAGAGATAGGAAGAAAAAAAATTTGTACTGTAACATTTCATATTTAGGGTTCGGAGGGAGTAATTAAAATCCTTTTGGGCGCCACTTCTGTATCTCGTCTTAATATAGGTTTCCAATGAAGTTATAATTGACTGGTGTTTTACCGGGGAAAAGGAAAATAAAAACCAATGGAGAGCAAATTGGAGGAATTTTGCAAGCAAAATGAGTTTCCAAACGAAAAGTATTTCTCCAGACAACTGCTAAGATGGGTCGCTATCTTGGGAACAACCCATAAAACAATAACTTTAGATGGATCTGCCCAAAGGCAGTAGGAGGATTGGACATTGTTTTGGCACATATATCCGTAACGCTTTTCAACTCTGCCAATGAAAAATGTTCCTGTTAGTAACCAAAACCACCAGTGTATATGGGAACTACAAATATATATACACCTTAACTCAATCTTCAATGCAAATGAAGAATAGATAGTTCAGGAATAATTTCATACTCCTCACTTTCGTTTTAATTATTCATTTTATATTTACATTATAAATAAAAAAATATTCAAATTTAAAATATACAATTAAAATTTTTAAATAATCACTTAATATACATAGAATTAATAGAATATAATTATTTTTTTACTAACCTAGCATTTGGAAATTTATATGTGATCCCGAGCTCCTAGATTTATAGTTAACAATTATACCAATATTATTTTCAACTACTTTAGATATAAGAATAGATAAAGAGCAATTGAATTTAATAATTTAACTTGTTCGTGAGTGTTTGAGATTATAAGTCAATGATATATAAGTAAAATTTGAACACATGGTCATTTTTTTTTTAAATGAAAAACATGATTATTTACTATGATATTGTGTTAAATTTTTATATACTTTAAAATTTTAAAAGTATAAAAATATATCAAATTTAGCCGTTTAATACTTTAATATTCAAAAAGTAATGATCTAGAACATGATAGGATAATAGTTTTAATTATTTTAATTTCTTCAAATATATCCAAATTTTTTATTTCCATATTTTGTATCTTTACAATATATTTAGTTAAACAAGAATTCTTTAAAACTTTTATTTCATTTTTGTCCTAATTTTAGTTTTTCTTATTTATTGCTATCATCCAACTCTATTCAAAATAATGAGTTTTATTCATCATTTGGGTAGTTGTGGAGTTGAAATAAAAAATATGAAATATTTAAGTTTAAAGATATTCTTATATAATTTAAAATAATATAATGATACAAAATACAAAAATACAATGAGGGTGTATTTGGATTGGATTCTTAAAAGTAATTTTTTATTTATTTTAGAAATGAAAAGAGTTTGTTATGGTTGGATACAAAAATTATTGAGAGAGAATTGAGTTTGACATTATTGATAAGATTATAAAATTTATAAATAAAGTTAATAATTTATTTAAGAGTGTAATTTTAATTAAAATATTTTTTATATTAATATATGAGATCTAGGATTGAAAAATAATTTAAAGTGATAGAAAGTTTAAAAATACACAAAATAGAGAAATATTTTTAAGGAAAATGAACAAATTATTTTGTAATTATTGTCCAAATAAAATACACAAAATAGAGAAATTATTGTCTAAAACAAGATGTAGAAAAGAATCCAGTTGGGCCTTGGAACAGAGTAAAGCTGACATACTACTTTGGGCTACTCAAAAGTACTCTTTAATCGAGAGACAGAATGGAGAGATAAAAATAAGGGTTAATTTTATTTAACACCCTTAATCATCTCATGCAAAACAAAATCTCTTCAAACTTTCATTATTTCAATATATTCCCTTTTTATTTTTAATTATTTTAATTAAATATAATTTTTATTATAATTTTTTTATCAATTAATTTTTTATTTTTTATTAACTCTCATAAATTAAATTAAATATGACTAAAAGAAATAAATTATATGAACTCTCAAACAAATAAAAAAGTTCACCGAATTTTATTTTTTTAATAATATTTTATTTTAATTTATGAAAGTTAATAAAAAAAGTTAATTTAAAATTTAATAAATTGTAATAATTATTATTATATTTAACTAAAATAATTAAGAATATGAAGTGGATATAGATAATTGAAAGATTGATGAGAAATTTATTTTTTATGAAAAATTTAAAGAGTTTAATGAAATTAACCGTGAAAATAATTCCAAGGTCAGTGAAGTTTTTCCCGAGGAAATTTGCTAGTAGAAAGAAAGGAAGGAAACAAATTTTTAAGAATAAAATGAAAATTTTACTTCAATAAAAAATGATATAATATTAAGGATTCGACGTATTTAGAGTAGTATAATAAAGTGATAAGAATATATAGATGATGAAATAATATAGTGAACTTCGCTTAAATTGAAATTTTTAATAAGATTCTAAAACGAACTTTGTATTCGGATTCTAAATTGAGCTTTATATTCACTCAAGTCTCGCTTATATAATTATGTACCAGAGATATTTGATTTTATTTTGATTATACTTTTTTTAGGGGAAAAAGTACACGAATAGCTACTTTTTTATTAAAAAAAAATCAAGTGAAAATCCTATTTGAATGTAGCCTATACTCCAACATCTCTCTATCTTGGTATGGTCTCATAAATAAATTCCATATAAATTTTTTGTTAAAAAAATCACAACTTGTTTTCTTTTTCTTATCTACCAAATCTCTTAAAAAGCTTAATTTTGTGTGATGCAAAAATTATTTATAGTATGTGATAAATGAGAAGCTTCTAATTCCCCAACAAAACTTCTCTACATTTTGGATAGAAGGAGATGGATGATCAAGCCCAATCTTGGTCAATTTTAATAATTGTTACCAATTGACAAAATGGCTTCTATTAATTGAACCCAAAGTTTGTTTTATAATTTTTAAAGATAATTTCATTAAACTTTTAAACTTCTCCTGAACAAAATTATATTCCTTAAATCTTTCAATTATGTCAGTATGTTTCATTCATTTTTTAAATTTATTTTAATTAAATATAATTTTTATTACAATTTATCATTTTTTATAATGAACATTTTATATTTTTTTATTAACTCTCATTAGTGATAAATAAAATAATTTATTAATATATGTAAAATTACTTAAAACATCTTATAAAAAAGAACGAATGAATGAAGTGATAAAAATTATACTTAACTAAAATAATTAAAAAAATGAAAGGAACATATTAACATAATTGAAAGATTGAAGGATAATTTGTTTTCCAAATGAGAAGTTTAATGGATTTAATGAAATTAGCATTAATTTTTAAAGTAAAATAATGATTTTAGGATAAATTACTTTTAAATTACTGTACATCATATATCTTGTTTTCTTCCTCATCTGCTAACAAGAGAATACAAAATTATATATTTTTCCTTTTCCTTTGCTGTTTTTTTTTCTTCTTTCTTTTGATAAGCTTTCTTTTTCCTTCTCAAACAATATAAACAAAATTTTCTCTTCTCCTATCTTTTTAATGATCTTTTCTATTATTGAATGTGCCTTGACCTACCTTTCTTATCTCACGAGGAGCAAACACGATACAACATGCAAAGGTGCCTACGAACTCGTAGTTGTATCTTATTCTTTCAAGTAGATTCGCCATGGGAACATGTCAAAGCAATTCTTGTTCCATTTTGTTTGTCAACATTTAATACGATTTTTTTTTTATTGACAAATTACTACCAGACCCACCGTATGATAATGCTCATTTAAGCTGCCTAGTGCCTACACCGCTGAGCTGTGGGCATAGATGGAGCTGTGTATTATTGGAATTCCCTACCCTCTTTAGTCTATTCCTCTGTTCCATCTCCCCAGCTTCACGTGATTCTGACTGTATCTTTTACAATGTAGTTCGGACAGCTGCGCCCTCGGCCCTTACATGATTTTGTCACTTATTGGCTATTGCTCCTTCACTCTTCCTTTTTCTCCTGGCCCTGCCCATCTCTCTTCCCTCTTTCTCTATCCTGGCCAAGAACCCCAGAACATTACATCTATCCAAGAGGAATTCTGAAAAAACTGTAGGAACAAGAATCCACAGTGGCTTTACTTCCATCTTGAATTAAGTTTCCCTTGTTTTTCTTACGTTTTCCAACATCATGACAACATATTTACTGCACAATCTTGATTTTTTTCGTCTATTATTTACTTGGATTTTCCTTTTCCGAGCTGCGGTTATTTCTGGTTCACATTCTAATTCATCTTCAGGTCCTGATGCCTCAGCTTTGCTAGCATTCAAAGCAAAAGCTGATTTGTGGAACAAACTTGATGACTTCTCTCCCAACACCAGTCTTGCATTTTGCAAATGGCAAGGAGTGCAATGCTCACAAGCTAAAGTGGTCCGGCTTGTCATTGAAGGAATTTACCTTGGAGGGATTCTTGCTCCCAATACATTGTCCAATCTTGACCAGCTAAGAGTCCTAAGCATTCAGAACAACTCTCTCACTGGTCCCATTCCTGATCTTTCAGGCCTAATCAACCTCAAAGTCCTCTTTCTTGGTCATAACTTCTTCTCTGGATCTATCCCACCTTCCTTGACAACTCTTCATCGTCTCAAGACTCTTGATCTCTCCTACAACGACCTAAGTGGGACTCTCCCAGTCTCTTTGAATCAACTTGACCGACTGTACTATCTCCGGTTAGACTCAAACAGATTTAACGGTTCTGTCCCACCTCTAAATCAGTCCACCCTCGAAACCTTTAACATTTCTAATAACAATCTCACCGGTCCAATACCAGTCACTGAAACATTATTACGCTTTAAGATGTCTTCCTTTTCGTGGAACCCGGGACTTTGCGGTGAAATTGTACACAAAGAATGCCACGAAATGCTCCCCTTTTTTGGTCCGGCGATCCCACCACCACCAATGGCGCTTTCCCAAAATGCTCATCGGATTGAGCAAGGAAATAGTGTCGATTTGAACCACCCGAGGAAGGAAAAGCATAAAAGGGCAGCACTCATCATTGGGTTATCAATTAGCGCCTTTGTCTTCATGGGTTCACTCCTTTTCTTTGCGTTAGCAACAAAGAAGATGATGAACAGAAATGATTCTCATTCAAATCCAAAAATTGCTTTTGGTGAATCCACCGTAACTGCAAATGTGGAAGCAGTGATGAGAATTGAAGAAGAAAACCACGAACTTGAAGAGAAAGTGAAGAGGGTACAAGAGGATATGCACATAGCAGGGATGGGGAAGAGTGGGAATTTAGTATTCTGTGCGGGTGAGTCCCAGCTGTATTCGCTGGAGCAGCTGATGAGGGCTTCTGCAGAGCTGCTGGGAAGGGGTATAATGGGAAGTACATACAAGGCAGTACTTGACAACCGTTTGATCGTATGTGTTAAGAGATTGGACGCTTCAAGATTGTCAGATACAAGCAAAGATGCATTTGAGAGGCACATGGAATCAGTGGGTTCCCTGAGACATCCAAATTTGGTTCCTTTTAGAGCTTATTTTCAGGCCAAGGAAGAGAGGCTTTTGATCTATGATTACCAGCCCAATGGCAGCCTCTTCTCTCTCATTCACGGTCAGTTTCTAAAACTTTCTGCTGAAGAATTATTTGATCTTCGCTGCTTTCTTTCAGTGCATTTTATTCTTTGTTTCACTTTGGAATTCAGTCCAGGAATTTTCTTGGTCCAGTTTTTTGTGTCGAGTCAAGTGATTTTGCTGGAATGTATGTAGCCTGACGAGCATGCAAAATGGGATGGGGGATTTCAGAATAATTTTACCATTTTTTTGGCCAAATTTTTAGAATGAATTGTTGGGTTTTTTGTGTTCAAGACATAACTTATATACTAGTGTTTATGTTGCCTGTTGCTTTTGTCTTGTTTTTTTGTGATAATTTCTCTCTCTTCTGTAGCTGAAATAAAAATTCAGAGAATCTTACACCTGAGCTGACTAGAGCTGATATTAATAGAACTTCATTTATTTTCATCAAGGGTCTAATCATAGATTAACTTGCATAATTGAAGCAATCTTGTGAACAAAGACCTTTTCATTTCACGTGTGGCTTAGTTTGTTAGTTTGGTAGAATCTGAAATTCTGAATCAAATTGAAAATAAATTTCTGGGATCACCTGCCTCTGTTTGGTATAATATACTTCCCATTGGACTACCTTTCTGAGCTGGCTTAGATACTGTTTAGAGTATGAGACAGTTTTACTTATTTTTTTAATTTTGTCATGTGTTTTTATATCATTATTCGGATTACAAAAAAAGGTATAAGATGCATTTCGATAAAAATTATCTACAAATGTATTTATACTTCCAAAATGCACTCTAAATACTTATTATATTAAAAATTGACAAAAAAGTTAAAAATTGAACTAAAACAAATGACAATAATTGAAGGTACTAGGCCACAAGTTACTTGTGCAATCTTAAACAAAAGTCTTCAATAGGTCCCACCCGACAGCGCGGCACAATTTTAGGCCTTGATATGTATAGATCATGCCATCATGGTCCCAAATCATATTAACCATATCTTTGATATTTTTCCTCTTCCCCGGGGTGTGGGGGTGGGCTGGGTTAAGACATTCTTTGACTTGTCAATGTGCCACGTGTGCAGGTTCCAAGTCAGCAAGGGCCAAGCCACTTCACTGGACTTCATGTTTGAAGATAGCAGAGGATGTAGCACAAGGCCTCTCGTACATCCACCAAGCATGGAGGCTTGTCCATGGAAATCTCAAGTCCTCCAACGTTCTCCTCGGCTCTGATTTTGAAGCCTGCCTTACCGACTATTGCCTCTTGGCCATTGCCAATCTCATTCCTGATGAAAACCCTGATTTTACAGCTCATCGAGCCCCAGAAGTTCGAAAGTTGAACACTCAAAATTACCAAGGAACCTCCAAGTCTGATGTTTATTCATTTGGGATTCTTTTGATTGAGCTTCTGAGTGGGAAGCATCCTTCACAGCACCCTTATCTGATGCCAAATGATATGATGAATTGGGTTAGGATCAATAGGGATGAGGAAAATGGAGAAGATGATAAGCTAGAAATGATAGTGGAGGTGGCTGTAGCTTGTAGCATGACCTCACCAGAGCAAAGGCCGACAATGTGGCAGGTCTTGAAGATGATACAGGAGATTAAAGAGGCTATCATAATGGAGGAAAATGGAGCCTCTTAAACTACTGTGACCTATAATCATTGTACTATACTGGGAAGGACATAGGAGGAAAAATGATGAACCAATTTTTGTGCACTAAGTAGTAAGTACTTTTCTTGGTACCTTTTTCCTGTCTTGTTCTTCAGGAAAAATGAATTGATGCAGGCGGTTGTAAGCATGTGTTCGGTGTTATTACATAGAGGTGTTCGGAGGTGTTGGCCAAAAATAATGGCGGTAGCTAAGATTTGCAGGCAAAATTTACTGAGGTGCAGAAAACATTTGAATCTCATTAAGGGAGAAACCGAGAGAAAGTTGAACTGGTGGCCTGATACATTAATAAGAAACCATCAGACATGAACGAGGATGGCATTGTGGACCAATTTGCAGATCCTGGTATCTGCCCCCGGCTTGTTGTATTAAAGAAATTGCATACTGAGTTCCACTTTTACTATAAATGAATATCATTGGCTTATGATACTAATTGATTTGTGCAGATGACATGATCCTCTATTGGTTGGTCTTGCCATCCCTTCAAAAGGGCGAAAAAAAGAAGCGTGTTTTGTTTACTATTAATATGCATATTAGTCTGACAACCAGAATTAAGTTTATTTTGAATAATTGTCAAATTAAGTTTCAGTTTTATTTTACTTTGATAATATATTTTTTATTTTAAATTTTATAGTATCGATACTTTTTTCAAATGAACTTTGCCAAAACCTTCTCAATTCCAAAATCGATTAGATATCTTATCAAATAAGATGTTATCTCTCTTTTACAAGATATAAATTTGTTAAAGGGTTAAATTAAATATCTATATATATTTTTACGAAAAATTTAATATGATATCATAGTAGAAAGTCTCGTGTTTCAATAGCTTTACTAATTTATTGATTATTATTCACATATTAGCTTATTATTAAAAATTTATGTTTGACCCAAACCTTGATAACGTGTTAAAGTATTAAATTTAATTAATTTTTATCAACTTAAACTTTTAAATTACATACAACTTTAATAATATTTACTCAATGCATTGAGGCTATTTTTCAAATTTCTATTAAACAAGGTTTACTCTCGAAGCACATTATGAGAAAAAAAAAGGGGGACAAACTTGTCAAAAATTGCCATATTGCTTATGTAATTGACTTGTTACAAACTTTTCTTAGTAGTGAAGTGACTTAAGCATTCACTTGAAATATTCTTTGTATATTGGCAAAATATATTAAATAAATAATTAAATTTGAGTTAGTTTAAGCATTCACTTGAAATATTCTTTGTATATTGGCAAAATATATTAAATAAATAATTAAATTTGAGTTAGTATTTTGCAACAACATGAGGTTATACTAATCTCAGACTCTACATCAATTCCAAAAGAGAAAATATCAAGTGTAAAATTAGTAAATCTAGAGTATATACTATTTTACTTTTTTTAATTTTGATAACATAATTTATATTTTGAATTTTACAGTACTAATATTTTTTTACCTTTTTAACTTTGATAACATATTTTATATTTTGAATTTTATTATATCAGTATTTTTTTATTTTTTTATGTTTGATAAGTTCAATCCTTTTTTTCCCAACATTATGCAAAATTAGTGACTCACATTTTTATGAAGGTATATATGTCATTTTAATGAACAAATTTGATCATTTATTAATTCTACCAATTTCTTTTTCCCTTTTCCTCTTCTTACTTCCTCTTTTTCTTCTTCATATTAAAGTTTGTTGCAGATTCATGATCATTTGTAATTCCACTAATTTCTTTTTCTTTTTCTTCTTCAGATTGCAATTTGTCATAGGCTTATGCTTATGAAAATGACATATATACCCTCATAAAAATGTGAGTCAGCGATTTTGCATAATGTTAAAAAAAAAAAAGGATTGGGCTGATCAAACATAAAAAAAATAAAAAAATATTGGTACGATAAAACTCAAAATAAAAGATATGTTATCAAAGTTGAAAAGATAAAAAAATATTGTAAAATTCAAAATATAAGATATGTTATCAAAATTGAAAACGTAAAATAGTACGAAGTCTGGATTTACTAATTTTGTCGTTGATTTTTTTCTCTTTTGGAATTGATGTAGAGAGTCTGAGATTAGTATAAGCTCATGTTGTTTGCAAAATACTAACTCAAATTACATTATTTATTTAATAGATTTGACCAATATACAAAGAATATTTTAAGTGAATGATTAAGTTACTTCACTACTAATAAAAGTTTGTAACATGTCAATTACATAAGCAATATGATAGTTTTTGACAAGTTTGTCCCTTTTTTTTCCCCTCTGCTTCAAGAGTACACTCATACGCCCTTCACGTTGAACATAAATTTTTAATAATAAACTCAATATATGGATAACAATCAATAAATCGGTGAAAACTCCTATTGAGTATGAGACTTTCTACTCTGATACCATATTAAAATTTCAATTAATCTAAAAGTATAAATAGATATTTAATTTAACCCTTTAACAAAAATATATCTTGATAACGTCTCACTTGATAACATATTTAAACATTGGAATTGAGAGGGTCATTGGCAAAGTTCATTTGAAAAAGACATAACTTATCAAAACGCCTAATATCATATAGGCTATTCAATTACTAAGTGTAATTTAATTGTACATGTCTCTTTGTCACTTGAAGTTGAACAAGTCTTTCAAACCCAAATGCCTTTTCAATAAGGCTACAATTATAAATGATACAAATATTTTATATCTTTATTTATTTTTATTCTCCCAGGCTAATATTCTATTTTAAAATCAGGGCTATCTTGCTTTGGATGACTACTACTTGAATACATTATTTGAAATAATAATATGTAGCTCTAAAAATAAAAAAACATTGTTTGGGTAATTTAATGCTCATTCAGACTCATTACTTTTTTTTATTTAAAAATAATACTTTTTTAGTTTGAAATTGATAATTCACATTTGATTTAATACAAAAATTAAGAGGCTTTTGACATTAAGTAAATTATCACATTATATTTATTATTAATGCAATTAATAGAGTGACTATATGTGTTACTATGTGAATATTTAAAATTAAGTTATTAGTAAAAAAAATATAATAAATATATTTATTATAAAAGTGGATATTTAATTTATTACATGTTAAAATATAAATGTGAGGATTTAATTCAATTCAAATAGAAATGGAGGGATAATTACAAAAAGTAATACAAGAAGTGTTACAAAAGCTAGCAAATACAAATAGGTGGTATTATGTGAAAAATTGTTACCTTGATAATATTATACAATATATAAAATATAATTAATAAATGATTTGATATTATGTTTTTAATTAAAAAATATTATTTCCATGAATATGTGGATTCATTTATGAGGATTGAAAAAAATTTAAATTTTATAAGGTAAAAAATTATTTTGAGTGATATTTTTTATGATAAAATGATGAATTTGAAAAAAAATTCCAATTCAATTGAGCCTTAGAAGTTAGAATCTTACCTTGGAGAAATAAGCCCAATCTTGAGTCATGGACCTGTGATCAGTCTACAGAAGAGGCCCAAGGTCTTGAGAAGCTTCTGAACAAATATTATCTCTGGACTCGGGTCGACCTAGAGACAATGAAGAAGAGAGGAAAGGAAGAGTGGCTACAGTAGAAATTACTAGAAACATCTGGTTTTGTTCGGACCAGATTTCAGCATTTTTCTTCCTCTCATCCTCTGTATAATGGTGTAATCGAATTATTTTCATGCATACAAAACAACCTAGTCGTTGAAACTGGAAAACTGAAATGCCATGAAGAACACTACGGACACTGATATGATGGAAGCGGATTCTGCCGCTCCTCCGCAGCCGGCAACGCAAGTGGCAGGGTCGAGTTCCGATCAACATGATTCTGTGCAAGCTCTGCTGACCATGGCTCGCCGACTCATCGATCAAGGCAAGCCTTCACAAGCTCTCCAAGCGGTAAATTATGTCTCTTTGTACTTATTGTTGTTTGCCTTTTCTCTTATTTTCTAATGTTTATCTTTGTGTTTATTAATTTAATCCCTGGAAGTGTGAATAACTGGTAATTTCGGTACTTCACTGCTGAATTAGTGCATTTCGCACATAAATTGAGTTGATCAATTGCCTGAATTGAAATTGTTATTTACTTGAACTTGTTTGCCCCTAGCAGTCCTCCTGGTTTATTGACTGTTGATTTCAACTACTATTTGATTAACTATCAACTACTTCCAATTCATATAATCAACTTTCCTTGCACTGCATTGCACTAGCAAGAGTTTAATTGATCATGCATTCCTGATACTTGATGCTTCACCCCGCCACCCCACGGGCTCCACCTCTCTTTATAAAGGAGTTGAAGGTATGATATCTCGTATCTGACAACAGTTTGTTGCTTGGATGCAATCAGGTTTTAGTTTATCGTGGAAATTGTTTAAGCTCAAAAGACGACATTTAACCCATTTCAAATCTCTTGAGAGACTTAGGTTTATTCATGTTGATACTTGCAGTTCTAAGAATTTTATAATTTTTTTGGCCCACACAAGGGGGTATTATCTCTTCCCTTATTCTACAATTAGATTTCAGCAATATCTCCATCTAGCAGAATACAATCTCTTGTGTCCTATCCAAGGTAGATTGTACAACCTTGCTGAATATCTCCTTTCTTTTGTAGCTTTTCCTATTGTATAGATAGTTTTCTGAGTACTTCTAGCATCTGACAATAATTTTTACAATTTTCTTTTCCATTAATACTCCATTCTAGCACATAAAATGGAGGATTATTTTTGTCCTTTCATCTAAAACTGGAAGTAACCTAATTTGAATTTGACCATCCCTACTAAATCGTGAAATATCAGAACCAAAGATTGGATGCCTGTATTTTAGAGTATGAGGTCAAGGCCAAAAGCCTGACTCCCTTTTCCAGAATTAGAAAATAAAAAGGGCAATGACCATTCCAATTAGGCAATTATGATCCAAGAAGCAGAGGTGATTATCTTTTATGGAGGTCAAAACTATCGTAGTACCTTCCCTTGTTTTGTTGCTTACTATAGCTATATCTGTGTATATAGTTGAGCCATGGAACTAATTTATAAGGCCTGTGGAACTTCCCACTTTGTGAAGGTTTACCTTTTACAGGGTTCTTTAAGTATATGTTGATCAGTTGATGATAAGTTGTGCCAGAAGGAAATATTTATCCCCTGTGCACCTGTCATTGATTGATTAATCACACAATGTGGATTTATGATTCCAAGTGTGAAATGTGAACATTTAACTTTAAATAAAATAACTAAGAACCAGCCTTTTATGTCATGGTTTAGCGAAAAGAAATAGTCAAAGAGTACCTATCCTACTTCACTAACACCCCTTTGTTTAAAGATATAATTCAGCAGTTTTCTTTGTTTCTATTTGAATAATGAAAGCTTGAGCTATCATGGAAAAGGGTGGAGACCCATTCATAGTATCAATTTCCAGTTAAAAGCTTCCAGAACATTGGTCTGGACAACTCCATCATTCATTCTCTTTTTTACTGTTGATCCTCTTGTCTTTCCTCTTCCTGGTGTTTGTTTGTGTTTCTGCCTTCTTTTAGTATGTATAATCAGATGACAACGTCATTTGGGCCTTCCTTTCATTCATGTATTCTATCAGAAGCAGATTGAAGATCTGAATTCTAAGTTTTAGGAAGAAATACAAACACAATTTAAGAATATTTGGAATAACTTTTGTAACTCATCCTAGCATTTGAGCCATTTCTTATGTTTCTGTTCACCATTCTATTTTGCTATGTCGTTGACATAATGCTGCTCTCTTATTGTTCCTTTTTTTTCTTTTTCCATTGGGTTGGATTCCAGGACTTGTACAATGGTCTGTATCGCTAGAATGGATAGGTAACCTTAGTTGTTTTATAAAATGTTGTTCTACAAACGTTGGGTATTTTCCAATTCAGCTGTCATTTGGATAAATGTTTTTTGCTTGCTTTCTATATGTTTTGAACTCAAATAACCATTTAATCCTGTTGTTCTATTCTGAATTGCTCTTGAGTTGATCAGCCTTCAATCTAGGAGTTAACATTCATGCGCATATCTGCATGCAAAGGGTTGAAAAGATTTTTTAGGCATTTTTCGGAGCACTTGGAATAAGAGTTTCGTTTAGTTTTTCCGCTTCATGCTTGATACTGTTTTTACAGCATTACATCTGTTGGATTTTTCTTTTGAGTTCATTAGACTCATGACAGTTTTTGTTTGCAAATAGGTGATCACGGCAATGAGGATGAAAGGTGGGGAAGATGCTGTCTTTTATGCTCTCAATCGCGCTCAAGAGCTGTATAGGAGCAAAGTTCGAGAAAGTGCAGCAGCTGATGAACTTGCTTCCCTGTTTGCTGAGTGTGCAATTGCTGAGGCCATGCCATCAAAACCAGAATCTTCTGATCATAAAATGGTGGAGCAGTCTGTTGAAGTTGATATTCATAAAACTTCAATACTTGCAGAGACGGGGCGGAATCAGGTTGTGTTGGATGCGTATGCTGATGGGAGCAGTTTTGTCTGCTTACAGTGTGGGGGACTTGTAAGCAATCATCGTAAAGACGAGCATTATGCATTTTGGTGTTGCAAAAAATGAGTTTGATGGATCTTGCATGAGAAGCATTTTAACTCCTCTATAATACACATTGAGGTGTTGTTATCTTTCATTAGCAACTGCGAACTGTTATTGCTGCTTGTTTCTTGGTTGCATATTCTTCGAGGCTATCTTTAGCTCATAAGCGAAGCTTTGGACGCCTCTTTGCTGGGGATGAATGTTTATTAGCTGGGGAAGAATCTCTTGTTAATGCTCGTTCGTATATGTACGTGTCTATTTTCTTTATATCAAGAGAAGCATTGGTTGTGGATGTTTACGTCTTTGATTAGACACTGCTACAATGTATAATCATAAATGAGTATCTGTAAATGTTCCCAATTTCTGTTTCCTATTCACTTAAATTCATCTGAGAGTCACCATTATGTGTTTTACACCATATGGACTAAAAGGTCCGTGTTTAGTTTAAATTTTCCATATCATAGGCGCATGTTTCCTGAAGTAACTAAGGCATCCATGTTTCTGCAGGTGAAAATGAGATGAATGGATATATGGATGACTGAAACCAATGATCGGAGTCCTTTTCTCAACACTGAAATCAGTAACAAAAATGATGAAAATATCCTCGTGGCAACATGCTGAGAAGAAAAGAGATGCACAAAATGTCTCTGCATTCTTGTAGTATATAATGACACGTACGCTTATAAACACTCAGGAATGTAAACCTACTTGTTTCAGATATTCATAGTAATACCAATTACTAACGTTACCATCATCTGTCAATTCGTTCGTCTTTTACATTAAAAAATCAGCTTTTACAACACACAAATCACCAATAAGAAAGAATATTTATGAATCTCACTGTAATAAAAGAATGCTGCAGTGTTCATTTCTTTGAACAAAATCACTACTTATGCTTGAACACAATATACAATACATACATGAACGAGCCAAACACAAGGGCAAACCTATTAGAAATTCTTATTGATTTGTGTCAGTCACTGGAAGGGAGAATCTCTCCAAGATTTTGGTTATTTGACAAAAAGTTGGACATGCCACGACATTTACAATCAACAATGCCTTGCAGCTCCGCCAGTCAACATATAATTGTCGCTGTGAAGTATTCGACAGCGACTCAATGTACACTGCAGATCAAATGGTGCAGCCAGTGAGTACTCAAATCTACAAAGCTCCAGGTTTGTATAGACACCCAAACGGAATTCATCCTGTACAACAACGAGCAAAGTTTTCCCAATGGCCATTTAGAGAGCACCTGCAGGATAATTGATATGCAGGTAAAACATGAATAAATCACAGAAGACATGGTGAAACGGGGCATCTGCAGATCTATTGAATCAGCAGATTGCCAAAGCACTATGTTAGACCAAATTGTGGAATGGGTTTGGCCTACTTAAGGCACATCACCTCAGTCACTGATAAATAGCATCAATGTTATAGAAATAATTTCTCTTCTCAAGATTATACTTTTAACCTATAAAATGAATCTTTGAATTTCCTTTTAGTCTGTTGCAATACAGTGTCTGCTTTCATTGGAAATTGATGTTTTACCTTTAAAACATTGTTTACTTCTCATATTTATAAATCAGAAAGAATAGTGCTGCAGCATGTACCCCATTTTGTCTTAAGAGGAAACTTCACTATTACAATAGCCGTGATTGTCTTCCTTTTCATTTGAACTATTTTACATTTCTACTTAATATTAAAATCCGACATTAAGTAACACACATCAAAGTAGACTAGGTTGATTAAACAAAAATTTTTACCTGCAATTATTTCCATTCGCTTCCTTCTCCCACATGTTGGGCTCTGAGGTACGAGAAGAATATACAACCAAGACTAGCCAGCTAGTATCCTTTTCCTAGCAAGCTAGTGAGCATTTCTACCCATAATATCTGGTAGAGCCTGTGGACGAGGCCTTGCTCTCATGATAGTCTCATCACTGTGTCTAATCCATTCTGAAAGTTTCCATGGCTTTTGCCACTTCCATTTAAATTGTAATAGCCACTGATGGTGACTCCTCTTCCACCTCCATAACTTCCCACCTTGCCCTACAGCTGCTAATTTCTTCATGGATAGCTGTCCAATTGGCATCATCTGAGCAACAAAAATGTAATATTAGCCAAGCAGGCTTGTGTGAGCTGATGAAAAATAAAAGGTGTGGCAAAAATCAACCTTTCGAGTTTGATCCATGAAAGCTGCTGACTCCCTGACTGAAGCACTAGCAATGCCTGCAGTATACTTTAGCTGTTTCTGTGCTGGAGCAGGGATTGGAGAGAGGGGAGTGCTCATGTCATCTGCCAAGTGTTTGTTAGAGTTTGCCTGTCACAAGAATGACACAACCACCAAAATGCAAATCAACAAATGAAAAAAAAAAAAAAAACTGAAGAATAAAAACGACATAGAAAAACTATTCAGGTATGTCAAATAGAAAAACTAAGATATTTTATATTTTCTCTGCATGGTTATCTATCTATGTCTTAAAAAATGCGGGATTCTAGATCATAAAGTAGATAAAAATCAACTTCCAGGAGTGATGACATATCTGCATCTTTTTCTTGTCTATATTCTTTTACTAGTCCCTTGGGATGGCAAAAGATTTGGAAGGAAATCGGATAAGTTAACATTATTTGAATAAAGAAAAATGGGCAGATGATGCCAAGTACAAGCACATAAAGGGCTTACTGGGGGTGGAGTGGCCAATCCATTGGCAGCAGATTGCTCTCTCAATTTGAGCTCCCTCTCAACTTCCCTTTTTCTCATTTCACTCTGGCGCAATAAGAGTATAAGTTCTTTCCGTTGCTCCTCCATTTCCTTGACTTCAATTTCCTTTTCCCATAATTGACACCTATTGGGACAAGGAATAAAAAGAAAGAATGAGAAACTTAATAAACTGCAAGGGAAGTGGTACTTTCAGAAGCTACCAAAAAACTAATTTGGAGAAATTCACCGCAGATAAAAATGTCCATAGATTATTGAAAAAGCAATCAAGTACATTGAAAATATAGTGGCCAGATTCTATCAGACAGCTCCCATGATTTTATGTCTGTTCTATTTGCTTCTCCCTTTCCAGCTTCAAACAGACATGAAATAACACTCCAGTCTATGCTTGTTTTAGAAAATGCTGTGAACCAAATTTGCTAGGGATTCTAAGCTTGTTCTTTCCATCTTTACTTTAGATGGGTATAGTATTTTACAACTGGTAGAATGCAAGATAGAGTTCAGTGGTTCAGCAGAGAGGACAAAATATCAGGATGTGGGAGTGTTGAGCTACTATTTAAAATTAGTATTGAAAGATCTTTTCCTCTTTGGTGCTTCCATAACATTTAGCAGAGATGCATATATAAAACACAAGAAGAACCAGGCTGGAAGCTGTCTGAATTATTTTCTTAACAATAAACTTAGGTTATATTACTTTGTCCATATAAATAATAAGGCTCAATTCTAGAGTCAAGAGTACATTTAAGTTTTAATTTAAAGAAAATATGATTTGCCAACCCATTTTAAAGAAAAAGTTACTTTGAGAGAACCATGAGACACCAGAAATGCCTCTACATGCTTCTCTCTGTAGGTAGATCTTCCTAGAAAGTTGAAAACGAAACTTAGATTCAGGAATAAGAAAGACTGAGTGAGTCTATACATAGTATAGAGCAGGTAAGGGAATCACCTTGCATCTGCAAGAGAATTGAACATGTATTGGAGCAGGTTTTTTGCATCCCCCATGGAGCGTAGTTGGTTCCAACGTCCACGACTAGTAAATGCCCGCTCCCTTTCTTCTGCTTCTGAAAGCTGTGAAGCCATTGCAACAAGCGAGTTCGATGAGATGCTTAGCATATTCTCAAGAGAAGCAATTCTTGCCATTCTTGCAGTTGGTGACATTGAAGCCGCTCTGACCAGACAAGAAATAGATAAGTTAAACTCTCAAGAAAAGTTTAAACATGCAAATTCAAGGTCAACTATTATCTCTGCCTTTTTAAACCTTGAAATTAAATTACAGGCAAAAGCACTATACCACACCTAGAAAAGCCATTTTTCTGTCTTGGAGGGCTGAGACCTTTTGAAGCAAATTCATCTACTTGTCTCAAAACAGCCAACTCTTCTGCCAATGCAGCTCGCCTAAATATGAGAACAAATAAACACAAAAAGTAATTTTAGTATCTCTACCTGAATCTGTGGCTACTAAAACAACTGTGTGACTGAATCAATACATACACTTGACTCTGCTTCTCATACTCATAACGAACTTCATGAACATTCACCATGACCTCAAGCTCATGGTCAAGCCAACGTTGCAAGGGCTTCTCATTACCCTGTATACCCAATTCAGTTAATGTGAGCTTACAAGATGAAAAAGGATAAAAACATTTGCAGAGGAATGCTTAATAGTTACCGGCCCATTTATTCCATTTACATTGCTGCTCACTGAAAGAAAAATAACAGCAGTAAAAAGAAATGTCAGTACTTTCCACAACTTTAGCACGTGGAAATGATGATGCTATCCTAAAAGAAATAGAAACTCCAGTACTTTGACTGCTAGTCAATCAGTAATACTGCATATTTATTTTCAATATATCTGGCAGCAGAGAAGGAAAAAAAGAACTGCTATGCTTGAGCTGAGACAGATTCATACCAGAGTTCTCACGAGCTGAAGATTTACGTGCTTCTAGCAGTTCCTTAAGCCTCTTAGTAGCCATTGCAGCCTCCTCTGTTTTCCTTTGGAGAACCTAAAATCAATTCATGGGTAAGAACAGAAATTGATATCCAAAAAATTATGAAGGGGCAAAAACAAACGTTTCCTCAGACATGATTTCACTCTCCAGACCATGGTAAGCAAGTGCAGATACCAGAATGCTATGACATGTTAAGCACCAATTTCAAATAGGAAGAATATATGGAAATATCCATTTTTACTTGAATTAAAATCCTATCAATTGAAAAAATAGAATATAACTAACTATGAAATAATTTTCTATCTTATGAGTGTTATTCCATGCAGTCATTAACAGGCTAGAATGAAAATTCTTACCTAGTTTAAAAGTAAAAATAACAAATGAGTGATTAGTATGTAAGAAATGATGACTACATGCAACTAGATCTCTGAGAGGATATTGGTTGGCACCATAGATAAGTGTTCTTTCCTTGAATAAGAACACGGGTGAAACTAAAGGAGAAATATAATAAGTACTAATCTCAACAACAGTTTTCTTAGTTAACAGAATTGCCTTCAAATACAATCCTTGACCAGCATCACCAGAATCAGTTAACTCTTTACTGGAGAAATTATAAATTGAAGAATATGACAAATTCTTACCATCTTCTGGCGTTGATTTAGAGCTTGTAGCTTATGCCTCTCATACTCATTTCTTCTCCCCTCCTTTTTCAGCTGAAGTATTACAAGAATAAGCATGTAAAATAAGATAATGTAAGGAAAAATCCTCTATAGTCTTAAGCCCGTAGATAGATAAGACTTTTCTTTTAAAATCACATGCAAAGATGTTATGTCACAAATAAATATTTTTTCTCATGTCATGTATTCTAATTATACACATCTCATGCATGAGTATAGTAATTTGCATTTTGCAATTCTCCTTAGTGGTAATGTAAAAATCATACTCTTAAAAATTTAAGCTTTTGTAAGAGCTGTTAATTTAACAGAAGGTACAAATTTTGTACAAGAAGCAGCTGTGCAAAGTAAGTATTTGATTCCGTACTTGATCCATGCTGCTTAACCTTTTTTTGGCTTTTCTTTATAAGATTCTTGTGGTAGAGTAGTAGAGATATCAAGAAATACCATAAGCAAAAGTGTTTAAGAATCATTGCAATTTTTTATTCAGATGGCCAAAACAATTGTTATTATCAAAGCATGTTAATAAAAGTAAGACCGGTACCTGCAACAACTCTTTCTCTCGAGATGCCTTCCACTGCCGAAATTGTTCAGCCTCCTGCTTAATTTTATGTTGTAATTGGACCTACAGCTCCAGCAAGATTAGTTGATCTTACTCTCTGCATAGAACAGATGATAGCAACAAAATGAAAGAAAAAACTGGAAGCCTACCTTCTGCGCCTTGATAAATTGTATTTCATCTTGTAGTCTTTTAGCTGCTTCATCACTTTTCTGCTTTTGCTTCAAAAGCTGAACTTGACTCTCTTGTTTCTTCTTTAGATCTTGTATCTGATGTAAACATTTTATGATGACAAAATCAGAAAAAGCAATCAACTTCTCGGACCACAAGAAAATGACATCCACTGACCTGTGCTTCTAGGGATTTAAGCTTCTGGGAATGCATATCTTGCAATTTGTGTGCTTGTCCGTCAGAATTAGCAGCAAGGTTTTCAACTTCTGCCAGTAATCTATCCCTTTCTTGCTGAAAGTATGAAACACAAACCAAGAAATCAGTTTTCTGTACCGTATATAATGATGAATATAACAAATTTCCTCAGTATAGATTTTTCTTACCTGCACAGTTCTTTTCTCCTCTTCAAGTTCCAGAATCTTTTTCCCAAAATGTTGTTTAAGAGCTACAGCATCAGATCCTCCAAAAAGCTTCATCTCTGACTGCAAAAGCCATTCAAACATGCAGATGAGACAAAATAATTACCAACATCATCAGTTTTAATATGCCCTTCTGGCTACTGGCACTTTGTAACAGCCAACCTCTCAATACAGGGCTATTATTGAAATTCTAATTTATATTAACCTCTTTGCATGTCATTTTTTACTTTAACATGTAAACAGATCATCCAAATCTACATCGACATGTTAAATACTAATCAAGACCAAATTGTACACTGACATAATCAAGACTCCCAGTAAAAAAAACAGAGGTATAGCAGGTAACAATGTACAATGCTAAGAATGTCTTTTAAATAGCCAGCATTTTTATTCATCAAAACATCTGTAATAGACATCATTAATATATCACTCAATAGATTTGAAGCTCAGAGAATACCTCTTTTTGCTCTAAACGCTTATTTAACTCATGCAACTCTTTGTCCATAGAATCTTGAAGAAGTGTATGCTCCCACTCCTTTGCTGCTTCTTCATCAATATCTGTAGAATCACCTGCCAGTATTCAAAATGGAAGCCTGAAAGAAATTAGTGGACCATTGGTGTGATCTATGCGCCGTCAATCAAACTGTAAAATAAGAACTTAGCATACACCTTTCATCTTCTACAAATCAACTTCTACTTGCAGCTAATTCCTTGGTAAATAAATAGAGCATGAATCAACAAAGAAACTTAAAAAGCAGCAAAAAAATTATACCACTTTCACTCATTTGATAATCAGATGACTCCATACTATGCAATCCCCTCTTCAGTCCTTCACTTTTCACAGAGAATGTAGCCCCAATCTGGAGAACACAGCAGTAGATTTATGAGCAAAGTTAAAAGGCTCATTTATAATTATCATCAAAATCAACAGCTCATTTACGAGCAAAGGTTTTTTCTTTTTTTTTGAAATAATCTCTTAGAAGGGTGGAGGAAGTGGATAGGAAAATGATGAGTCTTAGCCCTACGCTGAACTTTAAACCTACATGTCCCAACCAAAAGCTCTCCTACAAATAGAATAAGCTGTTTTGACCAAAAAACTGGTTGCTATGGCAAGAAGATTAAAGAAAGAACTGAAATTTAACTAAAGCTTGTAATATCTGCGATTACTTTAGCATTCATTTCACATTGCTCAGTTCCACTGCATCTGTTACGATATTCATGGAGTTCACGAGAAAGCTCCTCATTATTCGCTTCAAGCCAAGCAATCCTATCCTTGAGAACCTACAACAATTATTCCTGATTAAAGTCCTTCCTAGAAATATATTGCATATGACATCAATGACATCACAAAAAGGATTTTGAATAGATCTTAAAGTTTGAACTAGTCAGCCGCAGATACAAACTTTAAATACCTGAACTTCATCAGGAGATGTTCCTCCTCCTCCACGGGCACAAAGTTCAGCCTGCAAAAGTTCTAGTTGTTGTCGCATCTTCAGCATCTCACTTGAAACAGGATCTCTGTTGATCTGTTAAGTAGTGATCGAAAACCTATTAGTGGAAAAGCTTCAAGAAAAGCATATGCACATATATATATATATATATATATCGCAAGAAAAAGAAAAGAAAAGTTGTTCCTAAAACTTACAACTGGCTTATTCTGGATATTCCGAGCTCGATTTGCATATTTTAGAGTGTTAAGAGTTTCTTCAGCATTTATGTCGGCAGGGCTAATGCAGGCTGTACAAGAAGTAGATGACAAATAAATATGATTACTTACAGATCTTGAGGTAAATATTAACCTCTTCAACTGAGAAATATACTAGAACAGAAAACCCCCAATATACAATATACTTTTCTTTTTTTTTTGGTAAGTATATATACTCATATACTAAGATAACATGAATTATGTCTTTAGAAGGAAAGGAAAATAAAAAATCAGATATCACAAGGAAAACAGTTTAGAAGAAAAGGAAATTACCAATCATGACGGTTCTGCTATTGCCACCAAGAGAATCCTGCCAAAAGTCCAAAATTAGACTGGCCATTAAAGAAGAAAAAAATCCAGAAGCAGACTCTCACATGAAGATTGGTCATTCACTTGTAGATAAACTTCCCAATTTATAAATTCAAGTTTACCCAATAAAGACTAACTAAGCTTTATTTTATCTGGTTCATCTCCTATCTAGTAATACTAATATGCTGTATGTGCATAGTTCATTTGTCTTGAAACTTGAGCTATTTTACTGAACATAAATGAAGACTATACTTTAAGCCAATCTGTAAGTAGTGATAAAATTGATAAATATAAGACATTACCAGTACCAATATAGAAGCAGATCGATGTAAAACTTCTAGCATCTCTGATACTAAAAAAATGTCAAACCTGCAATAATCGAGTAAGTTTACTGTCCCGATATGGAACATGGACACCTTCTTTCCGCTTTTTCTCATCTCCAAGTGCACTAATAACATTACCAAGAGCAAGAAGGCCCTTGTTAATGTGAACTCCTGTTCAGAAAATGAATGTCTTATGCAAATTTGTTCTTGACAAAGGCATCCTTGAGCACACCATCTAAAAAGAGTTGTACCTACCTTCCTTAAAACGAAGACCATCAGAACCTGTTCTTTTAGCACGTTCTGATCCAGCTAGGTCCACCAAATGCAATTTGGCACAGAGATATTCTTCACTTATAAAATCACTTGTCAAGCCATTAGTAGGACCTGTATGGTTATTCTTACGCATCTGTTCCACAGTGACTGTGAAGATGGCATGAGAGCGACTGCAAAAGAAAAGAAGGAAAAACAAAGGAAGAAATTGTCACATAAACCAGAACAAATTTCATCAAGTCCAGTTAAGGACACCTGAATGCCCATTTTGCAATTAATGAACAAATCAGATTGTCTAGAAGATTCATTATTCATAATCACAATGTAAGTTTATTCAACAGTTATTAAGAAAATGAATAGCAGAGTTGGTAATGTTAAAAAACAATGAGTCACAGACAAATTTTCTTTGGCAACCAAATCACCTGATCATTCCCATTTTTTGTGGCTTAATTAGGTAGGTTCATATTATTAGTTGAACACCTTAAAATAATGCAGTGAGCAACTATTTCTGTATATTTTTACTCAAAGACAGTAAAATAAATTGTTTAAAGTAAGAGTGAATTACTTGAAGCACATGTGAACATAAGCATATAGGTTTCTTCTATGGTATGAATCACACCACATGTGTAATTTGTCAAGCAAAATGTGTCTGCATATGTTTGTTAATTGGATATGGTAGAATGGATTTGCTTAAAAGCTTTAACATCATTAAAACTCAATGTAATATACCTTGACTGATTATTCATGTTTGTACTCCCTGTTGCCCTGCTCAGTGATCCTTGCTCTAAGCAGTCAGCCATCTCTTTCAGTGATTGGACACTTTGTTCAGTGGATCCCGCCAACGTGATAACACCATTTGATGTTTCACGAATTTGTATTGGAGGTTTACCTGGCAATGCTACTTTCCCTGCATGCCCATTTATAGTTTCTGATTTGTTGAAAGAAGCAGGATCTAGCAAGTCTCTCACTTCTTCTTTGTGTATCTGTACAAGAGAATTTCATTTTTAGGCACTCACGTTGAAATTAGTATTAGATAAACTGGTAAACAACAGAAGCTAATACTGGCATATAGATTTACTTTTCTACCGTACAACTATCTCTGGGAGAAAAATGTCAAGATCATTAGATTGAAAGCAAAACCAGTAACAGAAAAATCCTCCTAATTTAGGTCTATTTAGATAATCTAGAGTTTATTTGTCTTCCTTTGTCTTTTGATAATCAAAACCCTAACTAAATTTAGGACCTTTTAGAACATGAAATTAGTACAAGAGAATTTCATTTTTAGGCACTCACGTTGAAATTAGTATTAGATAAACTGGTAACAACAGAAGCTAATACTGGCATATAGATTTACTTTTCTACCGTACAACTATCTCTGGGAGAAAAATGTCAAGATCATTAGATTGAAAGCAAAACCAGTAACAGAAAAATCCTCCTAATTTAGGTCTATTTAGATAATCTAGAGTTTATTTGTCTTCCTTTGTCTTTTGATAATCAAAACCCTAACTAAATTTAGGACCTTTTAGAACATGAAATTGAAAGAGTCAATTGACCCATTGTTTCTGCATAAAAACATTTGAATATTCTTTTTCAAGCTAGAGAATTCCATCCATATTACAACAGATCCAGAGATCCCACATAAGTGCCTAAAAAAATGTGGGAGTTCGGTTATCTTAAAGACTGTCTATTGAAGTTCAAAATGAAGGGAAAAAAACAAGATTACAATGCCTCTAATATATTGGATCATACAAATTATTTATTTGTAGATTGACAAAGAATGATTACAGCCCAATTACTTAGAATCATTAGTGAAATTCCAATAGTCTCAACAGTTGATACTGAGACTCAACATTGAGGAATCATTTTGAAAATATCAAGAGCAAGAGAAAGAAGAGGCTGAACCTCAATGAAGGAAACATGCAATTGGAATTCTGTTTGATGCTTCAAAGTTTCAATCTTGTTGAATAGAGAACTCATAGCTTGGGGTATCAATCCTGTTTGGCAACCATCTCTGAAACTTGTACCCATCGTATATGTTTTTCCTGATCCTGTCTGCAATGTATTACTCTCCATTAAATTGTTACAAAGTGCATTTGCTCCATTTATGACAATGAAATGGAACCATTTCTCAAGAATGTTTTACCTGGCCATATGCCAGAACAGTGGCATTATATCCTTGGAACAAGCCATCGACTAGGGGTGCAACACACTCTTCAAACATCGCAGAAGAGGGAGAGGCTGTGATTCCATAAACATGATCAAAAGTAAATGAATGTGTGCCAATTTGTACCTGTGGCATTACCGGAACTAGTTTAGAAAGGTAGCGAATAAATAGACCTAACTTGGATTTTTCTGCTGCCTAAAAAAATTGTACATTCATATGCATTGACTACTACTTTACATTAGATCACCGCAGAAACCAGAAGATCATATAAAAAAGAAAAAGAAAGAAAAAAGAAGAATATTTGCAGAACATAAATTTATTTTTAAAATCTGTTTCTAGGTCATCTTGGGAAAAAGCAATCTAGCATGATTAAAAACACTTTCATAGTCATGAAGACAATTAAGTGGGTATTGATTTCTTTGACCCTAATATTGATTTATATGCATGACATGATAGTGGAGAATTATGAGGCCAGGGGAAGCAATAGCGGCATAAAGTAGCCAACTAGCATTACAAAGTAAAGAAATTGAAGTAAGAATTGCCATTAGAACAGAAAGAGGTCTTGGTAAAACAAAATAAAAGTGCTTGGCATTCATTATTGTAATTGCAATACGGCCATTGCCCTGTCGGAGGTATGGATTACTAGAACAACTGGCAATGTCGCAATGAACCAAAAAGTAGGCAAAGAAAAAGAGACGGCGGTAGATCTGGATTTTGCATAGAACTGTAAGAAGAAACCAGTGAATCCACCAGAGCACTATTGGAACACCCGCAAAGGTAAAACCGACCTTCATTCAGTTTCCAGTACATTGAGAGACAAATTTTACATCTCTACCCTTATCAAACTGGGACATGCAAATTCAACAAAAGACAGTTCATTGACTTCTGTGATTACTAGCTTTCTTACTCAGCATATGGGACAATAAATTTATCATCATTATGAAATCAAGAAAAAATAGAAATTGTGGCAAACGCAAGAAGGAACTCTAAATTTGTAATGACCACCCCGCTAAATCAAGCAAGAACCCTTGTTGTTCTCCGAGCCTAGTACCGCAAATGAGGATTATTACAGCAACCTCATACCCAGATATTCAGATCGTTTGAAGACAATAGCTCAGAGTACAGCATGCAGAAAGCACACCTAACCGCCCCCCCCCCCCAATCAAAAAAAGAAAAAAAATCAAGAATGATTGAAAAAATCATCATCACATTGAGATCTAGAACTTGAAGAAAACACCAACTGTTCACAAAAAAAGGATGATCCAAATGTTTTTTTTTTTATCAAGAATCACAGTAGTGCTCCAAAAACGAATTCTTGAATTTGCAAAACCAGAATTCACTCCAGTAAAAAAAAAAAAAAAGAACCCATGAATCACATTACTAGTGCAACTGTACCTGGGGCTTTCCAGGGACCACAGTGACACAATCTTTACAGCCTTGAAGCCTCTCATCTCCAATAAGTGGCCTAATATGAACTGCCACTTTCACACAACAATCCTTATCTTCCCCAGAACTGCTATTACCAGAAGGAGAAGAAACAACACTACCAGCAGCAACTTCCATAGCTAAGTAACACTCAAAACCAATAAATAACAGTGGAAAAAAGAACAAGAAGAAAAAAAGGAAAATGGAAGTGAATGTAAACTCAGGGTCTTGGAAAACAATTTGGATTGTTTTGCTTCTGAGAGAATTGAAGAAAGGACCAGAAAGAGATGCAGCAACTTCAGAACTCTTCAAGAACACAACCCAACAAAGATACTTAATTGTTCTTCTTCTTCAGACACAAACAAAATATAATCCTATATGAAAGAGGAGAAACTACAGACAGGGGTAGTTGAGGGAATATAAGACACAGCATTTGGGGTTTGTAATATCAAAAGATGGTTGGCTTGTGTATGTTAGTGTAACTGCTAGGACAGCAGCAACAACAACAACCACTTTGATGATTTCTTTTTTCTCTTTTCTTTTTTTTTCTTTCTTTCTTTCTGGGACTTCTGCTTTTTTTCTCTCGGTCTTCACTGCACAATACAATACTCTCTGCCAAATACTGAGCACCACCCCCAACGGCTTATAGTAATTCGCGGTATATAAAAACTTACATTACACACTTTCCCTATTTGCCCCTCTAGCTTCTCAACGGCTTTTCTTCTTTTCTGCCAAATATGCAAATACAGTTTGTTCCCTGTCTGTCCCCGTTTGTGTTCTTATGTTTTGACTTTTCTACCCCTCGTTCTCTTCCGTCAAGTCAAGTCACCATCGTTAATGATTCAACGATAGAATAATTAAAAAAATTATTTATTTATTATTATTATTATTTTGTTAGGTTGGCAGAGGGACTAGTAGTGAGAAGAGGAGAATTGACCTCTAGAGTTATAATTTAGGAATATAATTATTTATTGTAACTTATAAAAATTAATGTTCGATCTATACAAATTATATATATATATATATATAAATCACTTTTTTAATTTGAATCAAAATATTACTATCTTCCATCTAAATATAAAATATTTTATAAATATTAAATTTATTATTTCAAATATTGCTCTAAAACCTTCTTTGTAAAAAAGACAAATTCTTAAAAAGTAAGTAATTAGTTCAAGAAAAAAATAAACATAATAAATTATATTATATTAAAAACTATAAATGTATTCTTAATTTACGTGCAATTTCTCGTAAGTGAACTAAATGCACAAATATTTAAGTATTGCAAAAGATATGATGTAACTGTTTGTAGAGGTGTTAATTTAATATGGTTAGTGAATAATAATGAATACTAATTGTGGACGATTTCCTTAATTAATACAATTAACCACTTAAGGACAAACAATAAGATAAAAATGATACAGTGCATACGTGTGTTATATAGCGTAATTGAAAATACAACATTTTTTCATTCATTCTTAGCTGTAAAATAAGGATGTGTACGTGCTGTGATGGATGCTTCCATAGACCAAAGTTGCCCGAGAAAATGGTAGAGAAAGGGTGCAAAAACAGCGCAAACCACGTGATACAGAATCGTTCACGATTACGGAAGAACGAAGAGGAGAGTTGTTTTCGGCACGAGGGTGGCACAAAAGATGATGCTATTGCCCCTTTTATTTGTGTCCCAGAATTTTTCTATAATTTATTTATTAAACTAAACATGTTACATAGTTGTTTGATTTCCTCCCCCCCCCCCCCTTTAGTTTTGTTACTTTCCTTGTTATTTTTTTTTAAAAAAAGAAAATCTGCATTTTTTTTTGGTAGGAGAATGGCTAACCTTACTTTCTGCAATAAATGTACAAAACTGCAGAAAATTTGTTTATAGCATACTCATACCTAAAAAAAAAGATTTTAAATTCACATTAAAAATAAAGAATTTTACTACTATTTATCAATTTGATTTGATACTTAGCAGCAAAACACTGCAATTATCTTATTAAAAGGAAACTGACCCAGCAGTTAATTAGCTATAAATCTCCCACTACTACCCATCTCTTTTTATTAGTATTGAAGGAGAAAATAAGCCAGGAAGGTAGTAGTAACTTACAGTTGCATTCAACAAGAATTTGAATTTTGTATATACTACTTAATGCTATTTTATTTTCATCGAAATCCCTTTGTATTTATAATCACATCACTTGGACGTGATTAATTTATCAAGCAATGATCGAACGTTATAAAGAAAATATGTATTTAAAAATATAATTGTAATTAGTAAAAATTGATTTAAGTATAAAAAATTACTCAAAAAGGTGATGCAATTCTATAACTAATCATACTAATAATTAAGATTAAATATTATTCTTAATTTTTATACTTTTTAAAATTAAAAAAAAAAAGAAGATAAAGGAATATACAAAACAGTGTAAGAAAGCAGTCCCTTCTTTTACACGTGTAACAGCAAAATGTGTAAAAAGATGAAGGAACCAATGCATTTAACACTTAAACCACCCAACTGTACATACGGTGAACTTTGCCCAACTGGGGAAGAAAATAAATCAAAGGAGGCATTGGTACTTAGTACTTTGGTAGAGTGGAGCAATGCATATAAATGGATGTCAAAAACCTTAGTATTATTTTCGGGGGTCCAATGTATTTAGTGTTGCTTTCATGGCTTCAACCAAAGTTAATCCTAACCCTAGTGGGGAATTCTTTTTTATAGTGACTTGTAATTATTCCTCGCAATGGAAGCACATGGTTTTGCAATCTATATATCTATATATATATATATGTGCTGTATTATCAAGCTAAAAGGGCCAAGTTGTCATTGCTTGGTCCCTTTCATTTTACAAAATGTTTTCTTTTTCTTTTTCTTTTACTTCTAGAATTATGAGCTCAAAGAAACATTTCCAAAAGCTTGAGGAATTTTCAATTATACCATACAAACCCAATATCTGAAGTAAATATTTTCGTTTTCTTTATTTTTACAATTTACAATTGAGTGTAAATTGTGATAAAAGAATAAAATATTCTATTGAACAAATTGTAATTACTATTTGAGGTATAATAAAAACAATGTACCATTCATATTTCTAGTTTGTTATGTTAAGGAAAAAATATATTTACTCTCTTAATTCATTCAAAATTTTATAATTGGCATTTTTTATTTTAAAATTCATAAAAATAATACTACTAGTAATAATCAAAAGATGAGAAAGTAAACAGGGGTGGGGGAGGTGGCAAATTGGGAAGGGCAGAAATAAAGGGATAGGTCGGAGAAGGAGAGTCCCACATAATTTAGACATAGCCAGCTGGTGGTCTCCTACCTCACATGGCCTTTTTAGTCTCCTGTAATCTGGCGGGACCCATCTTCCTTCAGTCAGAACTCCAGGCTCCTCAATGGGGTCCACACCAAAAACTTTCGCAGAATTTTGTGGCAATAAATAAGTATTTTGTAACTTTTCAAAGAAAAAGGATTTATACCTATATATGCACCTCTTAATCTCTTTCAGTAGTAGTGATCAGTCTCCTTGTAAAAACCTGCTCAACTTCTTAATCAAAGCACTAAATGCCCTTTAATTCTTTTTGCTTATCCCTCTAATTTGACTTCTCCATCTCCTCCTGATTTGATGCCCTTTTTTGTCTGCCTCTAGGGACTCTATTCTAAGACCTATACATATTTTTCTTTCTTTCGTTACACTCTTCTTCTTTCCTGTTCTCCAGTCCTTTTCTGTTTTCTTTCTGGCTGCGTAACCTTGAATCTTATGAATGAATGCCCATTTCAGATGGGATCAATTTCTTTATAAAACTAATTAAAATCAAATCTTTTCTTTGCTTAGCTTGTTTTCTCTTCCATGGTGATCACGAAAAAATATGGGCTTTAAGCATCTCAGAGTGTGTATGAATAAATCATAAATTTATACAACTAACTGCATCCAGAAGTTGTACGGCAAACGTGGGATAGGAAATGTTGGTTGTTCTGTTTTACTGGACAATCAGATCAAGTTTCTTTGTTTGGCAATCAAATTTTATTATTATTGTCATGTACCGTTGGTTGATGTTGGGTTGTTGGATGGACATATCTTTTACAAACCCCTATAAAATCCAACAAGCTATATCCAAAGCTGCATTCTTGGAAGTCATTTTGAACTGTAATGCCATCAAATCTAGACCTATATTGGTAATTAAAGACTTGTATTATACAAATTTAACTTACAATACCCTGGATGTACATAGGTTCCCCCCCCCCCTCCCCACCAAAAGAAAAACAGGGTGCGGGGAACCTTCAGAGCTTTGCTACAATGATCTGCAGCACTGTTATCATGAAAATGTCAGATAGAGTTTGGGTACATTCGAGACTTGGGATTCAAATAAGCATTGAAGAAGTTGTGTCCCTAAGTCATGAAAACTTGGCATATTTTATGAGTTTCTTGGAAGTGGTAGACTACAAGCTAAGCAAATTGCCCCCACACAGACCAAAATCCCATTTTTTCTCAACTCCTTCATTCACAAGGGAAGAAATGTGAGCAGAGATGAAGAGATGAAATAATCCATCCCAACCTCACATTTCCTTTTCTCAACCTAACGCTCCATTCATTGGATTTTCCAAATCCTACCGTTAGCTTGGCTGCAAACCAAGTAACTAAGACTGCTGGTCCTACATGATTATTATTATTATTATTTCCTCAAACCTTGTCTTCACCATCTAACTTTTGTTCACATTTTTGTATGTCCATTGTCTAGTTAGGTAACTATTTCTGTAAATGCATGATTACAATCCTTCTCCTACTTAAAGTGGGAAAACGAGGAATGTAATGTATTCATGTAATACAAATAATTGGAAGAGTGGTATTTTTTCTCAAATACGAAACTCGTGCTATTTTGTATAAAATGATCTTGTATCAATATTAATTATACTTATATGAATAAGGAAAGAAAAATATATAATTCTTAATATGAAATGGGGAATCACTTTTAAAACTTAAAAAACCTAATCTCTTGTCCTTGAAGATAAAAACACAAAAACAAGTGAATGAGAAAGGATCTTGGAATTCCCTCAAAAAAGAAAAGAAAAAGAGAAAGGACCTTGCAAGGAGCCATTGAGATCATGAAACTCCAACCTTATCCCTTGACTTGGGCAGGGAAAAAGGGTACATATCATTTATGTGTACTAACCAAGCTCAGTTATGTTGCTTTTAAACAATCCAGTTAGAAAGCATTAATGCATAAACGGACATTGAGTTAGTTGCAGAATATATTAGATTTGTTAGAGCTTATAGACATAAGACTATAGAATAGGTTTGATTTTGTTATGTTTACTATTGCAGTTTTGCCAACTATCAAGAAAAAAGGTAGTAGGAATTTTTTTTTTTTTTTTGTTTCAAAGTTCAGTATATAACATCATGAAAAGGTTAGTATAGTTACATTTTCATCCTCAAAATCCAACAAATGCTTCATTATACAAACTAGACATTTAAGATAATCAAGATTCAAGACTGAAGACAAAACTGAAAATACTTATATCATCTATTTAGTGTAAAAATTAAACCTCATAAACAAAAAAATAACAGTTATTAAGCAATATTTCATCAGCCTACAGCTTTAGCACATGCACATTAAAATGTTTCAATTATAAAAATAAAAATAAAAAAAGAAGAAAAGATTCTAACAATTTTAAAAGTAAAAATATTGTGCCTAACAACTATTACTGTTATATAATGCAGTAACCTGCAAGTATAATGGGAGCAAAGAAAACTTGAATTCTATTCAAAGTCTAGGACATTTTAATTATGAAGCTAGTTGCAATTGAATTTGGAGCTAGAATATGCACATTGAAGCAATTCTTTATCATTGTGTATAAGTTATTAAAAGGATGGTCTATTTTGCTTGAAGGCACACATTAGACAGAATAGCAATTCTGGTGTTGTTCCGATTTGTTAATTTTGAGTCACGCGGGTGGAAAGTGTTAAAACATGTATACCCCTATGGAACTTTTATAGAATAACGTATAATTAAAATCCCAATTAGCAAAATGGGTGCTGGCTAGCGAAGTCTTGGGGGACTTTGGAATGGTCATCCTGCTATGAACTCCTGACAAGGTTCTCTACTGAATCCCCTAAGTGATTGAAGCTGGCTTTTCTAAATTAAGTTGAGTGTTTTTTTTTTGGCAAATGCTCGAGAGTCCGCACATCTCCTATCCTAGAAATCAAACTCGTGCCTTACGTTAATCACAAGGTTCGCCATATGCTCTGGTGCACCTAGTGTTTTTAAAATTTTTCCATCCCCCTATTGTGGGCCATGACTTATGAAAGCATCTGATCAAAAGTTCTAACAAAATTTAATCTCAACCCTTGACAGATGACTCAATTTGATACCCTAAATGTAACGGCTTTGATCCAGATCAAAGCTCCCTTTGCAGCTTTACCAAAAACTTTCAGGCTTTTCTAGTTGGCACTGAGAGATGTTTACAGCTTTCAGTCTTCAGGCCAACACAACACTCTCAATATGAGACCATAAGGACAAACAAACCACATGATTTGATGTAAATAAGTCTTTCATTAACCAATGAAGTCCTCTTTTTAGCCCAAAATACAGAGAGAGAGAAAGAGAGAAAGATCTCATCATCACTAGTTGTGCACTTTGTGGCCATACAACTTTTTAAGAGTTATAGTCCTATCCAACTCCTAATCCTTTTCTTTTCCTTGCATGTGGAACTTTGAATCACATGCTCCCACCTCTTTTCCATCCCAACATTATTCTTATCCTTTCTTTTTCACTCGAATCTCATCTGTTTAATTACTCTTAATATGAAATATTATGGTAAACAAACATTAAATCAAATTTATTTGAATATTTGCATTCCTTTTGTGTCTCATTAATTTGTACTATTCAATTGATTTCTTTCATTCTTCTGTTATTTGTCATCTTCCGGTCTCCTTTTAATTGATGATATGCCAAAACCAAATCTCTCTTTGATTATTTACAAAGAAAATCATTAGTGTCATAATTAAACAAAGATTTTCTTTCGGTCCAAATGCGCAGTTCTTTTAATCAGTGCATTCATTTTTTAAGTACATCACATTAGATTTGTGGCTTCTCATAGAGGCTGTGGGATTCCGGTAAACTGTAATCATATCAGTATGGCCCTTTTGCTCACCCACAGTGCTTGTGCAATCCAATTTTTTTTGTCAATTTATTGTCTTCCATAATCAATTGTCTTTGGCTAAAATCTTGCAATGCCTTTCTCTGCTCAAGAAAAACAAACTGTAGACATATCATGCGCTTCACTGGAATTGTTCATAATCATGGATAGTGCAATGCCCTGCAACAATATTTCTCTGTGACCTTACAATCGGCCATTTTCATGGCTAGCAATGGAAAAAAATATTGATAGAACACACCAAATTCGCCCCACAAAATTACATTGGACAAACTTATGCTTGGGCTCTTCGTATGTTTAGGCATGTCATTTCTTTCATATAGAGATATTTAAATCCATTTTATTGATGGATTATCGTTTTGAGAGATAACATATCATGGACAAAAAATAAAAGTAATATTGAAAATAAATTGTCAAATATTCATAAAAAATTATAATTAGGAAAATATCAAATGTCTTACTCCATTTGTTCCAAAATACAAGATATTTTGGACATTTAAAGAAGATATTCTAATTTCTTAAAATATCATTATTTGTTATGTCATACTCTTTCTTGAAAATTTATAATTAAATGATTTATTTTATCTCTCTTCATTTAAAAGTAATGATAATATTGAAAAAAACTTACTAAAATAACTCTAAAAAAAACCCAAAGTATCTTATATTTTGAGATAAAGAATTTGCTCAAAGTATATTATATTTTGGGACGAATGAAGTATAAAAAAAAACATGACAATATTTATTTTGTGATGTAATTCGACAAGATTCAATCTCTGATGCTATAATGCATAAGAATCACAAAAGATTAAAAAATGCAATGTGTCATGATAAATATTCATTTCATCTAGAAATATAATTTGTTTAATGACTTTATTCTTGTATAAAAATATAAGTTGTTTTACAGAATTTTATAGATATTTCATTATTAACTTTAAATATTACAATTATTTATTTTCATCTACCTTCTCACATTTTTTTTATTTTCAAAACAAAACCTTTATATGTTATTATTCACAAAAAAAAATTTATTTCGTCTTTTTTATTTCTATGACATAATAATTAAAATCATTTTAGTAATAAAAAAATTACTTAGCTTGTGTAAAAGTGGATTCAATGTAATTTTTTTTTTTACGGAAAGGATAAGCCACAAATTCGAAGAAGAAGTCCGAACCTGAATAATCATTTCAATTTATGTTTCAGGTTCTGTTCACAGTTGCATTGGTTGACAGCATTGAAGTAGTCACTCTCTAATCTGAACTTGGGCCAACTTTCACTTTTGGTCATGCTTACGGGCCCAAACTTAGCCACAAATGACAAAAGCTGTGCTCATTTTGGGGTTGATTCTGGGGACTCAGCTACATCTCAAAATTTTCTTTGAGGTTAATTGACATCCTACAAAATTTTATTCTATTAATAATACTTTTATGGACTGACCAGGTTCAGCACGAAATCATAAATAAGCTCCACTATTATTTTACCATATCAGTTTTTTTTGTTCTCATATGCTAGAAAAAGGGTTTTGAATTCAACTTAAGATGATCACTAGAAGTCTAATTATATATGAGTGATTATTACTAGAAAAAGGTTTTTGAAGGGTTTATTATTGTGAGTGATTCATATAATGAGATAAACACATGACTTTTGAAGTGAGATGAATGTTTTAATTAGGGTCCACAAGCTTTGTCTGGGTTACAGAATGGACATATAATCCTGTAAATATAATGTGAAAGTGACAAGATGTAACTTTCCATTTATCTCAATTGTATAAAGAAATAAAACCCAGAGGAAAATGTATAAAGAGCAAGAGTAACACCTACAGGAAATGAGGATTGTGAGGATTAGAAATACATGAAGTGAGCAGCAGATTTAAGTGTATGTAATGGAAAATGAAAAGCGACTCTGCTTGCCCTAATCCCAACTTCTGTTTTATCCTACTCTCTATCATTCATCTAATAAATTTCCCCTCAGGTTGTAAAGCAAATAGTCGCTCTCAATAGAACACTAGAACTGGGGGCATAATAGAAAGATGTGTAATATTTAGATATATCCTTCACATAAGAAACTTCCCACTTTCTCAAAAGTTCAAAAGAAATAATATTTTCAAGTTGTGGGTTTCAAATACTACTTTTTAATTTTTCCAAATTCATGGCACTCCAAATCAGAGGAGAGTCGTCGCCTTTTCTTCGGGTCTGGATCAACTTTGAATATAAATAAATACCTATTGGTATTCTTCAAAATAAAAATCAATTTTGAATTTTAATAATTTTGTTGTCCTTAAATATAATTTATTTAGTTTCAATTTCTTGTCCTAAATATAAGTTATTTTATGATTATCAATACATAATCATGACTACTTTTTCCAACAGTATTCCTATGTTTAATGTTATATTTTCAAAAAAAAGTAAAAATTATAATTATAAATACAGAAAAGAAATTAAATTTAAGAGGAATTTGAGTATAATATATATACTCAAATCGAAGGATCTTTGTGTATTTCAAAAAAATAATCTAAAGATCCTTAATCTGTACCAAAATTGTTATTAAAATTGATCGATAATGGTTTTTTAAAAAAAAATAAATTTCAAAATTAATGAAATTTAATAAATTACTTATATATGAATAAGTCAACCTTTTTTCTGAAATCAAGTTCGAATTAATCTAGAAATCTTAAAGTATAATGTAAAAGAGGATCATAATAATTTTCATTTAAATAGTATTTCGCTAAGTCAAAATGCTGAAAAAGTGCTGGTTAGCATTAGTTGCGTATTCAAGGCAGGTTTATTAAAGTCCAGTAGCCCAAGCCCAAACTAACTAAGAGCATTACACTTGGTTTCAAATAGACTTTGGGCTATTTATTGTAAGTTAGATAATTCTACTATCTGGGCTTTTGGCAGTCATTCGGGTTTTAGGTTTTATCGGCCACATGTTAGTCAATGGAATTGGGAAACTTAAAAAATAATGTTGGTTACTCTAAAAAAAGAAACAATATTGGGCTCAATAATTATTTTAGGAATGCGATGGCCCAGACGGACTAGATATACTGCCATGCACTTTATGGTCTGTTATTTGATACATACATTAAGAAGAATGTCAATAAATTCAATACTAGTTTACAGTTTAATGTAAAATACGTTTATTCTCCTAATTTTATAGATTTAATTTGATTGTTCTTCTATTATATAAAAAAACTGTCCTGTTAATTAGTAAGGGTTTATTTGGACTTCTTTTGTTATTGATCACCTAATTTGGACAAGTTATTTTCTTTCATCTTCTCACCCCACGTATTTCAGAGAAAATACAAATTGAGCAGTGATTTTTTTTTTTTTTTTTGGGTTGTTGAATGCCTCGTGTGATTGATTATGCTAAAAAATTATAAATAATAAATTTCAATAGTCAACTTTACGTCTATTTATAACTTATATAATGAGTAATCAAAATTTCGAAGTAAAAAGTTACAGTAAATTTACCACCTTGGCGAATTTTTTAGCATAGTAAAATGAAAAAAGAATAATGCTTGCCAAATGAGATTTAGCACTGCAGTGCTTATAAATGCCAACCTTCAAATTCAACAACCAAACCTACAATGATAAACAATAAAATATAACCAATTAATTAACTCTTGTATTCTATCTTTGATCATTATTAACTTTACATAACAAGTATACTATGCCATATGATAATTGCAGAAGATGATTGCTGCAGTAATTTCTTCATCCTCTGTCGTGCCGTTAAGTGTATGGTCATCCATTTTATATAGTATTTTTTCAAATAAAATAAAAAGTGCTACTTCTAAAAATCTCTCTCAACTTCAATAATGAATGATTATATTTGTCAATTTAAATTTTTTCCAACAGTAAAAAATTCTCATATAATAATAAATATACAAATAAACGGTACTTTTAATACAATAACATATCATGGAAGTGTTGTTGATTTGTGTATTTATTATTACGTGAAGTTTTTCTTTTACTATTGAAAATTTTTGAAATGACAAATATACTATTTCATTATTCATTACAAGATGGTCACGTGACAAACTTATCAGAATTCGAGATGATTTTTAGTGAAAAAGACTTTGTTGATCAATTTTTAAAATAAATAAGACTTTGTAAGCTAATATAAAATATATCAGACTTTAATGACCAGCGACTCAAACGTATATGGCCGCTTTGGATAATTTTCATTTTATTTTTTATGAACAGGTATTTCTATATTTTATTTTTTGCCTTTCTGTCAAATAAGAGTTCGCAATTGAGTTCAATCCCTATTTTTAAAATCTATAATTGGAAAAAAAAAATTCTCCAGTAACTTTTCTCAATCAATGTACTTTATTACTGGTAATGACGATTGAGTTGGCTTTATTAATTTTTTTTACATCTTTGAAGTTATTGATATGCTATAGATTAGGCTGTTCATTGGTTGTGATAATGGAAATTATCATGCTGGAGAGTTTCTTGATTATATTTTGTGGTTCTTGGAATTGATCCATTGAAAACTGATTTAAGTTAAATTGAGGATGCCTTTTATTTTGTGTATGTATGAAATTGAAGGTGATGAGGATGATAATACAGGGGACGAAGAAAAAGAGATACAATCAGTACATTAAAAGCCTCTGAGTAGTGATATGAAAATCTACACTCAATTAGCATTAAACTAAGATTATGAATATTTGATACACAACTTGAAAAAACTATTAATAATTGCATGTTATTTTGATTTAATAGGAAAACCGGACTATGTTGTAGTTTGTTGAGGAAATATGCAAGTAGAAAAGATAGTGAAAAACTCTAATAGTAAGAGTTATAGTTGTTTTTAATTTAAAAATATTTTGAAATATGCAAATGAGATAGAAAAGGTTTTGTTGCTATATTGGTAGTGATTTGTATGCTTAAATTTAAAATGATTTATTAGGATGCTTTTGGGGTGAACTCGTTGAATTGTAATGAATTTTGGATTGCGAAGATAGAATTTAGTTTTAATAAGAATAAAAATAGTTTAAATATGCTTGGAATTCTGGTGTCAAAACTTGGTAGAACTATTATAAATAAATGTTTTATGATATGAATTTGTATATTTATTTAATAAATTATTATGAAATGGTAGTTATATATATATTTTTTTAAAAAACATTGCATTTGTGAACCCATTAGCTATGTCGAATTTGCAGACAAGTTGGAAGTGAATGATAAAGACAATCAACATAATCAACAGATTAGGTTCCACTAGCAATAAATGATTTCGTGACTTCACTAGTAACAAATGGATGTTCCGTAAATGGTTTGCAAATTATACATTAAAAATTTCTGAAGTAACACAATCACAAAGGAAAATAAAATTAAAGTCTAGATATTTTTAATTTGCTAACACTGATGAGATCAAATTCACCTTCAACAATTAGTAGCTAGTGGCCTTAACAAATCGAAACTGCATTTATCTTTGTTCCATAAATTCTAAAAGAATTGTTCATTCATTCTTGAGGGGAAATATGAGGACTATTATGGTGAAGTCAAAACGAATTCGATGTAATATTTTCCCTTTTATAATGTAATTTTAAAAGTCACAAATGAATATGTACACTATATCTTCTTCTCTTTCTCTTTTATCAAAATTGGTAGTTCTCTCGAAGATAAATTATTTTTTTATTAAGATTTTTTTAGTTTTAGTTATATAGTAATATATAATTCATATTTATGCCAAAACTAAGAAATTGTAAAGTTATCACTTTTACAAAATCATTTGTTATTAGGACATCATTTGTTCCTAGCTTATTTATTATTTATATTATTACAATTAAAAAATATTGTGTGTGCGTGTGTATATATATATATATATATATATATATATATAAATAAGTGGTTCATAACATAAATATTTTGAGTATATTTTTAATGTGTAAATTATAAATGCTTGAGTTTGTTAACTTTTAAGAAATTTAATATATTCCATACGAATACATGTTTTGAAATAATAAATTTTAATTAAATATTCCATTAAAAAATTATATAGGAATTAGTCTAATTTAATCTATTAATATAAAGATTCAACCTAAATTAGGATTTTTTTTTGAGAAACACAATTAGCTTTAATAAATTTATATATTTCATAAAAGTATGTATATTTTGAAATATATATTTAAATTAAAAAATCAATAAAAATCATAATTGAAATTAAATATAACTTTCATCCTGTTAATGTAGAGAATATGAACTGTACCTAAATTATGATTTTTTTTATAAAAAAAAATACTAGAAAGATAGTTTTGATTTAACAAATTTATATTTTCCACAAAAATATATAATTTTTATATATTCCATAAAAAATATACATTTTTGAATAATAAATTTTAATTAAATACTATATTCAAAGTCATAGTAAGAATTATCAAAATTTACTTGATTAAATACACCACTCAAAATTCATATCGGAATTACCCAAAAGTTAATCTATTAATATGAATTTTAATTATACTTGAATTAGGATTTTATTTTGATAATTATTTGAAAGTTAATTTCATTTAATAATTTAGATAGAATTCTCCATCAAAATATATCAGGAATTAAATATAGATTTAATCTATTAATGTAGAAAGTTTGAAATACTTAATTTAAGATTTATTTGAAAAATATTAGAATGATAATTATATTTATTAAATCTTATATATTCCATAAAATTATATGTATCATTGAAATATGTTAATAAATTCCATTTCAAATATTATGGAATTATTACCCAAAATTTCCATAATTATAGAGAGCGTTAACTACGATTTTTTAAATTTTTAGAAACATTATAGAAATGAAATTCATTATGCCTTTCCCTATATATATATATCATGAAGAAACCAAGATTTCTTCTTTTTGCACAAAAGGGAAGGCTAATGGTCATTTGAACGAATTTTGTTCCAAAATTGACAAAATTATTTTCAATCTTCATTAAAAAAAACTAACTTCAATGCATTATTGCAAAACTAAATTGAATATGGCATATTTATTTTTATTCTATTAATTATTATATAGATTATACCTATAATTTTATCATTACAATTATCTAATTTAAATTATGTGTCAATAACTATAAAATTTTGTTTATATATTAAATCTCTTAAAAATAAAATTCTCATGTATCACACAAGTGAATAACTATTCAGAAATTAGCTATTATATTTATAAATAAAAATTTATTTTCAAAAAATGAGATTGCGGTCTAATTGCTCAAAATGAATAGTTACTTTTCATATGAATGAACTTTTATTTCAAAATCAATAAAATTATATTTCAATGTTTATTAAAAATTCAACTTTCATGCATTGCACGGATGTAACAAAAAAGACCTAAGTCAATTTTTACTCTCATTATTATATAAATTATATATTATAATTTTATTATTACAATTATACAATTGTACATTAATTATAGAAGGTGATTACTCCCCCGTTAGGGGCATATGACTGGACTTATTTGTGCTTTTATGTGTCTTTTTGAATTTGTTAAAATGAATTAAGTTCGTAGAGTCGTATACTCATCGTCTGACTAAATTAGATTGAAGATTTTTTAGTCCAAGAAATGGTACAAGGCCCTTTTGATGTATTCTTAGTTGTTATATGTGTAGTATATATTCTGAAATGAAATTTTTTTTCTTTGGAAGAAAATTTGGCCTTTTCAAAAAGAAAAAGAAAAACATTAATTTGAATTCTTACAAGTTATGACTTGCAAGTAGGAGTGACAAAATGGATTGTCCGACTTGCTCGAACCAGTTAAAATTTTCACGAACCTATAATCATGAAGTTCGGTCCAATCCCAATAGTCAGGGGGTTAAACATAAAAATGATATATTTTTTAAAATGTTTGTCCTGCAAACTTACTCGAGATAATCTGAAATTTGACTCAATAGCTCACATAGATAAAATTAAGAGGGAAAAAAGGTCAAATCGGGCCAATTTCCTAAAATGATAAGATCCAACTCGATTTAAAAATTGAGCCGAGGTTAAATTGATCTCCCTACTTGCAAGTTGCAAAGACTGAAAATGTCAGATAAAAAAGGGAAAAAATAATATATAAAGAAAGCAAATAAATAAAGGGGAAAAATAACTTTAAATATCTTCCAATGACTTCCACGTTGACAACAATATTATCTATCTTTATTTTTATATTTTTATATTTTTACACATACATTCAAATTATTTTTGGACAACTATTTATACCTTATCATTAGTTAATGCGGTACTTTTTGATTAATTAAGTCACAAATACAACATATGAAAATAATTTAGAAGTAAATTTGCCAGAACAATTCATTTCCCACCAAAAATATCTTTTGCATACTATCAGAAACCCAATTTATTCCTCCCAATTTGCAAACCCTTCAAGAATTCATCTCCTAAACACAGAAAAGTAGAACTTCGTCACTGCAATTAACCAACAATTAAGACAAATAAGGAGAGAGTATCCGAACTACGAAGTAAAAATCGGGAAAAATGTGTAAGAAATAAGAGCAAAGCCTTCTTCATCGGTAAATAAACCGTACCAGATAGTCAGATCTCAGATAAAACTCATCCCTATTTAAACAGTATCCAATTTATTTTTTGTTGATAATTGAAACAGTTTCCAACTCCACTGAGGTAAGTAAATAATCAGCCATAAAAGCGCGTAGTCCCAGACAGAAGAACACGAAGAAGAGAGCACAATCAAGAACAGGAAAAATATGTCTGGAGGAATTGCCCGTGGTCGTCTCGCCGAGGAGCGCAAAGCATGGAGGAAAAATCACCCGCATGTATGTCTCTCGTACCATTCTTTTTTTATTTTTTTCCCTTTAAAAATTTTAAAGTATATGCATGAGCATTTATGTATATATCTGAAAGGCGCATTTTTTTTTTCCAAAATGGTTTTTTTCCTCCATTTTGTCGTATATAAGTTGGTGGTTATTCTTTTTTTTTCTTTTCCTATGCTAGGGTTTTGTGGCAAAGCCAGAGACTGGTCCAGATGGGTCTGTAAATTTGATGGTTTGGCATTGCATCATACCCGGTAAAACTGGGGTAAGATCATATTATAGTATATAATTTTGTTATTCTTCAATTTCAAGAACTCAAAATTAGAGAAGGGAAGGAAGAAAAATCGATCTTTTATGAGCTCAGATGAATAGTATTTACGTGTGTTTTTGAAACAAAATTTGGTTGTTTATTTTTCATATTTTGATTATGACTTTTATTTCGTACTTAATTGAGGGAAAATTCTTTTAATAGGGTTGAGGATGTTTAAGTACGGTATTTTGTTGTTATGTTGTCTACTTGTTGCATAATGTGTATTTACCAAAACTAAATTAGCCAAGGTTATGGTCATGTTAACCCATTTCTCACCAGATGTATAGTCCATAAACTTGCATTTAGAGTTTGCAAAGCATAAACATGTTGGAGTAATTAATGTTGCTTGCAGTCCTTTCAAGTCCACTGTTATATGGGGCTAAAATTGTTGTGTTTGGTTCACCTTAGGGAATGGTAAAGGAACTGGAATGATAGACTGACTAGGAATTGAAATTGATTGTGATTCATTTGTTAACATGTTTGTTTAAGATTTTTAATATCAGATTTGAGAAATTGTTTATTTATTGTTTTTTCCTGTGAAAAATCATTTTTTATTCTTTTCCTTTTTCCTTTTCATCTTTTCTTCTATTCTCATAAATCAATTTGCCTTTGACCACTGCGCCATCAAGTCAGTCTCCATAATTTGAAAAAAAAGAGAAAATAAAAAGAGAAGCGGCTAGTGTTCTCACTTATGGAAAAAAAGGGCTCTCAGCATAAAAAACCACAACCAAATGCACACAACAGACGTATTAGGCAGTTCGTGTGGAATCAGATTAAACTAAGGTCAAGGTAGACTGAGGTCATTCAGGATCTAGTATGATGAGCCATTCAATTCAAATGGCAATTGTATAGATCCCCATTCATAGAATGGCCGTTTTGGAACTCCTGTAGGACCAAGTAAATTTGCATGAGTTTAGCTATTCAGGCATCAATCATGAAAGCAAGATCTCCTTCATAGCATGCCATGTTCCATCTGGTGGATCCGCCTCTCATAGGTTGGGATTAACAGTCATATTTTGTATATCATTAATAAAAATAAAATCTCTAACACTGCTACTTAAGGGTGTTTTCCTGGCCATTCTTTTAAGCTTAAAAGCAAATTCATTGGTATCCCCTGAAAAGCTGTTGTAAACTGGCCTGAAAAGGCCTGGAAATGGCAATAAGAAAACACACTTGCGATGGGGCTAAAGGGTCTTGAGAGATGTTGCCTCAACATTCTTTTGTTTGTGTTGAGTCTTAGTACAAAACGGGATTTTTCCAACTGCTAACCAATATGATTGTTTCTACCTCCCGAAACTTGCTTTAGCCATAATCTGAAATATCAAATAAAATTACCAGAACCTTGAACCTGAAATTCTAGATCTTTACCACCATCACAATGCCACCCTGCCGGTACCATCCGTCATGCTTGAGCAAGTAGGAAGAGGGTGGGGAAGAGAGATGCCACTGGAAGAATTACAACATGAAGGACACTATATTATTCCCTCATAAGGGGCTGACAGTGAGTTTCTATTCTCCAAAATTGGAACTTCAGAAGTTCCTTGGCAACCAATGAGCATCATAATTACAATCCTCATTCAATGGCCAAAAAGGGAACAAAGATGAACGAGAAAACACAGTATGAAGTTTGAAAAGAAAATAATGGAGTCTGGACTGAAAATGTAAATGATTGACAATTGAAGCCACAGCTGGGCTCTGTGACTTGTTTTGATGATATTGTTGCTAAAAGTAGGAGAAAAAGGATGATGAGATGTGGGGGGAGATGGGAGAGAAGTAGATGGTGACTGTAGAACGAATTTGAGAGGGCAGAAGCAGCAGGTGAATTGGATTTTCTTTTTCTTTCTCTAGACCCTGCCTGCTAGTGGGAGAATGAGGGAATCAGATCTGAAACCCCTCAATTTAGTCCAAAATTACCACTCTTTAGTTTGAGGTTATCTAAATCCATAAATTTATTCATATAGAAACATAAGCTACACATATCTTTGGGAATCATTCTGGGTGATTCCCATTCCCTACCTTAAAGACATCCATCCAAACACCTGGTAAGATTTCATAATGGAAGGGGTTATGGAGTGCTAAAGTTCTTTAACATATTTGTAAACAACTACTATTATCTGAATATTTTCCTTTTGCTATGATAGAATGACCTGGCTTATAAAGATGTCTCGCCTACTACTTGCAGTATAATTCAATGAAGTGCATATTTGCTTGCCAGGTCCTCAAAGAACTTATTATTTAAAGGGTATAAGAGATTACCTTCTTTCCATTTCAGTTCTTGGGTAGGACTTATCCTTATTCATAAAAATTATTGTATACATATTGGTAATCACTGCTATCTTTTTTTTTAGGTTCTCTCTCTCCCTTTTGCTTTATGGTGATGTTTGTATTCCGTTTTCATGTTTAGGCAGCTGTCTTCCCTGAGCTAATCCTGTATAATTCTATTCTCATTGAATACATTTTGCCTAAATTAGTATTTAAGTTTGAAGTGGATATCAAAATTGGCGTTGGTTATTTTTTCAATGAAATTCTATCTACAATTTCTGCAAGGGTGTTATTTTGTCAATAAATATGATGTAGCATTGATTTGTACAAGTATGGACCAGCCTACTTGCTGCAGGTATAGTTGATTGCAGGATGAGATCATCTAGTAGGATCTTAAGGAAATGAGATCAGTACTTCGGATGTACTTTTATGTTTCTGAATTTTCTGGCTTTCTGATGCGGATCACCAACCTCATGATAGAATTCAAGTGTCAGGGGCATTATAAGTTTTCAGATAGCAGCATTGCTAAGATCAATTTCTCTTTTTCATGATTATATGATGGAAAACAGCAACGTCTGCTCTTTTTCTTTCTTCTTATTTTCTTTCCCTTAGTAATGGGAAAAACGTAGATATTTGGGTCTAGCCTCTACTTGGAGTGCTTTTTTATTATTGCTTGTATCCATTGGTTTTAGTTTTTTTATATTTCATTGACAATTGAATTGTTTTCTCTACCATGTCGTACTATTATGTACTTTTTCCAATTTGTAGCAGCAAATGTCAGTACTGACATTTTCATTCATTCAGACTGATTGGGATGGTGGCCACTACCCTCTAACAATGCATTTTAGTGAAGAATACCCTAGCAAACCTCCAAAATGCAAGTTTCCTCAAGGGTTTTTTCACCCTAATGTGTATCCTTCTGGAACAGTATGCTTGTCTATTCTCAATGAGGACAGTGTGAGTACTGATTTTGCTTGGTTAGCACTTTACCAATGTTGTTACTCAGTTTCTAATAAGCATTAATTTTGCTATGTTGGTATTTTAACTAGGGTTGGAGACCAGCTATTACAGTGAAGCAACTTCTAGTGGGCATCCAGGATCTTTTGGATGCACCAAACCCCAATGATCCAGCACAAACTGAGGGCTATCAATTGTACGTGCAGGTGAGTCATTGTTGCATGCCTTATTTAAATAAAATATTTTCTGTAATCTCTCTCTTTCTCTCTCTCTCTCTATCTCTGTGTTGAGGTTTGAAATGCTACCTGCAGAATCCTACTGAATACAAGAAAAAGGTGCGGCAGCAGGCCAAGCAATATCCACCTATTGTTTGATATTGTGATCATTTGAACCTGTAATTACTTTAGGTGGGTAAGTGTCATTTGGTTGATTGTAATCATCTTTTGCTGGTAGTACCGCAGCTGACGGTGAATGAACCAACTTATACAATTTAACACTAATCTTAACCATGGTTTGAAGGTGCATGTGTTATCTAGGTTGGTTTAAAATTATCTACTGCGTAGTCAATCCAGGACCATAATATCATGGATATTTTCCAGTTTGAACATTAGATTTTTACTGCATCATTTATGTCTGGTAACTTGGTAATTCTCTATTAAAAAATCTGTAAGCAGTTGCCTCTTGTGTTCTGTGCTCATGATAGTGTTATTTTCCTCCCTCCCCACTCTGTTTGTTTGCTACTGTACAAATTTGACACTCTTTTCTGGTATTTCCCCCTCTGAATGTGAGAATTTGTCCTTTTTCATTGTGACCAGAATTGAGTGTATAATCAGTGATTTCATTCTCTCCTCTCTTTTTATTCCGTTGCCAAGATGATTTTATTTTTCTTTTGTTAATAGGAATCTGTTTATACTTAGTTCCTATGTCTTCTTTTTATACTCTGTTTCTCCTGAAAATCTGATAACGTAATCTGTCATTTTGTTACTAATTTTGCTATTATATTTATGCAGGAACAGCATGAGCCATGTCTGCATTAGATTTGCCTTTTGTCTAAAGCATATTTGCTTTTCCACTTAATTGAGAAGATAGTTTGTGAAGCAATGGAAAATTTGGATAGATTTAGGTTTGTGGTATCCTGGAATACAATCCACCCCCTTTTAACTTTAAATTTTTCTATGTGAAAATAAAAACCTGGGTTAATGAAATGCAGGTAATGGCAGATTTGGCTTTTTCCAGCTCACGGCCTTTGGTTTTGATAGCTATTTGCCATAACTCATATAGGTTAGATGCATATAGACAATGGCCTGAAAACCTTCGGTATAATCTTTGGATGAATTTCTGGATATTAACATAAAAGCTTATGAGAATTGTCATTCACTGACTTGTTTGCCATCTAAATTTCAGACAGGGACATCTGACTATTAGAAACTTGGAAAAAGCTTTAGGTATTCTTTTCCCAGCTTATTTGATGAGAACTTGCATATGTTGACGGATGTAAAGAATTGCGGATTTGGCGGGAACCCCCCCCCCCCCACCATTTACCCTCACTTTACATATAACTTCTCTCTCTCTCTCTCTGGCTGAAAATTAAATGCTGATTTTGGTTAAAAATTAAGAAAAATATTTAGCTTTAATTAACTTATCAAATTATTATTAATATTAATATAATAGTGAATTGCAAAAATGATCTCAACGGATTACAAAATAGCAGTTTTAGTCACTAAATTTTAAAAATAGCAATTGATGTCACTGTACTTGTCACTGATAATTTTTGTGTAATAAAAAAGCATTATGAATGGTACTTTTGTTAATTAATGATTGAGCAATTAAAAACAAAACAAAACTTTTGCCTTCTATCTCCTGCCCATTTCTTCTGTATTATGTGCCCTGCATGAGGTATTTTCCGCCATGTGCTCCGTAGATTCAAGACCAACTTCAGATAATTTACTAACTTCATTTAGTATGCTTACTTTTTTTAATATGTAGTATTTTTGTTTGTTTTTGTTTTTGAAGCTCATTTCATTCTCTTGGAATTTTGTTAATGATCCATGAAAACAATATTCTCTTAAAAGCTTCCTCCTCATTCATAACCCAAGAGTGGACATTAGAAGAAAAGGAGTGGAATATGATCGTCCAAGGAGAAGCCATGTGATTGTTTTGTATATTAAAAAAAGAAAAAGAAATCAGTTTTCTCCTATCTCTTCCTCAATCAAACATTTCAAATCTCCCAATTTGCTACATGAAATCTCTTGTCGCCCTTTCTTCAACCATAACTTTCATGTAAAATACATCACCACCCATTCCTATTTCACTAGAAGACATTACACCATCGCACCATCTTTTGCTTTTATTTTCTCAGCAAACCCATCACATTTCAATTTCACTCTCCATGGCATCTAATCCCATCATTTATGAGCTAAAAATAAATGAGGTTTCATTGCCATCATTAGATGCCATTTAAACGAAAAGGGTTGATGTATCTAAAGCTTTTTATTTCTTTTCTTTTCTTCCCTAATTTTTTTCTCACCTCTTGCACCCTAATTTTCCAAATTTCCCCTTTGTCGCCTTCTCCTCTCCCAGATCCTTATATAAAATTTTACTAATAATTTTCTTAATTTTAAAATTTTATATTCTTATCCATATAGTCATACTATTAATCACATTAATTAATAATAAAGATAATACGATAATTTCTTAAGTTCGAAAGCTCTCTTAAATTTAATTTTTGTATTAAGTCAAATGTAAATAGTTAATTTCAAATGGAGAAAGTATTTGTTTTTTTAGAAATTTTTTCCAAAAGGAATGTGCCTAAATGGTCATTCCCTAAAGAAAGAGAGCTTAATTTTTCTTTCTTTTTTTTTTATAAAAAAAAAATAGAACGTGATTTTGAAATAGAATATTAGCATGGGAAAAAGAAATTTAAAGTAATATTTGTTTCATCTATAAATCTGGCCTTATTGAAAAGGCATTAGGAAAGGCTTATTCAACTTCAAGTGACAAGATATATGTACAATTAAACTACACTTGAATTACCTATATCATAATTAGGTGGACAAATGCGGTTATTGCTATCATTGTCCGTAATCATGAACGCACTATAACTAATGCTTGGACTCATACTATTGTTGCACCGAACGATTTTTCTGCTGAAGCAAAAGCTCTTGTGCATGGATTGAAGCTGGCCGAGGAGTTGCATTTTCAGGATATGGAATTTGAAGAGGATGCCCTTAAGATGATTCTTGCAGTTAATGGGTCTAGAGAAAATGAGGAATAGAAGACCGAATTTCTCACTTATCAGACACGTTGAGTTTGTTGTTTTGTTTTTTAATATAATATTTCATGCGTCTAGAAATATAAGTAGTTGAATTCACTTTTGCACAGACTAATAAAATATTTTTTTCTCTAAAATGCTCTTAATTATTATGTCTTGAAAATAAAAAAGATAAAAAAAGTTTGTTTGAGAAGAAAAAGATATAAAGACTTTGTTTTGGAAATAAGAAAGATGTGAGAGGAGATATAAAAATAAATAAGGGTAATATTGGAAGTCAATGGTAAAATATATATAAAATTTGGTAAAATGACTTATATTTTAAGACAAGAAAGTGTCATCCAACAACTTATATTTTTGGATAGATACAATAGATTTTTTGTGTTTGAATAATAATTTTTTATTAGGAATTGAAAGGAATCTTTTTTAGAGTCAAAGAATTAAATGAATATTTTTTGGAGTTAGGAAATTGAAAATTTGATAATAATATAAAATATATCTGTTTCATTCTAATTGTGTATGTTTCTTTTTTGAGATGTCTCATTCCAATTATTCACTTTCTAATTTTAGTATGTACTTTTACAATTATACCATTGTTATTAATAAATGATTTAGATGAGTTGTCAACTATTTATTGAAGAATGTATTTTTTTGAGTAGAATTAATACATATACACTAGCTATTAAATAATGGTAATTTAGGAAGTTTAGCTGCATAATTATCATTTCTAATATTCTTCTTAATTCTTCTGCAAGTCCAAAGTGGACAATTGAAATAAAACGGAAGTAATATAAAATATAGTAATTAATAAAATATTTGAGATTGTATTTTTTAATTAAAAATTAATGACAAAATATTGATTATGTGAATATATGAGACCCATTTATTGAATTAGGATAAAATTTTAAATTTTTATATGATATAAATTTTGGAGGTAAAAAATTGTTTATTGATTTGCTTTTTTATGAGAATTGATAAAATTTCTAATCCAAACATAGCATAATCTTCCGTTTGATAATAGAGTTAGAAATTAATTTTTTAATTACATTTTAATATATTGTACTTATGGCTAAAGAATAAAATTTTTCTTAATAGAAACTAAAATAATTTTTTAATTTATATAATTTTACTTAAAACATATTTAAAAAACATGGACATGTGAAATGAGTATATTACATTTTAATATATTGTACTCAAAATGCGAAATTTCATTCTAACTTTAGGTATCGCTAAATCCACTTTCCGTATTCACCAAAAAAAAAAAAATCCGGGGTGCGACCATGGGGTGTACTTCTGCTGAATTTTGTACTGAGTATGTTGATCCCAATGCTTATTTAATTGATTGAATCACATTTACCCAAAAAACAAACGAAAAAAAGAAAGATAAATAAGACAGGTGTCATTAGCGGGGCCCTATGCAACGGATATGCAAGGTAGTACTACAAACACAAAAGCCAAGGCTGGAGCCTAGAGCTGGCTGCGCTACCCTGATGTTAAACAAATTTGGTGGTCAAAGCCGACAATTACACCCAAAAAGCAAAAACCCCTTACGCTGTATGGTATTATCCTAACTATTGTTAATCTTAAATTAACAATACAATTTCTTCTTGTTTGGAAAAATCAAATTTCCATAAAAGTTAAATTAAAATAAAATTTAATTAAATTCAATCTACTTTCAAACTCGAGTATACATAAATGTGTATTTCTAATAAACCGCAATACATAACATGTTACACCTTAAGTGCAATTGAGATTTGAGACCTTGATAAGTAGTCGTGAAATCCCCTTCGATTAAAAAAAAATACTGTTAAAGAATTACTTTATCATATTCTAAAAAGGTTTTTTTTTTCATCTCGATCAAAATGTGAGCCTCCTTGATTAATATAAAATTATGTTATAGAATTGATAGATTCAAATTTAGATTTTGTGATTTAAATTATTTTGAATAGAAATTTTTTTGGTAATTTTTGTTGGAAATACATTATAATTGTTTAGAGTATTACTCGAGATCATGACATTTATAATCACTATTTTACCAATCAAGTTCAATTACTTGTCTTTTTTTGATAAATTTAGTAGAAAATTGTGGTAATATATATTATTGTACGTTATTTAATTAAATAATTATTTATTTTTAGTTTTTTTAAAATAAAGACAATATTTTTAAAAAGGCAAGAGAAATAATTAAAGAAATAATGTATTGTTTATTTTAACAATTTTTTTAGAAAAATATGGAAGTAAAAATTAAAATAAATAAATTAAGTCAAAGAGAGTAACCAATTTAAAATTAGAGCAAAGTATATAAATGCATTTAAAATTTTTGAAAATCTATCATTTGCACTTAATTTTTTTTTATTCATAACTTGCATAAAATTATGTTTTTTTTGTCCCAACATTGCACTTTTTTTACTATTCTCCGTTACACACATATTTCCGTCATTCATGTGCAGTGTACGTGACATTTAACGAGAGCTTTCTTGTACATCTTACAATTTTTTTCAACATGCAAAAAAAACTATCCAATAAAATTCATCTCATCATTAAATTTAAGAGGATGGAGTATTAGTGGGTAAAATATTAAGTTTTTTTTTTTGTTGATGAAGTAAAATATTAAGTTTATTACCTATCATAATTACATTTAAGTTAAGAAAAAATATTATTGAAGATGTTTAAAATCAAAATAATATTAATTTAGTGTTTCTTATTTGTCATTAGAATTTGTTTTAGTTATTGAAAGATTGCATTTAAATATTATTTTAAACATTGATATAAAATTTTAAAGCATATAAAATTATTAATAATTAAAAAAACTTTCGAAAAGCATTTTTAAATAATGCTTTTGGCTTTTTTTTTTTAAAAAATTTTTATATAAAAAAGATAAATGAAATATTTCTAGAGGAAAAAGAGTAGAAAAAGAATAATGAATATTTTCAGGACAAAAGAATAGATAAATAAAGCGATTATAAATTGTTCATGAATAGTTGTCTTTATATTTTGAAAAAAAAAAAGATGTACAAAACAAAATCCTTATTGAATGTCATATGCACTGCATATGGATAACAGAGGATAATAACATAAGTGCAATATTGAGACAAAAAAAATATAATTTTGTACAAGTTGTGAAATTTTTTTATTTTAACTATAGAATTTAAAAAAATTTAGGTGCACTTTAAATACTTTGCCCTTCAAAATTTTGAGACAACTATAAACTTGTTTCTAATATTGGAATATTTCTTAATAGCATCATAGTCATTATAACTTAAGATTTTCAAGGAATACGTATTTCCTTATGGAAAATTGTACTCCAAGTTCGTTCCATATCTTAGAAGGAAGCCGGCATTCATAGTAACTAATGTTGGGTTGAATGTTCCAAAATCAAAAATTTGGTATTCTTTACCCATCAGATTTCATAGTATCAACTTATTTCTAAGACCTACACATATTTGATCTTATTTCTGAAATTATCGATGAAAAGTAACTTATTTTCCATAAAAGCTCTGAAATTTTTGTTGGATTATTTAGTGGCATATAACTCATACACATCTTTAATTATCCAAAACGAAAATTTTACTTTTATCCAAAAAAAACTGAGAGAGAGAGAGAAATTTCAATCACCAATGCATTCATAGGCAGACTTAGCACAGGTGGCGTATAAGTATTTGCTTGCAGCACAATCTTTTGCTTTGTGCAGTTTCAATTTTGTACAACCAATTTAAATCAGTCTGTCCTCTGAATTTCTTCAGATTCTGTTGCGGTCCAGCGTTACGGAAATTTTTTTTGTGCCGGTATACTGATAAACAATTAACAGAGTTATTGGTACAAGGCGCGGTACGGAAGAAAAAGACAAAAATCCCAAATCCTACCAAATCCTTGGGGTAATGCGTGACTGTTTTTATAATATTACCGAGGGTAAAAAGAAAATCGGTTCTTTCATCTCTCATGCACTTTTTTTCATCTATATAATAACCATTCGAAGGCCTCAGGGAAGAGCAACTGAGGTATTGCATCGACAGATTCTCCAAATAGTGCTCGGAACGAAGGCATCCTTTCTGCTTTAGCTCCTCATCCTCGGATTACTGAACAGGGTCTGGTAATTCCATCCCCTTTATTCTCGCACCATTGTGATATCATTTCTCGAATTTCTTTCTAGGAAAAAAAAAAATGAAAACTGCTTGGATTCATCTCCTACTCAGTTTTCTGTCGATGACTGCTGTGGTATACTTTTACTGTCAATCTAAGTTGTTGAAGCCTCTGGGGATCTTACATAATACTCGTTTACGCATGGCTGCATTTGGAATTGGAATATCTGTTTGGTTATTTTTAGTTGTGACGCGGTGGATTTTACGCAAGAAGGGAAACCATTTGAAGGGGGTTATGGCTAGATGTGTTTTTAAAGTGCTTGCGTTTACCATATCTGCATTGCTCTTTATGGTGCTATTCAAAACAGGTGCTAAAGCTGACTTTAATGGCCGTCTGAGCCAAACCATTAGAAACATCAAACGGTCCTTGTCGCACGATTCCATTCCCACCTTTATTAGAGATGAAATTTTAACTCAACTCGACTGGCAATATACCAACATTGACAATTTACTGCTTATTGATTCTGACGCTTTGAAAGCGTGTATGTTTCTCTGTATAACTTTCTTTTTTATTTCTGGGACTTTCGACGATGAGAGTACATTTATGAACTGGATCTTCGACCTCTTCTGTGATATAGCAGTCCATATGAGTGCCCATGTGTTTGGGAAACATTTAGGGAGGGCTATTGCTATTTACGTACTTGTGGTGATTTTAATCATTTCAAAAGAGTGTCTTCATGCTCTCAAGAAAAAAAAGCAAAAACAACCCGTTGGAAGAGCTCCCCAAGAACTTCAGGAGATCCAAGTTCATCCAAGTTCCTCAGATCAATCTCCCCAAGGAGAAAACCAAATTAAAAGGAAAGTTATATATGAAGAAGTTGAACATAAAGGTGACAATGCCTCCGGCTCCGGATTAAGAAGACGGGTAATATTCTTGCTATCTAATTAATGACTAAATGAAATTTATTTTCTTACCTAAGTCTAAACATGAGTTGGTTGATTCACTTTTGTTTAACTGATTAATGTTTCCAGAGCCATTCTGCGCCTCTTGCAAAACTTCCACGTATGCTAGAGAAAAATTTATCCGTACCAGCACCAGGACGTCGTCAGATTGAGGATTAACTGCTTAGGACCAGACTTCAGCACTAAACCTTACTGGCGATAATGAAGATTACTACTTGGCCTCTTTATATTTTGTACTTCAGATGCAATTATGAACAATTTTTAGCTTATTCTGAGAAATTGTGTAAACTCGAAACACGGAAGAAAATTGAACTGAAACACATTTGGAGCAATCATACAGAGAGCCATTTCAACTAACACAGCTATAAAGAAAGATTCCTAGCTACTGCTTGAATAGTACTAATCTACCATGTAAGACATTCATACTCGTCAAACTAAAATTAATAGATAACCCAACATTTATATTTATCATAAAAAAAATGTTATTTCATTACATAAATTAACAATATTTGATGAATTCCATTCATAATGTAATATGAAGTTATAAATTAATAGGTGCAAAACGGTAATGGGCAGTGTGAAAAACATTCATAATTTACCAAATGAAGAATAAATACAGACTTTTTAAGTTATCATACTGTAACACATATATGTTTTGCAATGACTTTGAATTCTTCTATTTAGAACACCCAATAATGAGCCATCGTATACATTGAAGCCTTTCTTTCTTTCTATTGCATGCTTATTTTATTCACGTCCAAAAGATCAAGGAAACCTCAGTTATTCATTTGTTCATATCATCTCACTGATTATTCTATTCATGCTTTCGCAATGCCTTTTTTACAATTCTTTGACAATAGGGCATGGTTGCAAATTTATATCCTACTGAATAATCTGATTATTCAACTGGATATGAACATAAACTCATAAGTTTTCAATCTAAAGAGAGTTAGAGGCTGCTGAGATTTTAGTTAAAACGTGTTAACATATTCCAAATTCCAATTGTTTAATAATCTGCAAATCAGTTTCTGTTGTAATTTGATCTTTAAGGAATCAAATTAGAAAATACAATCATCATACTTGAATGTATGAAGAACAAATAAATTCAGCTATATAGGAGCTACCAGATTTTATCTCTATTTACCTTGAAAAAATGGTCATGCTTATTTAATTTCTATTCAATTTGCCCTCTGATTTCTTTAAACAGCTTTATCCGTGCAAGATTTTTTAATGCGTTAAATCAATATTTTTTTTCTTCACATATTGAAGCAAATAAAAAATTTCATAGAATTTTATCTATTTTATTAATATTTTATTTTAATTTATGAGAGTTAATAAAAAAATAAAAGTTTAATTGACAAAAAATAGTAAATTGTAATAAAAACTATACTTAACTAAAAATAATTGAAAATACGAAGGGGGTATATTGAAATAATTAAAAGATTGAGGGGAGTTTGTTTTTCATGAGAAGTTTAAGGGGTTTAATGAAATTAAGCCTAATAATTATACTATTTTGATAAAATTAAATAGATTATGGAGGCATATTGCTTCAATTAGAAGATGAATGTGATTTAGTGTTTTTCTATAGAAGATAGAGGGAGTTTAGTGACATTAATCCTTTTTCAAATACAGAAGTAACAGAAGATGTGTTTTCATTTTATTTGCCAATGTTGATATTGTTGACACCTATGAATATGCAACTAGTTTCCTTGTACCTAAATACTTGTAGGTTTTATTTTTTTATTAAAATATTTTCTCCTTAAAAGAAAAATTATAATGTTGACACTCGTTTTATTGAAATATAAATACATACTCCTTCTGTCCAGATATATAAATCGTTAGATGATTTTTTTATCTTGTCAAAAAATATAAGTTATTTTACAGAATTTTATGAATATTTCAGTGTTAACTTCCAATATTACTATTTTTTATTTTCATCTCTCCTATCATCTATTTCTTATTTACAAAACAAAGTCTTTATATTTTCTTCTTCTTAAAACAAATTTTTTTCTTTCTTATTTTCAAGACATAATAATTATGGGAATTTTAGAAATAACAAAAAAAATTTGTCCCAACGACTTATATTTCTAGACGAAAGAAATATTAGTTATTCACTCGTGTGATGCATGAAAATTATATATTTTTAACGAATTTAATATATTAAAAATATATTATAGTTATATTTGTCATATAAGTACAAAATAATTATTATCAATAATCATTGAGCAGTCAAATTGCAAATCAAATACAATGTAACAAAGCATATGCTTCAGAACCGTCCAAAGACTAACAACTTTTATTTTTTACTTCGACCCATTCTGGACTCTCCGAGTTGCTCTAGTTGTGGCTACCACACTAAGGATTCTCCCCATGTTGTTAGAGATCGCACAAGGGCTTGAGTGGTTTGGAGATGTCTCCTCCCTTCCACACATTGTACGGATTTTTGGGCAAGCACGAGTGCGAATGAGTTTAATTTGATCCGGAAGGCATCAAATATGGCTGTGAATAGGCATTATTTAGACATACCGATCATGTAATTTGGTGCTTTCATAGTTAGGAACTCTATAGCTCCCATTCTTTTGTTGATAATCTAGTTAGGATAGCTAGGAGTACTGACGAATGCATTGGATCTCATTACTTCCTTTAGTCCTATGGAGTATGAAGGAATGTAATATGTTGAATGGCTTTTGGCATGGTTGAATATACTTTGATCCCTTCTTGATGAAAACAAAAATTATAAAAAATAACAAAGCATATGCTTCTATGAAGGCAACATTAGCAGAAAAAACGAACTCGAGTTGCTTTTTTTTTTTTTAATAAAAAAAATCAGTGCCCAAAATATTATTAATTTTTTTAGAGCAATGTTTTTGCAATCGTTTAAGATACTATTTAAAAAAAATAAAAAATAAAAATTGCACTCCTTTCAAAACAAGTACAGAAAAGAAAATAAAAGAAAAAGATGAAACGCGGCCTTCTTGTTGTCGTGCGGTGTTTAATTAGTGTTTTGCAATGTTATTAATTGAAAATGAAATGATTGAATTATTAGATTCTGAGTATTTGTTTAGTATTTTTATCTCCAAAACAATAAAATAAATGGATTTTAAGCAAATAAAATTATAATATACTCCCATCATCCCAATTTGATAGATTTGTTTTTTTTTATTTATCTCAAATTATATTTTATATTTTTTTTATTGAAAGTATGTATATTTGTTAATTGGCCAAAATATCCTTATTTAAAGTGAGATTGTTTATATTTAAAATGTACATTAAATTAACTTTGTAATGATAAATAGTGAGGATATTTTATGAATATTTAATGAAAAATTTTTAATAACATTAATTAAGTTTTTTTAATCGGGATAAGAAAACAAACAAGTCTATATTAAGTTGAGACGGATGAAATAATAAATTTTAAAAATATATTACATTTTTGTTTGTTTTCAAATTTATTGATATATTATGGAATCTCACACTTTATATGTTTATTTGTAGTAACAAATTATTATTTATTGGTATAAAAACTTCTTATTCATTGTTTTACGTTCGTTGGACGTGTGGAGCACCGGCTCGGAGGATGTCTAAAGATGAATTGTATGCAATAACTCCATTCGCTGCAAAGACCGCACAAGGCCCACCAAAATGAGCACAGCATTTGTCATTTGTGACTAAGTTTGGGCCCATAATCATGACCAAAAGTGAAAGTTGGCCCAAGTTTAGATTAGAGAGTGACTACTTTAATGCTGTCAACCAATGCAACTGTGAAAAGTACTTGAAACATAAATTGAAATGATTATTCAGGTCCGGCAGTGATTAGAAATCTATTTCTTCTTCGAATTTGTGTTACTTATTCATTCTCTCAAAAACAATATAAGTCAGCTAAGGCTAATTTTTTTTATTACTAAAATCACATTAATTATTATATCTTTGAAATAATAAAAAAATAATAAAATTTGTTTTGAGAAGAAGAAAATATAAATGTATTGTCTTGAAAATAAGAAAATTTTGATTAGAGATAGAAAATAAATAATGGTAATATTGGAAGTTAATGTTAACATATTTATAAAATTATGTAAAATTATTTATATTTCAATATAAGAAGAAATTTATTAAACTAATTATATTTCTAGAAGGTGGGAGTATTTCTCATGACACGTTGCATTTTTTTTTCTTCTCTGATTCTTATGCATTATAGCATCTGAGATTGAATCTTGTCCAATTACATCACAAAATAAATATTGTGATGTTCCTTTTTAATACTCTCTTCATCCCAAAATATAATATATTTTGAGCAAATTATATATTTCAAAATATAAAATATTTTGGAACTTTTGAGAGTTATTTTATATGATTTTTCAATATTACCTTTACCCTTAAATAAAGAAAGAAAAAATAAATAGTTTAATTACAAATTTTTAAAAAAGTGTAATATAATAAATAAGTGTATTTTAATAAATTATAATATCTCCTTAATATGCATGAATCATCTTATATTTTGGAACGAATGGAGTAAGACTTTGACATTTCCCTAATTATATCTTTTTATGAATATTTGACAATTTATTTTCAATATTACTTTTATTTTTTGCCCATGATATATGTTATCTGACAAAACTAACCATTCATCAATAAAATGGATTTAAATATCTATATATGAAAGAAATGACATGCCTATGGAAGAGCCCAAGCGTCAAATGTAGTTTTGTGGGGCGAATTTGGTGTGCTCTATCAATATTTTTTTCCATTGCTAGCCATGAAAATGGCCGATTGTAAGGTCACAGAGAAATATTGTTGCATGGCATTGCACTATCCATGATTATGAACAATTCCAGTGAAGCACGCGATATGTCTACAGTTTGTTTTTCTTGAGCAGAGAAAGGCATTGCAAGATTTTAGCCAAAGACAATTGATTATGGAAGACAATAAATTGAAAAAAAATTTGGATTGCACAAGCACTGTGGGTGAGCAAAAGGGCCATACTGATATGATTACAGTTTACCGGAATCCCACAGCCTCTATGAGAAGCCACAAATCTAATGTGATGTACTTAAAAAATGAATGCACTGATTAAAAGAACTGCGCATTTGGACCGAAAGAAAATCTTTGTTTAATTATGACACTAATGATTTTCTTTGTAAATAATCAAAGAGAGATTTGGTTTTGGCATATCATCAATTAAAAGGAGACCGGAAGATGACAAATAACAGAAGAATGAAAGAAATCAATTGAATAGTACAAATTAATGAGACACAAAAGGAATACAAATATTCAAATAAATTTGATTTAATGTTTGTTTACCATAATATTTCATATTAAGACTAATTAAACAGATGAGATTCGAGTGAAAAAGAAAGGATAAGAATAATGTTGGGATGGAAAAGAGGTGGGGAATATTTGGAATAATTTCTGTAACTCATCCTGGCATTTGAGCCATTGCTCGTGTTTCTTTTCACCACTCTACCATGCTATGTTCTTGACATCATGTTCTCTTTGTCCCTTTTTCAATTTTGGTGGATAAATATATGTTATGTCAAATGCTACTTTCGCAACCACCATCTCTGCAACATCACAAACTGTACAAAGCTGGCCTTCACGAGAAGGAACAGAATTTGCTTTGCAATAACAACAGACCAGAGCACTCTGTCCGCCAAATATTGGGTTAAGTGTTGCCCCGCAAATCTTAAAAGTCTTTGCATAGTCATAATTGATTTGCAATAGGTCTTTTTTATTCCCCTTTGAATCTCGCAAAACTTGATCAGCTGCAATGGAGTATTTATCAATGGTCACTGCAGTCTTGGAAGGCTTTGCAAAATTATGATTCAGCTGCCGTTCATCTCTCATATTTCCATTTCTGTTGCGTTGGTCATTATTTGTTGAAACAGCTTCTAAGAGTCTTATAGCCAATACAGCTGCAGTCTTCCAATTACCTGCCTTGTGGCAATCAGTCATGGCATTGCACAATATCTTCCTGTAATCAGCAGCATATAGGGTGATGTGGGTGGAGTAAACAGCCAGCTGCAATTGACGAACCAGGTTGTTTTGCAACATCTGTCTCTTAAGTTGTATCTTCGCAACCAAAATATAGTTCCTTGCATTGCGTCTCAGATGTTTAGTATAAGCTAGTTCTTCTTGGCTTTCAAGTACAGTCAATGGTAAAACATGAAGCACATACAAGAGAAGAATGGAAGCAATGGAAAACCATTCTTTCGTGAAGAGCTCTCTAGCAATCTCAAACTTCTTCTGCAGTCCACTACAATTGAAGGGAATCATAGGGTATCCACTATCGTCATCTAACAGATTCCAATGCCTATTCATTGTTATCGAAATCACTGGTGCTGATGGAAAGCCACACATGAATGTCTGACTGCCCAGGAAAAGATCAATGAACGGTGACCTGAAATGACTAAATTTTTTCATCCTATATTGTTGACTAAGGATCCACAATGCCGTCTCAAAATTACCGACTGCTGCATGTTCAGCAGCATGAATTGAATTCTCAACCCTATTCTGGTTAAAAGGCATACCAGGGGCGGGTGCAATAAATACACAAGTCCGTGTATTTGGAACAGTTATCGCTCTATCCACTTCTCCAATAACTGAAGCTTCACCGAAATTGGCATCTGTAGCATCTCTATTCTCTACATTTGAACCCTTGCCAAAATTCTCAGGATCCCTCTCAAAGACCCCTTGGTTAACTACCAAAGAAGACCAATCTCCTCCAAGTAATAGGGGTTTTGGTGGAATCAGCAGAGAGCCTGATGTCTCTTTTGGCAAAGAAGGGACATTATCAGCAAGTGCTACTGAAAGGCGCTTGGCTACATCACCAAGCCCATGGACCGAGGCTGTGACATATGCAAGTGGCAAATGGCCTGCATTCTCCAATATTTTAACACGGTCTTCAATATCTCCCATGTAAAGGACATGATGGAAATGAGTCACAACATCATTCTTAACTTCAGAAGTTTTCATCAGTTTCAATAGTTTATCCAAATTACCTGTTATAAAATAAAGAAAGGATAGTCTTTCTAAATTCTTTGTCCTCTCATACACATATTCAGCAATGCCAGTTTTACCATGAAATAGGGCCTCTGCTGCTAACCTCTTCCAATAAGCATTATCATCAATTGCTTCAGCAGAAGAAACTGCTATATGAAAGTTACCACTTTCGAGGGCTAAAGTGAATCGAATACGCTCATCCTTGACAAAATGCAGAGCAACTTCTGAAGAGCCCTTCTGTTTCAGGTAGGTAATCATGGCCTGGGCATGGAGTTTGGAGTTCCTAATGATATTCATAACCTGGTCGTATCTCTTCCTCATCAAGAACAACTTGAACATGTACTCAGTTGAATCAACAATAACAGGGCAGATTTTCCTATCTCGGTCCAAGCAAAATATTGTACTTCCATACATTTTTGTGATATATTTATGGACACCCAACGTCTTGATAATGCCAGTCTCTCCATTAGGAAGACAATACTTAATATGTCTCTGGGTTGTGTATACAAAGACACCATTATCATTCCAAGTGCCACTTTTGACACAATCTTTCTCAAGAACATTGCACTGACGCACAAGTTTTTTATCTGCTATCACTATTGAGTATTTGCTGAGCAATGCAACACTTTCCATGTCACTTGACCAAACAACATACCTAATAAAAGAAACCTGTATGTTCCCGAGAACAATCTGTTGATGCAGGTCAAACATAATTACTCTATCCTCAGCCCCACATAGCAAATTTCCATGTCCAGCATAAAATATTGTGTCAGTAACAATGGGAAGAATAATCTTCTTCACTATCCGATTATCAAGATTCTTCACAAACACCTCTTTGCTTGATTTCTTGAGAACAGCAAGCCTATCTTGTGCAACAAAAACTGCTAATCCACTACTTTTTCCTTGTCGAGAAGGCTCGTTCAAAGCATAGAGTTCATAAGAATCCAACTCCACACCGGAACAGATTAGGACAGCATTTTGTGTAGGACTATAATAAATTGTCTGCCAGCCCTTGTTCAAGCAGTGAGAGTCAAGAGGGCAAAGTCCTGTGAGCTTAACATCATCCTGAGTTAAATAGTTGAAGGCATGGAGAGCTTGGTTTTTGACATAGAGCAGAGAATCTTGACTCACATAAAAGGCAGGACGTTCCCTTGCCAACTTGAACACTAAAATGCCCTTGTCATGACCAGCTCCTATGACATTATTTGAAGGATGAGATGCAAGGATCCAGAATGTTTCTTCCCTGCAAAAAGTCCCAAGACAAGTCTTCTTCGTGGGATCCCACATTCTAATGGTCTTATCTTGTGAGTTTGAGACAATGACATTTTGTCTTGCATGAAACAGAACACAGGATACACTGTGCATGTGCCCTTTCAATGTGCCCACTTGTCTAGGATATTCATCTGCAAAAGAACATATTAGTTAATAACCTCATGAGGAGAGAGATTGTCATAGAAGTTGCTTCCTGAGAGAAGTTCATAACATTGGTATAGGCAACTACAGTAAGCCACACAGAATGATATGTAACTAGAGAAGATCATGCAACATAGTTTCTGATTTGAAATTTGAAAACCATAGGTAATATATTTTAAGTTCTTCAGAAAATAAAGTTTACGTGGAGCATGAAACTGTAGGAAGCACGATAGATTTCTTGACAACTATTTATGACAATTCTGTTTTTAAGTAATTTGGAATTCCGTAACACAAGAACTTTTAAACTCAAACAATTCTAATTTCTACGAAGCAATGCAAAGAAAGATGTGACAAAAGTGTACACAAGTAGAATGAATAATTATTGTCAATTAGAAAGAGGGAGAACAAAAAAAAAAGTCCAAATTGAAGAAGAAGTAAAGAGAAATAGATTGCATACCATCAATTTCCCAGATTTTCACTTGGTGATCATTTCCACAAGAAAAAATTAACGGTAGAGTGGGGTGAAACGAAGCCCAATTCACTTGATCATGGTCATGAAAGCAGTGACTTTGAATATCGAAATGCCAATCCAAAAATGATTGTTGTTTATTTTTCAAAGAGATAATATTCCAAACTCGAACAGTTTGATCCATGGAGGCAGAGACAACTAAATATTGCTCAGGATGGAAAGAGGCACATGTCACGGGGTGGCTGTGTGATCTTAAGACTGATATGCATGTTGAAGACTTCCAATTCCATATCCTAACAGTGTTATCATCACCAGCACTGAGAATCCAAGGCTCAATATGATGAAACTGAACTGTGCGGATGTGATCCTGATGGCCGAGAAGGGAAACGAAACCTTTATCCACCATGTAACTCCACATTTTAATCTCGCAATCATCTCCTGCAACAAATATAGTTTCACAAATAGATCAAATAGACGTGCCTATGGCTGTCTCAAGTATATTCACATTTTGTAATCATTAGAAGAATAAAAAACAAAAAAAAAAACAAAGAAATTAGGCTTCCTTTATTCATTGATTAAAGACCGCAGAAAAATGTAAGATTTCTATTTTCAGTACACTAAAAATCAAAGGTTTAAGAACCTCCTGAAACGAAAAAAGGCTCAGAGGAGTGGAAATGGACAGCGCGTACGGCACCCCGGCGATCCCCCTGGAAGCTGTCGATAAGTGCGCCAGTGCAATAGTCCCAAAGTTCGATCACGCCGTTATAGAGACCTGCCAAAACCCATGTCCTCTCACTGTGGAAGCTAAGTCCCGTGACCCTGCAATCACGCTTAATCTCCAACCTGATCAACATTTTTCTTCTAGTGTACTGTTTAGACTGAGGAAAGATTGAAGTTTGTGTTTTTAAGCAATTGAAACGCGTGAGGTGTCCGACTAGTGCCCAATCTCTATATCTACTTCACTTCACAGCGACCGGCTTAATTCATGTGTAGATCACGGTGTAGATGATCGTGTATATTTAGATTGAGTTTTTAAATTATTTTTTTTTGTTTTGAAATGAAGTTATTTTTAGATAAGAATTTTTTTTATTGAAAATTGAAAGTTTAATGATATGTTTTGGATTACACATTATTGATAATATTATAAAATGTATAAAATATAATTAATAAGTTGTTTGATATTGTAATTTTAATTAAAAAATAATAAAAATATATTATTTATGTGATTAGTTAGGACTCACGTGTAATTCTAGAAAAAAGTATTTTAAAATATATTATAGGAAATTGAGAAACTGCTTTTAAGAATCATGGTTCAAATATAATTTTCCATTAGTCCAAATATAATTTTCCATTAGCCATTTTGGGTTGAATGTTCCAAAATCAAAATTTGGCATTCTTGACCCATCAGATTTCATAGTATCAACTTATTTCTAAGACGTACACATATTTTATCTTATTTCTGAAATTATTGATGAAAAGTAACTTATTTTCCGTAAAATCTCTGAAATTTTTCTTGGATTATTTAGTGATATATAGTTTATACACATCTTTCATTATCCAAAATGAAAATTTTACTTTTATCCAAAAAAAAAAAAAAAAGCTGAGAGAGAGAAATTTTAATCACCAATGCATTCGCAGGCACCACTTGTGCCAGTAGACTTTGCACAGGTGGCGTATAAATATTTGCTTGCAGCACAATCTGTTGCTTTGCGCAGTTTCGATTTTGTACGACCAATTTAAATCAGTTTGTCCTCTGAATTTCTTCAGATTCTGTTGCGGTCCAGCAACAAATTACAAAATTTACCATTCTTCTGTATACTAACATTTGTTTGCATTGCAGGCCGAAAAGAGTGGGATGGGAAGAGGGCACACATCTTTCATGCGGTAGCACAATAGTATTCAACCAGTAGCATTATAGGGGTGGAGGGAAGGCCTCCCAGAGGGACAGCTTCATAACTCTGATGGGTTCTTTAAAACTTCGTACTAAATGGTTCAACGTTTTAAGAGTAATTAAGGCTTTAAGCGTTGGTTCTGATGGCTACTGTTCCTATAGACAATTAACCTAGTTTTTTTTTCCTGGATCTTTAATTTTAGTACTATTAATGTCAAATTGTCCCCTTCAAATTTGAGGGATTTCTCAATTCAATATGCCTATTCTTAGATGCTCCATTTCTGATTATATCAAATACTTTCACCAATTTTGATTAGATGTCACCGAATATAATTTTTATTTCACAAAACTTATGGACTCAAGGTATCATTCAGTATTACCTTCTTTTTCTTTTACTGTTTTGCCCTTTTCTCACTTAATCATCCAAGCAATACATTATTCATAATTTCTAATACAGCACCCTATTAAATAACATTTGAAATTTGAAGTCAATGTTTCGTTGGTTCAGGTTGAAGAGCAAACAATAAGTTTTGGTTTAAATGCAACAATATATTTAAAATTTGCATCCGATACTAAAAAGATATAATCCATTTTTAGATCACTTAATTGTTATTATCGTACTTACAATTATATATAGATTATATAATTTTAATTATATGTCATATCCAATTAAAAATATAATTTTTGGGCATGTACATCACACAGATAAATAATTTATATATAAAGTTCTACTAATAACTTCTTTAATTTTAAAAAATTACATCATAACTCATATTGTCACATTAATTAATAAAAAAATAATGTGATAATTCCTTAAGATCGAAAGTTCTCTTAAATTTAATTTTTGTATTAAATCAAATATAAATAGTGAATTTCAAATAGAGAAAGTAGTTTTTTGTCCCCAAAAGGTAATGTGCCTAAATGGGCATTGCCCAAAGAATGGGTTTTATTTTTAGAGCTATATATTTTTATTTCAAACAATTATGTATTAAAGTAGATGCCATCCAAAGCAAGATAGCGTGATTTTGAAATAGAAAATTGGCATGGGAAAACAAGAAAGAAAAGTAATATTTTTTTCATCTATAAATCTGGCCTTATTGAAAAGCTTATTCAAGTGACGAGATATGTACAACTAAATTACACTTGTGGTATGTTTGGATGAAGATTTTAAAGAAGGATTTTCTTTTTAATCCACTATTTGTAAAATCCACACAATGAAAATCTTGCTTGGGTAATTTGATGAGGTGCTTTTCCAAAATTTCATGTTTTTTATAGGGATTTTCAAACCGTCCAAAACCCTAATTGAAAAACCAATTAAATAGGTATTTTTCTAAATTTCGTTACTCAAACTAAATAAAAACTCTCTTTATCTCCTTTTTCTTATTTTTATGTATTATCATACTTATAAAGTTTTCACAACTCTATAATTATAAAAAAATATATATAATTTTCACAAATCCACAACTTTTACTTTTTTAAAGTTTCAAACAAGTAATTTTGAACTTTTGAAATGTGCTATTTTAAATTATGTCATTTCCAAATGCCATAAGAATTTAAAAATACCTCATCCAAATACAATTAAATTACCTATATCATATTACTGTGATTTTTGCTATCAACATCATTGTCCGGAATATGAAGGCATTTATAATTCATATCCTTGGATTGATACTCTATTGTTGTTGCACTGGACGCTTTCTCTACTAAAGCAAAAGCTCTTGCGCATACCATTTATGAAAAATGTATTGTTTATTTTAACATTTATACCAGAAAAACTATTCAGATGTGTCAAATAAGTTCTTGAGAGGATTCAAATGAATAAATTTCTACGATACTTTGTATTCTCTCTGCATGGTTATCTATTTATATGTCTTAAAAAATGTGGGAAATGTGTAGGTCATAAAGTAGATCAAAACCAACCTTCAGTAGGGATGACATTTCTGCATCTTTTTTCATGTTATATTCTTTTTTTACCCTTTTTGTTTTGGTGAATTCGTCTATGTTCTTTTACTAGTCCCTTAGAGATGGCAAAAGATTTGGAAGGAAATTGGAAGTTAACATTATTGGAATAAAGAAAAAATGGCAGGAAAAAATGTCAAGTACAAGCACATACAGGCTTACTGGGGGTGGTGTGGCCAATCAATCGGCAGCAGCTTGCTCTCTCAATTTGAGTTCCTCCTCAACTTCCCTTTTTCTCATTTCAACTCTGCCGCAATTGCCAATATGAGTACAACTTCATTCCTTTACTCCTCCATTTCTTTGACTTTAAATTTCCTTTCCCCACAATTTGCACCTTCTGGAAAAAGGAAAAAGAAAAAAAAAACATAAAAAGAGAGAAGGAGAACCTGAAGTTCATTGAAAAGATATAGTGGCCAGATTCTATCAGACAGCTCCCATGTTTTTATTTTAGTGCTTCTCTCGCTTCTCCCTTTCCAGCTTCAAACAGACATGAAATAACACTCCAGTCTATGCTTGTTTTAGAAAAGGCTGTGAACAAAATTTACAAGGGATTCTCAGTTTGTTCTTTCCATCTTTACATTAGATGGGTCTATAGAGTTCAGTGGTTGAGCGGAGAGGAGAAAATATCAGGAGGTGGGAGTTTCGAGCTACTATTTTAAATTAGTATCGAAAGGACTAGTAAATGCCCGCTCCCTTTCTTCTGCTTCAGAAAGCTGTGAAGCCACTGCAACAAGCGAGTTTGATGAGATGCTTAGCATATTCTGAAGAGAAGCAATTCTTGCCATTCTTGCAGTTGGTGACATTGAAGCCGCCTCTGACCAGACAAGAATAAGTTAGGACTCTCAATAAAAGTTCAAACATGCATATTCAAGGTCATTATCTCTGCCTTTTAAAGTAGAGGGAAAAGCATCACTTCCGCACCTAGAAAACCATTTTTCTGTCTTGGAGGGCTGAGACCTTTTGAACCATATTCATCTATTTATCTCAAAACAGCCAACTCTTCTGCCAATGCTGCTCGCCTAAATATGAGAAAATAGATAAACACAAAAAATCACTTTAGTATCTTTACCTGAATCTGTGGCTAACGAACTTCATGAATATTCACCGTGACCTCAAGCTCATGATCGAGCCAATGTTGCAAGGGCTTCTCATTACCCTGTAAACCCAATTCAGTTAATGAGGTCTTCAAAGAGCTTACAAGATGAAAAAGGATAAAAACATCTGCAGAGGAATGCTTAATTGTTAACGGTCCATTTATTTCATTTGCATTGCTGCTCACTGCAAAAAAATAAAAATAAAATAATAATAGCATTAATAAGAAGTGTTAGTACTTTCAACAACTCTAGCACCTGGAAATGATGATGCTCTCACCCTATAAGCAATAGAATCTCCAGTGCTTTTACAGCTAGTCAATTAATAATACTACATATTTATATTTAATATAACAGACAACAGAGACGGAAAAAAAGAACTAATACGCTTAAGCTGAGACTGAGACAGATTGGTATTCTCACAAGCTGAAGATTTACATGCTTCTAGCAATTCTTTGATCCTCTTAGTAGCAATTGCAGTATCCTCTGTTTTCTTTTGGAGAACCTAAAATCGATCCATGGGTGAAGAGAAATTGATCTCTCCAATACAGATATCCAATAAATTATGAGGAAAAAAATGTTTCATCAGACATGATTCCACTTTCTAGAACACGATGAGCAAGTGAAGATACCAGAATACTATGGCATGATAAGCACCAATTTCAAATAGGGGAATAATGGGAATATACGGAAATATCCATTTGTACTCAGAGTTAACATCCTATCAATTGAAAAAATAAAATATGACTAATTATAAAATGATGTTTTAGCTTATGAGTGTTATTCCATGCAGTGAATAACAGACTAGAAGGACCTGGTTTAGAAGTTAAGATAACAGATGAGTGATAGTATGTAATGATAATTATATGCAACTAGATTTCGGAGAGGATATTGGTTGGCACCACAGATAAGTGTTCTTTCTTTGGATAAGAACACGGGTGAACTAAGGGAGAAATATAATAAATGCTAATCTCAACAACAGTTTTCTTAGTTAACATTTCTGCCTTCAAATACAATCCTTGACCAGAATCACCAGAATCATTTGATTCTTACCATCTTCTGGCATTGATTTAGAGCTTATAGCTCATGCCTCTCATACTCGTATATGCCCAACTTTTAACCAATCTTAATAATAAACTGAGCGGTTGGAAGTCTAAAGTTCTATCATGTGCTGCGAAATTGATTTTAATACAGTTGGTCACATCTACTATCCCTCAACACTCCATGCAATCTATGAAACTTCCTGCTCAGATTATTGAGGAGATGGAAAAGCTTAACAGAGATTTCTTTTGGAGGGACTATGATGGTAGAAAATCACTTCATTCAATGGCTTGGAAGGATATTTGTAAACCCAACACTCAATGAGGTTTAGGCTTGCGCTCATTGGCAGCAACCAACAAAGCCTTCTTGGCTAAAGTTGGATGGCTATTGATTAAAGACTCGCACAATCCATGGGCCAAAATTCTTCACGCTAAATATAATGGAATTGGTGATCTTCAAGGTGTTAATTCGAGAGCTCAATGCTCTCCTACCTGGAATGGTATCAAACGTGGTATTACTGTAGTTCGAAAGGCCCGTTGGAAGGTTGGAGATGGAACTAAAATTTATTTTTGGAGAAATCGTTGGAGTTCTTATCAATCTCTGAATGAAGTTTGCTTGAAGCCTATTCCTACAAATTGGCTTACGAAGCTCCTATTTGCCTTTTGGGAACATGATAGGTGGAATGAACTTCTCCTGCAAGAATATATATCAGCGGACATTCTACAGAAGTTGAAAGATCAATTTCATTTGAAGCAAGAGGAAAATTATTCACCTATATGGGAGGCTCCTAGTAATGGTATGTTTTTATTTGCTCGGCTTATTCTCACCTTACTAAACCTTCACTAGAATCTCCTTCCTTCAATTGGCAAAAGATTTGGCAATTTAAAGGTCCTTCTCGGGCTTCCCTTACTTTGTGGTTTCTGGGTCATGATCGACTCAAGACTAATAAGCTGTTTTGGGAACGCAATATTATGCGATCTCCGACTTGTTCTCTATGTGGTTACCCATCAGAATATAGAATTTGGTATAACCCACCTTACATTTTATTCAATATCAATATACATATTTATACATACAAAATCCTAGCTATGATTACGTAGCAAATCAGTCAAGAATATTTACAGAATAAGGCATAGCAAGGAAAATCCCTTAATCACTGCATAAATGATTCTGTAATCTCATCTCATATCTTCATCAATTTCCAATACACCCCCTCAAGTTGGTGAGTGAAGATTTCGCACACTAAACTTACCAAGAAGAAAATAGAACTGATCTTTAGGAAGTGCTTTCGTCAATAAGTCAGTCATCTGCTGCTTTGCTGAAATTTTCTTTGGAACAATAACGTTGCTTATGACCTTTTCTCACACAAAATGACAATCGATTTTAACATGCTTTGTACGCTCATGAAATACTGGATTTGTTGCAATATAAATTGCAGCTTGATTGTCACAGAAGAGAGGAGTTGGTTGGAGTTGTGGAATCTGCAAATCTCCCAGCAATGCTCAAAGCCAAACGACCTCATTAACAGTATTTGCCATGGATCTATACTCTGCTTTAGCTGAGGAACGAGCAACAACAGATTGCTTTCAAGTTTTCCAGGAGATTGAAGAGCCACCTAGCTGAATAACGAAGCCTGTGGTAGAACAACGAGTAGTAGGCAAAACTACCCCAATCAGCATCACAATGTGCCTCAAGTTGAAGATTACCATACTTGGGGGTAAGCAAACCTTGACCAATTGAGCCCTTTAAGTAATGCAGTACCCTTAGTGTCGCTGCCATATGTTCTTCAGTAGGTTGCATCATAAACTGGCTAAGGAGACTGACTGAGTACATAATGTCCGACCTTGTAACTATTAGATATAGTAGCTTGCCTATTAATTTCCTGCATCCGTTGGCATCAAATCGTTTGTTGCTGCTATCTGAACGAAGTTTGTGATTGATTTCTAATGGTACCTTACTCGGTTTGCATGCAGTCTTTCCATATTCGAGAGGATGTCCAAAGTGTATTTGTGCTGACTTAATATCAAACCTTCATCTAATCTGGTTGCTTCAAGTCCCAGGAAATATTTTAGCTTCCATCAATCCTTAATGCTAACTCGTCATCCAAGTAGTGCTTGACGTACGTGCTGGATTTTTGTGGTTGCATTTCCAGTTAAGATTACGTCATCCACATATATCAATGCAGCCACCAATATATCATTCTTGTGGTAGATAAACAACTAATAATCCACTGCAAATTGTCTAAAACCAATGGCAACTAACGCCTTTGTGAATTTGTAATACCTTGTTTCATTCACTCGAGCAAATCCTTGACGTATCTTCATATACATTTCTTCGTGGTAGTCTCCATGTAGGAAGATGTTGTTCACTTCCAATTGACGAATTTTCCAACTCTTTTGGACAACAAATGTTAAAAGAGTTCGCACCGTTACTATTTTGGCTACTAGAGCAAATGTTTCGTGGTAGTCAACTCCCTCTACTTGTGTGTAACCTTTTACTACAAGCATTGCCTTATATCTCTCTATTGTGTCATCCAGTTTGAACTTAACTTTATAAACCCACTTGGAGTCTATGGCCCGTTTACCAGATGGCAAAGGTTGCAATTCTCAGGTCTTGTTTTCTTCTAGAGCTTGTATTTATTTTACCATTGCTTCTCTCCAATGGTTGTGTCTAGATGCTTTATAAAAACTTTGTGGTTCATCATGAGATGTTAGTGCAGGTAGAAAGGCTTTGTGACAAGATGCAAAATTTTTATACGAAATAAAATGAGATAAAGGATATCCTATGGAGGTCCCTGATTGAGTGGGTTGTATAGGATGATCCAAGGATGCTGGCAAGTCAGTTTCAAAGTCTTCAAACTGTTTTGGCTTCCTTTTAATCCTTTGACTTCTTCGACTCTCTTCTTTATTTAGCACCGGATTGTTGACTTCATGGATGTTGTTGTCTGATAATGCATTATCCTCCAAGTATGCACCTCCTTGTTGTGTTGAAACATCTTTATCATCACTAGCACTTGTTGGGATGATTTTCATAGGTGTTTTCATTTCTACGTATCCTTCGGCCACAATAGGCTGTGGTGGAATATGGACTGTAGTGAGCATGCATTCTCCCCAAAAATCTATTGGTAAACCAACTTGAAATCTTAAGGCACGAGCCATCTCCAAAATATACCTATGTTTCGGTTCAACAACACCATTTTGTTGTTGAGGTGTGTGTGGACATGTACTATGCAAAATGGCCCCCTTTTTACAAAAAAAAAAATCCATGAGATGGTGAGATTGAAATTTCATACCATTGTCAGTCCTTACAATTTTACTCTTTTTCCAAATTGATTTTCCACCATGTTGCAAAATAATGGCAAGAAATAATTGACTTCTGACTTTGTTTTAAGTAAATAAGCTCATATTCCTCTATTATAGTCAATAGTCATAACCAATAGTGAGAAAATATTTGGCTCCAGAGAAAGACTTGGTTTTATAAGGTCCCCATAGACAATCTCAAAAACTGATTTTGAGCTCATTTCATTTATTGAAAATGGAAGACGAATCTGTTTACCCCTATCACATGACTCACAATATTTGAGAGCATTAAAGATGAAACTATCACCAAGAAGTTGCTGCAACTTTGTTTCAGGTGCGTGTCCTAGTCTTTTGTGTCAAATCTCAATGTTTTCTTTCTTTGAAACTGACATTGCCAAGCTTCTTTTATTGACTAGATGAAATAAATAAAGTCCATCTTGAAGCTTACCCACTCCAATCGTGTTCCTCATATATAAGTCCTGAATCAAACAAATATTTCATAAGAAAATTAAAGCACAATTCATATCCTTCGTCAATTTAGAAACAAATAAAAGATTGCACTTAAAAGCAGGAACATGCAAAGTATCATTCAGCATTACTCCATTTGTTAATTTCACTGTTCCAATCGCTTCAACTGGGATCTGATCACCATTTGGTATTTTGACCAGGGAGAAGACACTATTCATCCTCAGCGTGAGGAAGTGGCTACTTTCACAAGTAATGCGGTCGAAATTTCAACTTGTCAAAATGTGTCTTTGAGCATATCATTGAATTTATCAAATCTAAAAGATTAATCAAACCAATGTACAATGACTTCAAAAGATTAGCTACCTTTGCAGAAGATTGGATGAAGAAGATGATACAATTAACTAAGGTCACTATGGTTCCTGTTCATTTTGCAGATAGGTTACTAAATTATCGCATATTTTCACTTTAGCCCCTAATCTATATGCTATTTTCATTTCGACTCTTGATATATCAAATATTTTCACTTTGTTCTATATATTTTCTGATATTTTCAAAGTGACCTCAATTTTTAAAAAAAATTAAGATTGACCCTAAAATTTTTAAAAATTAAAATTTAACTCCAAAGTGGTTATTCCACAATCTTTTACCATTTTGAAAGTAACGATGCACTCCATTTTGTGAGTTTCAACCTCTATTTTAGTGAAAAAAGATTTCAAAGTAAAAATGGCTACAGAAGAGTAAATATCATCTTCAAGAGTTATGATTATGTTCAATGACACCAACTATACGCTATAGAAACATCGGATGGAAGATCTTCTCAACTGTAAACACTTGTTCGATCATGTGGAACTGAAAGGAGTAAACCCTGAAGTCTCTAAGTCAGTAAAGTGGAAGAAATTAAACCGGAAAACTATCGGTCAAATCTAACAATGGATTGACCATAGTGTTTTTCACCACGTTGCATAGGAAATTGATGCATATATCATCTGGAAAAAAGCCCTATTGATGAGACGTTTAGTCAACATGAAGCTCAAAAGTGGAACTTCAGTTGGTGAACATACCAACGAGTTTCAAAACTTGGTAAACCAATTATTTTCTATAGAGATGCAGTTTGGAGATGAAACACAAACACTTCTACTTCTCAGTTCCCTTCCTGATAGCTGGGAAACACTTGTAGTTTCTCTTAGCAATTTGGTTCCATATGGCAAACTTACTATGATTGTGGTTAAGGATGCCTTATTTAATGAGGAGGCCAGAAGAAAAGACATGGATATAAATCAGACTCATGCCCTTGTAACAGAAAATCATGGAAGACAACAATGGAAACAACAAAAGAATAAAAGAGGCAAATGGAGAGGCAGAAGAAGAAGCAGGGGCAGATCCACAGATGGTAGAAAACTAACATACAAATGTCATCATTGTGGAATAGAATGTCACATGAAGAAAAACTGTTGGAAATTGCAAAAAGAGCGAGGCCAAAATAGTTGTCAATCAAATAAGGGTGGAGAAACGCTAGTTACTATTAGTGGTGATGTAGTGTTATGTTCAACAAATGACGAGACATGCTTTATGTCTCAAGCAAAGACACATAATGGGTGGTAAATACTGTAGCGTCCTACCACGTGACTCTCCACAAAAAATATTTCACAGCATACAAAGCAGGTGACTTTGGAAGCAGTGAATATGAGAAATTCTAGTTCCTCTGGGAGTGTAGGAATTGGTGATGTACAGATAAAGACAAGTGTCGAGAGTACAATCACTTTGAAGGATGTCAAACATATACCAGATCTTCGGCTGAATTTACTTTAAGGGATAACCCTTGATATATAGGGCTATAATAATCACTTCGGCAAAGGCACGTGGAAGTTGTCAAGAGGCACTATGACTATTGCTCGATGACATATATATGGCACATTATACAAGACTCATGAAAAAATATGTATAAACAGTCTCAATGTAGTAGAAAAATAGGCTTTCCAAAATTTGTGGCACTAAAGGCTCAGTCATATGAGTGAAAAAGGGTTACCTACCTTGATAAACAAGAAACTTATCAATATTAACAAAAATGTTACGCAAGATCATTGAAACCATTGTTTATTTGGTAAGCAACACGGAGTCTAATTTAATTCCTCTTCAATGAGAAGATCAAATTGCTCAGTCTGGTACACTTTGATGTTTGCGGTCCCATGAAAATTGAATCACTAGATGGAAACAGATATTTTCTGACATTTGTTGACGACGCTTCTCGAAAACTATATGTGTATTTCTTGAAAAAAAAAAGATTAGGTATTTGAATACTTCAAATTGTTTCATGTCATGGTAGAACATGAAATTGGAAAGATATTGAAATGTCTCCGATCAGATAATAGAAGTAAATATATTTCTAAGGTAAATACATGAAATTGGCATTCATTGACGACGCTTCTTTAAAATTATGGGTGTATTTCTTGAAAAAGATCATGAATTTGAATACTTTAAATTGTTTCTTGTCATGGTAGAATAAATTGAAACTGGAAATAAATTGAAATATCTTCGGTCAGATAATGGAGGCAAATACAGTCTTATGCATGTGTTCGATACCTATTGCAAATTATATGGCATTTGGCATGAGAAAATAGTCTCACGCACCCCTCAACACATTGGCATAACTAAAAGAATAAATCGGACAATCATGGAACGTGTTCGAAGTATGCTCAGTATGACTAAGCTAACAAAACCATTATGGGAATAAGCATGTGAATGTCGTATGTTACCTAATCAATAGATCACCATTAATACCATTGGATTTTGAAATTCCGCATAAAGTATGGTCTAGAAAGAATCCATTATATTCTCACCTAAGAATATTTGGATGTTTAGCATATGCACATGTATCCAATGAGCTCAGACTAAAGCTTGATGCAATGAACATTCATGCATTTTCATATGCTTATGGAGATGAAGAATTTGGATACAAATTATAGGATCCAAATGAGAAAAAAAGGTGATCAGAAGTAAATACATAGTATTCCATGAAAACAAGATAATAGCAGACATTGAAAAACCTTCAATGTCTCAGAAATCAAGTGTTATGCTAACATTTCAGATATAACATCAGAACAATTCGTGAGAAACGATTATGCAGTACCAGAAGCAGAAGAAGAAAATGTTGAGCATGGGGAGCCACAACCCACTTTGTTAGAAATTCCTTGGAGTATCACAAGGCTCAAATGATAGGTGAATCTCTTCAAATTATTAATCCAAAAGTTCATATATCTGAACGAGATCAGATTTCGTCCAGAAAATATCTAGAATCTGAGTACTTTCTACTTACTTTAGATGGAGAATCAGAGAGTTTCCAATAAGTCATATCTCATAAAGACAAAGAAAAATGAATGCTAGCAATGCAGGATTAGATGGAATCTTTGTACAAAAATAATACTTATGAGATTGTAGAGCTTTCAAAAGGGAAGAAGGCACTGCGAAACAAGTAGTGAGATTTTGATGAGAAGCTCAGTTGAGAGTCAAAAAATTCCAACAAAATAAAGGAATCGACTTTGATGAGATTTTTTCACCCGTAGTCAAGATGACTTAGATCAGAGTTATTCTTAGTCTGCTAGCTAGCATGAATTTGGAGTTTGAACAAATAGATGTGAAAACAACATTTCTTCATGGAGATTTGAAAAAAATAAATTTATATGAAACAACCAGAAGGTGATAATCTCGTTTGCAAGCTAAATAAAAGCTTTACGGTTTGAAACAGGCACCAAGGTAGTGGTATAAGAAGTTTAACTTGTGCATGAAAAGTCAATGCTATAAGAAAACTGCTACAGATGAGTGTGTTTATATTCAAAAGTTTTCAAATGGAAATTTCATTACTCTTCTACTATATGTAGACGACATTCTAATCATGGGAAAAGATGCAACGAAGATTAGTCAATTGAATAATGAATTGTCTAAGTCTTTTGATATGAAAGGCTTAGGATCAACCCAACAGATTTTAGGAATGCATATAGTTCGAGACAGGAAGAACCGAAAGCTATAACTATCTCAGGAGAAGTATATTGAACGGGCTACTCGAGAGGTTCAATATGAAAAATGTCAAAGCAGTCAACATTCCACTCGTCAACCATTTCAAGTTGAGCAAAAAAACATGCCCCTCATCTAAGAAAGAGATTGAGGAAATGTCATCAATATCATACTCATCAACAGTTGAAAGTCTTATGTATGCAATGATATGTACAAAGTCATATATTGCTTATACTGTGAGTACAGTGAGTCATTTTCTCTCTAATCCAGGAAATGAGCATTGGGAGGCAGTCAAATGGATTCTCATATACTTAAAGGGTACATCAAATTTATGTTTTTGCTATGAGAGAACTGATCCAATCTTAGAAAGCTATACATATGCAGATATGGCAGGAGATTTTGATAGTAGAAAATCTACTTTATGATTTCTCTACACCTTTGCAGGGAAACTGTTTCATGGCAGTCAAGACTATAGAAGTGTGTCGCATTATCCACAACATAAGCAGATATGTTAACAAAAGTGATCACAAAAGAAAAGCAAGAGTTATGCAGAGACATAGTCTGGATGTCTGTTCCGGATATACCTGGATGTGGAGAATTGAATAGTTAAATTTCAGTACTATCCAAAACAATTAGGTAGCCAACCATTTGAAGAAATTGTTACCAAATACAACAAAAAAGTTGTCGCCGTTCTTTGAAGTTTTCTGTCACAAATTTTTGTCAAAATTTCTGGCAATTCACAATCTCTTAAATTGGCTATAAATGGAGGAGCTATTCTCATTTGAAATTCATCCCCTTGAGAGTAGTGATTGTAGAGAATCAATCAAAGAAGATATTTAGAGAGTTTGAGAGTTTTTTTTTCTACGTCAGCTTTTATTTTCTTTCTGTGAATTCATAGAATTCACTTGTTTTTTCTTCTCAAAGTGTTTTTACAGTAGTACAATAATCCTGTGAAACACAACACTTTGTGTGTCCAACTTTGTTACAGTGTTCACATTTTGGTTTGTCACGTCTACCATTTCTAGGAAAGTCATTTCTTCTACCTGTTGAACCTCTTAGTGTGTTGAATTCAGCTAGTCGTGACTCCATTTGTTGAGCTTGAAAGACACTTGTCTCGGTTGTGGTTCTCCTGCTTTCGGTTATGATCCTTTGTTGCTCATCTTACTTAACCATCTGGTAGGCTGTTCGCAGACTGGGGGTTTGTTCCATCCCTAGAATCTGTGATCTTATGGTGCCAAAAGTCTCATCTAATCCCATGAGGAAAGTGAACAGAAGTTCTTCATCACGCATGTCATTGAGTTGCTTTGATATATTGCATTTGCAGCGACTACAATTGCATCTTGGTAAGGATGAACTGCTGTTTAATTCGTCCCAATATCAATACCATATAGAATTTGGTATAACCCACCTTACATCTTATTCAATATCAATATATATATATATATATATATATTTATACATACAAAATCCTAGCTATGATTACGCAGCAAATCAGACAAGAATATTTACAGAATAAGGCATATCAAGGAAAATCCCTTAATCACTGCATAAATGATTATGTAATCCCATCTCATACCTTCATCAATCTCCAATACAGAAGACTCCCTCCATGCAGTGCAGGATTGCACCAGATCAAAGGCAGTATGGACTCTCCTGCGCCCTCGAATGCACTGTGCAACCTTTAAGGTTGGTACCACGACACAGGAATGGATCTCCTATAATTTAGGAAAAACTGCTATTAACATGACCAATATGGTTCACTGGAAGTATGTCTTTCGACAGGCCATTCATGTTCTTAATTTGGTTTCATCGCAATAGAGATTTATATGATTCTTCATATTATGCTCAAGCTCCTATATGTATAGCTAGGAGCATTTTAGATCAGGTCTTGGAGCTTCTACTAGCTCAGAATAATCACACTTGTGTAAACTCATAGCTTGCAGATTTTGCTTTATTAATATACATGATCCCCTTTTTAGAGAATAAAGAACATTACATTTGAATCATTCTCCACTTCTTTAATTATTTTAAAAATAGGATGTTACGTGATAGCTTCAAGCATGGAGTTCCAACCGCAATAAATCATGAACCCTCATATTGTTGGATGCCTCAAAATTATTAACTACGGAGCCCAACTTTTGATAATCAATCCCTTATTGCTCGTGTTCAATCTTTCTTCGAAACCACACAGCAACCAGCTTTCTTGTTCACTTTCTTAGGTTTTCTCTTTGTTCCTTACAAGTTACAACCCAAATAAATGGCCGGTTTGTGGCCTCCAGAGCTAAAGCAATCTATTTGAGTTGGGCTGGTTTTGACTTTCTTAACCAAAACTACGAACTTAACAAAAAAGTAAATGAAGAAATAAATATATAATAAATAATTAGCAGAAAGTAGAATCCTCAGGGTCAGGCCATTCAATCCTCCCCACACAATGTGCCTCAAATTCTATCAGATTCATGCATCTTAATTTTCTATAAACCACGATCTGTTTTGGTAAGATTTTACACCTCAACAACATCTTCATCTGCCCACCCCTCCTTAGGTCCATCAAATTATATATTGCTTTCTCTCTTTGATTCTATGAACTCTGAATCATGAACCAGATTATACCTTTTTAATGCAAGAGGCCTCCATTATTTTTGTGAGAGTAGGTTCAAAAAGTTATGTCTACAACTACATTTGCATCACCAATTAATTTTAATGGCAAGGTCGAATATTAAAAATGTGACTAAGAGTTGTTGACTTATTGTTACAGCTTATTTGATGTATTGAAATGAAATACGTGCAAAATGTACAAGTAGGGCGCAGCTTGTCCTAAGTTTTGATTGTGCAGACAAATCAGAACAATGGATTGAAATTGAAAACTACCTTTCTCTTATTTACAATAGTAAAATAAAATGTCTCTCAAGAACCAGTCAAAAAAAGGTCATCCAAGGAGTATTGAACCCAAAAATTTCTCACTGGTTTTCAGAAAGAACTGTTCCTATCTATCTGTAAGGAATCCCATGTCGAAAAGGGACTTCCTTGTTCATGTTAAATATACAAGTTGAAAAGCCCAGAAAATTGATAATTGCAATGGCTGGTGCACAGCTACAATGTGCTTGTGTTTGGTGACTTCCCACTTCTATCAAGGACAATTTCAAATAGATCACCTTCAGATTCTTCATCAAAATCTACTGCTGTGTGAATATTGCCAGCATTTACAGTGTTTCTGGTTGTACTTCTGTTTAACCACTGTGAATCAATTCTTCCCATTGAGAAGAGTTCTTTGCTGTCATCATAGCCTATTACAGGAGAACTTGCCAAAGGGCCAATAAAGCAGGGATTTGGAGTTCTTAGCAGATTTGCTGGTCCATACTTGAAGGCACATTGTCCAAGATTAACTAGTACAGTAATATCATTGTTTGCTGCTAAAGTGGGATATAATGGAGTCCCAAATTCCTCAGACTTGCAGTAAATTTCATGAACAAGTTGTGAATCCACTGTAAAAAAAACCTTTTTCTGGATGGGATTGTACCCACAACCAATTACCATAGCTGCTCTTCCCCAATCTTCCTTCTCAGATTCATAAATAAGTTTGATACCTGAAACATATAAGACCACCAAGAATCAGTTTGAAGATGTTCCGATAGAATAATGTACGGTCAAAACAAGTAACAATAGAGACCTAAGTTAGCCTTAAATTTTTTAATTACAGTAAAGATAATAGAAGACATACAGATTTCATTTTTGAACTTGGACTTGGCACGGTTTATTTTCTTGGCTATACTAGACCTTCCTTTTGTCTTTGGGTCCATGGCAAATCATACTATTCCATTATTTTCAAAGTGTTTGTGCTAATTAACTGAAACCCCTATTTGATAGTGCACAATTGTGTAAAGAACGGTGCTTATTGAATCGATATTCCTATATGCGCAATATGTCCACTGTCTACATGGAACCTTTTAGCCCAAAATTTTGACTGTCGAACACTTTAATGAATGTGCTAATTTCTGTACATTGCTGGAGAGAAAAGAGAACTCACCATCAAGGTTGACAGAGCCATTGGAATTAAAACCAATGGATCCTGGATAGGTGCCAGGAAGCTTTAGAGGAAGAGAACCACCACCGGAGAGCCCGAGCGACAGTACAATGCCTCCAGCTTTGCCATCATCTTTTCCAGCTATCTTGAAATCCTCAAGCTTTTTTTGGCCATTACTATGATTACTCGTAACACGGACCAAAGACTCGGGCATATTGATTTTTGCATTGAAATCTTCTTGGATGAGTTTAGCTTTTTCACCTTCTAATTTTCCTCCCCTTAGTTTGCCAACCAATTCATGATCATCTCCATCTGAAAGTAAAATTGTGATCTCAAAATATGCTTCCTGTGGAAAAGCCGAATTTCCCAAAGGTGGACCAGGCAAAGGCAAAGCTGTCCTAATAACAGATTTTGCTGCCATTGCAGAACTGAAATTTGTACAGGGAATACTCTTCCTTAACCCAGAATTAAGTCTAATTTTCTGCAAGAAATCAGCTGATCCTTGAGAGACTTCCCAACTTATTTCCACCTCCGACCGACCTCTATCATGATCACCAACTGCACACGCACCTAATAAAGACATAGCCGATCGAATTGATGGAGATGATGTGTAAGCTGTAAATGCAAACCTTGACCATCCATTTTCAACAGCATCAGTGACAAGAGAAGGATGATCAGCCCAATTGAAAAAGGGTTTCGTCGACACCCCACGTCGGAAAACATAATAATTTGTCCTCTTACTTCCATCACGATCAAGATGATGAAGACTCACATGCTGAAGTTTGGCGATCCTTGTTTGCAGAGTCTGATTCTCAATTCTTTCTGGAATTGCATCAGTATTAACATTTACCTCTTTCCTCTTTCTGGGACACAAACATCCCTTTACAATCACAACTATAAAGATAACAATAATTCCCGCAGCTGCTGCTACCAGCGTTCCTTCTAACCAATCCTCCATCCCTTCCCTTCTTCTCCCAGTATAATCTTCTTCCAATTCTTGATCCTAAAGTTCAATCCTTTTCTTTGGGCCAAAAGAAAGAGAAGAGAAAAGGAAAGCAAAATAGGAAGGGGATGATAAAAGAAGGCGTGAAGCGTGGACTAGGAAATTGAGGGGATTGAGAAAGATTCAAGAAAGGCAGCAACAGAGACTACGAAGAATGAGAGGAAAAATGTTGAAAATGGAAAGATGGCATATTTGTCTTTTGAGGGAGATGACACTAATTAATTCATCTATAGTACAACTTTCTTTATTGACTCGCATTAAATATATGAAAATTCTTTCATAAATAAAATTAAAACCGAAGTATCTGTGACGAGCAGTGAGAAACGCGTTTGGATTGAACTTCACTTTCACTCAAAATTGCCCTTCTAGAGAAGCAAACTTTGATGGCGGATGAAGACTGGAATTGTTCTTCTAATTACTTCTCGGTTTAGACAAGTCAATTCTCGAAAAAGATGATTCCGAGATGGTAATAATCACGAAAATCGGTTGCCTAATTTTGTATTTTTGAAGATTAAGTTCAATATTTAAAGTTTATTAAAAGATCACAATAGCAATAATTAATAAACAATCTTTAAATGTTAAAACGTTATATTTGACTCTTATTTATAACGTTATATGAAAGAAATTTTACATATAAGTCTCTTCATAAAGAGTAGATTCAACATTTTTTTTGGGTTTTATAATTGGATTTATCTTTTTACCTTAACAAAGAAAAAAAAATCATTGGCACGATGCTAACTTGGTTAATTAATACGTGGTCAAGTATGTCAAAATATTTATTACTAGCATATATAGAATTTTCGTTTTGGGGAAAAAGTTTCAAGAGAGAGCCTGACAAAAGGGAAAGGCAAAATATTACAAGGACAGACAAAGGCTAAGGAAAGAACAAAAGTTTTATCGTAGGAAGTGATGGTATTGGTAGTTGTTTGTCGTTGGCAGTTAAATCTTACTTAAATTCTACTACTATATTGTTAATTACTTACAATTTGCAAATCTACTTGGGCTGGGGGACAGACGGAGGTAATGATTTTACATGCACCTGAAAACAAAAGAACTGAATTGTTTTGCCTTTTATGATTCATGAAAGACAAAGTCCGAAACTTCTGCTCCTCACCTCGAAAGATGGCCATGGTAGAAAAAGTCTACAATTGATAATTCTCATTAGAAGAAAAGAAAAAAAAAGTTCAATCAGTATAAGTATAAAAATGAATGATGCACGCATTGAAATTTGGATTTGTGCTTAAACATTTTATTTAGATGATAGATGATACTCTTTTTTGTCTAAATTTTTTTGTTTTCATTACAAGAATTAAGGAGATATTTTAAATTTAAAGAAGTTATCATATTATTCTTGTTATAAATATGTGTGATAGAATTACATAAAATAATAAAATGTAAATCATTAAATTAAAAAGTATGTTTGTAGAATTTTATATGAAAAATATGTTTATTTTTAAAATAGTAAGTATTCAATTCCAAATAAATTAAATATTTAAGTAAGAGATCCTCCGTATAATTCAATTTTTTTGTATTATAAGATATCTTTATAAAAGAATTGTCCAATATTTTATATGTAATATTTTAGAATTGTGCAAGTTTTTATATAAAATATTTTTTCTTAAAATCTACCTAAATAACATAATTCAAAAAATGAATTCACATTCTCCTTCCTTCACCATTATTTTTTTACTTTTCTTTTTTTCTCCTTCTTCCTCTTTAGTGCATCTTACAAGTTATAAGGTCACTCATATCGCAGTCAATAGTTAATATAATTGAGCCATCCATCCCAAACAATAATAAGTTAATATGGTTCAACTCCTATTAAATATTAGGCTTGTCCTCCTCAATCATAGGGCAATGGAATATTTTAGTTGGAGTTTTTAATGGGAAAGAAACTTTAGAAATTAGCAGGTGTTTTCTAACCAGTATTAAGTATGCCTAATATGCTTTAAGAATAGATTCGAAACAATTCAATCTTTCGTACATGTAAGACGTGCTCTTCATGTTCTTTTCATCCTTTCGGGGGCCTCAATCCAACTTTTTCTTTTTCATTTTGATGATAATTCTGATTACATATGTGTGTGTGTGTGTAATGTTCACACAAAAATTATCACCAATAAATTATATTTAAATTTACAGAATACTAGAAAATACGAAATACATAATTATATGGTGTGCTTGATACATCATAATGTTAAATGGATAATGTAATCATGGGTTGAATTAGATATTAGAATACAGCCAGTCCACCAAAGTAACTATTACTATCAATTGAATGGTATTTTAAAGGTGTAAAGCAAATTATGATAGCATATTTTCTCATCACTCTGTGGCCATCACCACTGAATAAAATAAAATAAAATCTGACACTTGTCTATCTCCTGAATAATTCATTTAAAATAATGATAGAGTACTAAGATAAGCTAAAATATGTTGTCTTCTCTTCTTTTTTGTTTTCTTTCTTTTTCTTTTTTCTTTCTGTTTTATGTCAGGGGAAAAAGATTTGATAAAAGCATATTTTAAAGTTTTGGGACTACCAACTAGTGAAAGCTGTTAAAGGAGTTGACCAATTGAACAATGAATGAAATTTCTTTTGTCTTTAAAATTGAGTTCATATCTCTCTTAACATAAATATGTTAAGCAAGTTTTTTAGTTTCTTGACTTGAAACCTTGTTTCCTAACTTCAATTTTTTTATGCTAGATAACATGTTAGTTTAATTAATTTGAAAAGAATTATTAATTTTTACTGAATATGATAAATGGTTATGTTAATTCACATTTTTTCCCTAATTCGAAATTGAATGTTAACTTTTAATTTTGATTAAAATTAAGAATTTTCATTGATTTTAATTAACTTACCAAATTATCTTTGATATTAATATAATGGATGGTGAGACTCGTGAGTGAATGATATGAAAAATTTTTAAATTAATATGGTAAGTAGTAGTGATCATGAATTAGTTGTATATAAATATATTAAATTAAAGGGATTATCAATGAAATTTTGAATAAAAAATATGTTTATTAAAAAATGTAAACATTTAAATTCGGACAAACTACAATAAAAATGTACAATAGAAATATGAACATTCAATTTTTCTTATTTTTTTAGTTGAGGGGAAAATTTTCATTTGTATTAGAAAAAGCTCCACAAGTTGCAATTACATATAAATAAATAAATAAACCACAAGATTTACCTTATTGAATATCATAGCAAGCTGCCAAAGTTGAGTTACCTAATAATTTTTGACAATTTTAAACACATCTTTAGATTAACCTTTCTTAGAACGATCTTATAGGTACACACCAATGGATCACATGCAAGATTTTTTCCGAAATTTGAAATCATCATATTAGTTGAATTAAAGAACACAATATGGTTTAAAAGAAATTACCATATTCTTCCGGTAAATTATTATATCATCTTCTGAACTACATATGTTCTTGTGTTTCTTTTTAAATGTGTAAAGACAGAATTATCAAAGGAAAAGACATTAGAGATGAATTTGATGGTGAAAGTAAACACTACAAAAGGTGAAAAGGGAACAGAGAAAGAAAAATAAACAATGTGGAGATTAAGGAAATTCGATAGGGTATAGACTTATGGTAGAGAGTAGAGACAAAGGCAAAACCATCTAAATAAGAGCTTGCCAAAGACATTTGTCTCCTTGGACCAGACAAGAAATCCCAAGAAATGAGTGAGTGCAGGGAACAATAATGCCAAGATTAAATCTTTGGACATAGCAAAAAGAAATACTTATAGGGGTAAATCTGCCTTTGCCTCTTTAGGATGTCACCAAACGTCAAATGTGTGTCAGCAAAAACAATATTATGGGCCTCGAAAGCAGACACTAATAATGGACTCAGTAGGTTTTGGGCTTTCCTTGTTTGTTTAGACGGAGCGTTTGTCTCGGGCAGGTCCGGATTTCAAGAACCTCATTTTTCATGCAAGATTTCTTAATCATGGTCTATACTAGTTTGAAAGTTTGTAAGATAATTAAATAAATAAACAATTAGTTATAAACTTATAATTAACAGTAATTAAATCATTCTATATTAAAATTTTGAAAATGGAGAATAAATTAATGTAATTGTATACATTAATGAAAAATAGAGACTAAAGAAACGAATAATTTGAAATAATTATGACCATTTTTTTCAATGACAAAAAAAAAAAATCAATTTGGTCTTTATAGTATTATCCAAATTTCATTTGTGCTCATAAAATTTTTATTTCTATTATTTACATATCTAAAATATTTTTTAAAAGTCATTTATATTATTATATTTTTCTATCAAATACATCCATAAAATATTATTCAAAAGTTATTTCATCCTCAAACTTTTTTTCTTTCAAAAGTATTAAGGACTTAAATAGAAGAAAAAAAAAAGATGCAAATAACTTTTAAATAATATTTTAAGGATGTAAATTACTTTTTAGACAAAGCTGTAGTGATGTAAATGAAACAAAATAATAATTCAAACGACTGTTGACCAATGCTTTAGGAATAAAATTAATTAATTTCTTGGACAAGAGAAAATATTTATTTCCACCCCAAGGTCCAAGTTATGAGAATGAAAAGGCAAAAGACTCATCGTCCACAATATTTTCACCACTCAGAAGTTCTTAACCAAATTGGACTCAAGAAATCACATGTTTTTATGACCAAGTGGCAGTATTCCTTACTAAGCAATGGTTTATGGATTAGATTTTTATTTTCGTTTCCCTCTTATATTAATTTGTTGTAATGATATGTTCTTCTCAATTATTCTTTCACCAAGTATCAAACAAAATTGCATAATAATACAAAGACGAAACCTTGCTATCGGTTCCATCAAAACTATAAAAATGTGCCGTACTTGATAAAAATGATTTTAAATAGTGCAGCAACAATTTTACTAAATTAGGGCAAGGAATTTTTTCCCTAACTAATTTTCTTATGATTTTTAATATAAATTGTTGGGTTAATTTTTATTTTTTTTAAAAAAAATTAGCAGGGTCATCTTTCCTAAAGCCTGCCCTAGTAAAATTGTTGCTATATATATATATTGTCTTTCTCTATTTACTTACATTTATATAAATAAATAAATAAAAGAGGGGAAATAAGAAGATGTTTTTATCAAAAGTAAGAAATTTGATTCGTAATTCAAAAAACTCAATCAAACTTAAAAAATATTCAAAAGAAAAAAAAAATCAAAATGGGCCTTATGGTGATATCCATTACCTTAGACATTATCCATCCTCAATTATCTACACCTTTCTTCCTTTCTTCCGTCCTGAGTCATCAGTGATTGGAAATCTCCCTCCCACCCCATCAAACTGGCACCCAAAACCTATAAAAATCAAGATGTTCAATTCCTTCTTCACCTCCATTGAGTCTCTTCCTCTCAGTCCCTCCCCTAGACTTCTCCCAATGCCTTTTCTCCATCACAAACCCACGAAATTCCATTATTTCCCACTGCCATTTCCGCCACATCAGGCCATAAAATCACTTTCAATGTCTCGCCATGAATGGTATATCAAGGCCTGCACTGCGGCGGACAGCGAAATCGACATGGTGAGGACCAGGGAAGGTGTCTATGCGGCTAAGGCTAAGAAGGTTGTGGTTTTATGGGATTTGGATAATAAGCCACCACGCGGGCCGCCGTTCCAGGCAGCTATGGCCTTAAAGAAGGTAGCTCAGAATTTCGGCGAGTTGGTGGATATTTCGGCTTATGCCAATCGTCACGCCTTCATCCATTTGCCTCAGTGGGTTGTTGAAGAACGCCAGGAAAGGCGCCATCTTGATTTTCTTGAGCGCAAGGGGCTTGCTACTCCTGCGGAACCTTATGTTTGCTCTGTTTGTGGACGGAAATGCAAGACCCATTTGGATTTGAAGAAGCATTTTAAACAGTTACACGAGAGGGAGAGACAAAAGAAGCTAAACAGAATGAGGTCATTGAAAGGTAAGAAACGGCAGCGGTACAAGGAGAGGTTTATTAACGGAAATGAGAAGTATACAGAGGCGGCAAAGAGTTTGATCACTCCGAAAGTGGGGTATGGATTGGCCTCAGAGCTGAGGCGAGCTGGGGTCTTTGTAAAGACAGTGGAAGATAAGCCTCAGGCTGCTGATTGGGCTTTGAAAAGGCAAATGCAGCACTCTATGAGTAGAGGGATTGACTGGCTTTTTTTGGTTTCTGATGATTCGGACTTTTCTGACATGTTGAGAAGAGCTAGAGAAGCGAATTTGGGGACCGTGGTGGTTGGGGATTGGCATAGGGCATTGGGAAGGCAAGCGGATTTGTGGGTTCCATGGAATGGTGTAGAGAATGGGGAAATTACAGGGGAAATTTTGATGCCAAAGAATATCAGGGGGGACTTTGACAGGAGGAATAGGAATGGGTTCTCAGTTAGTGAATTTGGTGGGGGAATGAATGGGGAAGGGAGTATGGATAGTGTACTAAACGAGCTTGTTGAGGAAATGCACTTTGATGGAGCAAGAATTTCTGTATTTTCTGAAGGGGAGGAAGAAAACGAAGAGGATTGGATTATGGCAAGATTGGGTGAAAGGGGGAATGTGCATACTGAACTTGGAAACTCTATTAATGATGACGGGGATGAGTCGGGAGATTATTTCTTCGATGATGAGTATGATGGAGAAGAAGAGGATGGTGTATAATTATGGTGATGCTTAGTTTCTACTTGGTCGATGGGTGCTTCTGGGGCAATCTTGTGACAAGATTAGAGGACATTGTTTTCCATTTCACAATATGAAGTAAGGGAAAACGGCAGCCAGGAGAGATTGCAAATATTATGCTTAATTAGCAGCTTTTACTTCTGATTCTCCATGAGCATATTGCAAAACCTATTCAGTGAAGTTATCTAGCTGTTGCTTGCTCTGGCTACCTTGTTAATCTTAAACTGCTTCAGACCATCCACTAGCCTTAAAACCAAGCCATTCCCTAAATGTCATTAACTTGAATCTCATGATCTCGGTAGTTTCCTTAGCCAATCTTGCATGATATTGGAATCTCACTGTAGTTCTCAACTTATCAATACTTGTGTAAATATCTGAATATGTTATAGTATTATTTACTACTTAGTTGTGATTGCATGATATGCTCAGTATCTCATCTGGTATTTATGTTGATATTTGGCTTGAAACCACTTTATGCAATGAATCCTTGCTTCCGTTATGTGTTCCTGAAAAATTGGAATAATTGCTAGCTTACTCGCTTTGATCACATCTTTACTTCATCTTTCTTTGCAAATGTAGTTTCATCTCATGACTTGACAGTCATATTATTTGTAAAATATGTGTACATATGATATATACAAGTCCTTTCTGGGGAATTAACATTTCCCTGTGCTATATTCTACCTCATGTATTGACGTTTGGATAAGTGAATTTAAAGCAATTAGTAAAATGCTCTCTATCCCTCTCTTTCACCCCCCCCCACCCCCAGGCATACGAATAAAAAAAAAAAATATGATCTATTGTCAATGAATTTTCCATTACTTTCCTGATAAAGTGATCGGAAAAAGAAAAAAAGGAGGTAATATAAAGGGGTGGAGCCAATAGAATAAGCTCAATGTGGATATATTGGAGTCTCCAAAGTCTCAGGAAGTGAATTTGGAAGTGAAACATTTATTCTCTGATTGGAATTCCGCAGTATAGCACTTTTAATTTGTTATAATGCTATCTGAGGATGGCATCATGTAGATGGAGGCGATCTGCTAAATGACAGGTGACATTGGAAATAGGAGGGTTCAAAGGAAAAAGAGACTGTTCCTGAGAAAATGGTTACTGAAAGCATATTGATGTTATGAATTGCTTCATGTTATCCTTATCTGACAAGTTTTTACATGAGTTTTAAGCTAGGTGAGGTGTAAAATGGATTAGGAAACTAGTGAAATAGCCTTCTCCTTGGTCATAGAGAAGGTGATCTTGTTCCAGAGTAGGAAACTGGGAAGGGTGAATAAGAATTACTCCAAACATCTCAATAGATGACTCAGATGTACATTACATTCACGAATCATTTTCTTAACCCTCTTTTAATGTAAAGATTTGCGCTTGAACAAATTGGCAGGACCTTGTTCAAATTTTGACAGAAAGTCATGTGGTATGTGCATGATAAATGTGGTTGGAAAATTTTCACTTTAGCATTTACTTCAGTTTTATAATGACAGTAGTACTCCTTATTGGGCTGTCTTTGATCCAGTTAACCCATCAAACCATGTCAATCCCAAAGGAACCATCCATCTAAATTCCCTGTCCCGGGCTTCTATTTACCCACTAACAATACATGAATAATATTGCACTTGCAAAACTGACCAGCTATTCCCAGATAGATAATCCATTATTAAGTGTATTTGCATATACTTGCACAAGTCTGTGGACATGTAATTCTGATTATCTCAGAGTGGTGAGTCTATTTACACTTTTAAATGTCTCCATGAAAGTTTTTCTGCATGCATGTTATGCTTTTTAGTATGATTCTTTTACAGGACAAGAGCATGAGCAGTTGCCTGTGTTTAAATGGTGCAAATTGGAAGAGAACGTACATCATTTTCACTTTCCATTGTTTATATTTATACTCATGTGATTGGTCCCTATGAAGGTAGAATTCTACAGGAACTACCTTGAGAAATTGTCACCTTGATTATATCTGCAGGTTTGTGAAGTCAAACCCAACTAACAAAAGTTTGAGAGGATATCAACAATGAACATGAAAGAAAGCTCTGGAGGCATGAATGGAATAGCCAGTTAGGAGGCTTATATGTTACATTGTGGTCCAAAGTGACAATATTAATAGGAAAGTGATTCCTTTGGTAATGTCCATTCCAGGGTTTCATAACAGGTGTCTGAATGATGTATGATAAGGGTAGGGAATCAACGCTTGCTTTGCAATTTATTAAAAATAGCATGCCTGAAGACCAAGTATCTAAAAAATGAAAGAGGGAATCTTGGATTGTAATGCTATAAATTTGTACCTGTTACTTTTGCATTGCTTATAGGTATGATCTCATACTTCCTTCGATGGTATGGCACAATCTGAGATCTTACTTTTGGTTCCTATTTGTATTCTACTTGACTCGAACCCTCTTCAACTAAAACTTCAAGAGGCAATGAATTTGTGGAGTAAAATTTTATTTAGACCTATTGAAAAATAGTGACTTTTTGGAGATAGTAGACTTTATCATAGATGGTATTTAGTTGCTGTGGCCAAATATCTATCTTGATTTACTTAACCATACTCTGGAATTTCTTTATTTTTGGACTTATCTTTTTTGGACTTATCTAAGAAGCCTTTGTTCTTTTAAATCTTTGGGAAAAATCGACTCTGGAAAGTAGGCTGAAACTGCTTTGCAGATGGATAACAGTAGTGAGTGGTGGGGTTGTATATTATATCCAAGGTGTGAATGGCCAGTTTTCTCTTAGTGATGGTCCTACAGATTTCATGTTGAGGATAGGCATATTTATCATCAAAACATGCAATCTCTCATATTTTTTCTACTTTATGAGTAGGATGTAAATTGTAGTTCTCAACTAGTTTTCTTATTTTCTTATGCAGTACCAAATGTCTAAGATTGTTCTATTTGTCTTATTTTTCTTTACCTAATCTTTGATTGAAGTTATATTATGGAATATGGTGGACTTAACTGACCTATATATGCAGTAGTCACCAATATTTGCTGTTCTGAAAAAGCTTCGCTGCTTCACTCTTAAGGTTGAGAAAGTGGAGTCCAGTTGAAGCTTTATGTGGGGGTACAAATATCAGTCACTTTCTTTTATCATGATTTATGAGAGGAATTATACTAATGGGGCTAATATTTATATCGGTTTTGGCAGAGAATGGTTCCTTACTTCCTTTACATAAATTAAATGCATATTAGGAATTCAGGGAGAACCCTCCTGCTGCAGGTGATGCACATTAAAGGGAACTAATTAGAAACTCCAGTTAGCAACAAGACAGTAGTATATTCCTATATCTATTTTATTTGGATTGAACATGAAATATTGTCAGAACTGTTCAGTTGGCTTTCTTTAAGATTTTAGCCACCACTTCAGGATCTTTATAGTGTTGAGGAATAATGCATTTGTTTGTACCATCTGTTTACATAAAACTAGTTATTTTATTTGCCACTATCAGGGTTTCCATCAAAGGAACATTATATTTGTGCAGATTCTTTATTGTGGTCCATTAGTCTAATCAAATATTCAAATGGTTCCTGTCTGCAATCTTCTCAGGGACTTGCTTGGCTATTTCCCAGAGGACCGATGCTTCACTTAGTGGATAATCGTAATAGCTTCAGCCAAAAATTCAACATGTTCCATGATATTAAGTATTAACATTGAAACTTCAGTCTCAACAAATCTCTGATCGACAGATCAGGTTACATTGTTCTCTCTCCACTTCCATTTTTTGGCTTTATAGCATATATTAATTGCTTTGTTTGCGGATCATAATCTCTGTTAGAATAATCCTTTTATATATGTTGCGGTTATGGCTTACGACCCCTTTTTCCCCCCCCTAATCTTGTACCCTTCACTTGCTTAAGTTACCGAGAAAAATCTTATCTGGGGTGCCGAATATGTTCCGAAAACATGCAGCGGGGCTTGATTTGAAACCTCAATTTAGAATAAAGTATATTGTTATTACTTGTTGAATAGTTATTTTAACCTATCTATATTGACTTAAACTTTTAAAACAGTTAAAAATTTAATATGGCATCAAAACGGAAGGTCCTAAATTTCAATTTTCTAACTCCATTTTTTTGCAATTTCGTCTATTAATGGTTGTCTTCTCTGAAAATTTATAAAGCATGTGAAAATTTAATATTACCAAAATAAACTATGATATGCAATTTCACATTGTGCTGGAATGAAGAAAAGTTCTTCCATTGGGGGAAAAAGCTAAAGAAAGTTTGTGGGCAGAGAATAGAGACTGAAGAGGTTAGGACAGTTTCCAGTGAGCAGCAGGATCACAAATATATTACATTGTCGGCAAGTCCCGGTGTGCTGCTGATGGCCCTATCCTTTTGGCTGAAATTTGACGTCTACCAAATCTGAGCATTGAAGCAAGTGATCAATGTTTTAATGGGTCCAAGCTTTTTCATTCTTTTTCCTTTCATAGTACGAAAACTTGCCCCAAGTTGTATAGTATTCCACAATATTGTTCTTTGATCCCTAATATCATTTTTTGACACAAAATAAGGAATCCATTATTCATGTACGTTCTAAGATATGAACATAGAAGTCTTCTCAACTCAGTTGAGGTTAGTTATGATTTGTTTTTAGTTTCACAAACTTGGACATGCCTAATCACTTTGTGGAGGCGACGGATCCTCTGTCCTACTTTCTTTTCTTTTCTTCCAAGAAAATAATTTGACAAATATTCCCTTTTAAAATTGAGTATCTTTTTTTATTATTTATTTAATATAAATATAAAAATTTGAAAGTGCTTATCTTCTATCTTTAATCAAAAATATATTATCAAGTTATTCTTATTCTTATTATTGTAGTTTGTAGTGAGATGTGAATTTTTTGAACGAAAAAGTTTGTTTATGAAATTTGAAATGAAAAATGACATTTAATTTTAGATATTATGAAATAAAAGGTGTAAAATAAAATATGTTATCAGCCATACATGCGTTTTCTACTTTTGAAAAAATCCACTTCATTAATTATCAACCGACAAATAGGATTTTGCAAATAATCCTCCGGTTGCCGCTGAGATGTGTGGGCACGCAAGTTATTGCAGACCTTTCCGGGTAACTTTCATAGCTCGCAACATGCATAAGATATGGCTTCGGATTTGGACCATACCTGAACGGCGCCAATGGATATAATTATATTTTCCTTCGAAAATATTCATATTTATATTTTAGTTTGTACAAATTTTTTAACGTTTCTTTCACTCACCATCTTAAAAAGAAGTTACATTTCACTGAATTTCACCGTCTATTATATTATTTTTAATGATAATTTCTTAATTTAATTAAAATTAATAATATTTTTTAATTTTTAATCAAAGTCAAAAGTGGATATTCAATTCAATTTGAAACTGAATAAATAAAGCTAAAACTCAAGGGATAGGAAAACTAATTCATTTTTGTTTTTTAATGGACTGAGGAAAAAAAGAAAGAAAAGCTACGACTTTTAAACGGAACAAGATACTGATTCTTCCTCCCTATTCAAAATTTCAATTTCTTGATTGTTCATTGAGGGGGCGGAAAAGTTATATTCTCAATTCTCATTCTCAAATCCACCACCGCCACCGACCACTTTTCACATTCTCGGTCTCTCTCACACTCAATTGTTTTTTCCTTTTAACTTTCTTTTTTTTCTCAATAAAAGACATTCAAAATTAACCTTTTAAATTTGTAAAGCCTTTCAATAGAGTTTGTAGTTTTTAAAAAATCTCAATTATGTCTTTGGTGTTGACAAAATAAACAATTTTTAAATGAATTTATTGAAAGTTCATATTAAAATATTAAAATGATGGTTCTTGCCAAAAATTAGTACCACAATGTTTTAATGCATTTGGATGAAATTTTATGACAAAATGAACACATGGATTCTTATTTTTACAAAATTCGGGGATTAAATTGAAACTTTTGAAAAAGGACTTGATTTAAAAATATTAACATTTTGAGGACTAATTTATATTTTTACCCTTTCTTAATGATAATATAATAATCAAGGGACAGCAAATTATACTAATTATTCATTTATCGATTTAACCGCTCTCTAGAATATGCTTTATTTTCCCTTAAATTCTATCCACTTGTCAAACATGATTGCTTCAATGATAATCATCATCATCTCTTAGACAAACTCCACAAATACTAAACCCCCAATGTTTCTTTCAAAGTTTTAATTATAATAAAGTTGGTCATTAGCAACCTAATTCTATCCTAATTAGTCAAATTAAACCTCAGCAAATATAAATATGGCAGCTTCCAGGTCCATCACTGGAGTTTGCGTATTGGAAGCGGAACCATTTCTATCGACGTCGGCATTTCTCTCCATCTACGTTTGTCACTTTCAATCCTCAGATAGCGCCAAGTTGAGATCTTTCTACATGCTTCAAAAATCAAAACTATATCAGCTTCTTGTGATCAAAAGGAATTGTTTTATTCTTATGTGATTAGGATTTTCTTTAATAAACTTATATCATTAAAGAACTTAAGCTTAAGCAATAATTAGAGAATTTTAATTGTCATACTAATTTGACAATTAGACTATATTTGTGCATTTTTTTTTAAAATCTCTTTTCTCAACCTTCCAAAACTAATTTTTGCCTCTAAAATTTCCTTTACAATTAAAGTTTGAAATATCTTCTTCGTGTATAGATCCCATGTATAGACAAACAATACTTTTTAATGATTTGTTTTATTAAAAAAGTCATATTTTCAAACAATTTATTAATTATAACTTATACATTTTATAATATTTATTAATAAATATAAACCTAAAAAAATCATATCAATCTTTTAATTCTCTTCCAAAATTTTATTATCCGAACAGAATAATCATACTTCTCATGTCCAAAAAAGGGGGGCAAAAAACACACTAGAGCTTCACTTAATGGTAGATTTATTTGTTTTCCTTTTATTTTTGTCTTTTTCTTCAAAAGCAACTCCCACCACTTTAGGGTTCACCGCCATCACTTGCAAGCGCATTTTTCATACAGAATCATGTTAAAATTAATATATTTCAATCTCTCCATAAATATAATTTGAATAATTTTATTTTTATCTTAAAATATAATTTGTTTTATGAATTTTATAAATATTTTACCTTTGACTTCTAATATTACTCTTATTTATTTTTATCTCTCATCTCAACTCATTTTTATTTTTAAGACAGCTTTTACTCATATAGTGGCACTAATATAGGCTTCCTTTTTTTGATAATTTCAAATTATAGTTCAATTTCTTTATTAAGTGTGTTATTTAATTTTTATTTACCTAAAATACTCATATTCAGCACACTTTGTTATTATAAAACTTTTTTTCAAACTATTAGAATAATATACATTAAGTTAAATATTTTATTTTTTATAGATAGTTACACAATTTTTCATACACTTTAAACCAAATTTGTATACATTTTTACATATCTAAATGTAAATTTGATCAAATTTTAAATGCAATGTGAAAGGATAAAATAGTAAGAACAAGAAAATATTTTACAATTTAACAATATTAACTATGTTTTCTTAATATATGTGAAAATGTCTACTTGTCTATCTTTGGTGGGACAAAAAGAGTATATTTTATTCTTCCCAAAACAAATTTTAGTTTCTTTTTCTTATTTTTAAGACATAATAATTAAGAAAATTTTAGAAAAAAATTTATTGATTTATGTAAAAGTGAATCCAAAGATTTCTATTTTTGAAGAAAATGAGTGCAATTTTAACTTACCATAAAATTCTAACACTAAAGCCACTATAAAAAAAAAAAAGAAAAGATATGGATGTGAAGACTCAATCTTAAATTTACAATATCAATTTTAAGCGAAATAAAAACGATTAATTTGATTTTTGTAAATTCAAATACATACAGAATTAGGCAAAATTCAATTACCATAATTAAAAAGGTTTGTTTTCAAAAAAGAATAAGAATTAAAAAGGTTTATTGCACCTTAATTGGGTTCAAATAACAATCAAATGGCTCCTCATTCACTTGAAAGTTGAATACAAAATAGCCATCCACCAGCACACAAAGAAGAGATAAATTTAGATTGAGAATGTCAACTCAGAAAAAATAATTGGTGGAACTTCAGTTTGCTGTTATGATCAGCAGTTGTCACGAAGAAAGACTGGAGAAAACTTGAGTGGTTGTATTTCTTCATAATCGTCTGTCTATTTGAACGGGAGTCATCATATGCCTATGGTGCCTAACTAAATTAAATGAAAAATGAAGAAATTAAATACTAAAAGAAAAGAAAGTGAGTGAAGAGATGGACTATGTCGGCCAAATTTGTACTTATCTTTAAGGTTGATCGATCAACGTGGCGGCCGTGCCCAGACGACAGACTAGCAGCCAAGTAGGAAACCCCTTAATGCGTGCTGTCTATGCACTCCTCTATCATAAAGATTAGATTACAATTTACACATTATTATTAATTATTATTATTACCCTTCCTTTCTTTCTCTTCTCTCTCTCTCTCTCTCTCTCTCTAGTCTATATAAGCATCACATATAGATAGATGAATGTTTTTTGTTTTGTATCCATATACATTTCCACCTCCATATAAATTTGACAGGTCCAGTTAAAGCAAGCTTTTCCTTGGAATGGACGGTTTAATGTTATAGATAGAATCTTCTCCTCGGTTCTTGATTGTGTCTCAAACAACAATAGAGAAAATTGATCAAGAATTATTATAAAAGGGGGTAGGTTTCGTCGTTAATTTTTTGCTTTTGATGATGGATGGAGGATGCTGTTCTACTGCAGAGAAAAGGAAGCAAAGGGAAAATAATCAGCAACAGGCGGAGAAACGTTACAGAGGAATAAGGATGAGAAAGTGGGGAAAATGGGTGGCCGAGATAAGAGAGCCCAATAAAAGGTCAAGAATATGGCTTGGTTCTTACTCTTCTCCGGTGGCCGCCGCCCGTGCCTACGACACCGCCGTCTTCTATCTTAGAGGCCCCACTGCTAGGCTTAATTTCCCCGATTGCATAGTTGAAGGCGGTGAATTGCGTGACTTGTCTGCTGCTTCTATTCGCAAGAAAGCCGCCGAAGTTGGAGCCAGAGTTGATGCCCTTCAAAGTTCACTCCATGCTTCCTCTGAATCCAAGTCTCCCCGGGTTGAGAAGCCCGACTTGAATGAATATCCCAGCCCGGAAAGTTTGGAGGACAACTGAAGAAATTAAGGAAGATTTTCTTTTTTCTCCGATCGGAAGATTTAGAGAAAGGCTGGACTTGGAGAGGAAAGTTAAACGGCCATAAGCGGCTGCGGCAACACCATCAAAATTTATTAAATAGAAATCCATAGTTGTTGTAATCTATAGTATGGTATAACTGCTGCAGTTCTAGAAAAATTCTTAATTATTGGAATATCAAATGCTTTCAGAAGTATAATCCGAAGGGATTATATACATATATGATCATCATGTTCAGCTTCATAGCTCTTCAAATTTCAAGAAGATTAACAAACAATAGTATTTAATTAGTCCTGAATCCTTTTTCTTTCTCCTTCAGTATTATTATGATAATAATAATTATTATCCCTCCTCTTTTTCTTCTTGTGTGATATATGATTTCATTTGATACAGTAGTATAGTACTGTTCTATTGAGTGTGTGAAGAAACAGACCGGTATGGCCTACATTCAGTTGCCATAGAAAAAAAGGATAAGAAGAAAAAACAAAAAAGATAAAAAGTGAGAAACAGGTAACCGGTATTTTGAAGTCCAGTGGACACTAGACAATATCAAACACTTACTAAATAGAGGGTGAGAAAGAGAGAACAGTAAGATAGAAAGAGAGAAGATGAGGACATTGCAGGTTCTTCAGCTTAAGCTTTAGTGGTTTGAGTCGCCATCACCAGTTTGGTGGTGGGAGCCGAGGATTTGGAAAGGTTTGTTCTGTAGTGGTCGTGAATGCGGTAGTGACGGAGTGCATATTGATCGGGAGGTGGGCGATGACTAATATCATTTGTAAGGGGTTTTTTTTTTGGTTTTTTTTAATGTAAAGCTTATATCTCCAAATATTTTTTTCAAGGTCTATGATCTTTACATATGCATGGACCGACCAGAGAAGATGTACTCGTATTTATTTATGGTAGCCAATTGGGAAAACGTAGTTTAGACTTGGCTGAAAGAATTTATTCTCAACAATAGTATATAAATTCTCACACCAATTTTGTTATTAATTACATTAGTAATAAAGTAATTTTATTTTTATTTAATTTTCAACGAAATAAATACTGTATTTGAATTTTATATTTCAGTGTTCCTGGCTATTGCTTCAAATTTCGTTCTTTTGGGACTTATTTTCGCATTTTTACAAATGCACTTAGCATTTTATATGGAGTTTTCTACCATCTGATTGAAAAAAAATGCTCCTTTAATTACTTTAATTGAATTAAATGAAATAGTGCATTAAATGTTAATTGAATAATAATAATAAAAAAAATGAAATAGTTCCTTTAATTGAAATTAAATGTCACGATTTTATTTTTGAAATGTTCAAAATAAAATTTTGACCAAATTTATAGGTGGAAAATGCTCTTTTGCAATTAGCTGTAAGTAATTTAACTTCACACCTAATTCTTGGCTATCTCACAAAATAAAGTTTATTTAATTTATACTTTTTGAAAGATAGTCTTGCGTTAGGAAAAAAATTGCAAAAACTTTATGTCAAAGACGCATCCTATTTTCTATTACGTTATTTTTCTGAAAGGGATTTAATAATACTAAACTCAAAATAAATCTTCCACTTGGCTGTGCTTAGAATATTGTGAGTCTTTTTCTTCTTCTTTTTTTTTTGGAAGAAAATGATTTCTTATGAATAATTTGAGAGTGACTGTTTTTGTTGGGCACTCGGATTTTCTATCCGTACACAGCAATTAAAAGCACAAGGCGGTGCTTTATCACATATTTTCTTTCACTGGCCGGCTGTTTATACATGCTAGTAAGACTTTATTCAGGAAGAGAGCTTGGTTTTGTTTCTCTCTCTCTTTTTTTCCTTTTTGTTTTTTCTGGGAGTGGGGAGAGAGGGCGGGGAAGAAAGGCACCGGGGGATGGTTGCCCATGCAACAGATAAAATATAAATGGTCGGTATGACTAATAAAAAGAACTAGGCAGAATATGCCACTTTCAAACACTCTCAAAATAGACCATTAGATATGAGTATTAAAAATTTGGGTGTTGATTACTTTTTTCACATATACTTCCATTGTTGTAATCAGCATCAATTTGACAATTTGACTCTTTTTTGCATATAGTCAGTGCACTAAAAAGTTTGCAAAGCATATTGAAATCTGAGACAGGTACATAAATGGACTTTCCAAATATAAAGTATAAGATGAAAATCAAGCATTGTTAATCTGGAAACTCTTATTTACTTAGTAGTGCCAATGCACCAATGCTGGAAAAGAATCCAATCGAGATATGACTCCATTCCAATCACCCGCCGCCGCCCACCACCTAAGTGGTTCGACAAGAAAGATACCATAGTTTTAATGAATATATGACCTAAAATTGTAATATCCAGCAGTTCATAGCCAGTATATTACATATATTGGAAGACAGTACAGAATATGGTTGACTGGTAATTTAACTCAGCTTAAGAAATCATCTGCAAAGTGGAAACTTTATATTCAACAGGTTGTCAATCGCGTTGTAAGCTCAGTTTGAACTCTAATAATTAGTTTAGAATATTATGAACATACCTCAATTTGAACACGTTACTTTTAGCTAACTTCCTTTTATCTAATTGTACAAGATAAACTAATAAATATATCTAGGTGGTCCAGAGACAGTTTACACATTGCAACCTCACCAAATAATTGACAAATCCTGCTATAACATTACCTGGCCATTTTTGTCTGTACATGTATGTGTGTTTTGCAGAATCCAAAATGGCAGGGAGTCAAACCAGTCAAGGGAAAATTCAGATCAGAAACAAGCAAACATATTCCAGCTGAAAATATTGAATATAGTTTTCAATAGAATTCACACCTAATGGTATGAAAAGAGTACTATACTGATAGCTGAAAGATTTTTCTTTGGAAGGTTATAAAAAAGCGGTATAATTTTGGTGCTGCACATTGAATATTCATCAAACAGCTTTTTATTTTCCTTGGCTGCAGTTTATTTCCTAGTATGGAGATCAACCCGCAGTGTTTCTTCACGGAAACTAAAAACTAGTACTTCATAAGAGTATGAACTACCAAAGAAAAACTATGAACTAACAAATACCACAATAAAACTATAAACTAATTAGGTGACAAATTTACGCTCAGATAATAGATCATTCTATCTAGGACAATGCCTGGCAATCAGTTCAGTAAGAAAATCTTCAGATTAAAAGAGCAACACTTGACAAGAAGAAAAGGAATCACAATTTAAAACATTCAAATACTGGCCCCTGTCCAGACTTAGACATGTATTGTGGACCATAATACATTGTATTATATTAATTTTCTTCCTCCTGAATTAAAAATATGCCACTTGATTATGAAAACATTTGCAAATAAGGGACCGAAAGCAAATGTTTAAATGTAGCTTTGAAAGTAGTTGTTTTGATGTATGACCAAAAGCCAGCTAGAAAAGTGGAAACAAATTACAGTTATGTAACCTTAAAAGCAGCTTCAACACAATTCTTGAACGCAAAAGACTTTATCAAAGCTTTGGTTTTCTGGTAAGGATAGCATAACTAGAACTGTTCTTGGTAATTATACACCGAAGAACAGCCATAAAATAAGCCCCTAACATAGAAATAACTTTAAATAATGTCAGGGCAATTGAATTATTGAAATTCAACATGTGATATATACCCTTAAAGCAGCTTCAACACAATTCTTGAACGCAAAAGACTTTATCAAAGCTTTGGTTTTCTGGTAAGGATAGCATAACTAGAACTGTTCTTGGGAATTATACACCAAAGAACAGCCATAAAATAAGCCCCTAACATAGAAATAACTTTAAATAATGTCAGGGCAATTGAATTGTTGGAATTCAACATGTGATTTGAGTGTTATGTGTGTTGTGGTTGGTAATTTAAAATGGCTGTCAAGTTTGTTGTAAGTCTATATATAAGTTCTTTTATAAGTTATATGCATCAATTTATTCAAGATGTTGTCCTATACTTTTAACATAAATCAACACCAGAACTTCATAACCAAACAAATACTAAAATGTACCAGAGTAGGGTCCATGAATGACTTCAATCGTGCAATAAACATGCGAAATTATAAATAAATAAAATAATAATAAAACACATTTTATCCACAGCAACGTTTCTTTTCATCCCAAGGGGCTAAAATATGGAACAGTTACTGACTAAATTAAAGGTAAACAAAATCACTCCCTATTCAAACTGGAATAAGCAAGTAAGAAAACTACTTTCCAGAAAGGAGACTACAGAGTATGTCCTATTTGTATTGACATACATCAAGCCTACATCAATTCTCTGCAACTATATATACAGGAAGAGAAAGACAAATGAAAACATCTATGATAAGGAAAAAATAGTGACGAATAAATTGATTCAGAAAGCCTATGGCAAATATCGGGTATATAATTGACCAAATACTTCATTATTACGACTTGGCTAAAAATCCAAAGGACTTGGAAAATGTATTCCCCGAATAGCATAAACTAAAGCTGATACTTTACTTGCAAGTAGGCACAGGTATCATCCAGAATTAGCTCTGTCCCCTTTCAATGGAAATCAGCCTAGAACGTGATTTTCAAACAGAAATTTCAAACCAACAGTCATTTAAGATTAAAATTGAATAAGGAATCTGCTTCCTAAATAGTGTGTGAGAGTTCATTTGAGTCCATTAGTACACAGACACCATTCAGTAGCATTTGGCTTCAACCACTCCCAGCTAAAGTATATTACTATCTTTATCATCAGTGAGAACCTAGACCTTTCATGTACTCAACATTGAAGACAACCCCCAAAATATACTTCTAAATACTAAAACCAAGGTATGAAAAACATTTCAATACATGAACATAGCAAGTATTTAAAAGAGGATTTTAGCATATTATTACTCTTCAATTACAATAAGGGACATCCACGGGGAAAGGCTGAAAGGATAATGAAAGATTATAAGCAGAAATCAAATACCGTGTATGTATCTAATCCCTTTCAAGCCGCATCTTTAAGTGCAAAAATTTGGTCTTGATCGTGGAACAGAAACAGAAGGGGGCAAAAGGTAAAGGAAAAGTTCCATTTTCCAATCTAAATATGCCTAAGAAGAAATCAATTTTTGTCATTTAAACAAAATCCTCAATATCATTTTATATACATTGAAACCTCCACTTCTCACCAATCCTAACAGGCATAATATCCAAATATTCTCCCCTATTCGGTAAGACTTCCTCCTTACTCATTCTTTGTCGGTTCCATGTCTTTAGATAATTCCCAACTGGAACCGTATCCAATGCATAGACAGATTATAGCCATACCATAGTTTTTCAAAGTTACGGGATGGGAATTTCCTGTAATCCTGCTCAAGAAGTTGGTCTGGTCCACTTACTATCTCATTGTTTTATTATTTTGTGGGTAAGCACTGAAATTAAAAAATCACAGCCACATAATTGTCAAGCTGGATATCATTAAGAGTTCGGGAAAAGATCAAACTTATTCTTTTTATTGATGAGGACAAATGATGTGTCCATCGGTTGAATATGTGGTAAAAACATTGAGAATATATACCATGCTATAACAAAATTCAAGGACAACATGACAGCAAGCATCTCATATGAATTTTCACCTTGTATCAGATCAGAATTGGACACTATAAACACAAGCTGCACTTTAACAATGATCTTCTATGTACAGAACAATAAGGATTCAGTAAGATGATCTTTAAAAGGCCTCTATAGCTTACTCCATTCCTAGCAACTAATCTGCTAACAAAGTTAGAAATGAATTACATGACATGGTACAATTGAGATATGAGTAGAACATCATTACGAAGCACAAATTCAGAATTTTATGGTCAAAGAATGTAACTTTCCATTCAAGATACCAAAATCACTGGGGTGGAGTATTCCAATTTCTATTAATAGTGCGAATAAGATAAGTATGCCTAAAAAGTCATTCAATCTTATGCAAAATAAGCTCCAAATGAAGACATCATATTATGCCAAGAACCCAACTCAAACAGAAAGTCCCGTTCAAGCACAGATGCCAAAAGATATGGAGATTCTAAGCCCATCAGTTGCATGAATACGGGAATCTAGCACATCATCCACATGAATCACATTGCATTAACGGGATTTACACAGTTAATTTAATTTCTTGAAAATTCATCATACTCATGAAACAGAAACAAGAATTCTACTCTGGCATGCACTGAAAACAAAAGGCATTGGAAGAAATAACAAACTAGAACAGAAATGTGGTACAGTTTCTGTGCAATCATCACACATACCTAGAGAGAACCTGTTGGAGCAGAAGCAACATAACAGCTGCCTCACAGCCCTCTAAACGGAAGAACCAACAACTTTCCCCTGATGGATGGAAATTGGAAACGCCAGAGGAACTTTAACGATGTCGTTTTAAAATAGGCCCAAGTCTTCTTGTGGAAAAATTGAATTGGTGTCATGGTTGCTTTGGTTTGTTTCGATTTAAAACATTTTTCAAAATAAATTAAAAGTTTCGCTTTGGATTTGAGCGTTTTCATGCTAAAGAAAAAAATTTGGTTCAGAAAGTTCGAAATCAAATTAGATCATTCAAAATCTCAAAGTATCATTTTACTTTGTGTTTTGTTAATTTATTTTAGTTAGTTTTGTATCTTTTCTACTAAACTACTGTCATACCGTGTATAAAATAAAAACATTAATAAATAAATAAAACACGTCATGCTTTGGATCGAAGAATGAAGATTTTCAAAAGAAAATATTTTTTTTATTTTGGAATTTTTTTATCAAAAGGGATCAAGTGTATTAATATAGCAAAAAATTGTATATTATGCAGTTACATAAATGTAATTGTAGATGTGACTAACTATCTATAAAGAACTAAAAAGAAAAAAAATGAATAATATAATTCCTTGTTAGTACCAAAACACATAAAATAGTTTGCCGAAAAATATATTTTTCTTTAGAGTTGTTGGTCAGGTTAATAGTTATTTTTACTAAGATTCACTCATGCGTTGTAGTGCCGGTCAAAAAATATGTACAATTCATATTAGGAAGAATATGAATTCATACTACTTTTGACTTGGTGCAATTTCAAATCTCATGAAGAGAGTATTCACTCTGATATTCACACAGGGAATAAGTCGGAGATTCCAAAATTTGGCGTTCCCAAAGCATCTTGTTGGTCTTAAGTTGATCATGGCTAAGGAACCAGAGAGTAAGAGAGGCTTGAAAAAGGCCTCTGAATTTCCAAATCTTTTTCCAGTTGAAAGAACTGTTCTCCATAGAAGGTTCAGTAATGTGAGAATAAGCTGAACCCACATAAAAAACACCAATGCTAGAAGCTTCCCATACTGACCAATCAATGTCATCCTGATTTAGGTGAAATTGATCACTTAGCTTTTTTTAGAGTATTCATTGACGGATATTACTCGAGAAGATGTTCGTTCCACCAATCATGCACCCAAACGTCAGATAAAGGTTTTAGTAACCAATTAGGTGGGATAGATTTCAAGTAGATTTCTTTTAAGTCTTGATCAATGCTCCATCTCCCACCTTCCAACGAAAAGTAGTGTGAACAGCATTAATATAAGTCTATGTGATGCCTTTCCAGGTAGAGGAACATTGTGATCCCGAAGTAACACCTTCAAGACCTCTAAATCCTCTGTATTTAGCATGAAGAAGCTTGGCCCAAGGACTTTCAGACTCTTTCATCAATCTTTATTCCACTTTAGCCAAAAAAGCCTTGTTAGTTGTTGCCAAGGTTCAAAGACCTAAACCTCCAAGAAGTTGAGGTTTACATATGCCTTTCCAAGCCAGAGTATGGAGAGATTTTTTGCCATCATAGTCTCCCCAAAAAAAAAAAATCTTGATTGATTTTCTCCATTTCCTTAATAACTTGAGCAGGAATCTTCATAGACTGCATAAAATGTTGAGGTATGAGAGAGGTGACTGACTATATCAAATTCATCTTTGCAGCATGAGATAGAAATTTAGACTTCTATCCATTGAGTTTATGATGGAGCTTGGAAAGGAGAGGAGTGAGCATGTCCCTTGTAATTCTCCCATGAATGAGAAGTACACCAAGATAGGTACCAAGATTTCTTGTCAGAGGAATATGAAAATTGACACTAATTGAGTTTGCTGTGGTATTTTGAGTATTAGGTGATAACCAAATCTTTGATTTAGAAAGATTAACCTTTTGTCTTGAAATGTTGCAAAAATGATCCAAAATACCTTCAATGAGGATTGCCTGTTGGGATGAAGGTTCTCCAAATAAAAGAAGATCATAAGTAAAAAAGAGATGAGATAGCCCAATATCCGAGCGAGATGCCTTGGCTGGTTTACACATTTTATCTATAACCGCACTATGAATCATTTGCCCCCACACTTCCATACAAATAACAAAAAAATATATACAAAACTCTAATACAACATTTCATTTATTTTGGAATTTATGAAAATCGAATCAAATCAAACTAATACAATGCTAAAACAAAAACTCTAATTTTATTTTACTTAGTTTAGCCATTTGTTCAAGTAATATTAATATAATAAGTATTAAGAAATCACATATAAAAAAGATAATTATATACGTAATATGTATAAGTAACTATAAACATGTGTATTTGATATATAAAAATATTTATATATAAATATCATGTAAATATAGCAAATAGTTTAATATGTGTGTGTTTATTCTATCAAATGCAATTTCTTTCTTCATCTCCATTATTGCTTATTCTCTTTTTAATCCCCCCATCCTTGTTTAACCAAGGAATCCCATTCCTAGACCCGCTGTAACTCGAATTTTGTCATCCCTAGTTATATATCGCAGATAAGAAGACGAATTTCATCCATATTAATTTTGAAAGGTTTGCTTATTCTTTTAAAAAATTTAATGCAAAGCTTGCTAATTGATAACTGACACTACAGGAAAATCATGTTTTTTCCACCAAATTTACCGACGGATATTTCGGTCTGAAATTTGAGACGGATTTTAGACAGAATATCGACGGAAAGTACGTTTGACCGGACGTCTAAAATCAGTTGCTATTTTTCGACCACTTTCCGACTAAAACGTGCTAGTTGATAATTAGTTGGTAGATTTTCCACGCATTTTCGACTGAAATTTAAAATGTAATATATATTAGTTAGGGAAAAAAATTAAAAATATCCGTAAGTAATTCGTCACAATTTAGCGATGGATTTCCGACAGAATTTATTTAACAAATTTTTAATTTTTTTTGTCATGTAAGTCCAATTTCCGTCTATAATTAGTTGATAATCAAAGACTGATTGCCGACGGAAGTTGCATTTTTATTTTTTTAAAAATTGTGAAAAATGAAAAATATTCAGTAGCAAATCCATCTGTAATCCGTTTCCAATACAAATATTTTTTTCCTCAGCTTTTCCCTCTAATCTAAATAATTGTAGTTTTTTATTATTTCCTATACAGTTAGTTTATGAATATCTCAATTTAGGCTTATAACATTTAAAAACAAATCCTAGTTAAAAAAATAAGTTTCAAATTTTATTAATTAATTTGTATATACAATATGTGCATATGATTGTGTGTGACAACATGACTATTATAAAAAATATTTATAACATATACCATAAGATTGAAATTGACGTTATAGAATATGAAATTTTAATTTGCCAAATGATAAACAATTCAAATGAGCATCATAAGTCATAATTAATGTAATTATGCTCTCCAAAATCTTTGATGATTGATTTGAAATCCTCATTTATTTAAGTTATGTTCTTTAAAATTGAAAATGTCCTAAATTGTAATTAAGAGTATAAGTATTCAAGATTTATTAATTGATTAGTTAGGTAGTGTTTTAGAGAGTCAATATATACACACACAACAATCATATATGTATATATAATTGTGTGTGATAACATGACTATTGTAAAAAGTTTTTATAATTTATATCGTAAGATTAAAATTGATGTTGTATAAATTGAAATTTTAATTCATTAAGTAAATAAAAATTCAACTGAGTATGGTAACTAAAGTAATTATGCTCTTTATATTGTTCATTTTCCCAATTTGTAATCCGATTTGTTATTTGACTTATAATTTATTCAAGATGGAAATGTTATTTATTAATTTAAAAATTAATGCATATTGGCGATGGATTCCCGACGGAAATTTGATTAATTATTTTAAAAATTAATAGATATTCCCGACGGATTTGTGATTATTTTAAAATTTAATCAATATTGGCGACGTATTCTCTACGGAAATGTGATTTATTATTTTAAAAATTAATAAATATTGGCGAGGAATACCCAAAGGAAATGAGATTAATTATTTTTAATGCATATTGGCGACGGATTCTCGACGTAAATGTGATTTATTATTTTAAAAATAAATAAATATTCCCGACGGAATTTCGACGGCATTGTGATTAATTATTTTTTAAATTAATAAATAGTATCGACGGATTACCGACGGAAAGTTAAAATTTTTAAAAATTAATAAATATTGGCGACGTATTCCCGACGGAAATGTGATTTAATATTTTAAAAAGTAATAAATATTGGCGACGGATTCCCGACGGAAATGATATTAATTATTTTTAATGTATATTGGCGACGGATTCCTGACGGAAATGTGATTTTATTATTTTTAAAATTATTAAATATTCCAGAAGGATTTTAAACGGAATTGTGATTAATTATTTTTAAAATTAATAAATAGTATCGACGAATTACAGACGGAAAGTTAAAATTTTTAAAAATTAATTAATATTGGCGACGGATTATCGACGGAAAGATGAAATTTTAAAAAAATTAGTAAAACTTATCGACGGATTGCCGGCGGAAATGTGATTTTATTATTTTAAAAATTATTAAATATTCCAAACGGATTTTAAACGAAATTGTGATTAATTATTTTTAAAATTAATAAAGAATAGCGACGGATTACCGACGGAAAGTTAAAATTTTTAAAAATTAATTAATATTGGCGACGGATTATCGACGGAAAGATGAAATTTTAAAAAATTAGTAAAACTTATCGACGGATTCCCGACGGAAATGTGATTTTATTATTTTAAAATTTATTAAATATTCCGGACAGATTTTAAACGGAATTGTGATTAATTATTTTCAAAATTAATAAAGAGTAGCGATGGATTACCGACGGAAAGTTAAAATTTTTAAAAATTAATTAATATTGGCGACGGATTATCGACAGAAAGATGAAATTTTAAAAAAATTAGTAAAACTTATCGACGGATTCCCGACGGAAAAATAGTCAGATGAATTAAAAAATGGTTTTTTCCCTAATTTTTCTTTCTTCCTCATTTCCCCTATTTTCTTCCTCACCTCTGTTCTCTGTCTAGCCGGCCACTCACTGTCTTTTCTTCCTCATTTCTGCCTGTCCTTCACTGTCGCGTCTCTCTGCCTCTACCTGCCCTCACTGTTGCGTCGCTGCTGCCTCTGCCCGTTGATATCGTCGCCTCGTCTCGGCGGCTTGCTGTTGTCGCTGAGTATTCCAGTGGTGCTCTAAAGTTCCCTTACGCGTACACCTACTAATTCGACATAAATTAAAAAAGGTATTTCATCAAGTCCTGTGATGAAGAAATTATCAAAAATTGTTTGAATTTAGTTCAGGGCAGAGGAGCGACAAGTCCTACTAATTCTACGCGTACACGTAGAATTTCTTCATCACGCTTACTCAATTTATCGTTTGTTAATTTCCTGAACTTTTTTTATTGTGAAATTTTGTTATCTCATCTTAACAATATTCTTATCCACCAAACAGTAAGTTCTTAACGCTTACCCTACAATGGCATCTCGTTTGTTAATTGCTACTATAATTATTTTGTGAAATTATTTGGATTCAGTCTATTTTTGGCTCTCAGGCTCAGCCCTATATTTTCTGTTTGGTGACTTTATTTGCACAGGTAGTAGGTTGGTAAGTGTATTGACCATTATAATATTTTCAGCCAACAAAGAATTTGAGTATAAAAGAACAAAATAAAAAAGAGGGATATATATCAAGAAGCATAGACAGCTAGCCTCTTAAAATTTCTAAGACTCCTTGATGGATAAATATTTGCATCTTTGAGCTATCTAAGTGTATGATATATTCCCTTGCTCTGCCTTTAATAATATGACATCAGAGAATTTAGGGTTTGTTTAATTTCACCTAATGTGTTCATATGGTCCCCCAATTATTGCATAAATCAATCTCGATTTGATTTCAAATTTTAAATAAACTTGAGCTCAAAATATTTGATTGGTAAATATGTTAGCACAATAATTAATAAAGTTGTCGTTTTTCCTTTCTTCTTCAAGTCCCTTTTTATTTTAATCTTTATTCATTTTGGTTAGTCAACCATAAGATTTAAAGTCAAGTTTAAATTTGAGCAAGAATAGTTTTCCCTGTCTTTGAATTAGGCTCAAATATTTGAATACAACATTCAAAATGAAAAATCTAAATTCAATATTGAATTACAAATGGAATAAATTTCCAATCTTTGAAGTAAGGTCAAATTTCTGAAATAAGAAAACACTATTTATACAAAGAGTCTCAACTTAACAATATTTTCCTTATTTCATGTTGAAAAATAATAGTGTAGGGATAAATTTTTCTACCAGAATCACCATTTGTCAGTCTTTGTGTATTTTTCGCAGTTGAAAAATATTTTACAAGTATAAAAAATTAAAACCAAAGAATATGGATATATTTAATGAATTGAAAATAGTTAACGGTCACTTTTCCCTAAAATTTTATTTTCCTCAAAAATTATAATTTTATCTAAAACATCTTACTTGTCAGATGTTTTAATGCATGGATGTCTCGATTTTAACAGTGCAGCTACTATAAATTGTTTTAAGTTTCAAATATCTAATACATAATTACAACAAACTTTAGTTTGTTGCGAATCATTCCTTGCATAATTGCTATTTTATAATAGTAATAATAAACGTCGTCATATAATATAGACACTATGAGTAAGTTGACACTCCTGAATTTCCTTACCAAATCGAGTATCCATCTTGGATTTTGTAGGAAGATAGGAATGTGAAAACAAATTTAAATTCCCAGACTGAAAAATTATTCAGTAGTTTTTTTCCTTTTGTTTTTGAAAAAATCTATGATTATTCAAAAACTTTTTTCTTTTGGTATTATTCCTTCGTCACCTTTTATAAGACATTAATTAGAAGTCCATTTTACACACGTACTTTAGGTAGGTAGGTTGTTCTATGGAGACATGCATTGAGAGCCTTCAATTCTTTTACATCATTTCAAATTCTAAAATAATTGAGGAACAAAGAGAGACATGATTCCAAAAACATAAACAATCAAGCAAATAAAATGAATGCCTTTGTCTCGTTACTTTTTTATGTAAATAAATAGTGCATTGTTCTTGTGTTCTATTAATAAATTCTTATGGCTTATGTATTGATTCTGTATTCAAAAGAAAATTGCATTATTGAACCAGTTAATTCTATGCATTTGAAGAGTTTCTTGGTCTTACTGGTATTATTGAAATTATAATTGGGTGTTGGTTTTCACTTTATTTTATATTAAAGATTTAAATTATATAGAGATTAATTAAATATCATTAAGCAAATTATAGTATCGTCGTATTTTAAAAACTATTAACATTTCTTCTAATTATTGATAGATGGATGACCGTAATTGGATGTATAAGAGACATGTACAAGGTGTGAAAGGAATTACAATTAAGTTTGAACAGGGAGTTGAAGGATTCATTAAATTTGCAGCATCGAATGCACGATTTCCAGCAAACATTCGATATCCGTGTTGTAAATGCAAGAATTTGAAACATTTATCTCCGGAATAAGTTGAGGATACACTTGTATAGATGGGGATTTGTGACAAATTATCATCAGTGGACTTGTCACGGTGAAACTTCGACTTCTCAACCTACAATGGCATCATCGAGCCAACTAAGAACCCTTCTGAGATCCATCTCATATAGTAGAATGCGAGATGCGATCTTAGATGCTGCCGGGCCTATCTTTAACTTGGAACCACCGTTATCTCAATTTCGGGCTGAAATTCCTAATCCTGAGGCTCAAAAGTTTTATGATATGCTCAAAGCTACAGATACACCAATTTTTGAAGGATGTTCCAACCATTCTCAGTTGTCGGTTGTTTCTCGATTACTTAATATTAAGTCCGAGAACAATATTTCTGAAAAATGCTTCAACCAATTGACACAAGCTTATGAAGGAGTTGTTGCCAAGCGACAATAAACTTCCTGATGACTTTTATCAAACTAAGAAGTTAGTTTCTGGCCTTGGTTTGTCGGTGCAAAAGATAGATGTTTGTTTGAATGGTTGTATGTTGTATTGGAAAGATGATGATGCTTGCAATGTTTGTAAGTTGTGTGGGCATGCACGTTACAAGCCAAACAAGAAGATTGCAAAGAATAAACAACAAAAAGACGTTTCATACAAGAAGATGTATTACTTTCCATTGACACTTAGGTTGCAGAGGCTCTATGCTTCTGAAACCACTGCTAGACACATGAGGTGGCATGCAGAGAGTGAATCGGAATCAGGATTGATGATTCATCCAAGGGATGGTGAAGCTTGGAAGCATTTTGATCGGTGTTATCCTGAATTTGCTAAAGAGGTCCGAAACGTGAGGCTTGGTTTGTGCACTGATGGCTTCTCACCATTTGGTTTGTCAGGAAAACAATACTCATGTTGGCCAGTTATTTTGACCCCATATAACTTGCCACCATGGATGTGCCTCAAAGATCCAGTTATGTTCTTGACAATTATCGTCCCTGGCCCGAAAAATCCAAAGAACAAATTTGACGTATACTTACAACCACTTGTTGATGAGCTAAAACATCTATGGGGTGATGGAATCCCATGTTATGATATATTCATGAAACAAAATTTTCAGTTACATGCTTCACTTCTTTGGACAATTAATGATTTCCCTGCATATGGGATGTTGAGTGGATAGAGCACAGCAGGTAGATTAGCATGCCCATATTGTATGGATAATTCAAAGTCATTCTATTTGAAACATGGTGGCAAGATGTCATGGTTTGATTGCCATTGTCGTTTCTTGACGATGGATCATCCATTTAGACGGGATGTGAGGTCATTCCTTTGTGATAGGGGCCGCAAATTATCTACTACGATTCTACGTCCTACAGGATTAGGGATATGGAATAGGGTTTGTCATTACCCTATGATCTTAGAAACAGGCACAGAACTTGGGAAGAATGAAGGTAGAGGAGTTACCCACAATTGGTCAAGAAGGGGTATCTTCTGGGAATTACCATATTGGAAAACTAACTTGATACGTCATAACATAGATGTGATGCACAATGAGAAGAATGTGTTTGATAATGTCATCAATACTGTTTTGGATGTAAAGGGAAAAACAAAAGATAATATAAAGGCTCGTCGTGACATCAAGTTATATTGTAATAGGCCAGAGCTATGTGTTGAAGAAGTTTCGAAAAATGAAAGGGTGTCCATGCCAAGGGCAATCTACACATTGACAAATGACCAAAAGAGGGTATTGATTGAGTGGGTGAAAGAATTGCGTTTTTCCGATGGCTATGTTTCTGATCTTGGGAGATGTTGTGATCTTAAAGAATTGAAGTTCTCTGGGATGAAAAGTCATGATTGTCACGTATTTATGGAGAGACTCCTACCAATTGCATTCAAGGAACTTCTTTGCACAAATGTGTGGAGTTTGTTGACAGAATTAAGTCTTTTTTTTAGAGACTTGTGTGCTCCAAAGTTGACAGTTGATCATATGAAACAATTGGATAATGAAATTCCAGTTCTTGTATGCAAGCTGGAGAAGATATTTCCACCTGGGTTTTTTGATGTAATAGAACATTTATTGATTCATTTGTCATACGAAGCTACAGTTGGCGGCCCAGTTCAATACAGATGGATGTATCCTTTTGAAAGGTAATGTTATAATTGTACCACTTTATTTACCATTAAGATAATTCACTAATGAACTTTTGATATATGTTGTCTTATAGATTTTTGCATCGTTTGAAGACAAAGGTGAAAAATAAAGATAGAGTGGAATGATCGATATGTAATGCGTATCTTGTTGAAGAAGCATCAACTTTCTTCTCATATTATTTTGAGCCCCATGTGGATACGAGACATACAAGAATCACTCGAAATTATGGATGCCAAGTAGATGTGGATTCCATAGGAGCACATGTTTTGCCAATATGCAACAATCATGGTAGGTTACTTGGAAAGGTTCACACTAGGTACTTATTACCGGAAGAATTCAAAGCCGCTACCAATTACATGTTGCTCAATTGCGATGAAGTCACACCTTATATAGAGTAAGAATTACACATGGTATATTGTATAATGTATTTAATAATTTTGATTACAACTCTAAATGCAATCGATTATAGATTATTCAAGACTGATGTACGAACTCAAGAACCACACATTTCTGAATTGGACGTGGAGAAAAAAATGGAAGACGACTTTTATGTATGGTTTAGGGAACATGTAAAGGATCAATATTATCATTAATATATACAACCATCAGTTTTGTACTATATTGTTACTCATTGAAACTCAAATCTGTAGGTACATGATTCAAGGAATGGTGTAGCAGATATTCGATTGCAGAACCTCGCTTGGGGTCCTTCAAGGAAAGTCAATTCAAATCATGGATACATCGTAAATGGTTTTAGATTCCATACATCCGATCACACAACTAGGAGAAGAACAGTGAACAGCGGGGTGTGTGTTAGAGGATCATCCGATGCTGATTTCTATTATGGAGTTCTTCAAGAAGTTATAGAAGTTGAATTTCCTGGGATTCCAGCTCAAAAGGTTGTTTTATTCAAATGCGACTGGTTTGATAACACTTCAAATCGATGTGTTAAAATCCATCCACAGTATAAACTTGTTGAAATCAACCAAAAGAGAAAGTACATGAAATACGATCTGTTTGTGTTAGCGCAACAGGCAATGCAAGTTTACTATGTTTCATATCCATGAAGTAATAGACCTCGTTCTGATTGGTTAGTTGTTTGCAAGACTAAGGCCCGACACGTAATTGATGCCTCTGTAGCAGACAAGGCTTACCAAGAAGATGTAGCTCGAGATAATAATGTTAGTATAGTTTCAATTGAGATTGACATTGGACCTCTAACACATGAGACAGGTGAAAATTATGTCATGGATGTGTCAAAAATAGAACAATCATCGCCCACAGAAGATGTGTGGAATAGTGAAGTGGAAGAAGTTGAAACATCAGAAACAGACTTTGATAGTGATAAGGATGACTCACATCACAATTCCATATATGATTTTAGCGATTAGGTGCATTATATATTACAAACTTTGTTTTGAAATTCAATATCTGATTTTGATAGCTTTATGTGTGTTTTTATTCATTGCATGTAAAATTTATAAAAGTGTAACTGGTGTTTTTTGTTGCTAATTTGATTTTATCATTGTTTTTTTTCATATTGCAGCCATGGATAGTTCTGGACATGGTACACCGCCCCCTAGATTATCAGGAGTTATGGAGGATTCTAGTCCAGACATAGTTGGGTCAGACAGTAGCACACCTGCCTCCACCTCAGGTCCTGTCCCTTCTAGTCCACCAGTTCCCGATTCTGCTATACCATCTACTCAGTCACAGTCACGGAGTGAGGATGACCGTCCACTCATTTCTCCTGACGGTGATTCGTAAGTAAATAATTAAGTTATAATTGCAAACTATTTTGTGACGGTGTTTATCAATGGTATAGTATTCTGGGGAGACGTTATATTTATTGTTTGATATGATTTCTTAAATGTTAGATGATGTATTATTCATGGAGATGTGGAGTTTATTGGTTCATATTTATTATTATAATATTAGATGGCATTTGAACATGGAGTTTGTTGGCATTATTATTGTGATTTGTGGTATATTTGAAAATAAATTGTGTGGCCTGTGTGCCTGGAAAATGTTCAATTTATAGGGGAGATGCTGCCGAAATTTTTTTAATTTTAATTTATTTTGCTAATATGGATAATTTAAACAGATTTGATCCGTCTGTGGAGCTTGTTAGGAAAGTTATTGATATTATTAAGCAACACTTTATTGGTCCATTTGCCAAATTCTCCTAAGTTCCTGCACATGTTCGAGATATGTGGTTTACAGAGTGGAGCGTAAGTTTAACCCGAACTTGGAATAAATTTGTTGTTAAATTATATATTTTAATTTTAAATGCCTTTGATTTAAATTTTTTTCTTGTTTTATTTGCAGAAATTGTATAGATGGCGTCTCGAGCACGACGGTCTTATACGAAAGAATTGGATTAAGGTTGCTAGGAACAGGTTCAAGGATGAGATGTGTCGTGCCCGTAGGGAGAAGTGTTTGACTATCCCTCCATATTGGATAACGAAAGATGACTGGAAACAACTACATGTTTATTGGAGAACTGGGAAGTGGTTGTGCTCTTCTAGATCAAGTAAGAGCAACAGAGCTGCAACTCCTTCCTCGACTCATACTGGCGGGTCGATTTCGTTCTCAAAGCACGAGAGGAGGATGGTTAGTCATTCTAATGCATATATTTAAATACTTTAGCTTAATTATATGATTATAATTATTTAATCTTTTGTAATATTTTGTAGCGGAAGACGGAAGGTTCTCAGTTTAGGTACATTAATTTGTATAAGAAGACTCACACATTTCAGTCTGAGCCTAGTAAGGGCGAATTCAATAGCGAGAAATCACAGCAGACTATGGTATGTGTACATTTCATTATTAACGTCAATTTAATTATATCGTTTGCTTACAATTTTAATTTAATTGCAGAACGAGGTCAATGCATTGTGTGAGCAGTACTCTCAGATGGAGTCGACTGACTCTACTAATCCTTCAGTGCCTGATGATAAGGAACTATTTGTTGAGGTAGCAGGTGGCTTCAAGAAGGGCCGTGTTTCGGGGTTGGGGTCTGAAGCGCCTAGAGTGAGACGACGTCTGGATTCATCCAGTACGCAGTCTACACCATCTGCCTGTTCGGAGCCAGTTGATATAGAGGTTCGGATCCAGGAGTGTGTAAGGCAACAGGTGGGCTTGCAGGTAGGCATGGAGGTGGGTATTATACGGAGGAAGTTCGAAGACAAAGTTTAGAGCGATGAAGTCCCGAGAAGATAGTTTGCAGGCATACCTAAAAAACTTGGCTATCCAGATGGGATTTCCGGCTCCACCAGTACTACCTTCTATACCCGAGGATGACATGTTTTTTGAGGATGAGAATGTTGCGGAGTATGAGGATTTCACTGTGTCACCACCTGGTGATCATCCCGATTCGTCAAGTCATTTTGATCCTCCTCCCCCTCCTCCTCCTCCTGCCCCTGCCCCTAGACAGGCACATTCTGTTGTTGTTAGTTGATGTTTATGTACTATCTTCATATACTTATCACACATACATATTATTTTAGTTTTATTTGATAAATTTATTTCGGATATATATTATTTTAGTTTTATTCATTAAAATTTATATTATTTTACAGATTTAATTATTAATTGGGTGTTTTTAATCCAAAATACATGGTTTATTCACTAATACAGATTTTATTCATTAATTCAAAATTTTAAAATTTTCGAGAGATTTCCTACGGAAATTAATTCATCATAGTAATATTTTCGACAAATTCCCTACGGAATTTGTTTAATTTTAAGAATTTAATAAATTTCTGCGACGGTTTCCGGACGGAATTTAATTTTTAAAAAAATTAATAAATATTAGCAACGAATTACTGACAGAAAATGAAATTATTTTTAAAGATAATAAATGTTAGCTACGGATTCCCGACGGAAATGTAATTATTTTATATTAGCAACGGATTCCCGACGAAAATTAAATTGTTGTTAATAACTTAATAGATATTTGCGACGTATTACCGACGGAAATGTAATTATTTATTAAAAATTAATAACTATTGCCCACGGATTCCCAACGGAATTGTGATTAATTATTTTAAAATTTAATAAATATTACTGACGGATTTCGGACGGATATATAATTATTTTAAAATTAATAACTATTGCCAACGGATTCCCGACAGATTTGTGATTAATTATTTTAAAAAGTAATAAATATTACCGACGGATTTCTGACGGATGTTTCATTATTTTAAAATTAATAAATATTGGCAACGGATTCCCGACGGAATTGTGATTAATTATTTTAGAAATTAATAAATAGTACCGACGGATTCCCGACGGACGTTTAATTATTTTTAAAATTAATAAATATTAGCAACGGGTTCCCGACGGAATATTTAATTTTGTAAAAAAATTTCATAATTGCGACAATTTCCCTACGGATTGACTTATTTTTATGATGTTAAAAATTAAAAATTTAATAATATCCGTCGGAAAGCGGTCTGTAAAATCGACAGATACGAGACGAAATATTTTGTCGTTGACCAATTCTCGTCGTTTACGGTGCCGTTGAAATTCGGTCGTAAATAACGACAGATTACTCAGACCGTCGGCATTACCGACTGCCTAATCTCCGACGGAATATTTGGTCGGTAATCCGTCTAAAACCATGGTCAAAGACGGATTACCGACGGAAATGTCAGTTGAAAACAATGGTTTTTCCTGTAGTGTGACTATCCAATTAAGGATGACCTATAATATTTTTCTAATCCAGCTAATTTCATGGGAACTTTTTAAGGGTATATATTTAAAATACATTTTTCATGTTTTAATCTATTAATATTAAAATTGTGGACTTTATTTATATTTATTCTTTTTTTTTTTCAAGATCTTCTTGAGATTTACACCCTCAAGGTTTAAGGGGTCTATTGAAAACAAAATTGTAAAAGAAAAGGGCTTTTAAAAGGAAAATATATTATATTAAGGGTAGTGAGTAAGTCTATTTATCTGTTTTAGATGCAATTTCAAATTTCATTAATCATCCCTTATGTATTAAAAAGAAAAAAGGAAAATATATTATGACCCATTAAAAAAGAAAAGATGAATTTCGAGAAAATAGATTACTTAGCTGTACTTGGCAATGCAAAGAATTAATTTCCCTTATATTTGTCATTGAGATAAGAAGGAGGGAATTATCACAAAATAAAATAGATGGTAGAAAATTTGTCAGCACTATCTTGGGAAAATTGTTAGTAGTTTTCCTTGTATTTTTTCATTGCCACCACATAAGGATATCATATGCAAGGTTTATTCTTATGTTCAATAATTTTCTCCCAAATTAAACACTTTGCTTCCTTTTTTAGAAATAGTACAAATAAAATTTACCCTACTATAAGCAAAAAAAATAAATCTCACTAACTATATTAATAATAAGGATAATACAGTAAATTTATTAAGATAAAAAAAATTTATTTAAAATTAAATTAAATGTGAACATTTAATTTTAAATAAAAAATGAGATTTAAATTTTAAATATCTTAAATTATGAATTAAATATATTTAATTTTTAAAATTAAATATCTGATTGTCGAATTATTAAGTGATTTGCTTTCCTAAAAGGCAAACATCGTGTATCTTCTTTAATATTTTTTGCTTTTAAAGTGGAAGTTGAGGAAGCTAGCTAATCACACCACTAATAAACAATATTCTCGAACTTTAATACATGTGATTATTAATGATTACTTTATGTTGACTTGCGCAATGTAACTTATGTGGGCTGTGATAGAACTAGCTAATACTTCAAGTTCATTTGGCGGGAATTTCTCATTTCCCATTCTATCATTTCATCACTATCTTTAATTAGTTTTTCTTTCTCCCAAATCTTTTCGCAGTCCTATCGTGCTTGCGAAAATGGATTTATTATGCATTTTTGAGAGAGTAGTAAGATTTTCTACATGGGACACAAGGGAACTCTGTGGATAACAAACTTTTCACTTATTTAGTATGAAAATGACAAATTTATTCTCTGTTCACATTCTCGACCTACTTATATTAAAAATATTATAAAAAAGTAAGAATTTTTACATTGTTAATCAAGTAAACTTAGTGAAAAAAATAAAATAAAATAAAGAATTTGATATTGTCTTACACATTAATGGACTCTTTTAAATATTTTCAAATGATTATATGTGTGTTTACATATAACCAGAGTGATCATTGATCAAGATCTAACCTGGAGATAAAAATGAAATGAAGTATATATAAATGGAATTGTATCATGATCTCTATTAATTCACTCAGCTTGAGAAAGCAAAGTACTCGGGAATAACATTTCTTTTTTCTTTTCTTTTTTTTGGTTGATAAAAATGTAACATTTCATGCATATAGTGGGAAAGAAAAAGTGTGAAGAGAAAAGACATTTGGACTTTGAGAAGAGTCAAGATTTAACTCTTTTGAGTTTGTGTAAGACAACACAAGAGAGGTGGGTTAAAAAAAACTACAAAGCATGAAAAGGCAATGGAATGAAACAACAAAAGTTAATCTATAGCAAAAGAAGGAGAATAAAATGAAAGGAAAGAAAAAGGTTTGCATAGATCAAGAGGATCTTTCAGTGCCATCAATTCACCAAATTGTTTCTCTGGACTGTCATCCATTTATAACAAAAATCTCTTTCCCACCACATTTGCACCCACTTTTCCTTACACGACATGACATTTTTCTCTAAACACGATCATTCCCTTCTCTCTTTTTTTTTTCTTTTTCTTTTTAATAAAAAATCTCATTAAAAGAAGAAGAAGAAGATGAAATTAGAGTGCGATAAGTGAATCTAATCTAAAGAATCAAGAGGAAGAAGAGTTTATATTCCTAGTTTGCTATCAATCAATTTACAAGTGGAAGAAAATAAGATAAACAGATGAATTGTTTTATCGGAGAGTTTAATGAAGAAAAGAAATGATTTTGTGTACTATTTTAGAACTAGAAAAAAAGAAGAACAAGAAGTGGTTCTTTCTAAAATGAAGATCACACACACACACATATACATACATACACACACATACAGATATATATATATATATATATACTATATATATATACACATGATTTTATTCTTCAATAGTTTTTTTTATTCCTCAAAAAATATTTAGTATTTTGATCTTGGTATGACTTCAACTCAATCCAGTGCATCTCCCCTCCCCACCTACGTGAAGAGGGTTTTTGAGAGTCAAGAATTAAGGGCTTTATACCTTATCTTCTCTTCTTTTACTCACTTAAATATTCAAAAATAAAATAAATTTTAAATATATTGTTTTCTCTTAAAATCTTCCTACCAAAGTAGGCCTCAATCTGCATAGAACATAAAAGTTGTAATCAAATACATGGAAAGATGCCCCTCTCAAATCTAACTGGGAATAAATTTCAATCAAGGCAATGATGCCTACCCGCATTAACTTTATCTCATGTCTTTTTTATCTATGTTAATTATGATGAATGTAGCAATAACATCACTACCGATTCTCTTTTCCATCAATTCCCAAGCTAAAAAGGCTTCCGATCAAAACCATAACGAAAGTATAGAAATATAAAGTTACTAACAAAAGGAATGAAGATAACTTTTTTCTTTTCTGTGAAGGAATCACAATTAATTAGAGTTATTATATGTACGTTATTTGTTACTAAAGCATGTCTTCTCATTATCTTAAAGCTAAATGTTACTCTCTAAATTTGAGAATGTCTATATTTGACAATAAAAAATCTTATTATTTTTGTAAATATTTAATTTCAAACATAGATAATATTTCTTTTTATCTAAATTGAATATTTATATTCCTGTATAGTATCAACTATTTCGACTTAAAATCAAACACATTGCTATGAGTTTACTACTAATACACGGATTTCTTTTATAGTCTTCAAGACCTAACTACATATATATATATATATATATATATATATATATATAATAAACTAAGAGAGTAAGGCAATTCTGGTTTATTATTTACATTGTTTCCCCATTTTTATTTCTTTGAAAATAATTCTCTGTTTTCTGGAATAAAATTCGGGTTTACACTCTTTGATATTAATGATTGAAAGTATACGAGTTAAGCTTAAAATAAGATCTTGGTTTTCAATCTCTAGAAGAGTAGATATTTGTCACCATCCATTTTCTTTACAAGAAAACAGAATTTTGGAGCAAAAAGAAAAAAGAAAAAGAGGAAGCTGTTGATATATAAAAAATACAAACTCTGGATGTCCATATGTATGTATGTATACCTGCTATCATGTTTACATGCCATTTCCTTTATATATAAAAAAAAAAAATCCAAGGCAACATTATTAAAATATCAACACATTTCTGCTCCTTTTACTTCCCAGGAATTCACTTGCATGTATTGGAAACCTATGATGAGGTATATAGGTCACATGGCAATACAAGAAATCTTAAGGAGAAAATAAAAAAGAAAAACTTTGGGAGCAAAAAGGGTGGAATTTATAAGGGTTTCTTAAAGTTTTTAAATTTTTTATATACAAAGATTTCTTATATATATATATATATATATATATATATATGTATGTGTGTGTGTATACACACATATGTTTTCTCTATATTTCAAAATTAAATCTCTATATTTTCTATTTCTAAATGATCAAAATTAAATATTTATATTTTAAAATAAGCATGTTTATCATTTAAAATTTCACCCAACAACTTCTTTAATTTAAAGAATATACATCTTACTAACTTATATGGTTTCACCAATGATCAAATTAATAGCAAAAATAATATATATTAAGTTATTCTCAAAATAAAATAAAAACAAATCTTCTTCATTATTGTATGAAGTAAAAGAAAACATTCAATTTTGAACAACTATAAATAGTAAATAAATAAATTCAAAAAATTAAATAAATTAAGATTTTATATTTTATATTAAATTTTAATTGTAAACAAAAACAAAAATTCCCTCAAAAAAAATAAAAAGAAAAATATCGAAATTACCTTAGCAAGAAGCTAGTATGTACTTTCGCTGGAGAGAAATAAGGGGGTGGTGGTCCATTGACACGTGCAAATGATGGCAATGTCGTCGTCCTCTAATGATGGGTTTCCACCGTTTCTTCCACTGTGTGGGTTCCCACCGCATATCATGGCCACCCAATTTCGAGACTTTTTCTTTGACCGACAAATAACCCTCCCGTCGTATCAACCATTTCCCCTTCTTTCTTTCTTTCTTTCTTCTTCTTCTTCTTCTTCTTTTAACATTTAACACTCGTAAAGCAATTATCTTAACAATTTTTTAAAAAAAAAGTAATTATCTTAACAAATAAAAACATTAAACAAACACAGTACTTGTAACTTGGCTAACACATGAGTGTTTCAGCACTTAACATTATTTCTCCAATCGTTTCATTTCATAGTTCAATCATCAGCTTAACTTTTTTTAATACTAATATTTAGTTAATTAACTATGTTTTTCTATATAATGATAGGATCATTATCTTAATTTTCCACTTTAATTTTATCTTAAATTAACTATTAATATTTTTTCCACTTTAATCTTGATCATAAATATAATAACTATAAACAAATATAATGATAAATTAAGAAACAATAAAATGAATTATCAGCAAATGGTTATTAGGATATTTTATATTCTAAAATCACCTTTTAAGTTGATATTTTTAAAATAAAATAAAAATATATTATGTTTTTGCTCATAATTTGTTTTTCACGATTAATACTATAAGCACAATTTATAAGATCGTGTTAATTAACCATCAATGTGCCAAGCTAATATTCTCTTGATCCAATATTCCCGTCATATTCTCTTTAAGCTCAACAATTGATGTTCTCTATGCCCCGTGATAATAATCACGGGTTCTCATTTCGAAATTAGTTAGTTGTATAATTAACTAGAAGGTTAATAAAATTGCATTTCGAAATTATTCTATTTCCCTCATATTTTAATTATTCATTATTTCTTTTTTGTTCTCATTTGAATAGGCATCTTTTTAATTTTTTAATACATATTTTTATAATTATACTTTTATCACATCTTAAAAACATAAAATTTGACTTTTTTAATATTTTTGAATAAGAATGCTAGAAACAATTTTCTAGATTAGCCAAACAAATTTTTCACCTTAAATTTTGAATGCATTTATTGGAGAACACTTGAAACATTATTATTTCACCTCAGACTTTTGAACCATTATGATTATATATCACTAATTAAATAAGGGTAATTTAATAAGTTTATTTATATAATTGTCATATTCAATTTGTTTCTTAATATATATGAAAAAATAAAGTGAACAATTGAAAGAGATAGATGAAATATATTTTTACTTTCATTGAGTTAGCCAATTATCAAATTTACCTAAATATTATCAGCGAATGTATCCATAATTCATTTGGTCAAATTTATATGAAATTAAATTAAATTGGATTTATTGGGAACTAGTATTTCTAAGACTCTACAAAAGCATAAATTTTTTTAAATGACTTTCGACTTAATTCTTGATCTGTACTGAAAAACAATAATTTAATGTCTTTCGTAACTGATTATTCTAACGCTCCACCATGAGAACATTTTTTAAAGAGAGAGAGAGACGAGGAATTTTATTGATATTCCCAGGCCTGATTTGTCAATCAGAATTCAAGATGGCTTGGCTCTTATAAGGACCAAAGGCTGCTTCTTTCAAGACTTTTTATGTCACGCTACAAAAAGGAAACTGTAGAACAAGAAAGAAAAAAAAGAAAGAAAGAAGCACAAATATTTCTTCTGGAATTGCTTTTCAAAAAAAAAAATCTCCTGGAATTCTCACAATCATCTCAATTTGAGGTTTCTCTTTCATTGGGGGAAAAAGAAGAAGAAGAAAAAGACAAATCTTGATCTAATTTATAGTAAAATTGGTGATCAAGACATGGAAAAAATCTTATATTTTATGAATTCAGTTTATATAAACTATATACATATTTTTTAAAAATATATATTATTTTAAAAGTACAATATACAATGCATATTATACAAACTTGGTTCTTAATACATACTAGTATAATTTATAAACATCTGATTCATCAAAGAGTTTCCCTCGGTTATTATGGCTTATACCCCCTTTCTCTTTTTTAAAACTTTCTAAAGTGAGAGAGGGGAGCAGAAAGCAAATGATTACCATTCCTGCATTCCATTCATTTGATTTCCTTGCACGTGTCCTTCTTGCAATTGATCATCAAACAGCATTAGTACTTCCCCTCATAATTATAATTTGCATTATTAGCTAATTTACAGAAAGGAATGGCACATGCATGCATGCAGTTCGTGAGATCAATGATATTTTTTATTAAAGCTATTTTAAAGTCATTATTTTCCACATTGATTTGTCTTCTTATACTTTGTTGAGTTACAAAAACAGTTTTTACTGTAAAAAAAAAAAAACGAAATACCACAAAATTTATGAACAATTTTGTCTTGTAAAGCCAAAAACAGATGTTTTTTACAATAATAATGATTAGTAGCAAGAAAAAAAAATCTTAGATTAGGTACAGAATAATGAAACCCTAGGAAAGTAGGCAGAACGATTTGTAAACGACGATACATTATATATCTTTGTCGTGATTGATGGGGGCTGATGTTGGCTGTTACCATCAGCCAATCAGTTTTGGTCTGCTTACGTTAGGATGGGAACATGGAGTCAGATCATAATCTGGGATTGTCAATATTTGGTATCATAGCCCCAAGAAAATCTGTTCGAGTATTCGGAGGATGACTTCCTGCTATTTAGGACCATTTAGTACCAGAACCTGTAACATATCTCTCTGCAACCAACCATAGAAATTATTGAAGTTCATGATCCAACAGACAAGATACACAGCTTAAGGTTTGTCACGATAATTGTAGTCATTTTAAGAATATTAATATATTATTTCTTTTTCCTGAACCTTAAAAAAAGCTATTAGTCTTGGATACTACAACCTTCTATATAAATTTCACCATTCTTTGCTTCTTTTTTTAAAAATTCGTTCGAATTTACGCTCCATAAATCATATTCATGTGATTGTTTTCTTGATGAGTTTAATAATACAAAAACTGTCATTGTAATGATTTTGTAATACAAATTTTAATGTTCTTATAACATATCAGGTGTTGAATTCAAAAATTAACTCTGATTTATTAGTTTAATAATTGAATTGTAACTTTGTACATTTATATTATTCTAAATTATAGTTAAAATCTTCCTTAATTTATACTTCTTCTTTTTTTTGAAAAGTAATAGTTTATTGAAGAGGTCTAGAAGACCCATAAGAGTACAAGATGAATATTTATTTTTAATTTATACATTATTAAATATATGCCTAGCTCAATGCTAAATTTACTAGTCTAAAAATTTATTGGTTCAAACTGATCAGTGTTAAGTGAATTAAATATTCTACAACAACTTTTGTAAAAAAAAAACAATTCTAAAAGTTGAGAATCAAACCCTTTTAGTCACCAATCACAATATGGAAAGCTCCATGAATTTTTTTTGTGAAAATTGCAATAGTCAGGCGGATGGGTTAACGGTAAGACCATGCTGTATAGGTATGCTGAGTTTGATGGTGGAGTTCAAGCAAGACATTTTGGTTCAAAGGGTTAGAGAGATTGGCACATTTAGCCCATATCTCTTTCTTTTTTCCTTTTTAAGGTAACTTTGGTCCCTAACAATTTATATATGTGGCAGCTTTGATCTCTAATATTTAATTTTTATATATTTAGTTCTTAAAAAATTAATTTTTGTGGCAGCTTTAGTCCCTTTGTTAGGGGCTAAATAAACAAATTTATCTTATTTTTGTTAGGACCAAAGTTGCCATAAAAATTAATTGTTAGGGACCAAAGTTGTCAAAATTAAAAGTTAGGAACCAACTTTTTAGGGGTTAAATACACCAATTTCTCCAAAGGTTTAAATCCGGGCCTAATATTTCAAAGAAAGGATATCGAAAGTACTGACTGGAAACATAATCAAATGCTATACATCTACAATCTCGATCGTATGTGAAAGTATGATAACATTGATAAGACAAGAGAGTCCTATACAAGGATCCCTTTTTCTGAATTTGTGGACAGAATTTATCCTTGGAACATTTTGTCAAGTTCGGTGGAGTCAATTTTCGACCATAATCTAATCTGCTCATTGCTCAATCGTCCAAATCAAAACAGTGGATTACATGAGAAATTTCTTTCTGTAGAAGTTGGCATAATTTGACAATTAGAGTTCTATCATGGAATTATGTTAACTTCTTTCTGGACATATGAGTAAAGAATCTTTTAACTCATTTTCAGTACTAAGTTAATTGCCCTAAACGTTTTGAAAATCAGTGCAAGAAGAGTTCAATTGTTTTTGCTTCGCCACTTCTTCTCGTTAATCGATATATATATATACATATATATATATATATATATATAATATTACCTCCGATTCAAAAGTAATTAAGAAATATTCTTTCATACATGGGTGATAACATGTCTTGCATTTACGAAGTAGATAAAAAATATATTACTTTTATCTAAAATTAAATGTTACATTTTCGTTTTTTGTTGTTTGGAATCGATTGTCTTTTTTTTTAAAAAAAATAAATATATTTCCGTTTAAATTAAGTTGCAATAGCCATAATGTGTAAATTGTGGCTTTCGATAAAATCGCCTTTCATTATTGCAAAGTTTTACTTTTGATTTCTTGCATTATTTTCACTCGCGTGACCTCAATATCTTTGTTAGGCTAATTAATATTTTCTAATCCTCCCCAAGACAGATATTGGGGGAAATATATTGACACTTTGGCTTTTATTTTTCTTTCTTTTTCCCCTTTTTTTCCTCCCAAAACGCGCTTTGGCTGGTTAATTATAAATCCTTCTGATCAAATAATTAATGTGAGAGAAGTGTTAATGCATTTAAACCACATGTAATTATCAGATATTCGATGGATAAATTAAATGACAACTTTTTAACATTATTAAGCAATTTTCAACCAATATCCCATGTTCTAGAAAAGCATTAAGTTCGGAAGCAGACAACTAGGCTATCATGTCTGTTTCACTTTATTGAAAAATAAATTTAGGTATAATTTCTTTTCGAAAGACGTACGCCTTATGAGAAGAAATTTGAGAGTGATGTTAAGGGTTTTGGAATTCCTGTTATGGTTTAGTTAGATTAGTGTTTGATTCTTTTGTATAGTATGTTGTTTTGCTGCTGTAATTTCTGTCCCATTAATATAATCTCTTTGCTTTTCAAAAGAAAATGAGAAGAGGATTGAGTCGTAACATATATTAACAATAATTGAAACAGTTATTTATTTGATACTATGCTTATGTATTAATGAGTTCTCCTGTGGTCATATGAGCCTCAAATTGGAAATATTATTGGAAGACAAAAAATGAAAGATTAAATATAGACATATATAATAAACATTAGAATCTGTCATTCTCGTTTGCGAATAATACCAAAATGGGTTGTTACCCATCATTAATTAACAAATCTCACTTGGCATAATTTTCATTTCCCTTTTGACTTTCTAATTAAATCTTCATTTTAAAAAAGGGTTGTTTCAATAAAAATTCTGTTCCTGAAAAACTCACAAGAGTACCTACGAAAAGTAGTGGAGAAAAAAGAGATCAGCAACAAATTAAACAAAATAAACAAAGAACAATCTCAATCACTAAGATGCCTAATTTCATTAAAATAATCACCGTTGACAGATACATGTTTATATATAATAATACTAATTATTAAGCTACATATATATTGCATATAAAGATTAAGTAAATGAGTGCTTTTGGACGTGTGTGTTAATATGGATCATACAAAAATAGGATGAAAAGTGAGAATTAGGTGGTTTTATACTATTTTGGAAATTGGAACAAACAGTTCCCAAAAAAAAGAAGAGGATATTGAGAGATATGGCCAAGACTTATCAAGTAGATTTGGTTGGGTTTATGTAGCAAGTATTATTGTTACTTTACATATATATATATATATTGGTGCTGTGTTTTTCAACATGTTTACCACTAAAAGACGGCATTCAGTTCTTCTCACACCCAACTCCATATCCGTATCTTGGAAAGTAGTAAAAGAGTTCCATTTTCAAGTTTTGGGATTGGAGGAATCTTTTTCCTGCCCTCTCTCAAACTTTAATTGTGAAAAAGTTTGGAAGAGAGCCAAAGAGGCCACCGAAAAGCATGGACACCTTATCATGAAAGCAGGGGAAGAAAAACAAAGCCCCAACGCCTATTATTGATTAGACTAGCCAACCACAGGGATTATTCTTTTTTCCCGTTTATATCCAGATTTTTTTTTCTTTATACCCATATAATATGTATCCATGAGATGATACCACAAGGAAATATATGACTCTGTTTTAGCATTATCTGCTTACTTGATTGTTCCAACGAAATGATTGAACACGTTTGCAAATTTTATTTTTTAAAAAACCAAATATATACACAAAAATTATAGAGAGCATAATTTAAATTCATAATATTAAATTATAACTGATGCCTTTTAATCAACTAGAAACCTTCTTCTCGTTAATCATTTTGTATATTGTATATGTATCATCATCTTGTAATTTACTATAGTAATGAATGGGATCTCAAATTAAAGATGAGAATTGACAAGGCATATAACATGCTGTTCATCTCTCCCCGCACGCTCATGTTAACACTGATACAATTATAGATTTTTTGGTCACTTTCTCTTTCACTCTGGATCACTTTTCACCTTTCTTTTTTAAAATGGAAATCTCAAGTCAACCTCACCTCATCATTTGGTCTTGGTTCTTCTAGGCACCACCTCATTTCCCACTTTCTTTTCTTAACCCTTTCTTTCTTTCTTTCTTTCAGTTTGAGACTTCTCTATATAATTGTGACTCTTTATCTTCAATTTCGCCCATGGGAAACATGAAGGTGCATCAGTTCGCACGTGGATTCTGGGAGCACGAACCATCCCTCACGCTTGGCTGCAAGCGTTTACGCCCTCTTGCTCCAAAGCTCCAACACCACCACTCCCACAGCAACAGCGACAGTACTACTATCACAGTCGCCCCTTTCGACCTCAAGAGCTTCATTAGACCCGAAAGTGGCCCTCGAAAACTTGGATCCCCAGATGATAAAAGAGAACCAACTCAAGTAAGTAGTATCAGAAGTTATTCTCTGATATCATTTGCATACTCGTGCTTGCGGGATTTGCACACCGAGTTGAGTTGTATTGTAGTCAAGGGCCAGGGTTCTACTACTTTTTTAAAATTTATTTTTTATTTTAATTCTGAGACATAACGTATCTGTTTTAATATCCACAACTAATCTGATCCTCTCTTATTGGGAGAGCTACCTGGAAAGTTTCTCTCTTACGGGGAGAGCTACCAAGAGTTTTTTCCTTACACAAGCTCGAACTTTAGCTTACAGGGTTTTCTTCTCGATCCATATCATATGGCATATTGCATGCATGCACAAAAGGGAGAATCGATTTGGGGGGGGGGGTTAATGGTAATTTTAGTTTGAGAAACTACTATATATGCAAATGTAGGAAGCCTAAAGGTTAAGCGAAACTATATGAAGCTATAGATAGTGTATTATTACCTAAGTACTTTTTTTGTTCCTCCATTTTAAAGAGGTTAAACTCGCGAACATGCTTTTGATTGTTGCTAATTAACTACATGCAGGTGGATACACACCCTGGTGGAACGAGGTGGAATCCAACGCAAGAACAAATAGGAATACTAGAAATGTTATACAGAGGGGGCATGCGGACGCCGAACGCTCAACAGATTGAGCAAATCACCGCCCAGCTCAGCAAGTATGGGAAAATAGAAGGCAAGAATGTGTTTTACTGGTTTCAAAATCACAAAGCACGTGAGAGACAGAAGCAGAAGCGTAACACTCTTGCTCTTAACCATAGTCCCAGGGCAGCCACCATCACCATTAGCAATCCTATAACACAAGACTTAAGGGTATGTTCTCCTGGATCCATATTTTATGTATGCTACATTATGCATATGTATGATTTCTTGGTAAAGAATTAAAATTAATTTAAAAAATTCTTGTAGGGATCAGATCTTGGTAGGGAAGAAGATAGTCCATATAAGCGAAAGTGCAGATCTTGGACATTTGAATGCTTGGAGGAGGAAAAGAAATATTGTAGAGAGGTGGGAGATAGGACTTTAGAACTATTTCCTTTGCACCCGGAAAACAGATAGATGAAGGCATTTTCACACTTTGGGACATGAGAATTCTTTGTCTCTCTGATCACTTTTTTTCCTTCTTTTGTAATTTGCTTTCATGATGTACTTTTGCTTGCTTTTTTTCTTTCTTCGCTTCGGGAAAGAAGAAGGAACAAGCAGTTCCTGTATCTTTGTACCCTCCTGATCTGATCTCTCTTATTCCTAACATGAGAAAAAAAAAACCAAAGTGTTTTATGTGACTGTGTCTCTCTTGGAAAATGCTACTAACGTCTCTCCTTTTTCCAATCTCTCTGTGGGGCGATCCTTTTGACTATATTGCAATTTGTTATCAAAGCTTTAAGGATAAAAGTGATGGAAGAAATAGAGAATATATGATATGGACAGTAGTAGGACACTGAAGTCCACAAACCTAAAAATCTTCCTTCTTCGTACTCCCATTTGCTGCTAATATTTTATAATGGTTCGGAATATGGAAAGAAATCATTGTCTTATAGCTTTCATGCAATAGTGGTAGTGTGATTAATCAGACTAAGATTTATTATAGAGCTAATTATATCCTTTCATATGACTTTGATAAAAGTAAGATATATGCCGTAGAGAGAGATCTAGCTACATGCAAATTTGTATACATGATTTAGTGCGTAGTGGGGTCGAAGATAATTGCAGATATGATTTTGGAGTTCTACCCAAAAAAAAAAGAAGGAAAAAGTAGAGATGACTTGGGAGGGAAAAGAAAGGCGTCCCTAGATTTAAAATAGTTGAGTCTAGTGAGGTCAAGAATAAATTCACTTTTTCGGTAGAGAAATTATTTGAAATGAATTTTCATGTTCTTTTTCCTCTTGATTCTTTTTCTCTCTTCTTTGACGTCTTTTTTTTTTTTTTTTTGAAAGGCAGTAATAATATTAAAATGGGGAGCAACCCACCAGCAAGTTGTCACGGCTATATCAATTTCTAGAAATTAAGCATCTCAATTTCCTTGGGTGTTTTTAATACGTTCTTCCGATATATTCCTTATTATAGATTACAATATATAGCCAAATAAAAAGGCATACGTACGTGTTGTGTTTAAGTAAAAAATTGTATGTCTCTCAAAAAAAGAAGAAGAAAGAGTTGACAGTGGCACAGTTTATAAGATATAAATGGATATGATTCTGCCACATCCTTTGAATCGTCCTACAAAATGTAGTGTATAATTTAATTCATCTATGAGATTTATCAATAATAAACTTAATGATTCTTTTACGAATATTGTAGGCTTAGTAGTGAAATCTACCTTGATAAATAATTACCCATATGGTGTTTTGGAGTTATTCAAGGTTTTATCAATTTTAAGAAACTTGTTGAAGTTAAGGGGCGGGGGGAATTAAAATTATGATGTAATAAATAAAACGGAAAGATCTCTCTATTTATCTTTTTTCTCTTTATAGTACTTTTCTCCATAAATAAAACAGCACTTAGAGTGAATGGACCAATTCCACTTTTAAGAAAGATTGGCCTAAAAACTAGTCCTTTATGTCATGGGCTCATTCATTTTATGCGTTGGGCCTGTATTGCCAGTGTGAGAATACATTGTATGTTGATCGTAAACGCATATCATTATTTATGCGTCTCAATAAGCTCATTATGAGATAATCTAATTTTTTTATTAAAAAAAAACTATTATTATGACTTTAACCTGAAATGACAATTTAAGTTTACTATCTGTATCTTCTAATAAAGGTCTATAATGATGATTAAGTAATATTACTTGTGGGTATCTTTGGCTTTGGTTCGTTGTTTAAATGGTAATCAATGTGATCAGTAAACAAATTGATAAATTGAATCAATATGCACTCCTTATTGCCATAACTATATTTACAATACAAAACAAAAAAAAAAAAGGGTGCTGAAGTCCATGGATTGCCATTGGGCCTGTATGGAGAGGTTATTACTTAAGGGTTCTGTATTTAAGTATAAATGCATTAATTGTCAACAATAATATTGTATATAGTGCTATCTGATTTACTAAAAATACAAGTAATTCTTATGATTTTTGTAAAGTAATGTGTACGAAAAAATACTAATCTTGTCTACTCTTTTTGCTACATAGTTATTAACATTAAACAATCTTATTAGCAATTAATAAGTGGGTTACTTGAGAAGGTTTCCCTAAATGTTGGGCATATTTCTTTTTGTTGTGATTTAGCTTTTCTACGAAAATTCAAGTTATTTTTTAAAGAAAAGAAGAAAATTTCAAATTAGTAACAATTTTTTTTCCTTCTCTTTTTTATCTCCTTTTATTCCTAAACAAATTAGTAACACTAAAATGCAGGTAAAAACCTCCAATGAACAAGTCAAAAATATCCATTAAAATAGATAAGAACGTGCTATAATTAATTGGTAAAAGGAACAAACCCCTTTGACTCACATAATATTCTCTGGTTGATTGGTTAAATTACACAGGACAAACTATTAAAAAAAAAAAAAAAAAGGCAATTGCAGTTTCTTTTCTAACCTTGTATATACATAATTTTTCATGTTCTTCAAGGTTGTTATTGAATAATATTGATAATCAAGTTGCTTTTGGAAATGCATGAAAATCAACATGCTATATTTGCAAACCAAATACCATTATTGAGTACAAGTTTGGAATATTCATTAAATGAATCAATATGAGCAAAACATCACTGGTCATCCATTTCCCTCTTTAGAAGATTCTTTTATGGTTCCTTTTCAAGAATTAAACAACCATAAAACTTTATTCTAATTTCTAAGAACTACTTTCTTTTTACCATCTATTGATAATTTTATTTTGACAATTATCATGTTATTAAATTAAAAGTCTAAAATGTGTAAAAAATGAATAGTTATCACCGCCAACTAAGACATTTATTAAATGATATAATAAGTAATTTAGATTAAAATTTGTCAAATAAAAGTGATACTAGTATTAATTTTGAAACAAAAAAGATTAAATCCATTAGTCCACGTATGATGATGAGGGAGTCTCAAAACGCCACGTCACATAACTATGTCCACGTGTCATGGTCACGGGGGAGTCTAAAAACGCATGCAGAACATCCGATGAAATATGGCCGCAAAGAGTGGGTGGAATCTTAATCCAACGGTGTATATTTCACAACTTTTATCCTAATTAGGATTTTCAATTTTTCATCCTTCTTCCACCGTTTACTCCTCTATATTTACTTCGCCGTTTTCTGTTCGCTGGTTGCGGTGCAGTCTCCTCTGCCCTCCCCATTCCAAAAAAACCCCAAAAATTTCTCCTTTTTTACTCAGTTTGGATCTCCGACGACTTTTATACCCATTTTACCCTTCCCTCTCCTCTAGAAATTCGTTCTTCTCCTCCAGAAAACTTATTTATCTATATCTATAATACTTTTTTTTGGATTTTCGATCATTAGAGGAGAGGGGAATTCAAGATTTTTGGGAAAAAAGGAAAAATAGTGGTTTTCTTGTTGGTTTGAAGGAAGGTTTAGGGCTAGAATGGCGCAGATACAAGTTCAGAGCACATCTGTGACTGCGGGTCCCAATGGAGTAGCAACAGCGCCCGCGGCGGCGGCGGCGGCAGCCCCGAGTGGTGTAGCCAATCAATTCATGTCCACATCGCTGTACGTTGGGGACCTGGACTTGAATGTTTCTGACTCGCAGTTGTATGAACTGTTCAGCCAGGTTGGTCAGGTTGTCTCTGTTAGGGTTTGTAGGGACGCTAGTTCTCGCCGGTCCTTAGGCTATGGTTACATCAACTTCGGCAACCCTCAGGACGGTGAGTTAGTGGTTATCTGTTGTTGTATATTAATTATTGTTGCTTTTTATTTCGTGTATTTGCATTGTTGTTTATGGGGAGGTCTGCTTGGCTTCGAAGATCCAATGTCTCCCAGTTTTCCTTTCTCAAGGTTCCTGTGTTTTGTGTTTAGTTGGACTCTGTTTCTGAACTTGGAGGTTTTCTATTTGAAAAAAACGTTTGCTTTCTAAGCTTCGAGCTTGCAAGCTTATTACTTGTAGTGTTTTAAGTGCTGATAGCATCATGTGATATCTGTCTGTGCTGTCAGCATTGCATACATACATGAAATGATGACTGTGACGCCCCAGCCCAGTGCTTATATTTTCCTCTGAATCTCAAGTGTGGTTTGGGTGGTAATGAGATTGACTACGGAATGAGGTGAAAGATCTCGTCTTTGATGTAGTTCCTCGGGTGTTGGTCTTTCCTATGCGTTCTTTGCAACATTGGGTGGTGATGAGCTACTTTTTCTACCCATGTTTTGAGTTTTAGACCGCTATTTACTGTAATTTCACCTGGGAATCTTTTTGTATAGCTGCTAAAGGAATTTTATGCGTGACTGTGGTTTGCAAAATTGGAATGGGATTCATGGCATTCAATTCTGGCTCTATATGTGATACTTTATGAGCGTTACCTTTTGGAATGAGTTTGTGAAAATATTGTCATGGCCCTTTTAGGAATGCTCTGTGAACTTTCTCTTTTTAAGGAAAAAAAGTTAATGAGTTGTGTATAGAAGCTAAAAAAGGATCTAAAAATGTTTTCAAACATAAAGATTGTGCTGGGATGACCATGGTTAAACTAGAACTAGACCCTCTATGCCTAGCTGTTTAGCACATTTTTCTTCCTTCTAATTTGACAGAAGAGAAATGAATTCTTTACGCAGATCTGTGAAAGACTTGGAAAATTCTAGTTGAAAGGCTTCAAGCAACAATTCAACAGCATAATTTTGTTTTTGGAAATTCTAATTTATTAGGGTCTTCAATCATTGGTGTTGATTAGGAATTTTGAGTTGAGATGATTTTGGTTACTCCTTATATTATTTGTGTACCCCTTGTATTACAAGGAAACTTTAATTGTAGTTGTTATGTTTTCTCTTTCAGCTGTATTTGTTAAACCCTTTTGCACTCCTGTGACATTTTTGCTGTTTCTGATATCAGCTGCAAGGGCATTGGATGTGTTGAACTTCACCCCTGTTAATGGCAAGTCCATAAGAATCATGTATTCTCATCGAGATCCCAGCATTCGAAAAAGCGGAACAGCAAATATTTTTATCAAGGTATCCTCTAAAATATATCAGTTCTGTATATTTTTATATTTTGTTAACTTAATAAAACATATTTGTTAACAAGTCATTGTCTAAACTCTTAACATATATCAGTTTCAACAAATCCAGACTGGTTTGACTGCATGGAATTTGTCCTATAGTGTTTCATCCAGTTCGGGTTTGAATTCAAGCCTGATTACATTAATTCTGTTACTTAAAATTAAATTCTGTTTCTTGAGTTGGTCCCTATCTGTAATTTTTGCTTTGGTAATGGCTTGTTTAACCATTTCTGCTTTTTTGGACCAAAGAATCGTTATCTCTCCCGATCATATATCATTGAGCACATCTTTTCTTATGGTGACTGTAGAAGTTCATAGAAAGAGCTGATACCCTTAAATTATCTTTAAGGGAATGGTTTTAGTCTCATACTTCTGTATTGTTTTTTTGAAAATTTCCATTATGTTGTTGTGGAATTCAGTTTCTACTTTTTTGAAGATTGTGATAATTATTTATGTTTGGTAATGCATTGCAATGAGTCATGCAGTATTTATATACATATTTTTGGTTTTCCTTGTACAGAATTTGGACAAGTCTATCGACAACAAAGCCTTACATGATACTTTTTCAAGTTTTGGGAACATCCTTTCGTGCAAGATAGCTACAGACACTAATGGTCAATCCAAAGGGTATGGCTTTGTACAATTTGATAATGCAGAATCTGCTCAAAGTGCAATTGACAAGCTGAATGGAATGCTTATTAATGATAAGCAAGTCTATGTTGGGCATTTCCTTCGCAAGCAGGAAAGAGAATCTGCATCGAGTCAGACAAAATTCAACAATGTCTATGTGAAAAATTTATCTGAGTCCACCACAGATGAGGATCTCAAGAAGACTTTTGGCGAGTACGGAGCAATTACGAGTGCAGTTGTGATGAGGGATGCCGATGGGAAATCAAAATGTTTTGGATTTGTGAATTTTGAGAATGCAGATGATGCTGCTATGGCTGTTGAGGCATTGAATGGGAAGAAATTTGATGATAAGGAATGGTATGTTGGAAAAGCCCAGAAGAAATCTGAAAGGGTGCAGGAGCTCAAAAGTAGGTTTGAGCAAAGTGCAAAGGAAGCTGTAGACAAATATCAAGGAGTGAACTTGTATGTAAAGAATTTGGATGACAGCATTGATGATGAAAAACTTAAGGAATTGTTTTGTGAGTATGGTACTATAACTTCTTGCAAGGTATGCAATTGGATTTTTCCTCCCCTTTTTCTGCCTTGGTTGGCCTAGCTTTTCCCTAACTGCTTCCCCCTTTTTCAGCTGCCCGTGTGGACCATTCAATTGAACTATAATTTTGACACTTATTTCTTCTCTCTCTTGGTGGCGTCAGGTGATGCGTGATCCCAGTGGGATCAGCAGAGGATCTGGATTTGTTGCGTTCTCAACTGCTGAAGAAGCTTCTAGAGCTGTAAGTCACCGAGGACTATCATGCTGTTATTTGTGTGTGAGAGAGAGAGTGGAGGAGAGTGCTAATTGCATTATTTTTTGTGATTTATAGCTTGCTGAGATGAATGGCAAAATGGTGTTTAGCAAGCCCCTTTATGTTGCATTGGCTCAACGAAAAGAGGAGAGAAGGGCAAGATTACAGGTTAAACAATTTTAGGAGTTCTTTTACCTTCTGATGTAATGCTGAAGAATAATGCTTTGAGCAGTATTTTTTAATGGTTATTGCAGGCTCAGTTTGCTCAGATGAGGCCTGTTGCAATGGCGCCATCAATGGCACCCCGTATGCCAATGTACCCTCCTGGTGCTCCTGGAATTGGACAACAGCTATTCTATGGGCAAGCACCTCCTGCTATGATTCCTCCACAGGTATTGTTTTTCTCCTTCAGCTCTATATTTGCCCAAAGTTAAGCCAGTGGCATTTTAAATGCCCAATCTTCAGAGGGCCCAATGTTTACCATTTGCTGGTCTTTTAAGTTCTAAATCCGCACTCCTTGTCCAGGAGATTTGGGTAGAGAAGGACAGGGAAAGAGGAGGAAACTATGATGTTTGGAATTAACGAGATAAAAAAAAATGTTCTTAGACAGTAATTTTTTCCCTAAAGATCTTAATCCATTAATTTAATCACGTGTCTACTTTTAGATAGGCATCTTCCAGCAATAACTTGTTTTTTTTTTACCTTTGGACACCGAGGAACTATTGTTAATTCAAAACTATCACTCAAAAACTATGTGTAGGCCGGATTTGGTTATCAGCAGCAGCTTGTACCTGGAATGCGACCAGGAGCTCCTATTCCAAACTTCTTTGTGCCATTGGTTCAACAGGGCCAGCAGGGTCAGCGCCCAGGTGGCAGGCGCGGAGCAGGTCCTGTGCAGCCTTCTCAGCAGCCAGTACCATTGATGCAGCAGCAGGTTGGTTGGTCATTCTTTGTTATTCTTTCGCATGGATATTTTACCGCTTCCTCCTGCTAAACATATAACATATTTATAACATTCTTACTGCTGCTCAGATGGTGCCAAGGGGACGAATGTATAGGTATCCACCTGGTCGAAATGTGCCAGATGCCCAGATGCCAGGTGTAGGGGGAGGCATGATGTCTGTGCCATATGACATGGGTGGTATGCTTCCACGAGATTCCCCTATTGGTCAACCTATCCCAGTTACAGCGCTAGCCTCTGCACTTGCAAATGCATCTCCTGAACAGCAGCGAACTGTAAGCTCCTCCCATTATGCATCTACTTGAGAGTTGTTACCTGCCTGCCAAATTCCTAAAATTGTTTTGACGTTCTGAATTTTGAATACAGATGCTGGGTGAAAATCTCTACCCACTTGTTGATCAACTTGAGCATGAGCATGCTGCCAAGGTGACGGGCATGCTGTTGGAGATGGACCAGACAGAAGTTTTACATCTACTTGAATCACCAGATGCTCTGAAAGCAAAAGTTGCTGAGGCCATGGATGTCCTCCGTAACGTTCAGCAGGGAAATAGCCCAGCTGACCAACTTTCTTCCCTGTCCCTCAATGACATCCTTGTTTCGTGAGCGCGTGAAGTGATCAAATTAAATTTATCTATTCCAAGTGGTTTTGATACTATAAGAATCAACCATTTTGATTTTGGCGGCACTAGGTTCTAGAATTGAGTTTTTCTTTTGCATCATGATGTCTAGGGTTTTGAATTTAAAAAAGTATTGTTATTATGGTTGTTTGGTATTTTTTTTTCTTCAGGATCTTTGAATTTCCATATGTTTGGTTTAATTTATGAGGACTTATTTAAAATCTGGAATTTTCTATTTCTTGTAATGTGTGTTATTTGGGAAATTTCTGATCACTGTCTCTGAGAGGTTAGACCTCAATTTTCCATATTTTCATGCTCTAGCTCAACCTTCAAGGAAGGGTGAAGTTTTTTCTTTTGGTGCCATAGACTGTCGTGACCTCAGCCCACGAGTGATTGATCATTCCAATATCGAGATAAGTAACATTTTGCAAAATTTAACTGAGTCTTTTTTTTTCTCGTTGTACTACTCTCTCCCCTCTGTCGCTACCATTACCAAGAAGTGTGATCCCCCTTTTTATCTTTTCTCGTCTATTTGTTGCTCGGATGTTCTCTAGTATTTGTTGATGTAATTACTGCTACTTTCGTGATTTATATTCATCACAATTAAAAGAGAGTTTTCAACTTTTTAGAATGCTACATGCCATACATTTGAGCATCTAAATTTGGGTCAATACCAGCACATCTAGAAACGTCATGGAACCAGGTTTGGTTCTAGCGGATGGTACGTGCTGGTTTCATATGATATGTTAAATTCTTTGAAGTCTCGTGAGGACACGATTGAATTTATTCTTTTTAATATAAATAAGGAAAAAGGACTTATTTGGTCCCTTCAAGTATGTAATTAGCTTCTTCTTCTTTTTTTTCCTATGTTTTTTCAAAAAAGAATTTTGTAAAATTTTAATTTGCAATAAGTATTTGAGGTAGTAATATGATTGGAGCCGAAACATACAATGTGAATAAAAGCAAAAATGGTAGTATTCTGGCAAAAAGTTTTGCAGATGGAAGTTGAATTCAAGAGCAACTGATTCTTATATTCCTATTTGAATTGGAGTAACTTCATATCTTAAGTCATTAGTTCTTGGTTCCATCGGAGGGCCACAAGGTAATTTCAGTCCCCGGGTGAGCTGAGCTGAAAGCCTGAAACATCAAAGACGAGGATTCCTTTCTCTATTTTCATTCGCAAAGAAGCCTAACTCATGATCTCCTTGACCCTTGCTGAGACAACTGAGAACACCCCCAATCTCGGCTCTTATATCCTTGCCTGAGAGAACCAGCACTCATAGATTTTGGTGAATAATTTTGGTCCTTTACATGGTATACTGTTAACTGAAATTCAGACCATTCAAGGCAGCGGTCAAACAGGTATTCCAACAAGCAGAAACACCCTCCAGAACTGAGAACTTTTTGTTTGGATTTTTTATCCAATTTTATATATTCTATATTATCCTTTTTCACCGGGACTTTGGTCGCCGGCTCCCTTCCATCGAGTTCTTGAATTTCTTTCCTCGTTGAATACTATATTGGGATAACTTCTTAAAACTTTGCAATTATCAGCTTCAAATGTGCTTGTGTATTTGTAAAAGCAACATCTAAGGGTCAAATTGTAAAGAAACAAAGATTGTTTACACTTCAATTAGAGTATCATCATAATCTGCTCTCATAAGCCCCAATGAGTGCATGGACCATAAAAATTCCTCCTACTGGCCCTTCATATTGCATACTTCATGTCACTCTATAGAAACTGCTATATAATCTCTTAAAGATACTGACGGTATACTACACAGAAGCAAGATATTTTGGGGTGAGATTAAGCTTCAGAGATAAGTGATTGGAGCAGAACAAGGGCCAGTACTCCAGCAGAGGAAATAGAGGTTCTTGACACAACTTCAATAATGAATTATCCTGCTGTTCAGCACGTCTCAGAATGTTTCATCAAACCACTATATAATCCAGAGGACTCGAAGCAACCAGGACAGATATACTTGGCACCATGGGATCTTGTAATGGTCTCTGTTCATTACATCCAGAAGGGACTTCTTTTCACCAAGCCTCCAGCATTTGACAAAACAAATCAAATGAAGGACTTCCTACTGATGCTGAAGGATTCTCTTTCTGTCACGCTTGTTCATTTCTATCCATTAGCTGGTCGCCTTGCCACATTGCAAAATGAAAATCCTCCTACTTATTCCATCTATGTTGACTGTACCAACAGCCCTGTGGCTAGATTTATCCATGCATCAGTTGAATTAACAATAAATGATATCCTTTACCAACTGGTGTGCCCGAAATTGAAAAATCGTTCTTTGATCATGACAGGGCAATCAACCATGATAGCCACACCATGTCTTTATTAACCATTCAAGTCACAGAGTTAATTGATGGCATCTTCATTGGTTGCTCCATGAACCATATGATTGGCGATGGCACATCTTACTGGCATTTCTTTAATATGGTCCGAGATATTCAAAGCCAAAGGACAGAATATTGCCATCTCCAGATCCCCTATTCATGAGCGTTTGATTCCAGAGGGGCATGACCCAATTCTGAGTCTCGGCTCGTATACTCACTCTGTTCAATTCATCTATGGATATGAAGCACTGAAAATGAGGGAAAGAAATTTTCATCTCTCATCAGAGGCATTGGCAAAACTGAAAGCAAAAGCCAATGCCGAATGCAACACTACTGACATATCCACATTGCAGGCCTTGTCAGCTCATGTCTGGAGGTGTGTCACATGGGCTCGGAATTTACCTCCCGATCAGAAAACAAGTTGTAGAATGTCAGCCAATATGAGGGCAAGATTAAACCCACCTGTATCTGAGAATTGTTTTGGTAATTATCTCCTTGCAGTGACGGGAACTAGTACTGCTGCTGAATTGCTTGGGCATGAACTCGGATGGGCTGCTTGGCAATTGCATCAGGCTGTGGTCAACCACACTGACAAAGTGGCACGAATGGATTCAATCATGGGTAGAATCTCCATTAGTATACCAGATTAGTATGTTTGATCCCTTCAGCATCATGATGGGAAGCTCCCCGCATTTTGACATGTACGAAAATGAATTTGGACTGGGCAGAGCCATAGCAATTCGAGGTGGTTCTGCCAATAAGACTGATGGGAAAGTATCACTCTATCCAGGAAAGGAAGGAGGTGGAAGCATGGATTTGGAAATTTGCCTGTTCCTACATTTGATGACTTCACTTGAATCTGACCAGGAGTTCATGAAAATTGTTTCTTTGCCATGTCCCTTGGAATAACTTTGTTGTGCTGACCCTGTATAATCAACAAAGGTTTTAATGGGAATGGCCCATCCTCTCAATTAATATTCCTCTGGATAAAGCCTTAGACTTAAAATACCTGCCATTGTCAATTTTTGCAGTGTCTTTGGTTAATGAATCAAATGACCTCATTTGGGCTTGTAATAACTCTCCATCTCTCCTTTAGAAAACTTTTGCATTCTCTTTTCATTACCATAATTTTCCATATCTCTAATCTTGTAGGCTTTGATCTACAATTCAAAATACAGGGAAACAATCACAATTGTAATCATAAACTAGATCAAACATTTGAAATGAGCAAAGTAGAAGTTTACAAATGATGTCTTATTTTGCTTGTGACGTTTATGAATATATTATGAATTTAGAAGAAATGTATCAACATGTTAATCCATTATGTAAAGTTAGCATTTTTCTTTTTTTCAGATAGGGAATCAGGAACCTCTCAAACAACCAACTCATCCTAGCCAGTGGGCTATTCATTTTCTCTGCTGCCCTTTCAGCCCGAGAGATGAGGGGCTGCAAATCACTCTAGTCAAGCGTTTAAGCTTGTATACACCAATCTTTTCTTAAGACAGTAAGCTCAATTGGTATCTCCATTTTTTTATAATTCACAACTATTCCTGTTCACTCTTTGGTCAGACCCTCTTATGAGAGGCAGACCTCTTAATAAAATTTACTTGCTATCCTAAGCTTCGAATTTGAAATGTCAAGTGTTACTTTTAGTGGGACCAAATCTTGATTTCAGAAGAAATCAAGGACAAGAAAGACCCTATAGAACAAATCATGTTAATTAATGTAATTAAACATTTTGTGCCGTTCTCTGGAGGGGCTCCTACTCACTCACCTACCGTCACACCCAAAATACGAGTTAGACGTATGGTCTATTTCAAATCTAAAATGTAACACAGACAAAATCTGTAAGATTTCTTTACAAGGTAGCCTTAACAATAAAATAATTTGTTATAATGTATCATAAAATACTTCAATATAATTAAAATAATAATAAATAATCCTCAAATAAATTTCTAGAGTAATAAAAATATCAAACAAATCCATGATAGTTCTAAAATAAAAATTTCTCAAAATTAGAAAATATCTATCAAAGTTCAATCCTTTATTACTTCTTAGATGTTTCGAAACTCTATCTAAAACATCTGAATAATTACAAAAGTGAACTGACACGCAGTGAATAAATATAATATTCTTTAGAATGAATACGTTTTTAAAGTTATAGTTTTAAACATATAACATAATTTCTAACCACCTATGTTGAAAATTCTAACATTTAGCATAACAAAATGAAATTCAGGCAAATCAATAAATTAAACAAATATATTATCATTTGCATGGTTCAAATACAGATAAACTTATTGGATATTTGTTGTTTATCCTGCTAGGACGGTCAAATTGACCGAATATAATGAGATTTTTAATCACGTTCGATAGTATACAGACAGAATAAGTTGAACGTACTCCTCCAATAAATATGTATGATGCATGAGCCATTTAATAAATTTATCAATTACATAAACAAATTGATATTTCAATCTAAGATAATAAATTTAGTAAACATATAAAGTTTTGAACAAAAGTGAAAATAATGCATGTAAAAATGAAGTTTTTTTTAAAAATAAAATATTCAATGACCAATTCGAAAGGAAAAATATTTATTTTAAAACATCATCTCATAATCATATCTCAACATATGTACAAGGAATACTACATGCCTTAACAAAAAGAAATACTCTCTCGGTTCGGAATTGAATGTACACATTTTTATTTTAATTTGTTTGAAATTAAATGTTAATTTTCTTTAAATAAACATATTTTTTTATCTAAAGTTTCATTAATAACCTTATTAATTTAAGATATCTATATCATACTAACTCATGATCTTCATCACTCAACACTTTAATTTTAAATGAATTATATTTCACTAATTCATGGATCTTGCAATCCATTATACTCATATTAAGGATAATTCTGTAAATTAATTAAAGTCAATGATCTTTCTTAATTTTTATTCAAAGTAAAAAATAAGCATTCAATTTCAAACGAATAAAGTATTAAGATACTGCAAATAACTTATACTTAACAATAAGAAATATAAAAAAAAATGAAAGTAGACACTCTTTTAAATAAAATTGAAATTTTACAATTTGATTGGAAGAATATTTCATAAGCAACTAGAATAGAAGGAAAAACAAAAAGGTAATTTATCTCAATACTAACACTAACAAGAATATATACCTGTTACGTAGGCATGATAAACTAGATAGTACATAGAAAATAAAATTAGACTTTTATTTATTATATCAAGATAAAATAAAAATCACCCGTACCAAATTTTTAATACAAAATTTGTTGTTTAAAAAGTTAATTGTCATGATTAGAACTAAGATGCATTGTCTTCACTTAATTAAATAGATCGTTTGAAATTCAAAAATATAATAAAAATAAAGTTTTTACAATAAAAATGTGGAATCAAAAGTTCATTTCAATTTTTTTTTAAATATTGGAAGTACCAAACAATTACATTTAACAAGACACCAACCATTCATCGTCGCTTTGGTTAGCAAACAATTCAAAACGTCACTTTCAAGTACATTAATTATCCAGACTTCTTTTCTTTTCAATCTCCATTTGGGAAATATTGGCATGCATCAATATTATTATTATTTGACTTTCAAAATGAAGTACTTCATAATTTCTTATTACAATACAAAGTAAGGATATCATTTCAAATTTTAATACAAAAATAAATAGCTTCAATAAATAGGGAACATTATATTTACTCATTAGATTTCTGAGCTTTTCCAACTTAATCAAAATCTAGTTTTCTCGATAATAAAATTATCAATGCCTATTTGAATAAAACAATCCTTAAATCAAAAAGGAAAAAACCATAGACAATTCCTAAATCATAACATAGCATTAATGAATTATAAAGATGTATTAGGTATGCTCAAATTATAATTAAAACAAGCCTTCGCAATCCATAAATATCCCTTAATATAGACAATAATAATAAATTTAATCTCATGGGTAGTTACACCAACCACTAAAGAAATTAGAAAGTCGCACGCCACAACCCAGTCAATGATTCCTTTATCAATGCACGCATAAAATGAAAACATTTTTGCTTGGACTACCAGTGCAAAGGTTTTACTTTGTTTCTTGCATTCAACCTTTATCTTGTTAGCGAAAGACTAATCCATTCACCTGGTATAGCTAACCTACCACTATAATATCACATAAACCAAATGTTAATCGGCATAGGAGTAAAGAAATTGAGGCAGAAAAGAAGTCCAATTACTCCACCTGAGGGAGAGCGTGATTCTGCCAGAGCTCCTCCAATATGATGAATCCTCCAGCGGTCAAATGTGTCTCAGAATGCTTCGTCAAACCAAAATACATCCCAGAAGAGTCAAAGCAACCAATATACTTGGCACCTTGGGATCTCGCAATGGTCTGTGTTCACTACATCCAGAAGGGGCTCTTGTTCCACAAGCCTTCAGATTTTGACAGTCAGAATCAGGTCAACGACTTCTTTCAGATGCTCAAGGAATCCCTTTCTCTCACTCTGGTACATTTCTACCCATTAGCTGGTCGTTTTGCAACACTGAAACAAGAAAATCCTCCAATTTATTCCATTTACATCGACTGCATCAAAAGTCCTGGGGCTAGATTTGTTCATGCATCAGTGGATTTGACTATCGATGATATCCTCTCCCCAACAGATGTTCCCCAAATTGTGCAATCGTTCTTTGACCATGACAGAGCTATCAACCATGATGGTCACACCATGTCCTTATTGACTATTCAAGTCACAGAGTTAATTGATGGTATTTTCATTGGGTGCTCCTTGAACCATATGGCTGGAGATGGCTCATCTTTCTGGCATTTCTTCAATTCCTGGTCTGAGATATTCAATGCCAAGGGACAATCGATTACAACAATTTCAAGACCTCCTGTTCACAAGCACTGGTTTCCTGAGGGACACGGCCCAATTCTCAGCCTCCCATTCACTAACCATGACCAATTCATCCAAAGATATGAAGCACCCCAAATGAGAGAGAGAATTTTCCACTTCTCATCGGAGTCATTAGCAAAATTAAAAGCAAAAGCAAATGCCCAATGCAACACCACCAAGATTTCTTCCCTGCAGGCACTCTCTGCTCATGTCTGGAGATGCATCACAAGGGTTCGGAAATTCACACCAGATCAAAAAACAAGTTGCAGAATGGCTATTAATAACAGAACAAGGTTAAGCCCACCCGTGCCTCAAGACTACTTCGGCAATTGTATTCAGACAGTGAGAGCAACTGCTACTTCTAGTGAATTACTTGGACAAGATTTAGGATGGGCAGCATGGCAATTGCATCAAACAGTGATCAACCACCGGGATGAAGTGGTACGAGATTGGATTGAATCGTGGCTGAAATCACTATTCATATACCAGCTCAGTCAATTCTTTGATCCCTGCAGCATCATGATGGGAAGCTCACCTCGATTTGACATGTATGGAAATGAATTCGGATTGGGCAAAGCCATAGCAATTCGAAGTGGGTACGCTAACAAATTTGATGGGAAAGTCTCACTCTATCCGGGAATTGAAGGATGTGGAAGCATGGATTTGGAGATTTGCCTGCCGCCATATTCAATGGAAGCTCTTGAATCTGACAAGGAGTTCATGGACACTGTCTCTTTATGATCTTTCAATCCCATTTTCATTTTCATGCTTCAAAATTAAGAAGGAAAATAAGTTTCGAATTAAAAACCTGCATTTGGATTCCTTGTTGGAGTTCTGTATTTGAAAATTTGATTTGTAATTGAATATCTTATGCTTAAAATATCACTAGAATTTATTTTCCAGAAATATATCACTTGAATTCTTTGTGGTAGATATCTCTATACGTTATGTTTTCTTTTAAACAATTCTATTTTAAAATATAATTAACTAAAAATTTCAATCCGAGTTTCCATGTCTTTTATGTATAAACTTTTATAACATTTTTAATGTAAAGATGGACTCTTTTTCTTTTTATAAAAATAAGAAAGTCAAGAAGAAGAAGAAGAAGAAGAAAATAGTTTCTTGTTCTAATGGTCTAATCACAAATCTTCCATAAGATCGCATAGGAAGCATTCAATATTTCAAGTAAATTATTAAAGGACATACTTTTAATTAAAATAAATTTAAAAAGAGATATTCAATAAAATTAAACTCACATGAAAGTATAAATATTTGAATTTAAATTGAATAAATAGTAAAAAAGACATCAAATCATCAATCTAAAGACTAATATACACCCTAAGTTTTGAGCCTACCACTAAGTACGTTTTTTTTTTGTACCTCTCTCTCTCTCTGGAGTTTCACGCTCCTTAAAAAAAAAATTCAAAATTTCTTTGACTTTTAGAAAAAAAGACTAAAATAACCTTTTTCCTAAATTATCTCAATATTAGATCTATCTCTCTCTCTTTAAAAAGTCAAAATAGGCCTCGTAAAACTAGTATTTTTGTATTGAAAATAATAAATAGAATATTTGAATGAATAAAAAAAGTGTATAATGAGAAAATGTAAATAAATGTTAACTTAATTTCAAAATCAGACCAAACATTGAATAGGAAAATTTATTGACATTTTAATGATTCAGTGACTGTAATTAAATTGGTGTCATTGTAATTAAAATTAAAAATTACATTTATTATAAATAAGAAAATTTATGAAAAATAAAGTGCGATACCAATCGGGATAAACATAATTAAAATAACATATCAATTCGACTGATGGGTAAAATAATTTATTTTAATTATTAAAATAATAACATTCCTTTTAAAGAGCAAATGATGTTACAACATATAATTGGGTCCAAGAGTGTTTATTTTTGGGGCATTAGGGTATGGGTTAAGCGAGGCAATTTTTGAAAGAAAAAAAAAAGAATAAGAAGAGGAAACTAAGCTTAGGCCTTTTGAACACATTAAACTTTGGGCTTTATTTTAAAAAAATAGAACTTCCTCTGCTCAAATTTAACTCGGCTTGTTAGACTATATAATAATCTAACTAGGAGGCTCAAAATGAGCTAACAATTCTAGTGTGTTTTTTTAAAAAAAAAAAAGGAAAAAAAGTTCAAAAGGATTGAATTGAACCATTTAATGTACCACTTGAAGTGACTGACTCCGTCCGGTCTAAAACAATATTGAATAAAACAACAAATTTAAAAGAAAAGGATTATATAATACAAATTTTTATAAGGAGTATATAATAATTTTAAAAAATCTAAAATGCAGCACTGGTTGAAAAAACTTCTTTTGAGAAAATAATTACTTCACAACTTCCTAAGGTGTGTATGTGGAATCAAATTGTCTAGAAAATGGTTAAGCTAGAAGTGAGTTTAGTGATTAAGAAGTAAACAAAAATTTCATGACCAACCAAATTGTATTATAATAATGTATTGGGAAAGGTTATTCTTGAATCAATATTTATTTATTGACTTGTCATAATAAGAGTTAAGTAATTAATTATAATAGAGAATCAATTATAATTTGAAATTTATGTCTTAAATTTGATATGAATTAATTGTTCGTCCGAAATTGAATGTATATTTTTTATTTTGACTTTAAAATTTAAAAAATTATTAATTTTAATTAACTTACTAAATTATCATTGACATTAATATAATTGATTATAGAACCTATTAATTAGTGATATGTAAATTTCTTAAATTAAGTTGGTAAGTGGTGGGACAATGAGTTAGTTGTATATAAATATTTTAAATTAAATAGATTATTAATAAAATTTGAATAAAAATATATTTATTTAAGAAAAGTGAATATTTAATTTCAAATAAATTAAAATAAAAATATGAAAATTCAATTTCGACTTGAAGAAGTATAATATAGTATAATATTTCTTATCTTCCGCTCCTTTCCTTTAGTCAAACTCTCCATCCGCTAACATTCTTAATCAAGAGGAGGATAGTAAGTATCGTGAAAATATGCTCATATTGTAATAGTAGTTTGACATGTTAATATTCTTTGAGACATAGATATTGTATGGGGATAAAATTGACATTAAACTCAAACCTCCAGGACTAAACTGCAAATTAACTTAGATGAGATGATCAACTGAAATAGCATCAACGAGAATCTACGGTGATACAATGAGGGAGCACGTACACCGGTCTGACAGAATCTAATGTCCGACCAAACTTGATCACCAAGCTTTGCTACTTCCAGTCCCTTTTAAAACCCCAACCCCGCGACCGAAAAATTCCTCCCTCGCACCAGCAAAAACCCTCAAATCGTCGATGGGGGATCTGAAAAACCCTGTCACTCCGACGTGGATTTCGCTCCCTCCTGGTGCTCGATTTTGCCCTTCTGAAGAACAGCTCGTCTACTACTACCTCAGTTCAAAAAATGATGACAGTAATTATTACGGCATTGATTTGATTAAGGAGATTGATCTTTACAATTTCGACCCGTTCAATTTGCCGGAAATCACTTGCTTCCGGTTTGGTAAGGGAGGGAGGAGATACCACTGGTACTGTTATGTGAGAAGGATTATGAGGGATGGAGTGAGGAGAAGAGCCGGCGCTGGGTATTGGAAGAAGACGCGGAGGGTTAGGGACGTAGTGGGTCGAGCTACAGGGAAAGTTGCGGTAGGAAAACACAAAAAGTTTGTATTTTATTTGGGAGATTCGGCAGAGAATGCTATTAAGACTGATTGGGTCATGTATGAATATTCACTTGGTGATCAACATACGGTACCCTTTTGTTTGTTGTTTTCTTTCAAGATTTCTAAATAGTTTGAAGTTATTGGTTGGATATGTAGTTCTTCTCTATTTAGTTTTATGTTCATCCCTCAAATGTTTTCTTCTGTTTCTTTTTCTACCAAATTAGTTCCAAAATTTTGGAATTGGAATCCGATTCTCTATAGATGACATTCTTTCGTTTTTCAATCCTGTTGATCTGTAAGTCGCTTTCTGTAGTTTAATATGAGTACTGGATAGTAAACGAGCTTTTTAAGTTGAAAAAAAAAAACTGAGACGTCTTCCATGCTATTAGATTATAGAAGTGTAGTAACGTTACTGAATTATGTTGTCTTATACTTTTTGAGTGTTCTGGAGAAATAATTCTTTTTTTTTTTGGATGTGGGATTAATTTTATACTCTCACGTGCATTTGTTTTGTGCATCCTATTGTCCCCTGCAGAGACACTCGTAAAGGTGCAATCTGAGTGCGTTCCTATTATTGCATTATGTGGAAGACAGATTTAATACTCCTTTTGCTCCTAAATAAAATGAGATTGTTTTATATATGAGAGAGAGAGAGAGAGAGAGAGAGAGAGAAATGGTTTTGTGGTTCTGATTACTTTGTGTGGGGGAAATATATTTTGGGTGGTTTGAGAGAGAGAGAAATGGTTGTGGTTCTGATTACTTTGTGTGGGGGAAATATATTTTGGGTGGTTTTGTCCTTTGTTCCTCTATGGGTGTACTTAGGCTTCAAGAATATTTTCTGTATTCCACCCACGGTGATGGTCTTGTATCTTAATATTGCCTATCAATGTTTTGCAAATTTATTTTTCCTACTTGATGCAAAGTAATTTAATAATTGGTAGACCTATGATTTCATATTGTTAGATCTGAAAACAGAGCACCTAAGAAGAATTGAGTAGTTAGTAGAGGGGAAGTTTACACTCTAGATTATTGTACATTTTTCTGCGGTGTAAATTGGATTCTTGTTTAGCAATGTATATAGTTCTTTGCTAAATGTGCAACTGTTTTAACTAAAGATTCCTTGCTTAATGTATATGCAGGCTTCTTTTGTCCTCTGCCGAGTGTTTTTGAGATCTCGTCCCATAAAAAACTTATCAGAGCATGTTGCTGTAAGTTCTTGTGGTGATGATAGTATTGCAACAGTGCATCGTTGTGTAGGTGTCCAGTTTGATGGGACTGCTACACCTACATCTGTGATTGCAAAATCTAGAATGCATGACAAGAGTTCTCATGATAACAATGATGAGGATTTGAAATTTTCATCTGGCCCGGTTGCAGATAATCAAATTACTTGTGAACCAGTGACTGAAAAGGTATTGATTTTACACGGTTGACTTGTTTAACTACTTATATGAAAAACATAAAATAAAAATAAAAATGCTTATCACGTCTATACGTTTCTAATGTTTGCTGCATAGAATTTTCTTATTGGATGGGTTCTGGAGGCTGATTATTAATTTGTTCATAATTCAACATCATCTTTTTACTGTGTGATATCTTGTGTCTGATACTTTTCCTGCAAATATTTTCTTTTAGGATGCTTTTTTACATTGGTTTCATGTTGAAGTTTAGTGGCTTAACAGATCATGATGATCGTTTTATGTTTGATTTCATATGTTATGAGAAACTGAGAGCGGTATTATTATTATGTGTGGGGGTATGCAGGAGTTGGAGTGTTGGGATGGGTTGTCTTGATATTATTGGATTGTTATAGACAAATACTTATTAAATTTGCCAAATAATTGGAAACAGCCTATCCTATTGAAGGAATGCTGACTTGTGAGCATCTAGAACTGCTATTACATATTTTAGTAAGTGTTTCCTAATATTGTTTTGCCTATTCTCATACATAAGATTTCAGGTGAGCAATTGTAATTGCATTCTCCAGAAACGTGTACTTGTATTTGTGCATATTCCATCCCATTTGTGGTAGCACTCTGCATTGTAAAATTTCCAACTCTACATTAAAAGGTACCTGGCAATGATGAATACCAAAGTCTCAACTCCTGATGATATTGTTTTGGCCTGGTCAAACTTTTAGCTCCATGGTTAAGTACAGAGCTTTATCTACCATACAAATATTTTCTCCTTGATCACTCAAATGCTCAATCTCTGCTTATGCTTTGTTTTGCAGGAGCTGATAGCTATATTAGAAGAAGACTTCATAGAGTTGGATGACCTTCTTTGCCCACTTTCGTGCGTTGACTAATTTAAACTATAGATCATGAACATTCATTTATCAAGGAATGGTTGAAACAAACATCCTTATCAAATATCAGTTGAAGATGGATCATGTCCTCACCACAAAGATGTCCTAAAAAAGGAAGCAAACACATTGCTTATCAACATCCAGAAGTGTGATCTTAATGCCAAGATCATTTCTTACTCAAACCTATGCAGACAATTTTTTTGACAGAAATTACACAAATTACCAGCTATTCAAAGCAAACACGTTGGTCACCAAGAATATCCAGATCTGTGATGTGAAGATCATTTCTTATTCAAACATATGCAGACAAATTTTTCAACCAGAAATTACACAAACTACAGCTATTCATTTCAGGGTTATCATGCAGCTGACAAGTTCATTTGATGTGAAAAGAATTGAGAAAAGTTCTGAAAATATTAGAAAGAAAAATAAGATTTACCTTGAGTAGATAGTGCCAGATATATGTGATGATCGGAGAATTATGTTCTCCGAGGTAGTTCTTGATACCTGTTTCCTTTTTTTCTTTTTTCTTTTTTTTCCTAATTGCTCTCGATTTCGATGAGATAATTTTGCTTTTGTTCTCTTGCAGAAAATGCTCTCTTACTCCAAAATGCTTGGTGGTGTAGCAAGGGAGAAAGATGTGGAAAGACTGCAAACCTCAACAGATTCACAGATTCTAAATTTGAGTCACTTTACCTGGCCATCTCATAACCAGATACTAGGCGGTTCGTGCCCAAGTTAGGCGAGCGATTTACTCGCCGTAGGCCTCATTGGCCATTTTCCTTATGGTGGAGGTGGAATTATTAGCAAAGAACTCTGCTAATTGATGTACTACTCCTCTTCCGTTTGTAATTTGCTAGGCTGCCAATTTCTGAATTGCTAGTTGGTAGGCTGGAGAATTCTGGGATGTTTTATGGAATATAGATTTATTATACTATCAGACAATTTGTAAAAAAATCCTATCTAGAATTGTTTGTATTGTGTGTTTCATAATTATGTTGGATTGTGCGTGTTTTTCCTCCTAGCTGAAGAATTTCAATGAATCACTGATAAAAGAGAAGGGACTGAGGTAGTTGAACAGAATATATGATTAACAGATACCTGACTTCCAGAAAACAAATCGAATAATTTATAACCCATGATAGAATGACCATTCTCGAAGAAATTGAACCTATGTTAAGTTGAAGTTAACATATATTCTGTTATATTATTGTGTTAAATTATGCAAAGTTATACCTTGGTTTAAATTCTGGTTTAAATTCTTGGTATATCATGGTTTAAATTCTGCAAAGTTATATTATTGAAGTTGCAGCATATCTTTTCCTCAAAAGAAAAATAAAGGGTTGCAACATATGTTATATTGATTTTTTTTTTCACCTGAAGATAAGATTTTTTTGAAAACTTTTTACTTAGATTTATGACTTTTTAATTCCTAGAGAAGCCATTTAGTTATTTTATTTACCAAATGGTTCTTATATGTATCTTCTTTTTTCTTTTTTTGAAGAGAAAGGTAGAAAGGTTCTCATATGACGAAAATTATAAAATTTTACTATATAGAAGTAATTTATTATAAAAAAATGTCATTGAACTATTTACGATTTTCAATTACATCTTTTGTAATTATTTTTGAAAAAAAATTATATTCTTCCACGGCCAAACATTGTTGTTTTTAAAGTGTAATTATTTTTTCTTCATATTTTCATGAATTTTTAATCCTATTTTTACGATCTTTTCAGCCTTATTTAAATTTAATCGTAAATACTTTTTTCTGTTGTACTTTCAAGTTGTAATTTCAATTCATATATATATATATATATATATATAAAATCAAAAAATTCTTTTAACCCCTAAAAAAACAAGATTTTTAAATCTAGCACTCTCTCATTTTTTACAATCTCATTTTTATAAAGTGAAATATTTAAAATACTCTTACCCCTAAAATGCCCAAACTTCGTCCTCCATTTCTCTCCCAATTAGTTTCCCCCTCTGTTTCTCTTTCTTCCCCAAGTTCCCCCCCCCCCCCTCTCAGTTTCCCGAAATTCTTCTCTCCCCCTCTCCCACTCTTTGGGTTCAACTCAAGAGACATTTACATTCAGCACATCCGATTCAATGAATTTAAATTAAAAATACGAATGCATAGAATCTAAACTATATTTTTAATATTTAAACATAAAAACAATTAATATGATTACGAAAGGTAAAATTGCATTTGGAGTTAAAAATATATTGTTTTTATAATAAAGGCATTTAAGACATTTTACTGAAATGAGTGCGGTACAAAATGAGATGGGTGATGCATTTAATATATATAAAAAAAAGTAAAAGAAAAAAGAAAAAGAGGGGAACGACGAAGGGTTTATGAAAGGGTTCCGACTTGGCGGCTTTCCGATTCCCTCAGAACATCGACATTAGAAGGTCCAACCTCCGATCATTCTCTCACTTGCTGGTAAGCTGCTTTACGAATCCGTCTCCCCCTACTTCATACCCACCAGGAGAAGAAGATATAATTGTAGTTTTTACTTACATTATATATATATATATATATATATATATATATATAACTGAAAGGAAGATTGGTGCTTCTGTAGTTGGATTTTTGCTTTCTTTCGGTGCTTGTATATTTTTCCTCTTTGTTTTTATGAATTTCTGTCTTAGTGTTTGGTTTCTGAAGTAAAAGAAGAAATGATCTGTTATTAGTTTTGGCCTGATTCGTTTCTGCTTGAACTTCAATAGATTTTTCTGGCCTTTTGGTTTGAAGTCATCGGGTTGGTTTCTGAATTTCTCTTCTTGTCTCGAACTAAGAGTGAAAAGTTTTGAATTTTAGTGACAATCATTCAGGCTGTTAGGGCTTCTCACTGTAATCTAGGCTCAGTTACTACCCTTTTCATAATAAGAAGCATATTACTTGTTATCTTATATTGATGTTTATGGGGTTAATTTTCAGGAGAAATTATGAAGTGATACATTTCATTATTTGCAAGTATTGGTAGAGCATGGCACTGACAGTTACAAGGAGGGCTTTTCGTTCTTTGAATAATGCTCTTGCTTCCACATACAGTGGCATGTTAAACGACTTTTATTCTTTCTTTCTTTTTTTGTGAATTGATTTGATATTTTTTCGAATTTTATTGCAAAATCATATCCTTCTGATTTCTGAAGTTCAATTTTTGGGGGAAATTTTTCTTTGCAGATTTAAATGGTAACTATGCTATTGGGCGCTGTTATTCTTCATTTGACTCTTCTCCTTTCCAAAAGGTAAATACTTATGAGATGATTGGGCTTCATATTTCTAAATACTGAAGCTTCCATTGTTATTTTTTCCTCTCCTCTTATTGAGTGCTGGCTTTCGGTTGTTGGTTATCTTCAGTTATTATTATATCAATTCTGTTCTCTGTTGTGGTTGTTGTTCTCTATTATTTAATTCATGCTCAAGAAATGGAAGCAAAGGGAGGATTAGTGTGAGAGATGAAGTTCTTAGCATTTATGTTTTGTTGCTATCTTGTATCCCATTGTCAAGTGCAGAACCAGTCAGCTTTCCTTGCTCTCCGACGATTTTCAACTTCTATCTTGACTCCTGGATCAAGCGATAGTGGCTTTCCCTCAAATCTGTTATCTAGAAAGGCTGTTATAACCCCAGAACGTGATATTGGTATGTCACAAGTATTTTGTAGTCTTACAATACATTGTTTTTCTGTTGTAAACATAAGATAGCAAGGATGCTTGGCATGCTTTATTTGTACTGTTGTATTTAGGTTGCTTGGTTATGTAGTTCCTGTAATTGTTAGATTTTATAATGATGATGCATTAATCCATCTTTTATACAGGTTATCAATGGATGCTTATGCTTGTTTGCTTTTCTGACCAATGAATTCTAAGATTACACTGTGTAGTTGTATTAGTTTCTTGGTCTATCAAGAATATGAACCTTGTACAAAAACATTCAGAATGTCTTTACATAATTTTAACTTGCAGTGAGGTTAGTTTTGCTGTTGTGCTCACATGGGAGTTGGAAACACTATCTAGGAAAAAAAAATTCTGCCTTCTCATGAGGCTTGCAATAGAAGACGAGATAAAAGTTTTTTTAGGTGAGTATGTGCGTGTGTGTGTGTGTGTGAGAGAGAGTTTTTTTTTAAGTTTTGGGGGGGGGGGGGGAAGGCATTGATCAAAAACTATCTCATCTGGGCAGCATTTATTTTTCTCTCTTCCTTCCCACTTGCAATCTCTGGAAAATAGAAGATGAAGAATATAATCGATGTGGTAACATTTATCTGCCAAGTACAATATAATTGATTAGTCATTCAATGATATGAATAACCAAGACATTCAAATTTGTGTCTAAAACTATCCAACTAACAATGTCGAGCACCCGTGCATCTGAACACTACCAGGCATAAGGAAAATAGTTGTTGGCTTGATGATTTACCAGTTACCGAAATGGATTTTACTTGTGATTGTCCTCTTAAAATTCAGATTAAAGTCCCTCCTTTCCCCCCCTTAAAAAACACACTTTTTTCTTATGAAAATGCTGGACAGATTTAGCCTTTACCCCAACTGGAGTAGAATATTTTGTTCATTCTTCTGTTTTACCTGTTTAAATGGTTTTCTGCATTTTAGAATGTTAAATTCTGTTTTGTAAGGTTAACATTTTTATAAACTGCATATGGCTTGTTTGTATTTATATAGCAGACAAGCCAAGACATGGTGTTGATTATTCTGTGATGTGATAGGACTCCTCCAGGACTTGGTGATACCTGTGACAAATTTTCAGAATGAAGACAAAGGCTTTATGGTTTTGACTGGTGATGTTTTTGATGTGCCTATTAGGAAGGATATTATCCATCGTGTTGTGAGGTGGCAGCTAGCAAAAAGGCAGCAGGTGTCATGAACTTTCTTTTTCTAATACTCTTTATATATGTAAAGTTAGATTCATAAACATTAGTCTTATTGTCACGCTGAATTTAAACCAATGCAATCTGCTGGAAATGTTTAACTTTATGATGATCCATTGACTCCCTGTTCTTCGTGTGGAACAAGTAATAATATAACAGTGCTGATGGAGAATGTCATGCTCTTCCTCCTTTTTGTTAGTTTTAGCGTTGGAATTTTGGTGTTACAATATTTACTTAGATGGCTGAGTTTTGTTAGGGAACCCATTCAACAAAAACTATTAGTGAGGTCAGTGGGACTGGACGAAAACCTTGGAGGCAGAAAGGTACAGGTCGAGCAAGACATGGTACATTGCGAGGTCCTCAGGTCTGTATAGCACACTTTATAGTGTCTCAAATAAATATTTCTTTGAATTTCATGTGGCTCTGAATGGAAAATAATGGGTTTGTTTGAATTGGCAACAGTTTAGAGGTGGTGCTACTATGCATGGTCCAAAGCCACGAAGTCATGCCATCAAGCTGAATAAGAAGGTCCGGCGGTTGGGGCTCAAGATTGCACTTTCAGCTCGTGCTGCTGAAGGAAAGGCAAGTTTTATGAGTATTTGTCATCTCTTTCATTTTTGGTGTATAAGTTTCTTTTTTTTCCTTTTTCCATGTCACTCAGGATATTCTATATTAAGGTGGTAACCTTCTTATTTTCTAAACATCCCCTTCCTTGGGGTCTTCCATCTCTTATGAACCAACAAACTATCATAAAGATAAAAGCTGGGAAAAGAACAAAAAAATGACTTTTGTTTCTAGGCTTCTATTTTGTGGGGGGAAGCAGAAGTTTGTTACTGTTTGATATTCATACTCTTGTACAGAAGGTGAATGATGACTGGAATTTTGTTGTTGTCAATGCACAGCTTATGGTTTTTGAAGATTTAGAAATCCCTACTCATAAGACTAAAAACATTGTGAACTATTTCAAGCAATTGGAGAATACCAAGAAACTTCTGATGGTGAATGGAGGTCCAATTGAGGAAAAGCTTAAGCGGGCTACTCAGAATTTACATTATGTTAATGTTTTGCCTTCAATAGTAAGTTTCTCAATTGTGTTCCATCTGTGCTATTATGTTGGTGTTTCCTTCTTTCGGTCTATACAAATTGAACATAAAAATGCAATCTTTTAAGTGCCATGTTTTACAGGCGAAGGAGGATGTTGCTCCTCAAATCTTTCCCATGTTTTTTCAAAAACATTTTGTGTTTCAACTTGTAAATAATCAGAAGTGCAAACTTTTCTTAATACTTGTACTTAGTCTCAATTTCTTAATATGTTTTTTTTTTCCAGTCTTGTTATTCTAGCTGTTTAAAGTTTATACTTTCTCCCCTTCTGTAGGGTTTAAATGTCTATAGCATTCTGCTGCATGACACATTAGTGATGTCTCGTGAAGCCGTAAATAAGATTGTTGAAAGAATGCACACGCCAATCAATCGTTGAAGATACATCAGACAGTTTGGAGCCTCATTAGGACACTTTCTGTAGCTTTTTCCTGAGAAATGGTTGAAGTTAAGGAAATTAGGCTTTGAGTTGTTATTGTCAACAATATGCAAATTTTTCTTCTTGTATTTCATCTTTGTTAACGCAATGTTTACCCTTACCCTTTTATAGCATGGATATGTAGTTCCAATAATTATTTTTTGGAATAGAATGTTGATGCTTCCAAAAGCTTTCCTTTGCCATTGCAACTTTGTGCAGTTTGGTGTTTCCTAGTTCAGTCACCATACTTTTCCTACTACATTGCATATTGGTGGCGATTTATAGTAATCTGAATATATTTTTATGTCCACGGGTTCCCCTAAAAGAGGAGAATCAGTATCATTTTTTTCTTTTTCTTCTCTTTTTTTAAGGAAAAAGTGGTAATTCATTAAGAGGAAACATCCGCCAAACTGGCAGACCAATATTTGTCTTTCTTTTTTTTTTTTTTTGGAAAACCAATATTTTTGTGATTTGATCATGAAAAAATTCTAAAACTGAAAACATATTCTTGAAGTGAAGTTGCAAGTTAAGTGTGAGAAAGGAAAAGTGAAGGAAAAAAAATGGATGGTTGCCGCTGCATGTAAGAAATAAAAAGCAACTGACTTCCCAGCATTTTCCTTTACTTCCCCTTCATTTGTAAGCATTGAGCAGTGATCAAATAAAGCATTAAAGGAGTTATTGGAGGTGTAAAATGGATCTGGCATATATCTTTAATCAAGTTGGTGGTGACCAGGGATCGAGTATGTATTCCAATGTATATAATGTAGATAGTGGTGAGGCTATAATAAAAGCATTCTTCACATTCTGTTTTATCATCTTGATATTCTTTAGCCTTATTTTGGTGCACTATAACTTGAAATGGTTGGCTCAATGTGAATCTGAATTTAGATTCTTTTCTTCGCAACAAAAATCATCTCAAACAATCTCTCTTTTTACACTTTTCCAAATTGAATAAAGTGAATCCATCTGCAGAGCAAAAGAACATATTGTAATGATCATTTGAGAATGGTAGCTACAACCCTTTAGACAGATTTTGTCATTCTTCCTCTAGTCATTATTAGCCTTGAACCCCAGAATCTTTTACCTGCTGAAATTGTCCAGGGGAAAAAAAGGGGAAATGGACACAAGGAATGACTCTTTTCCATTATCACCAAGGAGTTTTCAGCTTCTTCCCCAAATGCTTGCACCTGCCAAACAATGGAGCGGGTCATTTCAATCCTTGTGTCCTTGTAGACCCATCTATCCATCCATCACATTGAGAGAGGTCATCAGTTTTTCTTGCCTGCCTCTCTAGCTAAATTACTTCACTATACCACCAACCTTTCAGAACTCAAAAAAGGAGAAATTAAAATACTGGGTCCCATATAATTGGTTGCCAGGGCAGCATCCTTTGATCGCTTGACTATATACCCCCACAACCCCCCTCCCCCCTTTCAAAACACTGAAGCATGATGCTCTTATTTTCTTCACAGCCCTCTTGTGTACATGATTAAAGAGAGAGATTTCTTTTGTCCATTTTCTTAGAAAGAAAGACTGACTTTTCTTATTCTCCGTCAAAGTAATTATCAGTATATATAAATTTATAATTCAACAGAAGTTTCGTGACGGGACTTGAAAAACAGTGATTGATGAAGAGGAGGATTGATAGTAAAATAAAAATAAAAATGGTGCACTCCTAAGAATATACCAAAGAATACCTAACCTGAAGAACTTGAGCACATGTGGGCAAAACCAATGAAAACCGGAACCCGCAAGTTATTCAACACTAGGGCTTGTCTGACCTCACAAAGCATATGGGAAAAAAAGCAATTATTAGGCCCCTCATCTACTATAGGCGCCAAGAGAGGAAGAAAGAATAATAATTATCTCTTGTTTGTTAACATTTCAAAGCGACCATTACGCACGCAATTGTTATTGTTGCTGTTGCTGTTTATGTAGACCATATGGAGAAAGATTGGAACCTTTCTTTGCTTTGCTCCGCATGACCTAAACCAGCACAGTACCAAAAAGAAAACAATGACAATAAAGCAAAGCAATCCCAACTCCAACCCATCTTTGAAAGGGGAAGCATTAAGCATTGCCTATTAATAGAACCAAACAAAAAATGATCGCCAAAAAAAAGAAAAAATATATTTGAAAGCTAAAATGCGCCACTAGATAAATGATGAGATGAGATTTGCTTGGTGTGGGGTGGTAGAACGTTGCAATTAAACATTTGCCACACTTATATTTAGAAAAAGGAGATGATATTCTAACTCAAACTCTTTGTTTGACAATGAAAAGCTTTTACTTTTTTTTGGGGGGGGGGGGGGGCGAGCTTTTACTATTTACATTACTACTTTAGTCACATTAAAAAAACAATTATTTCTTTTTTTGTTTTTAAAATATATATATATATTATTTATTTATGTACATATATTTGTATATTCTTTTTTTAAAAAAAACAGAGAGGTAATTTAGTATTATTTTTACTACTCATTAAGACTTAACCATTTCTTTAATTATTATGCAAATCTCATATGAGTATTAATCCCTTTGGTAAAAAATACTAGTCAAATTCTACTCATATTACTCCCTATCTATTGATTGCAATCTCACTTTTTATTCCCTCTAAATTTTTTCCTCCCTTTCTCTCCCCTATATAAAATAATTACTTAATTATGATTAGTTAGTTATAGTTTTTTTAAAGGGATTCATTAGTTATAGTCGAATTCTACTAAATTCAAATTAATAATAATTGAATATTTAGTAGAAGATAATGTTTAAGAAATTAGTTACGATGACTTGTAATTTTCTTTTTATTATTGATTTCCTACTTTCACATTTCTTCATTTCATTAGGATTGACCATCTTTTCTTTTCCCTAAAATGTCAAAGTGTTTCAATATGATAGTACAACTTTCCATTAATTATAGCATCAAGGAAATTTGGATCTAAGTTCATGGCTGTTGTAGGACGTTCTTCTTCGATGAGTTCACATAATGGTATATGTGTTCTGCTTAAATTTTTCATACAACTTCTTTTGTAATTTTGGAAAACTAGCTAATTAACGTAGAAGTTAGTATAAAATAAAAATATATTAAATGAAATAATTATTTAGAAATAGGACAAGAAATTTGAGACAAATCCAAAAAGAAATTAGACCAAGTATTTTGACTGAGTGGAAGGATGAACTATTACTTTTATTTTGAAATATAAATCATTTTAATCTCAAATATATAACTATGATAATTTTTTTTTATTTTACCCTCTATTTTAAGTTTCTATCTCTTTAAAGAGATTAAAATTATAGTTATAAATGAGGAAAAAATTAAATTTAAGGATATCTTAAGTATAAAATGTTTAAATATCTTTAATCAATGTAAAAAAAGTTTAAATAATTTATATTTTGAGATAAAATGATACTTTCTTAATCTCAAAATATAAAAGGATGAAAAGAATTATACACATATTAAAAAATATTTTAGTTCAATAAATATCCTCTTATTTATTATGTTTACTATTTCTTAAAAAAAAATCAATTAGTATGAAAGATAAAATAAGTAAGGATAATATTACAAACACAAAATACAGTAACAAAAACAGGAGACATACAAAATTTGCTTTCAAAATCTTATATTTTGATAGGAAAAGATTAAAAAGAAACAAGTTTGTGTCTTGATTCTCGTATGCATACCTTCTTTTTCTTTGAAAGATTGAAAGAGAAAGATTTTGGTTTCTTTTTAACAACGGGATTCTTTTACGGTTATGGGAAAAGAGAGAGGGGGGGGGGGAGAAATGGTAAATTTGACATAAATGCAAGTCAAACTTTTGCATCCACACGATTGCCATTAAAAATCAGCATCAAACCAAATCCCAATAACAAGAGAATGGCTCTGGCATGAGGTAAATTCCCCAACCACACAGCACCATAAATAGATGGTCAAGATTGTACCAACAGCAAAGGAATTTGGTGCAAATAAGAATAAAAATCTCCCACTTCATTTGCCGTCAGAAACTGACCTTTCTTTGCTCTTATCTAAGTCTTGAAATTATATGATTTGAGCATTGCTTACTTTATTTTTATTTCATTTGTCATGACCTCTTCTTTTTGTTGTTTAGCTTTCAAGATTCACGGGGTAATCTTTTAATGGATGCACCCAAAGAATTAAAACAAAAATTGAAACTCATCTCTCAAAGCGTGAGAAATTTTTCTCCCTATCATTATCATTGAACCATCCACCAGTTTAAATTGGTAATTATTGCATTAAACATTGTATTCTTGAAATGACGCCATACTCATTTCAAGGAAAGGGTAGGAGTTAATATAAAACAAAATAGACTTATTTGTAGTATATAAAAAGAAGAAAATACGTCAAAAGATTGCATTGAACTCCTCAAAGGGAAAAAAGGAAAAACGATTATAGTGAATGTGAACATTTCTTTGATTAAAAATAAAGCGTTTTTATATGTAGTTTGGTATGATCTTCTTTTCTTAAATCACTTTGAAAATAACTTTTTACTTATGAATTAAAAGGCATTTTTATATGTAGTTTGATGCATTGATATCTAGCAAATACGTAACAATATTTAATTTAATTATTTTTTAAAAGAAATATATAGACATTTTAAAGGCAAGTTATCAAGAGATGACACATATAATCACTAACGTTGATGAATAGAGATGCTTTTTACCATTTCAACAAATTTGTCAATCTCTCAACTTAATAAGATATTAATTACTTATATTTCTAATATATATATATATATATAATTTGAACCATTTGATCAATTAATATAATTACATTTCCAATACATTATTTAGACCATTTGATACCTTTGGACAATTACAATATAGAAAGAGTGTTATATTCATTTTCTACCATTATTATCTTTGTGAATGCTATGTTAAGTTAATAAAATTTTAGAAACGGAGAAGCTCGCATCCAAGGAATATAATATCAATGGATGACAAAAGAGAATTATTAAGAGAGTAATAATGCATTTATTAAATTCATTATCAAAATATGAAGATATGTTTATTGAAATGTATCAAATACTAAATTTGAACTTCTATTTAAAATAAGATTATTTGGCAAATATATATGGGGTAAAAAACTATTTCCTCAATAACATCCTCATTTTTTATACCATTTTATAGATAAAATCTATTATTTTAAAATGAACATAAGTTGGGCACTCGAATATTAAAGAATTAGCTGAAGAAGATAAAGTTTTGAAGAAGAAAATGTGAAAGAGACAGGCGAAAATGAGGAAAGGTATAAGAAGGAGAAGATAATAAGTACCCACCGGTCACCAAACACCAAAGAGAAAGGGAAAGAGAGAGAAAAGAAAAGCAAAGGGAAAAGAGAGGAAAGAGTGGGAAATTAGCCAAAACACACGTACAAACTATAAAGAATACTAGTAGAAGAAGATTAAAAAATGGTGGAAAGACAGCTGCTTGGCGTGAAGATACACTCAGGAGAAGAGAGAGACCCATTAAAAACCCATTTTCAAATCACAAAACTCTTTCCTTTCTATTCTCTCTCTCTCTCTCACTCTGATGGGATTCTTACTTATAGTAACTCCCTTCGGCGCGCCTTGAAAGAAGAGCTTTGATTTCAAGAGACGTCGTGTGTGAGAGAGAAAGAAAAGATGTGGAGGGGAGACAAGACTAGTAATAGCGTTAACAGAGCCATTCGGTAAGCGGCCCTCTCTGAGGGCCTTTTCTTTCTTCCAGTCTCTAATCATGAACATGACAATTCCTCTTTGATATTCATTTTTCCCATTTCACTTTCTTGACAATTCAATTTCGTTTGCTTTTTGTTGTTGTGCTTCTTGTTGGTGTTTGGCAACTTCTTCAATGAACCCCATTTTGCATTTTTTTATTTGTAGTCACTCTTTTTGAAAGAAAGAATGAAATTATTAGACAACTTTTTTACCATTGTTTCCTTTGTAATTTTTCTCTCTCATAGTGCTACTACTATGTAAAATAAATTAAAGATTACTGTCGGCTTTAATCAGCCTCATTATCCCACCTCTCCTATTGTGTAATATAGCATTCTCTTTCTCTCTCTTTTTCAATTCTCTTTCACACCCACAACCCACCATTTCTTTCTCATCTTCTCATCTTCTTCCAAACCCTTCTCTCTCTCTTTTGTTTTTCCACCCTCTTCTTCTATATCTGCCTGCCTTCCCAATCGTTTCTTGAGCGCTGAGGTTGGTTTTTTTCATTATTCCCTGATTTTTATGGTTCATCTATGTGCGTTTTTTGAAATATTAAGGATCTGATTTTAAGGGGTCAGAGACTAGATGAATTTTTCAGTTATTTTGCTCTACAGTCTTTGCCTTCTAACGCTTCTCTTGCATTTCAGGTCTTGACTGTAGATCCATCGCTCAGTTTGCTGCACTTTGGCTGGTAAAAATTTGATTTTTTTTTGGTTTTTATTTTGATCTTGGTTGGCTGCATCAATAATCCTTCTTGTTTTGTGTGATGATATATGCGAACCCTTTTGGTCCTATTTGTTTTCATTTGGTCTCTGGGCTTCATTTTCCTACCTTTTATCTCCTTTATTCGCCCTTCGTTTGTGGTTTTAGGGAGTTTGACTCATTGGATGGATGATTCATTGTAGTGCTGATTGGAGGTTGGGTGTGTTTGAGGTCCTCTGCATTTATATGAATGATTTATGACTTGTGCAAGAAACTGTCTTTCGTTTAAAAAATTGTGTGCAGTCCTAAAATAAAATTCATTTTTTCTATGTAGTTCATTTTCTGAGAGTCTATATTGATTGATGCTCGGCAACATTTCTTTTTCTTAAAAAATTTTTTTTTAGTGCAATGTTGTTGTTGTGCAGTCGGTGATTCATCAAGTCTTTGCTTCTGTGTAAAGATTGGGATGTCAGAAGAAAAGCTTGGTCCTCTAAGTGTTTGTGACCTTTCCTGCAGTTTGTTGATTCTGTTGCTTTAAGTTGTTGGGTATGGGTGGTGCAATAAAATATATTCAAATGCTGCTATTAGATCTTTGGGTCTTTTTAAACTTTGTTATGGTCAGTAGCCTAATTAAGTTTGGTGCAAAAAGTTTTGGGAAATGCCTTATTCAATAAACCTTGAGGTCATATGAGTATTTTCATCATGCAAATTTGAAGATTTGATTGGCATGCATGAAATTTTAGCTGTCGTGTGTGCACTATCATTGTCCTGGGATAAATGGATGAGATGCTGTGGTTTCTTATAGGTGCATTGTCCAGGTAGGAACTGTTATCACACTGAGCATTCTGCAATTTGTAGCTGATAGTTAATATCCTTCGATTGTTCATTTTCCTATCAATATTTGTATAACCAGCAGTTTTCTATTTTACCACAAAATATGTTCATGTGAAATTGTTGGATTATTGTTTCAGACCTGTTGGCGAACAGCTGCTTTGACATTCTATCTTTTGCATTAGCTGTCCATAGCTCTTCCATCCTGAATTGGTTCATTGAACCCTAATGCAAGGGCAACGGGGTGCTGTCGGTTCCTTGCCTGAAGTTTTAGGCTTTGATCATGGGTCTACATCAAGTGATGCTAGTTTGGACCAGCAGATGCGCTGGACTGGTATGAGGAATTCTGCCCAAAACCGGATACCTGAGTATATGATAGCATCGAATAATACTAGTGTTGGGTATCTGAATGCTACAAACCAACAGGGTCATAGTCTGAGTGGATGGGATTTTGGCGAAAGCAGTTCCAGACTTAGTGAAAGTACTCAAAATGATCATAAAACTGAACATGGATGGTCATCGCCAATTAATGTCCGTTCAGGAGCTTTGCTTGGCTCAGAGAGGCAGCAACATGAACCTTCTCATATTCTTTCATTGAATAATGTCTCTATCAATCTGCATAACAATGAAGAAGGAAATGGGACTTTCTTTGCACAAAATTCTGAACCCAATGCTGCACCTCGTGATCTAAACATGAATTCAGAATACGTGACAGATGAGGATGATGATTGCCAGGTAGTGGAATGTCCTAATGCATATAAATCTGGTGGATTAGTGAATGAGCGGATGCCATCCACTAGTAGCTCTGCTCATCCTTTTGGGATGTCTTCTGGAAGCAGTGGATTTTTGGTGGATGAAAGTGATGGAAGACCAGGTTGTTCACTGGATGGTCGTCGCTTATCTTGCAAAAGAAAAACACTTGAAGGAACTGCTGGGCAATCTTCTGGAAGCGGAAGTACAAGTTATATTCAGCACACTCAAAATAGTCTTTGGCATGCTGCATCAGCTAGGCATAATTCTTCTAGTAGCACTAGAGTAGCTAGCCCTGCAGAACATAGCATTGGTATTAATGTACCAGAGCAGGTAAACCCAAGATTGGGATTAAGTGTTGGCCATGTAGCTTCTGAAAATTCTCCTGCATTAACTGCTCCAGGAACAACAGAGAGTTCACGCAGAAATTTTAGGCTGAGGATAAATGCTTCACATCAGCAAGATTCTGTTCCCAATAATATGTTTTCTACAGAGACTGGTATAGGAGGTGCAACTATTTCGTCTACACAGCATCAATCATTGAGGCTGCTTCCTCGTAATAATTCTTTGGATTTGAGACCATCATCTGTGACAGAGAATACAAATCCTCATCCTCAAGGCCAATCTGTTGCAGTGCAAGTGTCTTCCTTGCGGCGGAACCCACAATCAAGGTGGAACAGTGCATCTAGCTCAAGAACTGGAAGTGCATCGAGTTTTGCTAATTCTGGGAATAGAGATGCTGCACCATATGAGGTCTCTACATCAGCAAGTGTGCCACCAAGAAGTATATCAGAATATCCAATGTTTGTACCACCCCCTGAGACTAGAAATTCCTTATCAAACCCTCCTAACTGGAGTTTGGGTGGTGGGAGTGTTAGTATTCCTGGAAATGTTGCATCCACTTCTCAGAGTGGCTCTGGTGCAGGGGTCCATTCAGCAGGTCCTTCTTGGGTTCCCCATCGAAACCCTTCGCAATACCCCCGCAGACTATCGGAATATGTCCGTAGATCTTTATTATCTTCAACTGACACTGAATCTGGTGGTCAGAACAGCAGTTATCCAACCTTGCATTCAGGAGCTGCTTCCTCTTCACAGGAGATGGCACTTCCTTTGGGATCTGGTAATCACGGGCGTCATGGAAATTCAAGGTCAGCAATGTTGTTGGAGAGACACCTTGATGGTGCCTTTGGAATTCCTTATTCCTTGAGAACTTTGGCTGGTGCTGGTGAAGGAAGAAGTAGGCTAGTTTCTGAGGTATGTATAACATTTTATAAGTTGGTTATAATGATAATTTCCTGAAGATAGAATATGCTCAAGGAGTTCCATCAAATTCTTGTTCTTGTGCTATTATCAATATTATTTATTGATCTAATTTTGTTTTTAGAATAAACTTTTGAGATTAATTTCACTAGTTTTGAAAATAGATATCCTTAATTTCATCAGCCAATGAGATTGCAATGTCGTGGGGTTTTTACCCCCTCTTGTGTAGATAATTCCTTTTGTGATATCTCCAGCCTCCTGTAGTAGGGAAGAATAGATCCTACTCAAATCATGAACTTGATTACTGGTATTACTTGATCTGTTGTTACATCCAAAAGTATCAAATTAGCATGAATAAGGACATCCTGCATGCCATAAGTTAAAGAGGTTGGTTTACAATGGAATGATATGGTAATTTTCTTCGGAGTTTCATCTCATGAACTCTGAATTGGGTTATGACTGAGATTTCAATTTTACAACACTGATTTTATTAAATTCTGACGCCATTACTTGAATGCTTCTGATCTTGTTTTCTATTTTTTGCTGCTTTGCAGATTCGAAATGTCTTGGACCTTATGCGCAGGGGAGAGGGTCTGCGATTCGAGGTTAGATTTGTATATATTGTAGAGACTATGATTATTCAAAATGGAACTTAGAGGTTTGCATGCATGTATTTCCCAGAAATATCTGCCCCAGTAATGTTGGTGTCAGTCTCTGTTCCCTTTGTCTCAGAGGAAGATGGTTTGAGAATTGGAAAGTTCTCTTCCCTTATTTACGTTGGGCCTAGTTTGGGAGTTTCGGGGAGAAAAGAAATCTGAAGTTAGGAGAATATGAGCCTATATTTCTTCTCTCTCTTTCCTTAAATATGAGATAGAATCTTTCATGATAGTGCTCATATAAATGGTGGATAAGAGTAAGTTTGAAGATAGGGATAACACAAGAATTTTAACATGCATTAATAATTTAGATTGGATAAAGTGTTTGCATCATGCAATATGATTTTTGTATCTAAAGGATATTAACACTCCAACATGCTGCCATATTTTGTTGATCAAATATGTTGAAAAATTATTAAGCAAATGCTCTTCTTAGCCCACCTGTCTTTGTATATCACTCTACTGTTGGGATGGCAGCTGATTATTATTATTATTATAAGAAAAGAATTTGAAGATGATTTAGGGATTTTTTTCTGTAAGATAATTGTTGTTTCCATCTGCATCAGGATGTTATGATTCTTGACCAATCGGTCTTTTTTGGGATGGCTGATATTCATGATCGCCATCGGGATATGCGACTCGATGTCGATAATATGTCATATGAGGTAAGTAGGCCGATACTTTAGTGTCCTGAGTCTCTTGGCATGTCAAACATTCTCTGAGTCTTGGATGCATGCAGGAATTATTGGCATTGGAAGAACGTATTGGAAATGTGAGCACTGGGTTGAGCGAAGAAGCCATTTTGAAGCAGCTGAAGCAACGGAAATATGTGGGCAGCGAAATGAATGAGGTGGAAGCAGAGCCATGCTGTATTTGCCAGGTGAAATATCTTCCTTAATTCTCTGAATTTGCTTGAATGACATTTGTTTCCTCTTTGGTTCAATTTTGGTCATGCACTTGAGGCTCTTTTCAATTGCTTCCCTCATTTTTCTTCAACCAATACATTGCAGGAAGAGTACAATGACGGTGAAGTTCTTGGTGCACTGGACTGTGGACATGGTTTTCATAGCAAGTGTATTAAACAATGGCTCATTCACAAGAATATATGTCCTATATGTAAAACCACAGGACTGGCTAAATGACACAAGTCAATAACTTTAGCCAGTAAAATCTCGATTGCTTGATAAGAGATGGGTGGACTGCGATTGGAGCATTATCTAGAGCAGTTGATACCTTTTTCCTCCACTGTGGCACTCCTTGCAGTGAGGAAGATTTATGTAATTTCTCTTCATATGTTATTTTGGTCCAATACAATTGTTTCAACAGATGACAATCTTTTTCAACTTATTTCATTTAGTCAGGTATTCAATTGATTATTGGGAATTCACAATATTGTTTGAATCTGCTTTATACCCTTCCCCATTATTTATCTCCTTTTATATTTGCTTTTGGATGTTTCTTTCTTTCTTCATTTGATGCAGAAATGGCCTTTTATGTGTTTGGGTTCTTTTTTTCTCAGCCTTTTCTTTAACACTAGGAAAAAAAGGAGGGAAAAAAGTGATTATTATTAGTAGCACTTTCCTCGCTTCTTTTTCCTCGTTTTTCTTTTATTGGTAAAAAACAAAAAAGAGATAAATCGTAAATGTCTACGAAGACTTTGTAGGTCAGTCCAAAATTTTTAATCAAGTTTAGGGGAAAAAAAGGGAGTTGAGTTTGGGTAGTTGGCTTCGATGCTAGTTGGAGTACTTGTGCCAATTCCTCTTCCCTTTTCTGCTCACAATCTCTGGGTTGTTATTGGTCGAAACACATCTTTTATCGGGTAAAGATAACGAACCTGAATTAGATATTTCACTTGAAGTCATGGAGAAGAATATTTTTGGTTGCATGAGACCTGCCTTAAAAATTAGAAGTCATAGGCCAAGTATCAAAAGTAGGAACTGTTTGGTAGCAGCTCTATTTGCTTATTTGACCTTCAATCCAATTGCATATAAAATAAATCTACCTGTTTGTTAATCTGTTGAAAAATGGAGATTTGGCAGGTTAGAAGATTGGGGAGTGAATCATAATTCATAAATGAGAAAGAAAGACCAAGCATGTGATGATTGTGCTGTTTTTTTTAAAGGATGAGACTGTTCATCAAATGCAAATCACACGCAACTTGGCATCTTATATCTTAAAGAAAGAGAGGGGAGAAATGAACTTTGGGAACAGTGCAATGTTATTAAATGATTTCTGTTTTTGGCTAAGGTAGGAATTGGCATCCCTTGAGAGCTTGGGTGGTGATGGAATCGGGGGGGATTGATGGATAAGGCAATCAAGCAAAGCAAATCAAAGAGCCAAAGAAAGGTGCTCTCTCGTCTTTGCTTGCACTTTTGGTCGTCGGTGAAGAACTCCAATATACTACTTTCTTTCATAATTAAATATTTTTATTTTTATTTTTATTTTTTATAAATTAAATATTGATTTTATTTAAATAAATATTTTTTTTAATCTAAAATTTCATTAATAACCTTATTAATTTAAGATATTTATATAACTAATTTATGATTTTCATCACTTTAATTTAAGTGAATTACATTTCACTAACTCATATGTCTCACAATCAATTATACTCATGTAAATGATAATTTTATATGTTAATTAAATTTAATAATCTTTCTTAATTTTTATTCAAAATGTACATATAATTCCAAAGGGAGGAACCCAACTAAAAAGGATATCTCTTCTTGGTGGAAATTCCATGGAACATTAACCATCTTTCAAGAAACTTTGTTTTTGTCCTTATTTTAAAAAAGAAATGGATTGTGGAAAACTGGTCAAAGCAAAGGATTTATTATTAGGCGAAATGTTTGAATTTAATAATTAGTTTGTTGAAAAGACAATAAACGCACTAGAGATAATTTCTAAGAAGTGATTGGAATGTTAAATTGAACTAATTGCTTATAAAATGGTTTCTTTGGTCATTTCAAGGGAGTATCAAACCTTTACGATTTTGGAACTAATCCCATTCCAATAAAAAATGCAAAATGTAAAATCTAGGATAAGCTTATAAGAAAAGTATGCGATCTTAATATCCAAAAGTAGATATAGGACTACATAGCTTTTTGCTTTATATTATATGCACAAAATATATTTGTTTTTCTTTTTAAATTTGTTAGAAGCCATCTAGAGAAAGTGGATACCCAAAAATAGCAAACGGTAAATATGAAAATTGCTCTCAAACTATGTCTAGGAGCAATGATGTTATTTCAATTGTACCAAGTATAACATAAAAAATAACATTCTCTATACAATTATAGGTTCACTTTAATTTTAACTTAATACAAAAAGAGAATGAAAATAACTCATCTCACTATTTCATATAATTCTCTCACAAACCATATTAATAATAAGCATAATGCGATAACTTTCTAACAATTAAACACTTTCATTAATTCTTGTATTAAGTTAAAAAAGTATATTTAATTTTGAAAAGAAAGAGTCGTATAACTTGATTATTTATAGACTAATCTTTAAAATGAATCAAAATGAATTCATCTAGTTCTCTCTTTTTGAAAAATTATTTAACATTAAAAGGAAAGAATAGACAGAAGAGTTGCAAAAGAACCCTCCCTTCAAACATTGAGTGGGTAGATTCATGACAACCAGAAGTATTGCGGAAATATTAATAATAACAAAAACGTCAGGGACTTTACAAGAATAAATAAAACCAAATTACAATTAAGGCGGGAGAGCAAATCAAACCTGATTAATAAAAATTAAACACGCTCTAATCTCTTTTACGCTTCAAATAAATCGCTTTTTGCCGCAGAGACACAACGAAAGAACACACTCCGCAACTGGCCAACTCTCTGCTCTGCTCACGGTTTCAAACAACAAAAACACAAATCCCAGCAAAATATTCGCAACTCCGAATCAAAATTGTATTTCTTTCAAGAATTTCCTGTTATAATTGAAAGAAAATTTACAATTCAATGTCGGATCTGTACGGAACTGATGATCGTTCTTCATTTGAACCCGAATCTGAACCAGGACCTGAACCTGAAGATATGAGTATGTTTCTTCATAATCTTCTACAGAGTTCGCCAGCGACGGCTGCCGGTGGTTGTTCTGCGGGTCAATTGTTGATGCTTGACTACCGAAGCTCTGGTGCGATGATTAACTCCTCTTCTGCTGCTAGCCTCAAGTTCTCCGATCCTGGGGGTTTTCTTGGGAGGGAAGCGGAAAGAGTAGAGAATAAGTTTTCTTCAGCTACGGGTGGAGATTGTGATGCTGTTACTTCTTCGATGAAGAGAGGGGAGAGTTCGAATTTGAACAAGGTGATAGTTAAACCCTTCGGTTTTATTTGCTAGCTGAAATTTGTGGGGTGCTTTTCTGGAATTTTTTAAGTTAAAGTCGCTGTTCGACATTTTTTAACGTGTTTAGATAGATGTATGCATATATTATTTACTCCTTTGTACTGAATTTTCATTTTGAAACTCCTCCATGACCCAAAATTAAATCACCATTAGCCGCGTGCAGTTTTTTTATGTTTGGTTGACAACTTTATATTCCAATTCAGTGGACTTGCTTGTTCGTTGTCTTTTATGTTATTTTAGCAAGTGAAGTTAATCACGCATGTGGGTTTATGGTGTCTGGTATTGATCAAATTTGAAGGGATCAGAGGCTTCTGACAGCGGAGTCAATCAGGTTCAACTACGTTCTTCGAAGAGAAGTAGATCCGCGGAGGTTCATAATTTGTCTGAAAAGGTTTCCCTCTAACATAAATTATAATTTCTCTTGCAAAGATACTTTGATATTTTTTTCTGGAATGACCAATTAACCTTATGTTGACAGAGGAGGAGGAGTAGAATCAATGAAAAATTGAAAGCTTTGCAGAACCTAATTCCAAATGCTAATAAGGTTGACTTCGTTACTGATACTTTTGTTGGATGGATGTCTCTAGGCTATAATTTATGTTCTGTAGGCGCCTTCACTTAGCTTGATCTATTGTTTCATTTGATTGGCAGACGGATAAGGCATCAATGTTGGATGAAGCTATTGAATACCTTAAGCAGCTACAACTACAAGTTCAGGTGTTCAATTTCTCCACAAACTGCTGTGTGTTTGCAAATTTTTCATATTGAAGAAATTCTGACTACTTACTCTCTAGAAACTATTGGGTGATTTCCATATTGTTAAAGCATACTAATATGTTCTGATTTTCTTGATGAATATGCACAAAGATCTTCTGTCCACTCTTAGAAGATAAGGGATGTTCATTATCTGGTTTTTGGGCAAGTTGTCTTTTGACATAAACTCAAATAGTTGATTTTGGTGCATCTTGAAATGATATGGTTGCTAAGTAATATTTTCTTGTTATTTCATCAAGTGTCTTCATACTGCATGGTAGACACAATGCACCTTGAAGGAGTCTGTTTACATTGCTTGTGAATTCCTTAAAAAAAGGCTTCTTATGCAAACTGGAAGTTTTCTTCTTATTAGACGGATTTGTGTTTAAGCCATCCCCACGTTTGACCTCCAGTTATCCTCTACCCATAGTCGTCTAGGTAATTTAGGAAGGAAATTCATTTCATGAGAATTTTTTGAAAAGCTTCTAATGCAAACTAATAGTTTCTTCTTACCAAATACAATTGGCCTTTAAGCCAATGGGTACGTTTTACTTTTAATTATCATCTATGTGCAATAGTGTTCTTGGTAATTTGAGAAGGTAAACTTCAAGTATGACCACTCATTTTCCCAATAAATTAGGTCAAGCCATTACAACAGGCTTAATGAATTTCTTTGACATTTTCTTTTTCTAAATCCTTTTGATTTCTGAAAATATATGGAGAATTCCACAAGTTAGATCAACCATACGTCCTTATCCTTTCTCTGCTTTATACTGAACTACCGAGGCTCTCCAACTGCACATCTCTGTTTCTAAAGCCCTGACCTTTTTTCCAAGAACCTAATTGCCGGAGCCTCAATGATAAGATAGTTAAGTGCAGCTCTACATTATTCCTTTGTAATAACTCTCTTAATTTGTTTCTTGATTCTTAGCATGTGCAATGTGCATACATTTAAATTGCTATTGAAGTTTCTACAAGTAAAAACTTTAATGTTCTTGCAAAACCAAGTGATTTATCGTGAAAAATCATCTAGAGAAAGTGGTACAAGTCAACATTTGTCCACAATAGGGTGGATGGAATTTAAGTTTTTGTATTAACCTTCCTATAAGTACACCATTTGAGCATTAAGAGAGAGTGGCTGCAGGTAGTATCCAGAATTTTGTTGTACAAAGCCTTTTCTCTTGGGAACTTACAAGAAAATTTCAAGAATTTTGATTGTTAATTGTGCACGAGGAATTTCAAGAGGATGAGAATTTATGTTAATATTGATGGCTCAAGTTGCTCTTAGTAAGTTAAGGCGTCCCTCATTTTTTTTTAATTGCTAAAAGCAAAATAACTCTAATATTAGGGGCAAGGATCTCCCTTCCATTTACACAGACTAATTTTGGTGCCAAATTCTGATAGATAGTGATCACTTTATTATTTTTGCATTTGCCCCACTGGGAAGAAAAATAATCTTCTCATGTAGATGGTTTGAACTTGGGTTAGGAGAGAGGAAAGCAAAAGTTGTGGCTGGAGGTAATTAACTGGTAGGAATGATGTGAGTAATGAAGGTAATTTCGGAAGCTGTGGTCTGAAATATCAGAAGAGTTCAGAAATAAATGAGGACATTGTACACAGGAGGGTTTCAAATTTTTACAGAATTTGACAGGATAGAAAGTAATTTAGGTTCTTGGGTACGCATGTTACTCCTCTAGTTCAAATATTTTTGCTGTAGGAATGCCCTCTTCCTGTACATGGATGCACTAATATTTTAGCTGCACTTAACTCCTCTAATGCTTTTGCACGTACAGAGGATGATTTCAAGTTTCCTTTATCTAAATCATTTTCTTCTTTGGTTCTCAGATGTTGACAATGAGAAATGGATTTAGTTTGCATCCAAATTACGTACCAGGGTGCATACCACAAATGCAGCTACCTGTGGAGTTTGACGAAGGAAATGCGTTACCTAACACAAGCAGAGGAGCAGATGTAGTTTCTGGTAACCAAGAAATTGCGATGCAAAATGTGTTTGGAACTGATAACCCCAAAGGTTCAAGCCATCAACTACTTGTACCTTCAATAACAAATAATAGCAGCTCAGGAACATCCTTTGGATTGGAGTCATCATTTCCAAGTCATTATGGACTTCTCAATCATTTGGCATCTGCAAAGGTATCTACGTTTTGAGTTATGGTAGATTTTTCATGCAATAGTGTTATGAAATTAACATAATTCCCCTTGCATATTTAGGATATGTGCCGAGATGATACACTATCCCACTTCCCATTAGACATAAGTTGCTCGGGGAACAATTCATCTTCCGGCGTATCATCATAGCCACAAGTGACAAGACCAACTATGTTCAAGGCATGGTTTACACCAATATGCTGTCCATTATATGAAATACAAATTGTTTGAACATTGCAGGCATCACAAATTGACATAAACGATGCTGGTAATACTGACACCTAAGTCTAATTCTGGTGAAACAGACATTAGCAAATTCTCATGTTGTTTCTCTTGTAAAATTATGAAACTACTTAACTTTTTAATAGAAACGAAAAAATTCATGTAAAACTCTTCCATGTATTTGGTAGACATAAGTAGCTTCTTGGTTTCAAGTTCTTAGCCATTCAAATTGTGAGGTTAATGGTTCATGCATTTTGTGTAAAATGTGGGTTCTTTTGACTAGAGATTCCATAATCCCATTCCCCGGGACCCTTATTGAGAATTTCCACAAGTATCGAGTATTTATTTTCAGCTGCCGAATGCAGAAGATCACAGCATTAACAGCTGAAGTTTTAATTGATCTTATTATGATTTTTTACATGCTGCTTAGGTTTACATGGATTTCTTAATTATGATTTTAACAGCATTAACAACATATATTCTATTTAGGATTGAGGGCCTCCACAAAAGCCACTCGGTGTTCTAAGATAGGGTCTGGTGTACTTAAGTCAGGTATTTGACTTGTTAAGAAAATAATGGCACTTTTAAAGGTGTCATATCAAAACTTACTAAATTTAGATTGTGGATCTTGGGCTCGCATCTATTTATTATTAGGAAAATAAAAATGTCCAACCCTGGGTAGACCTTGAAGAACAGTTGTAGGGCCTCAACTAAATCTCAATCTCCATGGGAATTCAATAAGGGTTTGTTTGGTTCAAAAGTGGAGAGGGAGGGAAGAGAAAAAATATCATTATTTGGTTTATAAGGAAGGGAAGGAAAGGAAAATATAATTAAATTAATTATTAAATTATTATAATATTTATTATAGTGATGTATGATTTTTTTATTAAAGGTAATTTAATAATAATGTATCTATATTTTCCTTCATTTTCAAATTCCTCCACTTTTGGAAGTAAAGAAAATAAGGGGAGGGAAAGTATTTTTATTTTAAATTTTCATTTTCCAATCTTTAAAAAAAGTAAACTAAACAGAAATTTTTTTATTTCAAATTTTCCTTTTCCTATTTTTTTTAAAAAGTTAAGAAATCCCTCCTTCCACTCCCTTTCCCTCCATTAAATCCCTCCCCTCTCCTCCCCATTTTTTAACCCAACAGACCCTAAGGGTATGGTATAATTGCAATTAGAAAGACAAAAAAGCCCCACATTTTTCCCTTCAATTCACTGTCCTCATGTCGGTAGTTCGGCCGTATCGAAACTTCTTCAAAGCCTTCTTTTTCACCTTTTAGACTTTTGACCCTTTGCTTTTACCTGTTTTCTTCTTTATGATTCGGTCGGTCTTCGAGCTAGCTATAAGCAGGAGATTGAGAGTCTCTCAAGTCTTGGATTTGGTAGAATTCAATGAGGCAGCGCGACTCAATCGAAAATTAATTATAAACGTTAATAAGGCTTTATTTTATATAGTAATTTTATTAAAGGCAAACTTAGATATACAATATCTTAACTTCAGAAATTTTTCTCAAGTTGAGTTTTCTTTGCAATACATTTTTCAATTAAAAAAAAAAATGAGCTACCAAAATTAAATATTTTTCATGTAATAATTATATTAAGTGGAATTCAATTTATATCTATGTCATTAATTTTGAATTTAAGTGAATTGTTTTTTACTACCTATATATTCTTAGTGCTTTAATATACTAACTTTACTTATTTATTTATTCTTTAGATAGAGAAGAGTGGGGCAAACAACCACCAACCGCAGTCACCCTCACCAAGACGAATAAAATACATAATGGAGAGTGTAAAGAATAGTTATAAAGCACTATCAAACCAAATTTCAAAATACATATAATTGGCCTATTTTCTAATCTAACAAAGCAATTTGAGTCACTAATTTGGTTTGACGAAGCAAAAATAATAATTGTCCACAACCTTTGATTAAAGTGTAAAGAAGCATCTCCCACTATTGTAAACTAAGGATAATCTTCCGAGCCACAAAGTGAAAAAATCTTCTCCAACATACATAAACATTTAAAGTAATCATGTCGTGGGCATCTAACATGTGTTCGTGTTCAAATTATAATTTCTTTTTTGACTTGTCCTTTTTTCTTGCCTAATTACTTGTAGATATTGAGACAATCTCATTATTAGAATTCTGTCCTATCAAAATATTAGTTCCTTTATCCAAAATTAAATATTCATATTTTTATTTTAATTTATTTAAAATTAAATATTTATTTTTCTTAAATAAATATATTTTTTATCATTAATAAACTTTTTAATTTAAAATATTTATATATAACTAATTCATATTTCCCATCACTTATCACTTCAATTTAAGAAATTTACATTTAATTAATTTATGAATTTCACGATCCATTGCGAAAAATCAATGATCTTTTTTAATTTTTAGTCAAAGTAAAAAATTATCATTCAATTTCGATCGGAGGAGTAATATAATATTTTTTATTTTTAACAATATACATCAAAATTATTTTAAAAAGCATTCTCATATACCTTCCGTAAGTAGTTTCATTTTCTTTTTTAAAGCTTAGATCAGAAGAGTTTTTTTTTTTTTGGCTGCTTATCAGAAGTGTTTTTTGGTTTTTTAAAAAGGGTCAAAGGGTTAAAAGCCGCAGAATGGATTGAAATGTTGACGTTCGGGATTACTCTTTTTTGCTTATGTTTGTGAACAAACTACTTCAAATATTTAATCAAAAATATTAAATTCCTGGACATATCTTTAACATTGTGTTATTGTTTATCTAATTATCAATTAACCTTTTAAACTCTCTGGTCTATCAATATTTGAAGAAAATTTTGTAACAAAGAAAAATTCTAATGTGTTTTTTTAAAATATAATATTAGATTTTAATTTATAATTATTTCTAAAAAAATGTAATTCATAAAAATTAAATTTATCCAAAAAATTTATTTAAAAAATGAAACAAAGTTAAAATATCTTATAAATTTAATAGCAGCAGTGTGAAATTGACATTATTGTAAAATAATACAATTATCTCTCTTTTTAAAAAAAAAAAATTATAAGTACAATTATCTCTTCTTAATCTTAAATATAAGTTTATTTTAACGTTTTGTTCATGAATCATGTTACTTAAATGTGAGCATACCTAAAATATTCTTGGATTTAATTATTTTTCTATTTATTATTACTATTTTTGCATTTTTAGAAGATAAAAAATATTAAATAAAAGTAAAATTTTAAAAATTATGATAATTATGTATTGATATAAGAGATCTGAAAGGAAATAGTATTAGGGGGAGTAATAAATAGTATTCACACATGTTAAAAAACTGGAGTATTTTGCCCTCTGCAGACACGGACGGAAGAAGAAAACAAAGTGGGCTTTTCCCCAGTTTCTCTCCATTTCTAAGAGGTCCCATCATTACAGCTGCTGCTCTTTCTCTCCTCTGTCTCTACTCTGCTCTCAAGCCAGTCCCCACTTCCATGATTCCCCTCCCAAGCATTACAGTCCATACTCACAAGAGCTTCTCTGTGTATCTGTCACTCTTCTCTTTATCCACTGTACTTTCATGGTTGGTTTCTTGTTTTGTTAAGAGAGAGTAGAATTTAGAGAGGAAGATGTCTGAGGGTAACAAAGCCTGCATTTTTAAACGATGAACTTTCGAAAAGGACCTCAATTTTTGGTTTACGTTTGTGGGTTGTGCTTGGTATTTGTGTTGGAGCTGCAATTGTGCTTTTTCTTTTCATTGTCTCTATCTGGTTCACTTCAAGGCGCCACAGTAGGAAGTCCTTAGTTGCCCAGAAAAATCTCACCATCCCCAATGTCTCCAAGGAAATTCAAGAAATCCGGGTTGATCCTTCTAGGACTAGGCCTGACCCTGACACAAAGCTACTCCTCCTCCCTGCTCCTCCGGTTCCGACCCGTTACCCGAACCCGACCAGTTGGAGGAGGATAATTCAAATGGTCATCAGAGAATTCACATAGAGATTGGGAAGGGACACAGGATTGCGTATCCGGAGCGGGTTGTGCCGGCGAATAATGGGTCGGGTCATGTCATTGGGGAGGCTAAGTCTGGGGATCAAGTGGGCATGGCTGTGCCTGAGGTGTCCCATTTGGGTTGGGGCCATTGGTACACTTTGAGAGAGCTTGAGTTGTCAACGAATGGGTTTGCCGATGAAAACGTAATTGGTGAAGGGGGATATGGAATAGTATACCGAGGGGTTTTGGACGATAATACTAGAATTGCTGTCAAGAATTTGCTTAATAACAGGTAAAAGTATTAAAGTTCTTGCCTTTTCCGAAATGCAGATTGTGCATGCTTTCTATCAATGCATGTGGACCATGCAAGTGTAATATCTGCACATCATCATTTGAGTTTTTAAATTACCACAAGTCTTGTTCTTGAGGTTAATGTGGGAGAATGATGAATGTTTTATATTTTGTGATTGAATTCCTGATAGTTGCTTGGACAATTATGAATTTGACATTTAAGAGTTTTTAGTACAATGCTGGATTAGGATTGTACAGGCTAATGGGAGAAAATAAGGGAGTAAGTTATTGCTCTTTATTTATACCTCTGTGGATTATGACTATATCATTGTCTTTCCAGGGGCCAAGCCGAGAGGGAATTTAAGGTTGAAGTTGAAGCAATTGGGCGCGTACGTCATAAGAATTTGGTGAGGTTGCTTGGTTACTGTGCTGAAGGAGCTCATAGGTAATTTTACTGATTATTTTCCTTCTAAACTATCCCATTCTAGACATAAATGTTGCATGCTATGCTTCCAATTTTGGCTAAAAGGCTTATCTTGGTTGGAGGAGTGATCACAAATTTCTGTCTGCAAACTCGAAGATTCCAAGAACTGACTTGCACTCACTCAGCCTCCAAGCCATATGCTTTTCAATCCAAATGAGATATATGCAAATGCTTTAGAAATCACCAACTCTGCGTTATAGTTTATCATTTTCTAGTTTGATACCATTATGGGGGTATGCCAGATTTATGCAGTAATGCATTTGTTTGGTTTTTCAGGATGCTTGTATATGAGTACGTAGACAATGGGAACTTGGAACAGTGGCTTCATGGTGATGTAGGGCCTTATAGTCCTCTTACCTGGGAAATTCGTATGAATATTGTACTTGGTACAGCAAAAGGGTACATTTATTGATCCTGTTCTCTATCAATTGGCTTTTTGGAATTTGGCATTAGCTAACTAAGCAAATAAAACTTGCAGGCTGACCTATCTGCATGAAGGACTTGAACCTAAAGTTGTTCATCGTGATATCAAATCAAGCAACATTCTACTTGACAAGCAGTGGAATCCGAAAGTGTCAGATTTTGGCTTAGCAAAACTTTTGGGCTCAGAGAGGAGTTACATAACAACACGAGTTATGGGAACATTCGGGTTTGTTACTATTCTGCTATATGAGCTGTTTTAAATGGCAATGCGTAAGCTGATCAATAAAAGAAGTTGAAAACCTCTTATATTTTCTCTGCAGCTATGTTGCTCCTGAGTATGCTAGTACTGGCATGTTGAATGAAAGAAGTGATGTTTATAGTTTTGGGATTCTCCTTATGGAGATTATTACTGGTAGGAATCCAGTGGATTATAGCCGTCCTCCAGGGGAGGTATATCTGATTATCAAGGTTAATTCTAGTCAATGATTATTTTATGTACTTAATTGTGGGTAACAATTAACTTTCTCAGGTTAACCTGGTTGACTGGCTTAAAACAATGGTCTCCAACCGTAATGCGGAGGGAGTGTTGGACCCAAAGTTGCCTGAGAAGCCTTCTTCAAGAGCGCTGAAACGTGCTCTTTTAGTAGCTTTACGCTGTGTTGATCCAAATGCCCAGAAGAGGCCAAAAATGGGGCATGTAATACACATGCTAGAGGCTGATGATTTCCCCTTTCGAGATGTAAGTAAATACTTCCTCTACCTACAGCCATTTAATATTGATCTTTAATATAAATGATAGATTGTGATGCTGGGAAACTGTTGGATTATAATTCAGTTGCACTTTTGTTGGATTTGTCATAAGTATGCACTTTCAATTGCACATATTGATTTTTATCAGAACCTACAAAGTAAACACACGTGAGGCGGGAAAAGAATAACTTGCGTTTTCAGTTGCTGTTATGTGGGATCTTCTTTATCTTAGTAGACTTTTGGTTATAAGTACACCTGCTGAACATTGATGTTGTGGCTCAAAAAAGTAGTTCTATTTGAGTGGGTATGTTTCTTAATATTTCCATTTAAGACTTAGGTAAAGTAGATCGCTCAAATTAGTATTGATCTCTTAGAAACATTTATTTGAGTTGAGGTTGTGGAAATTACAACACTGTCTTTGGCAGAAAAGAAACCAAAAAGGAAAGGTCGTAACTTTTGATCGTCATCCTATATTTCTTCAATGGTTTTGTTGAAGTCAGTTGTTAAACTTCTCCTTTCACAAATCTAAGCAGGACCCCTATTCAACTCAACCGTTTTATCCCATTGGAAGAGAATACCTGGCTCTGTGATAATTTCTATTGGTTATTTGTGGTAATGAACTATATATATGGAATGAATTATGAGTTTGTTGCCTGTTGTGTTGAATATATGACAAAATGTGTTAGATTGTTGTGAAGCACTCTCTTTATGATTTACTAGTAGTATCTTATAGGAATCTTCAATTTTCATTTTGTTCTTGAGTTTATTTCAGGAGCGTAGGGCTGGTGCACGTTTAAATCGCGAAGGTCTGAAGGAAAGGATACTGGAAAGGCGTGTTATAGAATCAGGTGACAGCAGTGGATATGAAAGCAGTGTCCAGACTAACAGATCTTTGTTGACGAAACCAGAAACGGATGAAGAGCCATAGAGTTTTAAGGGTTGAATTAGGTGATCGAGGTTTCATTGCTCTAATTATTATCTTCAGGTTGGCCTTTCCAACCCTTTGTAAATACCATTCCTTTCAACCTGTGCATGTCATTTCCTATTAGTAGTTATTTGTCATTTATGTACGAGAGCCTTGTGGTGCACCGCATTGATTATGCTTTAGTTGGGTGTTCAATTTTGACTCTTCTCTCTTTATTAAATATTCTCTTAGAATGAAAACGGGAGAAGTTATCTTTCTTTTCATCATTAATGTTTTCTAGGTAGGAGTACTTTCCTTGTTTGAAGCAGAAATTGATGTCATATTGTGTATAAAAGTTGTGTTATGTTAAGTTTGATAGATGCTGTTTTTTGTAGCTCAATCCTCAAGGATTCTTTTTGATAGACTATCTTTTACAAAACCTTGTGGCCTAAGAATCCTTGTTTTGGCAATTGTTGATTTATATTTGTGTAGTTCTTGTTGTGGCTTATTTTCTTGGAAACAGTTTGCTCTGGTCAAAACCCGTCTGTTTTCTTGGAGCAGCTAATGTCGCCGACAGTAGATTTCCATGGAGTGGTAGTTCACTTCTCAAAATCTCATTTAGTTGTGTTGTGAACAAAGGTCAATTATCAGTGGAATTGGTCGAATGCTTTTCCGTCATGGTATACATTTGGCTTAAAGCAGCACAGGCCATATCATTATAATCAATGTTGGACACGATTCTTCAAAGGCCTAAATTGATGTTGATAAGAAAGTGTATTCAATGTTCTTTTGAGTGAAATGGGGGCCCCTTATATTCACATGCATCACTAAATTTATCTTTAGAGAGTTTCGTAAAAGAGAGAAAATTAGTTAGTTATGGGGCAGAGGTGTCCGAGGGGGCCACCGGAACAAGAAACTTTACGAAGAGATATCTAAAGCGTAAAGGAGCCCCAAGGGGGAGAAGGAATTAGCATATATCTGAACTCGTGATTTCTTTATTTTGTTTGAGTTTTTAAACAAAAATGTACTCTTTTTTAAAAAAATTTTAAAAAATGTGATCTATCACAGTTCCTAACGCGATAAAAGGGTTGATATTGACAAATTATTATAATTATAATATACACAATATGTATTAAAATATGATTATTATTATATTATATTATATATTTATATGTTTTTATATATATTTATTATAATAATTGTACAATTATAATATACACTATATTTATTAATTATATGTTTTAAAAATAGAAAGCGATTTGGCCAACTTTCATTTCTCCCATTTCATGGCCAAATCGTTGCAACCCTGACCCACAATCTCTTCCACAACACCGACACGAGAGAACAGTCTCATACCTTGATCTCTCATTTTGGATGCAAATCTCCAAAAAAAATTGTCGAGATGGCCGAAACTGCGTTTCCAATTTCTTTTTCGTTTGATGATTGTCTTGGCCAAAACAAAGCTCAAAAAAAAAAAAACGTCGAGATGGCCGAAACTAATTTTCCAATTTCTTCTTCGTTTAATGCTTGTTGCTTGGCCACAACAAAGCTCAATCCCACTTCTCCTCACCTGATAACAATCCTTCCTAAGCATGCCCAAGTTCCCTCTAATCGAATTGATGCTTCAAAAGACAATTTTTTTTTTTTTTTTTTACAGCCGGCACTACCTCTTCTCAGATTCAACCGATTTGGGCCAAATGGAACCAAACCAGCCCACATGAAACATTCCTTATGATCAGCAGCCCAACATGACCCAACAACGCACATTTGATTTTGAAATGTTTAAGTTTTGAAACATCGGTGATAGATGGTGGGACAGATAATGAAATACCATTTATGCCCCTGTTTGATGTTGATTAGATGGAGATAGCGTCGAGAATTAGACTGATTTTGATGAAACACGAAAGAAAGATTATTACATTTGAAAAATATAAATACCTTAATTCACTGGATCATATTTTAAAGAAATAATACATTTTGTGTCTTCGCCATGGAAAGTTGTTTTTGAGGTAAAAAGCTCATTCTCTAGCCACAGTCCATTTACTGACTAGTAGTACCTTTGTTTTGTTAAACATATACTACTATTTTGTAATAAACTTATACTGTGTATATTTCATTTTAATTTACCCTCGACCCTCCAAAGCAATATTACTTCTCCGACTTACGTTTTAAAAATTAAAATATAAATGGTACATTTTATTTTGACTCGAAAATGGTCCGGGCCGGGCCAGAATGGGCCGTCCCGCTAAATGTCGGTTATGCAGTTTGAACCTAGCGTTCCTTTAAATCTTAATATCTGGTCATTCTGTTTCCCATTAATTTCAGATTTCGTGATTGAGAGAAGACCTGCGTAACGATGTCTCGGTGCTTTCCATACCATGCTCCTGGGTACGCACTGAGTACAAGTAGAGCCAGCAATGGAGGCTTGATCGATTCGATTAAGCTCCTAAAGGAAAGGGGAATTGCCAAAGCAGAAAGGAAGAAAGAGATGGGTGAAAAAGAGAAATCAAAGAAAGAAAAGGCCAAGCCAAATGCAATTGAATATGATTATTGTGGAGGCGAAGAATTTTGGGGAAACTCCGAATATGTCATTCTCCAGAAAGAAAGAAAAGATGATCCCCAGCAATTGGAGCGGAGCAGTGTCACCGAAGAACAAAATCTGGCACAAAATCCAAGCTATTCATCGGGCAGCACCCAGAATAGTCACAAGCGCAAGAGGGATACCTCAAGAAGACTCCATACTTCCCAGCAGATTCCGCTCCATTCTCAAGAGGATATGCGCGGCAGTGGTCCTGGTTCCAAGAAATTCAAGAAAATGCAGAGAATGGTACAAAAGTATACGTTCTTGATAGAGAATTGGATTCCCTCAAGCCAACAACTGCTGTGTTCGGATGCGGATGATCAAGATTGGTTGTTTGTAAAAAAGAAGTTACATCCAAACAAAACCAATGGCGTCGACAACCAGATATCATGTTCTACAAGTGCTTCGTCGTGGGCCTCTGCACAGTATCTCCCTGGCGCTGATATCTATGCCTTGCCGTTTATAGTTCCTATTTGATTATTTTACATTTATGTACTAATTCAAAGTGGTTCATTCTGTCGACGGAGGGATTTTGTAGTTTTACCTTCTACGCAATTGTAAATATCTACTGACTGATTCTTTAATTTCTTTTTAGACGATGTATGTATAATGCATGCTTTGATGCACTCGTTCCTCCGGAATCATTGTGGAATTGTTTTGAACAATTGTAATTTTGATGCTGATAATTTTAATGCACTTGTTCTTGTCAATTGAATCGAATTGAAAGCTAGTGTGCATACTTATTTTATTTTATTTTTACAAAAGTCTTTACGAACCATGATCTATTATTACCAAATAATTTCACTTTTCCTTCTTGTGTTGGGATAAGGAACAATTGTGCATCCACAAGGCACAATTATGCCAAGCACCAAGTACTGGTGACTTATCACTACTTGAATAGTATTTTTGGAAACCTGGCTTCAAAATTGGTTAAGGAAACAAATCCATCCCCCACCCCCCTCTTCACTTTTCAATGGTGATGTTGGAACTGATGGATGTGCTTCTCAGAGAAACACATGGGAGAGAGTCTTCACAGTCCTGCCCTTAATTAGCTGTTTCTTCTTGGTAACCTATCAATGCCTGTCCACTTTTTGGCATTCCGCTTGGTATTAGGACCGCCATCAGGGAAATAGACACACTGGTGGGTGAGTTTATGGCCACTGCATTTCCTAAATTCTTAATTGACATTTGAAATGCCCCATATCAATGCATATTACCCATAAATGATAGTATTTCTTGACTAAATAAAGTATTGAAGATTATATTTATCAAGTCAAAGAAAGTACTTATATTTTTCAGGGTACTATATTTAAAACAAACACTCTGATTTCAAGGGTGAAAAACTACAGGGTTGGAGAAAGGTTTAAATTGATTTTTTTTTTTAATTTAAAATTTACTACTTGTTACTTTTAGTAATTGAATAGGAAAAGTACAGACTAATTAAAAATGGTGTAAGAGCATAAAATATGAAAATACACTTTAAAATGGAAATAGTTGGAGGAGATTTTTACTTATTTTTTTGGACAGTGGTGGAACCAATAATTCAAACTTAAAAGTGCCAAACTTATATATTTAATCTTGGGGGCCAAGTATTAATAAATAAATAAAAACTTTAGGGGATACAGTAGTACTACTAGAGATTTTTGGGGGGTAACTCCTCGCATACTCCAGTAACTCCACCAGTGGGTGGGATGGGACTCATGGGAGGGGAAGCAGAGAAGCAACTGCGCGATTCAAAAACTCTAAGCGATAAATACTGAGTAAAATAAATTCTTGAAGTCAAAAAAAAAAAAAAAAACTTAGATCTTGTCCTCTTTACATTCTCTTACCATATTTATTCTTTGGCGTGTTCCTTTTAGCAAACAAATTATGTATTGATTATCGTTCCAATGATTTGCAGACATAAAGTAAAAACACAAATGCATATACGGGTTTGATTATAAAATAACAATGTGTATCACCATAGAAAATAGTTATTGTCTTTTTTTATTTTTATTTTATAGAAAGTTATTGTCCGTTGAGAAGGGTAGTAGAATCTTTTCAGAAAGAAAACATCTCAAGGCCGCCAACATAGACTTTTAATTATCTCCCATTTTTACCAATAATTTCAGGGCGTGTTAATATAGCCAGTCCAAATTTGAGCTTTTCTAAAGTAAGTGAGAGAACAATGGGACTGATTGAGTTCTTCCTAGCTTGTTTGCTCTCAATCATTCAATGCGGTTTTGCCATGGCAGCGAAGTCCACTTACAGTCCACATGGACAAGTCTTTCATGCCTAAGGTTTTCGCTGTGCCCAAGCTTGTCCACAGTTACAACAATACGTTTCATGGTTTTTGTGCATTGTTGTCTAAAGAAGAGCTGGAAGCTATAAAAAGGTCACCTGGCAGAAATTATAATGCATACAATTATAATGAGAAATACAACACATATTTCTCAAGCTCAATTCTGTCTCTGGCCTGTTGCCTGCTGCCCAATATGGCAAAGATGTGATAATTGGTGTCATTGACAGTGGTATATGGCCAGAAAATCCAAGCTTTTAAAGATGATGGAATGACCCAATTTCATCAAAGTGGAAAGGAAATTGAAAGGAAGGTGAACAATTCAATTCTTCCTTGTGTAATTTGAAACTCATCGGAGCTAGATACTTTAATGCTGGTGTCCGAGCTGCAGATCCTACTCGGAATATAACAATGAATTCAGCTAGGGACGGACGTACATGGCTCCCATGTTGCAGGTACTGCAGCTGGAAATTATGTTCAAGACGTTACGTTCTTTGGATATGCTCCAGGGACAGCAAGAGGTGCGGCTCCTCGCCCAAGATTGGCAGATTATAAGGTTACCTGGGAAGGAGGGAGCTATGCTTCTGGTGCTCTTGCAGCAATTGACCATGCTGTTGCTGATGGTGTTGACATAATCTCAATGTCCCTGGGTTTTGATGAAGATCCAATTGCAATTGCGTCTTTTGGTGCCATGGCAAAGGGCGTCTCATGCTTCAGGAATAGCTGCACTCTTAAAACCTGCATACCCCGGTTGGAGCCCATCAGCCATCCGGTCCGCCACGAGATGACCACAGCAAGCACAATTGATAACACTGTAAGTGAAATAAAGGATCTATTTGATTACAGAGTTGTCACTCCTCTGGCCATAGGAGCAGGATATGTTGATCCGAATAGTGCACTTGATCCCGGCCTTATGCTACCGTACATGACTATGTGAATCTAGTCTGCTCAATGAATTTCAGAGGACAGTGACCATTGTTGGAGATGGTGCAACTACTTACAAAGCTAAAGTTGGTGGCACCTGCAAATGCCACTCTCATAGTTTTCCCGAACACATTAAGATTTAGAAGGAAGAATGAGAAGCAGAGTTACACCTTGACCCTTACTTACAGAGGTCTCGAAGACTTGAGTACTGCACACGGCTCCTTAACCTGGATCAAAGACAGTGGTGAGGAGTCCTATTGTGGTCACTCCTTCACCTGAATTCTTTGGCTAGCAAATTTGTATCCTCGCATTTCATTTATGTTTGTCTGATACTGATCAATCTAAAATAAAGACAGACATTACTCTGGTTTTTCATACAAATTGTTGCTTGTTGGAAGAGAATCTATAATGAATAAGGTTTCATAATCTTGATCTTGGTAACTTACACAAAATCCTAGGAACAAGTTGTGCTTCAGTAAGCATTAAAATAACTAAAAAAGTACTCTTTTATATTTAGGTATAAAATGTTTACATTTAATATGTATACACCTAGCTAACAATTTATGTTTCGTGATGAAACGAAATTAAACATCTCTTTATGATTTAACCCCACATTTTATATTTATGAATGTGTTAGTATAATGGTAAGTTTAATCTATTTAAGAGTAAATTTTATTTTTAATATTATATTAAAAAGTCTTAACAATTTTCATTAAAAAGCTTTCTATATTAGTTTTTAACAAATTTAATAAATTTCATGAAGTTGGGACGGTACCATGCAAAGTTTACTTATTTATCGAAATTACCATTACAAATTTTACTATTTTATATGTGGACCAATACAATTTTAAATTTTACAATAAAATTCTTTGAAATTATTAAGTTATCAAATCTAAGTACTATATTCTTTAATCGTGACACTTTGGAGGAAAAAGTAAGATTCAATTTAATTGTAACACTTAAATATTATTTTAAATTAGCTAAACTAACCACTATATAGCTTTTTCCCTAAAAACTTAAGCTATAAAATATTATTAATTTCTTTAAGGGTATTCTTAAAACAAATAAATCTTAATATTTATTTATGGTTTCTATGCTTAAAATTACAAATTTTCTACTTTTTATTCATATAAATACATCAAAATTACTAAAGGTACTAAAATGGTAAGATTCAAGAAAAGGTAAAAGGGTAATATTCTTGATAGTAAGATCATTTAATTTATAAGGTAACATTTAAAACTTAATGTTTTCAAGATTAAAATTAATACTCTTATTATCAAACATATAAAAATTACTATTCAATTGGTCCACAACTAACACAGTAATCACGGAAATTTTGCTATGTGAAGATTCGAATATGTTGGAAGAGGGGTAAGATTGATTTGTTTCCTTTATAGATTAAGTGAGAACCCTGCAATTAATTAAGACATATTTATCAATTTACAAAGGTCACAGTTTTGAAGAGCTCGCCTTTCTTCAATTATTTATATGACTTCTCTACCTTTCGTTTATAAATATAAACGGCATATTTTATTTTATTTAAAAATAAAAATATAAAAAATAATTTTGGCCCGGCCCGCTAAATGCCGACTTTGAAGTTTGAACCTAGCGTTCCTTTAAATCTTAAGATTTGGTCATTCTATTTCCATTAATTTCAGATTTCGTGATTGAGAGAAGATTTGCGTAACGATGTCTCGGTGCTTTCCATACCCTCCTCCTGGGTACGCACTGAGTAGAAGTAGAGCCAGCAATGGAGGCTTGATCGAATCGATTAAGCTCCTAAAGGAAAGGGGAATTGCCAAAGCAGAAAGGAAGACAGAGATGGATGAAAAAGAGAAATCAAAGAAAGAAAAGGCCAAGCCAAATGCAATTGAATATGATTCTTGTGGAGGCGAACAATTTTGGGGAAACTCCGAATATGCCATTCTCCAGAAAGAAAGAAAAGATGATCCCCAGCAATTGGAGCGGAGCAGTGTCACCGAAGATCAAAATCTGGCACAAAATCCAAGCTATTCATCGGGCAGCACCCAGAATAGTCACAAGCGCAAGAGGGATACCTCAAGAAGACTCCATACATCCCAGCAGATTCCGGTCCATTCTCAAGAGGATATGCGCGGCAGTGGTCTTGGTTCCAAGAAATTCAAGAAAATGCAGAGAATGGTGCAAAAGTATACGTTCTTGATAGAGAATTGGATTCCCTCAAGCCAACAACTGCAGTGTTCGGATGCGGATGATCAAGATTGGTTGTTTGTTAAAAAAAAGTTACATCCAAACAAAACCAATGGCGTCGACAACCAGATATCATGTTCTACAAGTGCTTCGTCGTGGGCCTCTGCACAGTATCTCCCTAGCGCCGATATCTATGCCTTGCCGTTTATAGTTCCTATTTGATTAATGTACATTTATGTACGAATTCAAAGTGGCTCATTTTGCTGCCGGAGGGATTTTGTAGTTTTACTTTCTACGCAATTGTAAATATCTACTGACTGATTTTTTAATTTCTTTTTAGACAATGTCCGTGTGTATGCTTTGATGCACTTGTTCTACCGGAATCATTGTGGAATTCTTTTGAACAATTATAATTTCGATGTTGATGATTTTAATTTATTACATAAAAAAAAAATTGATGCACTTTGTTCTTGTCAATTTAATCGAATTGAAAGCTAGTCTGTATACCGTTTTTTTTTTTTAACAATTAAGACTTTGATGAAACAAGATCCATTATTACCAAATAATATCACTTTGCCTTGGTATTGGGATAAGGAACAATTGTGCATACAAATATGCCAAACACCAAGTACTGGTAAATTAGAATACTTCATATCAGGTATCATCACTACTTGAGTAGTATTTTTGGAATTCTGGCTTCAAAATTGGTCAAAGAGACAAACCCATGTCCCCCGAGGTATCACTGTCCTTTGCCTTGGCTCTTTCTTCTAACTATATAACTTATCGATTCCTGTCCACTTTTTGGCATTCCGCTTCGTATTAGGACCGCCACCAGGGAATTACACCGGCGTGTGTGAGTTTATGCCTAAATTCTTAATTGACATTTGAAATGCCCCATATCAATGCATATTACCATCAACGACATTTCTTGACTAAAGAAATAATTTAAGATTATTTTTCAAGGTACAATATTTAATATAAACACTATATGTTCAAGGGTGATAACTATACAGGGTTGGAGAAAGGTTTAAATTTATTTATTTTTTTAGTTCTTTCATAATTGAATAGGAAAAATAGAGACTAATAAAAAATGGTGTAAGACCATAAAATATGAAAATAAAAATTTAAAAGGGGAAATAGTTGAAGGACATTTTTACTGATTTTCATTTTTTGTTTTGGTTGGGGTGGTACAGTGCGATTAGAGGTGAAAGTTTAAATTCAATTAATCAAGTCAACTTGCATGGTTCGATTTTTAAATTGATTTATAATTTATAATAATAAATTCGTAAAAATTCAGATTAATCCATATTGCTCGGCCCACCTTTCCATCTTATCACCAATGGCCAAATGGAAAAATATTGATATCTAGACAAGAAGGAAATTAAATACCAGCCAAGCGCTTTGTTCCCTCCATGTCCTTCAAATATAAAATAGCAACAGTAATTTGGTTTCAGTTGTTTATTACTACTACTACTCCTCCTAATAATAATAATAATAATAAGTTTAGAGAACTCATAATTGTAACTTTACTAAAATTTATAGTAAGAAATATATGAAAAATAATTACTTTAACATAGAAAATAATAAGTTTTAAACATTGTAGATGGCCTTGTATTTTCCATTAAGAGATTTTCTATTGAAATGGAAAACTTTATGATTTAACAAGATTTGGGTTAATTTTATTAAGCCTTCTGATGTTTTCTTCAAAATCATGATAGTCCTTTCATCTTTTAATTGAAACATTAACCGCCTAATTCATTCAATTTTTTCAAATTAGTATAATTTTATCAAACTCAGATAATTGGATTTGATAAAATTATACTAATTTCATAAAATTGAATAGATTAAGGGACATATCGTTTCAATTAAAAGATGAACGAGCTATTGTATTGTATTTTTTAAGACAGGATTAGGAAGTTTAATGAAATTAACCCTTAAAGATTTTCCCCCACATTTTATAAGTCTGATCTATTTAAGAGTGATTTTAAATTCTTAATATTAGACTAAAAAGTCTTAACAGTTGTCATTAAAAAGCTAACTTTAATAAATTTAATGAGCAAGGATGGTAACTGGTAACATCTCTAATTTAGTACTACTATACAAAATTTACCATTACAAATTTTACTATTTTATATGTCGACCAATATAATTTTAAGTTTTACAATAAAACTTATTGAAATTATTCGCGACACTTTGGAGGACAAAATAAGATTCAATTTAATTGTAACACTTATATCATTTTATGTAAGATAAACTTGTCACCACATAGGTTTTTACCTAAAAACTCACTAGAGTTATCAAGTTCCCCCCCCCCCCCCTTTCTGAAAGGAGAGTATCAAGTTATAAAATATCATGAATTTTGGTATTCTTAAAACAAATAAATCTTAAATGGTAGGATTCTCATGGAAGTTGGTAAAGTCATATGTAATAATATTAATATTTATTTCTGGTTTCTAAAGTTACAAATTTTCTTCTTTTTCTTAATCAAATACATCAAAATTACTAAAGGTACTAAAACATTAAGATTCGGGAAAGTTATAAGGGTAAATATCCTTATAACTTTTATAAGGTAACATTTAAAACTTACTGTTTTCATGCTTAAAATTAATAAAAAAAAATTTTACTATTAAGCACATAAAAATTATTCTACACATTTAAAATTGAATGCTGATATTTATTTTTTTTGTTCTTTTTGAGAAAACTCAAGACTACATTTAGTCATGTAAAATAGAGTTGCATCTTAACCCCTTAGTTACATAAGCCTCGAAGACTTGAGTATTACACATGGCTTGGTGACAAGGACTGGAAACGACGGTAAACAGGGCGTGAGGAGTCCTATTGTGCTTGCTCCTAATCCCGAGTTTTATCTATATGATAAAAGAGTGCTTATCGATATATAATATACTGTATATGATTAAAGATTAATCATTCTCATTTCATTGTATAATTTAATAAATCCAGTCAAGGACACTAATCTGATTCGCTTTACAATAATGCCGTCGTTAGAAAAGTTTAGTAGTTTAGCCTTTCAAGACTACGAGGGCCGGATGAGTAAGTTGGAGCAAGTGATGATTATCCATCCTTCCATTTTGCGATTTACGTAGGATTCAAATGCATCTAACAAGTAACCTTCAATCTTTCATAAAATAAAAAAAAGGGTCATTCGGTGTTGTTTTCTAATTGAGCATTGCTAGGTTTTTTTTTCTCTTTTTTCTTATATATGATCGTGAGGATCTGTTATCGTTATTTTATGATACGCACTAAATAAATCTCCGATCTTGTCTGTAATATTATGTAAATCTAACACAAAGTTAGGTAACTTTAGATGAACCCAAAATAATAAGCTCATGTCTCAGTGAAAAGATCGAACAAAAAACTAATAGGTAAAGTCTATACCGTCGCATCACTTATCTACAACCTCAAAGTACGCCATTGCTAGTTACGCTAACATCGTAAAAATGGCGATCACATTCTTAACTCGACAAACAGGGGTGGCACTACTTGACTTGATATCTATCATTAACAAGGATCCAACTCTGGATTTCTTGGGTTAGCAAGAGATTATTGTTCTGCCGACAGTGGTGGTTACGTTCCGGGTTCTGAATAGATTATTGTCGGTGTCATGGAGCAATATTATTGTAATTTTACAGTGAATTTAAATGTGGATCCCCTCTTTATTGGGTGTCCAGTAAATCCGAACATGGATAGTTTCATTAGACTTGATTTAATAATTTTTTTAACATTAAAAAAAACCAGTTAAAATTGTGAAACTCATCGGAAAAATTAGTAATCAAATACAGGAGATGATTTTTGGGACTCCATGTCCCATCTTCTCATAGCTGTCATGATCCATTCTCTCTTTTATTTTAGCTACTTCTGGATAGAATGAATAGATATTTTTTGCGATGATTCTTTTTGGTCTAAACAGATGGCTAAAAACACAGAAAATTAAAAATTTGACAAAGGCATGAATGCTGCAATTTATAGCCAGGCAGCATGAATTAATTTCCCAAAGCTTTTTTTTTTTTGAGGGGATTAATTTCCCAAAGAGGGTCATCGAAAAAATATCTTAATTCTCGATCACTTAAAATGTTTTATGTTTTTTTATTTATTTAAAAGGGGCTTAATTCTAATTCATAATATTAAAAAAATAACGTTTAATTTATCTCAAAAAGGTACTTAAAAAGCATCCATGTATTTATCATCAAACATTACTCCAGTTTAAAGCCCAACTAAATATATGTTTAAGAAAATATATGCTGATTAAAGATGATGCCTTGGGTCATCTGGAGAATATGAAACCTGGCAAACTAGGCATCTCATGAGTAGAGCTAGATGTCTTTTGGATGATAATTATAACACGGGTTGGTCCTTAAATTACACCCCAAGCCCATACTTTTGTTCAGTGGGTTGGATCCCAAGCTTCCTTTTTTGGTTTTGTACCACCACCATCCATCCGTTTGAATGTTTGGTACGCCTCCCGGCTTTAGATCTTAATCATATGTTGTCATCTTTTATTCAAAAATAATAAATCCCCTTCATCTTATAATTAAAGTAATATGATCATGATATATTTAATTTTATCAAAATAGTATAATTAATAAATTTAATTTCATTAAGCCTTTTAAACTTTTCATGAAAAACAAACTATTCTCTCAAATTTTCAATTGTCTCTATATGTATTTATAGATATATATGTTCTTTAAAGATATATGTTGATTAAAGATGATGCCTTGGGTCATCTGGAGAATATGAAACCTGGCAAACTAGGCATCTCATGAGTAGAGCTAAATGTCTTTTGGATGATAATCATAGCACGGGTTGGTCCTTAAATTAACCCCAAGCCCATACTTTTGTTCAGTGGGTTGGATCCCAAACTTCCTTTTTTGGTTTTGTACCACCACCATCCATCCGTTTGAATGCTTGGTACGCCTCCCCCTGCAATTTGGCTTTGGATCTTAATCCTAATGAAAGACTCCTTTTTCATAAATAAATAACTAAATATATATATATATATATATTTAAATTCCCTGTCATAATCCAAGTGGACCTCTTTGGATCATGAACAAAAATTATAACATGTCGAACTTTGTTATCATCCAATTTATTACTTAATTAATTTGCTTTTATGAGTTTGACCACAGACTATAGTCATATGGCCAAATCAATGATTTGAGATTTAATAAATTTATTTGTTTTATTCTATGGTTGAACGCTTTAGTGTTGAGTTAGTGAAATCGTCACTAATTCTAGTTAATTCAATACAAATCTCATAATTTACATAATACCATCAGGACTTGTGTTGTCATCTCTAGATGTAAACTTGATAATTGAATTATAAAAAAAATATATTACTTCACAATTTTAGCTCTATCTTTTCTTGAATGAATGAACATATCACTAATGATATTCTTTGTTATTCTATTTGATACATTTCATTAAAATAAAATAACACAAGAAATTAGCAGGTTATTCAAACTAAAGAAGTTGGAAGTCATATTAAATGAAAATGAAAGTTTAATTAGTTGGAAGTTATTTCTATAAAATGAAAAATACTCTATTTTTTATATTTACATTGAAGGAGGAGGGGAAGAAAAAAAAAACTCAAGCTCAAACTGATCCTACTTAATTGACAGTCCAATCTTGGAGTTATTACAATGGGGGGCATACTATTGTTTTCAAGTATTGCAAGGATGATTTCCTAAATAAATAAAAATGTATTATAAGGATAAATTGCTAAAGCTAGAATGGGACAAAAGTCATTTACAGTATAATTTATTTTTCCCACATTATTTATTTATAAATTATTCTCCCCACGTTACATATACTTGTTTTTACTTACCAATGTACAGACTGCTCCCTTAAACAAAAGTAGGCAAGCACAAGTCCAATCGCACTATCAACATTGACAGCAGCAACCCGTATTCGATTCGTACCATCTTAATACTAGTACAGTCTTATCCCATATCTAGTTCGACACCTCATCTTAATCTAATAAAAAAAACATATTCTGAATATTCAATAATTGGCAGACATGTAAAGTAAGCAGAAAAACGCATCTATCCAACTTGATTACAATTAAATAATGCACACTTGCAAACACTAATTTTTTATGACAGAAATTTTAAAATTTATAATTTAATTATGTCCTGAAATAGTAATTTCAGACATTAGTAATAAAATTTTCCTAAGCATGTATATGGATTCATATAAAAGGAACAAATCAACTTTAAATTGTTATTAGCAAGATTCGAATCTTGTAAGATTTTTATGATTAATTTTTTATGCTATAGACTTCAAAACTAATTTTAGTACAACAAAATATTGTATCAAAAGTTTATTTCTCCCAATCCCGATATAATAAAATAAAATAAAAACTTTTAGGTATCTTGAAATTGAAAGTTTTTTTTTCTTGTTTTTTAAATAAAGTTATATTTAAATAAAAAATATTTTATTAAATTGAAAGTTGATTATAATAATAATGATATTATAAAATGTATAAAATATAATTAATCAATTATTTGATATTTTAATTTTAATTAATTCTTTTTATATTATTGAATGGGACTTGTGGATTGAAAAAAAAAATGTTTCAAAATATATTTTATGAAAAAGGAAAAAAAAATGTTTTGAGTGGTGTAGGTGAAATATAGCCTTTATTTCTTTGAAGATGAAGAATAGGAAACTTCTCAAGGCCGCCGCCCTCGTTACAGCACATCCATTTGAAAAGTCCAACTACGAGAATGTACTACTATATAATACAAGCAACCCCATAGATCCTTTCCGGTACACAAGCAATGGGGCTTACTGGAACTATAATCTTTCTCTTGCTACCTTGTTTTCTCTCAGTCACTCATGGTGGATTTTCCTTGGCAGAGAAGTCCACTTACATTGTCCACATGGATAATTCTTTCATGCCTAAGGCTTTCGCCAGTCACCACCACTGGTACTCTTCTATGATTGATTCCACCAATCTTGCCCACAATTACAAAAATGCATTTCATGGGTTTAGTGCATTATTGTCTAAAGAAGAGTTAGAAGAAGTTAAGAAGTCACCTGGCTTTGTTTCAGCTTTCCCTGACAGAAAACTTATCAAGCATACGACACACAGCACCGACTTCCTCAAGCTCAACTCTGTCTCTGGACTGTGGCCTGCTGCCCAATATGGCAAAGATGTGATTATTGGTATCATTGACAGTGGTATATGGCCGGAAAGCCCAAGTTTTAAAGATGATGGAATGCCTCCAATTCCATCAAAGTGGAAAGGAATTTGTCAGGAAGGGGAACAATTCAACTCTTCTTTGTGTAATTTGAAACTCATCGGAGCTAGATACTTTAATGCGGGTGTCCGAGCTGCAGATCCTACAAGGAATATAACAATGAATTCAGCGAGGGACACAGACGGACATGGCACCCACGTTGCAGGTACTGCAGCTGGAAATTATGTTGAAGGTGTTTCGTTCTTTGGCTATGCTCCAGGGACAGCAAGAGGTGCGGCTCCTCGCGCAAGATTGGCAGCTTACAAGGTTACCTGGGAAGGAGGGAGCTATGCTTCTGATGCTCTTGCAGGTATTGATCAGGCGGTCGCTGATGGCGTTGACATAATCTCAATGTCACTGGGTTTTGATGAAGAACCTCTGTATGAAGATCCAGTTTCAATCGCGTCCTTTGGTGCCATGGCTAAAGGTATCTTAGTGTCCTTCTCAGCAGGAAACCGTGGGCCAGGATATGCAAGAGTGAACAATGCCTTCCCATGGGCCTTGACAGTCGCATCCGGCTTGATGGATCGCTGGTTTGCCGGGACTTTGACCCTTGGAAATGGGTTGACCATCACCGGATGGAGTACGTACCCGCTAAGAGCCTCAATAAAAAATTTGAATCTCGTATATGATAAGAATATTTCATCATGCAATTCAACCATGTCAATTCCGGATTCCTCCACCATTATCATATGTGAGCAAGATCTAACAGAGGTTTACACCTTCTTTGCCCAAATTCGTAACGTTGCTGAATCACGACCCAGAGCGGCAATCTTTATAAATAATGAACCAGGAATTTTTAGGTCCCTTACCTTTCCTCATCCTGGCGTCGTGATCAACCCAAAGGATGGTGCCGAAGTGATCAAGTATGCCTCAAATGCTGCTAATCCTACCGCCACCATCACATTCCAGCAAACATTCTTGGGTACAAAGCCTGCTCCATCTCTTTCTGGTTCTTCTTCAAGGGGTCCCGCTCCGACGTATCCGGGTATTATCATGAAGCCAGATATCATGGCACCAGGAGTGCTGATTTTAGCACCCATGGTTCCTAATACAGCTGAAGTTCAAATTGGGGCCAATGTATTTGTGTCAACTGATTATACTCTAATGTCGGGCACATCAATGGCCTGCCCTCATGCTGCCGGAGTCGCTGCACTTCTAAAGGCAGCTCACCCTGAGTGGAGCCCATCGGCAATCCGGTCCGCCATGATGACCACAGCAATCACAATTGATAACACTGGAAATGAAATTAAAGATCAAGATGATTTTAGCGTTGCTACACCTCTCGACATGGGAGCCGGATTTGTGGATCCCAATCGTGCACTTGATCCTGGGCTTATATACGACGCTACTCCAGAGGACTACGTGAATCTAGTCTGCGCAATGAATTTCACACAGACGCAGATTAAAGCTTTAACAAGAATAGCAAACTCCAGTTGCTCAAAGCCTTCCTCTGATTTCAACCATCCATCATTTATTGCTATATACGATCTTGAAAAAAGCCGCAGACTAGTGAAGAAATTTCAGAGGACAGTGACCAATGTTGGAGATGGTGCAGCTACTTACAAGGCTAAGTTGGTGGCACCTGTAAATGCTACTCTCAGAATTTCCCCCAACAGATTAAGATTTGGGCGGAAGAGTGAGAAACAGAGTTATACCTTGACCCTTACTTACATAAGCCTCGAAGAGTTTAGTGTTACACACGGCTCGCTAACGTGGATCGAGGACAGCGGAAAGCACAGTGTCAGGAGTCCTATCGTGGTCGCTCCTAACCCTGATTTCTTTGGATGAAGATTTTTAATACCCATTTCTTGAATAATTTGAAAATGCTCAATCCAATAAACCCAGAGACAGAGTCTCATTGGAATTAACGGACACATTATTATCTCTAAATAAAATACAACCATGGCACGACTTGATCCCTATTATTAACAAGAATTTTAAGTTTTTAGCGAAGGTATATATAATTAAAATGTGGGATATTGACAATAGATTATTGATCTATCCATAATCCAGGGTAGTGCATAGTGATGCTTCCGGGTTCTGAATAGTCAGTCATCTCCCTGCGGTTTATAAAAGACGTATTGAACTTGTCGGCAAGAATTACTGTACGTATTGACGTGGGTACCCCTCTATAGTAGCTTTCTTGATCTAACAAATCTTTTACTTCTTCTGGATAAAATAGATATTTTTCCCATGGCTCTTGTTGGTCTGAAGTGGTGGCCAAAATCACAGAAATCAAATGGCAATTGAATAGAAAAGGTCAAAAGGGCATGAAAGCTAACCAGGATGCAATCTATGGTCTGGAAATCAATTATGCAATGCTAACGGTACTAAAGTGGACCATTGATAAGATATCTTCAATAAAATACTTAAATCTAACTTTTAGTTAAAAAGAGAACTAAGGAAATATTAATGAGAGACATCCGTCAACCGCTTTGATTAATTAGAAATACTCATAAAAAAATTTTTACCATTGATTATTTTCAAATCGCAAAAAATAATTAAGTTACAAATTAAACACGACACTTTTCGTTTATGTGAAATTATCAGTTAATTAGCACTATTTGAAAGACAGTTATTTTAACAGTATTTTTCCTTCAATATTTTTCCAAAGAAGGTTCATCCTACTGGAAACCACCATTTTTTTATACTTTTTATATTTCTAAAATAATTTATAAATGCACAAAAACAAAGATTATAAATATTATTGATGAATTGAAAATAATTCATGAATTTTTTTCCACGAATTTCTCAATAAAAAGAGTACTTAAATATCATTTATACTGACAACCGTTAGTGCACAGCGTCAGGAGTCCTATCGTGGTCGCTCCTAATCCTGATTTTATTGGATGAAGATTTTGAATTCCCATTTCTTGAATAATTTGTAAATTTTCAATCTAATAAACCCAGAGACTCTCTTCTCATTCGAATTAACGGGCACATTATTATCTCGAAATAAAATACAACCGTGGCACGACTTGGCTTACATTAATTAGGAAGTTCCAAGTTCCAACTCCAACCAGTAGAGTAGAATTTATAAGTGTAAAATTGTAAAAATGTCTATTGATTAGAAATTGAATAATTCAAAAAAATATAAACAATTGAAATTAGATGGAAGAAGTACATAATTTAAAATAAATTTTATATATTCTATTAACAAGATTATATATTTTTTAAAATAATTCTTTTTACTAAATGTTTCATACAAAATCAAAATAAAAATAATCCAAAATTTACTCCATTAAAAAAAGCTATTTTAAGTTTTTGTTAAATTTTTATTCTTTTTTGTAGAGAAATTAATTTTATATTCTAAAATAAATAATGATTTTAATATTCGAAAGAAATTTTAGGTTTCTTTTAATTTTTATTGTTTTATTAATAAAATATATTAATTATATATTATATTTTCACCATTACAATTTTAAAAATATTGTTATAAATATAAATTGCTATATATTTTTATTATTATCTCAAAATATAAATTATTTTATGAAATTTTATTATTGACTTCTAATATTACATTTATTTATTTTCATCTCATCTCTCATCTCTTTCTTATTTTCAAAACAAAACCATTATATTTTCTACTTGTCAAAACACATATTTTTTATCTTTTTTATTTTAAGATAATATTTTTTATCTTTTTATTTTAGATATAATAATTAAAGGTATTTTATGAAGAAAAAAATTATTAATCTATTCAAAAGTGAGCTAAGTGACATTTTTTTTGAAAAGGTGAAAGTTGTAGTACCCATGCATCATGTGCAAATCTAGTGCTAAACAGAATTACATATTAACGTCTTAACCCCTTAGTTACATAAGCCGCGAAGACTTTTGAGTATTGCACATGGCTTGCTAATAACAAGGACTGGTAACAACGGTAAACGCAGTGTGAGGAATCCTATTGTGTTGGCTTCTAATCCTGAGTTTTAATACTATATTATTAAAGATTAATCATTCTCATTTCTTGTATAATTTGAAAATGTTCAATCTAGTCAAGGGCACTAATGTGATTCGCTTTATAATAATGTCGTGGTTGGAAAAGCTTAGTAGTTTAGCTTTTGAAGACTACTAGGGTCTAAGGCCATTCCTTCTTGTGTTCTAATGAAGCCTGCTAGTTACTTTAACATAATTGAAATGGCGATCACATTATTTTGTAAGGGAATTTTCAAACGCGAAACTTTCCATGTGTGAGAGGTTCTTTGACCGGGCAGTTTGTATAGTCTTTATGTAAAAGATATCCTTTTGTAAAAATGTGATTCGCCATCACTTTTAACGCGTGGGAAAACCAAATATAGACTCCTCCATTATTGCAAATGGCGGACGAGAGCTATACCAAAAAGTTCCGCCCACTGAAATAAATGAGGAAAAAAAAAAAAAAACTACAGCAAGCGGAAGAGTCGGACCTTTCAAATATCACAATTCTTTGCATCCATTTGCGACAAGTGTCAATTCAGTACCTCACATGTGATGTAAGCAACCAATGGAAAAGTAATTAATAAATGATTCATGTAATTTAGCTCTACATGTAGCACGAATTAATTGTTCATTATCCAACCAGGAATCTTTCCTTTAGAATATTTATTATAATAAACATATATATTAAAATTTATAAATAATAAATATATATATGTTTATTACAATTATTCAAATATATATAAGTAATATACATTACATATAATTATATTTTTAATATAAATATATCAAATTATATATAATTAACATAGATAAACATAATTAATTATTATAATTATATAAATGTATTTAAATTTGCATTTATGTAATTATAAAATGTATATGTGTTATATAATTATTTGAGAAGTACATTCTTTCGATTGACGGAACTTATTATAATTTTTTTTTGCTCTATTATTTCAGTTGACGAAATTCTGCTACAGTTTTGATTCATCTTTCACAATAACAGAGAGGTATATATTGGGTTTTTTACGCACATTGGAGACTAAGATGGATCACATTTTTACAAATGGTATATTTTGCAAAAAAACTTCAATTTGTAAATCAATGAATGTGCACGAGTGACAGAGAATTAAAGAGATAGTCGATAGGGCACGATCTAAAAATAAACATACAATTATATTTCAATAAAAAATTATTCCACATTAAGTTCGAACTTATGTGCTATTGAATGATTTATTTCAACATCACATCACATTTTACCAACTCGCCCATGTTTGTCTCTTGGCCATGACGATCACATTCTTAACTTGAAAAATAAGGGTGACAATGGATGGCTATCGTATTGTGTTGAGTTGGGTGCTTAGGAATAGACGAACCCAAACACAACATAATTAATAATTGTGTCTACTCTTTAAACTAAAACAAAATACGCTAACTTGCAAATATGATAATACCTATTTAATAACCCGTTAACCAACCAATACGATAACATCTATTTAATAACCAACCAATCTGTTTAACTTGTCAACACGATAACACTTATTTTTGTAAAAAAATCATATTATATTTAATATGAAATATAGTAAATTAAATTGAAAATAAAAAAAGTCAATGCACAAGAAGGGGTGAGACAAAAATATGTAAATCACAAGAAATATTTTTATAAATCATGTAAAATAACAAAAAAATAATATAAAATTATACATATTATGTACATATTTATATGTTACTACTATATGTGAATGTATCATAATCATCATTCAAACTCATCATAACAAATTTTTTTAAAAAGAAATCATCAAAGCATTTATCTGAACAAACAAATATTGCATGATAAAAGTATAAAATATATTAAAACTAAATTATTAATAGAATCTTTACAAGAAGAAACAAATGAGATTAAAGATTAGATAAAATAAATTATATTTAAGTTTAATGATGCTAAGAGTTTTTCAAAAGTGATTGGTAATTTATTTACGGATTAGACAATTTCAATCCGTTTATGATCATAACGTATCTAACCTTAAATGATTTGAGTGATGAACTCATGAAATACCAATTCTAACCTACTATAATATTGTATTGTGTTCAATATTGACAACCATACGTGCGACGAATGGATCTCTATCATTAACAATGAACTCCAACTCTGATTTTTTGGATTAGCATGAAATTATTGTTCTAATGAGTAACCACAGTGGTTGTGGTTGTGGTTCCGAGTTCGAGTTCTGAATTTTGAATAAATTATTGTCGGATCAATATTATAGTAATCTTACTGTGAATAAATTATTGTCGGTGTCATTGAAGAATATTATGTAATTTTTTTACATAATAAAATTCAGTCAAAATTGTAAAACTCGTGGGTAAATTAATTAGCAATCAAATATAGGAGATGATTAGGACTCCATGTCCTATCTTCCCGTAGCTGTCATGATCCGTTATCTATTTTATTTTATCTACTTCTGGATAGAATGAATGGATATTGTTGATTCCACAAAAAAAGAAAAGAAAAAAAAAAGAATGGGTATCGTTGCTATGGTCTAAATAGGTGGCTAGAAACCCAGAAATTTAAAAATTTGATAAAGGCATGCTGCATGAATTAATTTTCCAAAGCTAACGGTGCCAAAGTGGGCCATGGATTAGATGTTTTATGCTTCTTTATTTAAAAGGGTTTAATTCTAATTCATAGTATTAAAAAAATATATGTATTGAAAAGAAAAAATAAAATTGAATATAAAAGTTTTATATAATAAAAAGAAGAGGAAATATAAAAATAAATAAATTAATATTAAAAATTAATAAATAAATATATATAAAATTTTGTAAAATAATTTATATTTTGAAAGAATGATTTTATTTATCATTAAACATTTTCCTGTTTAACTTTAAAGTCCAACTAATGATATTTAAATCCCTGTCACTATCCAAGTGCGCCTTTTGGGTCATGAACAAAAAAAAAAAAAAACAAAAAAGCTGATAACTGCCCGTATTTGCTTTGTTCCATCTTACCAATCCTTGATAACAGGCAGACGTGTAAAGTAAGAAGAAAAATGCATCTACCCAACTGGATTACAATTAAATAATGCACACCTTATAAGAACTAATTATTGCACAACAAAACGTTCTATCAAAAGTTCTTTTCAGAATAGGAAATTTCTCAAGGCCGCCCTCCTTTGATCAATCATAATTTTACAGCATATCCTTTTGAAAAGTCCAATTACAAGAATGTACTATATTATACAAGCAGCCCATAGATCCTTTACTTTCCGGTACACAAACAATGAGGCTTATTGTAACCATGAGCATTCTCTTTCTAGCTTCTTTTCTATCAGTCTTTCATGGCGGATTTTCCTTGGCAGAGAAGTCCACTTACATTGTCCACATGGATAAGTCATTCATGCCAAAGGCTGTCGCCAGTCACCACCACTGGTACTCTTCTATGATTGATTCCACCAATCTTGTCCATAGTTACAACAATGCATTTCATGGGTTTAGTGCATTGTTGTCTAAAGAAGAGCTTGAAGAGATTAAGAAGTCACCTGGCTTTGTTTCAGCTTTCCCTGACAGAAAACTTATCAAGCATACAACACACAGCACCGATTTCCTCAAGCTCAACTCTGTCTCTGGGCTGTGGCCTGCTGCCCAATCTGGCAGAGATGTGATTATTGGTATCATTGACACTGGTATATGGCCGGAAAGCCCAAGTTTTAAAGATGATAGAATGCCACCAATTCCATCGAAGTGGAAAGGAATTTGTCAGGAAGGCGAACAATTCAACTCTTCCTTGTGCAATTTGAAGCTCATTGGCGCTAGATATTTTAATGCCGGTGTTCGGGCTGCAGAGCCTACCCTGAATATAACAATGAATTCAGCAAGGGACACAGACGGCCACGGTACACATGTTGCAGGTACTGCAGCTGGAAATTATGTCAAAGGCGTTTCTTTCTTTGGCTATGCTCCAGGGACAGCGAGAGGTGCAGCTCCTCGCGCAAGATTGGCAGTTTACAAGGTTCTCTGGAACGAAGGGAGCTATGCTTCTGATGCTCTTGCAGGTATTGATCAGGCGGTTGCTGATGGCGTTGACATAATCTCAATGTCACTGGGTTTTGATGAAGAGCCTCTGTATGAAGATCCAGTTTCAATCGCGTCCTTTGGTGCCATGGCTAAGGGTGTCTTAGTGTCCTTCTCAGCAGGAAATCGGGGGCCACGATATGCAATAGTGAACAATGCTTTCCCATGGGCCTTGACAGTCGCATCTGGCTTGATGGATCGCTGGTTTGCCGGGACTTTGACCCTTGGAAATGGGTTGACCATCACCGGATGGAGTATGTACCCTTTAAGAGCCTCAATCAAAAACTTGAATCTCCTTTATGATAAAAATATTTCATCCTGCAATTCAACCATGTCAATTCCGGATTCCTCACTCACCATTATCATATGTGAGCAAGATCTAACAGAGGTTTACACCTTCTTTGACCAAATTCGTAACGTTGCAGAATCTCGACCCCGAGCAGCAATCTTTATAAATAATGAACCAGGAATTTTTAGGTCCCATACCTTTCCTCATCCTGGTGTCGTGATCAGCCCAAAGGATGGTGCCGAAGTGATCAAGTATGCCTCAAATGCTGCTAATCCTACCGCCACCATCACATTCCAGCAAACATTCTTGGGTACAAAGCCTGCTCCATCTCTTTCTGGTTCTTCTTCAAGGGGTCCCGCTCCGACGTATCCGGGTATTATCATGAAGCCAGATATCATGGCACCAGGAGTGCTGATTTTAGCACCCATGGTTCCTAATACAGCTGAAGTTCAAATTGGGGCCAATGTATTTGTGTCAACTGATTATACTCTAATGTCGGGCACATCAATGGCCTGCCCTCATGCTGCCGGAATCGCTGCACTTCTAAAGGCAGCTCACCCTGAGTGGAGCCCATCGGCCATCCGGTCCGCCATGATGACCACTGCAATCACAATTGATAACACTGGAAATGAAATTAAAGATCAAGATGATTTTAGCGTTGCTACACCTCTCGACATGGGAGCCGGATTTGTGGATCCCAATCGTGCACTTGATCCTGGGCTTGTACACGACGCTACTCCACAGGACTACGTGAATCTAGTCTGCGCAATGAATTTCACACAGGCGCAGATTAAAGCTTTAACAAGAATAGCAAACTCCAGTTGCTCAAAGCCTTCCTCTGATTTCAATCATCCATCATTTATTGCTATATACGATCTTGAAAAAAGCCGCAGACTAGTGAAGAAATTTCAAAGGACAGTGACCAATGTTGGAGATGGTGCAGCTACTTACAAGGCTAAGTTGGTGGCGCCTGTAAATGCCACTCTCAGAATTTCCCCCAACACATTAAGATTTGGGCGGAAGAATGAGAAGCAGAGTTATACCTTGACCCTTACTTACATAAGCCTCGAAGAGTTTAGTGTTACACACGGCTCGCTAACTTGGATCGAAGACAACGGAAAGCATAGCGTTAGGAGTCCTATTGTGGTCGCTCCTAACCCTGATTTCTTTGGATGAAGATTTTTAATACCCATTTCTTGAATAATTTGAAACTGTTCAATCCAATAAACCCAGAGACAGAGCCTCATTGGAATTAGCGGACACATTATTATCTCTAAATAAAATACAACCATGGCACGACTTGATCCCTATTATTAACAAGGATTTTAAGTTTTTAGCGGAGGTATGTATAATTAAAATTTGGGATATTGATAATATATTATTGCTCTATCCATAATCCAGGGTAGTGACTAGTGAATAGTGATGCTTCCGGGTTCTGATTTCTGAAATGGTCATCTCCCTGCGGTTTATAAAAGACGGATTGAACTTGTCGGCATCATGCGACAAATATTACTGTAATTCTTGATGAGGATCCCCCTCTATAGTAGCTTTCATGATCTAACAAATCTTTTGCTTCTGGATAGAATAGATATTTTTCCCATGGCTGTTGTTGGTCTAAAGTGGTGGGCAGAATCACAGAAATCAATTGGCAATTGAATAAAAAGGCAAAAAGGTCAAAGCTAACCAGGATGCAATTTATGGTCTGGAAATCAATTATGCAAAGCTAACGGTACTAAAGTGGGCCATTGATAAGATATCTTGACCTTCAAGTGCTTAAAAGTTTTTTTTTCCCCTTCAATAAAGTACTTAAATCTAATTTATAGTTAAAAGAGTACTAAGGAAATATTAATGAGAGGTATCCGGCTTTAATTCATTAAAAATACTCATAATATATTTTCTTAATTCTAAATTATTTTAAAATCGTAAAAAATAACTAAATTACTAATTAAACATGACAATTTCGTTTTAAGTGAAACTAACAACTAATTAGCACCATTTGAAAAATAGAGGTATTTTAACACTATTTTTCCTTCAATATTTTTCCAAATTATGTAACATGGCAATTATCAGTGTTCTTAAATTCAAATTTGTGATGTTACAATTATTGAAAATAGATGGCAAATTATTTATTCCATATTGAAAAATAGTGTAGGATAAATTTACTTTCAAATCTCTATCATATGAGTTTCATGTGTGTTCTTCCTAGTAGAGACCACCATTTTTGGATACTTTTTACTATTTGAAAATAATTTATAAATATACAAAAACAAAGATCATAAATATTATTGATGAATTGAAAATAGTTTATGACTTTTTTTCAAGAATTTCTCAATAAAAGAGTACTTAAAATATAATTTATACTGAAAGATCCTTCGCAGTTAGTGCACCATACATCATACCAAGAACTTTTTTTGTTATTTTTTTTTGGGTGAGAAATTTCCTGCTAATTAATTGTAGTTTTTTTTACTTATCTTAATTTCGTAAGGGAGAAGTATTTGTTGAAAGATAAAATCTCAAATTATGAGAAGTGAAATTAGATGATAATAAAGGAGTAGTAAGAATAAGAAAGAAGATACTAGTAATTAACAATGGGGAAATAAATAGTAAATTTTAAATGACACCATATGGTATTATTATTTTTATTGTTATGGTTTAAGGATCTCATAATTGTAACTTTTGAGTAACTTTACTAAAATTTATAGTAAGAAATATAAGAAAAATGATAACTTTTAACATAGAAACAATAAGTTTTAGATATAAATTTTATTATAATAACCTTACATTTTCCATTGAGAATTTTATCCTTTTGAAATGGAAAATTTAACGATTTAGAAATTCTTTCCACATTTTATATTTTTGAATGCGGGTGAGTTTGGCCTATTTAAAAGTAACTTTAAATTTTGAATATAAGATTAAAAGGTCTTGGATAATTTTCCAATTTAATTCCTTAAATTGTACATTTTTGTTATTTTTGTCAATATTTTTTTTAATATATTTTAATTGACTTTTTTGTCTTTTCAACAAAAAAAATTGTTGGAATCCAAAAAAGAAGCACGTGATGTCACACGAGCATTTTTTCAAGGGCAAAAATGGAACATCGGGTTAAATCATTATTTGGGTTGTTCATCTAATTTCAACTTTAAAATTGCATATATTTCCAGATCCTTTTCCTGGTACAGAGGACAATCCCACAAATTAGTGGATAGAACGTCTTTGACCTAGGAATGAACTCATGAGACATGGGGCTCATCCACATTTTCTGTTATTGAAGGTTTTATTGCAGCAGCATCACCATTTCGAAGACCGAAAGAAGCTGATTTTCTTAGCTTGTTCAAGGCCTCATCGTGGGAGCCCCTATCCAACTCCCATTACAAGATATCCAATCTGAGTGATCTGAAGACATTGAGGTTGGCGAGTTAGAAAAAGAAGTAGCACCTGCATCAATGTCGACTGCACCAAGATTAATAAAGTTATGTCTGCATTTTTCATTGTGGGATTTCTCTCTCTACCAGAGGAAGAATTTGGGAAAATATGCAGTCTTGAAGATGCCATTAGACGAACACATTAGCAAATATGATTTTAAGAGAGGTTTAACAGTGATATTCTATTTGTACCCTTGAAAACAATGCTCACATAATCATCGCGCTCATCTTTTGGCCAGATTTGGATGAATTTTTCGTGGGAAGGGTCTAAGAAATCAATAAAAATCTGTAAAGGATTTTAAAAGTTAAACAGTGAGAGGGATCAAAACAGTGAAAATGTCAAACTAAAGATTAAATTGGTGAATTATTCTATAGTTGTCTATGATCACAGAAAAAAACATTGACAATGGCATGAATGGGTGGGGGGGGGGGGGGTAATTCAATAGAAAAGGACAGGACATCAAAGTTAGCCAGGCTGCAATTTGTGATATGGCTGAAAGAATAAATTTCGCGTAGCTAATGGTACCAACTACCAAGTGGGTCATCCAAAAAATATCTCCATGATCATCCAACTTAATTGACAGGATCTTAGAGTCATTTGTGGTGCGCAATAATAATATTTTTCAAGTTGTGCAACTGTGCAAGTTTCAGCATACATTGCCAAACTGGTGAATGAGACAAGGGTCATTTATCTGTGGACAGGTATTCTCGACTCCCATCCTTCATGTAGTGGCACTCGAGAGACTTAACCTTGGTCGCTTTTTCCCCTTAACTTAGACTTAATATCTGCCTCTTTTTTCCGCAGATCTTCTCTTATAGTGACTTGACTAAGTATAGAACTTGACGATTCTTGCTTAACTTGATCAATAATTGGCATTTGGCAGATGTATAAAGAATGATGCATCTATTCAACTATATTAATTATCATCAAAATCATGCACACCTGCCAATCATTTATGACAACAAAATGTTGTGCCACAAAATTAATTTAGTTTCACAATAGGAAATTTCTCAAGACCAACCGATGTATTTACAGCACATACATTTTGAAAAGTCCAAATCTAAGAATGTACTGCTATATAATGCAAGCCAAAGATCCTTTTCTGTACACAAACTGAGATAAGCAATGGGGCTTATTGGAACCATGAGCTTTCTCTTCCTCGCTTTTATTCTCTCACTCATTCATGGCGGTTTTTCCTTGGCAGAGAAGTCCACTTACATTGTTCACATGGACATTTCCTTCATGCCTAAGGCTTTCGCCAGTCACCACCACTGGTACTCTTCTATGATTGATTCCACCAAGTTTGTCCACAGTTACAGTAATGCATTTCATGGTTTCAGTGCATTGTTGTCTAAAGAAGAGCTTGAAGAAATTAAGAAGTCACCTGGCTTTGTTTCAGCTTACCCTGACAGCAAACTTATCAAGCATACAACACACAGCACCGACTTCCTCAAGCTCAACTCTGTCTCTGGACTGTGGCCTGCTGCGCAATTTGGCAAAGATGTGATAATTGGTGTCATTGACACTGGTATATGGCCGGAAAGTCCAAGCTTTAAAGATGATGGAATGCCTCCAATTCCATCAAAATGGAAAGGAATCTGCCAGGAAGGCGAACAATTCAACTCTTCCTTGTGCAGTTTGAAACTCATTGGAGCTAGATATTTTAATGCCGGTGTTCGGGCTGCAGAGCCTACCTTGAATATAACAATGAATTCTGCAAGGGACGACACTAGCGGGCATGGAACCCATGTTGCAGGTATTGCAGCTGGAAATTATGTTAAAGGTGTTTCGTTCTTTGGCTATGCTCCAGGGACAGCGAGAGGTGCAGCTCCTCGCGCAAGATTGGCAGCTTACAAGGTTATCTGGAACGAAGGGAGTTATGCTTCTGATGCTCTTGCAGGTATTGATCAGGCGGTTGCTGATGGCGTTGACATAATCTCAATGTCACTGGGTTATGATAGAGAACCTTTGTATGAAGATCCAATTTCAATCGCGTCTTTCGGTGCCATGGCAAAGGGTGTCTTAGTGTCCTTCTCAGCAGGAAATCGAGGGCCAGGATATGCGAGAGTGAACAATGCCTTCCCATGGGCCTTGACAGTCGCAGCCGGCTTGATGGATCGCTGGTTTGCCGGGACTTTGACCCTTGGAAATGGGTTGACCATCACCGGATGGAGTACGTACCCGTTAAGAGCCTCACTCAAAAATGTCAATCTCGTTTATGATAAGAATATTTCGTCTTGCAATTCAACCATGTCGATTCCGGATTCCTCTCTCACTATTATCATATGCGAACAAGATAAAAATGAGGTTTATAATTTTTTTGCCCAAATTAGTATCGTTGCTGAATCTGGACCCCGAGCAGCAATCTTTATTAATAATGAGCCGGCAATATTCAGGTCTCATGGCTTTCTTTATCCTGGTGTCGTGATAACTCCAAAGGATGGTGCTGAAGTGATCAAATATGCCTCAAATGCTGCTAATCCTACAGCCAGCATCACATTTCAGCAAACCCTCTTGGGTACAAAGCCTGCTCCGACTGTTTCCGGTTCTTCTTCTAGGGGTCCCGCTCCGATGTATCCGGGTATTATCATGAAGCCAGATATTATGGCACCAGGAGTGCTAATTTTAGGACCCATGGTTCCTAATACAGATGCAGTTCGAATTGGTGCCAATGTATTTGTGTCAACTGATTGGATTTTCAAGTCGGGCACATCAATGGCTTGCCCTCATGCTTCAGGAATTGCTGCACTTCTAAAGGCAGCTCACCCTGAGTGGAGCCCATCGGCCATCCGGTCAGCCATGATGACCACGGCAATCACAATTGATAACACCGGAAGTGAAATTAAAGATCAAGATGATTTTAGCGTTGCTACACCTCTCGACATGGGAGCCGGATTTGTGGACCCCAATCGTGCACTTGATCCTGGGCTTATATACGATGCTACTCCACAGGACTACGTGAATCTAGTCTGTGCAATGAATTTCACACAGAAGCAGATTATGGCTTTGACAAGAATAGCAAACTCCAGTTGCTCAAAACCATCCTCTGATTTCAATCATCCATCATTTATTGCTATATACGACCTCATAAACAGCCGTAGACTGGTGAAGAAATTTCGAAGGACAGTGACCAATGTTGGAGCTGGCGCAACTACTTACAAAGCTAAGCTGGTGGCACCTGCAAATGCCACTCTTAGAATTTCTCCAAACACATTAAGATTTGGAAGGAAGAATGAGAAACAGAGTTATACCTTGACACTTACTTACAGAAGCCTCGAAGACTATAGTGTTACACAAGGCTCGCTAACGTGGATTGAGGACAACGGAAAGCACAGCGTGAGGAGCCCTATTGTGGTCGCTCCTCATCCTGATTTTTTTGGATGATGTTTAATCATCTATAATTTGGAAATGTTCAATCTAATAAAAGCCAGAGACTCTCTAGTCTCATTAAGCATGACCAATTTAGCGATCACTTAATTATCTTGACTTGATCCATATCATTGGCTAACGAACTTGCAACTCTTAGGGGTACTGAATAGCCATTTCCCCACAGCTTTTAAAAGATGGATTGGATTTGTCGGTGTCATTGGGGCAATATTACAGTAATCGCACTGTGGATCCACTCTCTAGTAGCTCTCACGATCTAAGAAATCTTTTACTAGTGGATAGTATAGATTTTTTGGCTACGATGATCCTTGTTGGTCTAAAGAGGTGGACAAAAATACAGAAATTAAATTGAAAGTTTGACAAAGGCATGATGTTGAAGTTCATTTGAATGATACAGCCTTGTGGAGGTTATCTGGGAAAGGTGTATTTACCTCAAAATCAGCATATGTGGCCCTCATGGCTCGGGACTCTATTGACCAAGACTTTACTTTATGGATCCTCTGCCATCGCCGTTTAAAGACCAACAAACTCTTATCTTCGAGACAGATTATTGATTCCCCTGATTGTGGTCACTCTTCAGAGTCCAGTCTTCAAGCAATAGGTGACTTCTGGAGAGCTCGCACTGTGTGGAAGAATCTTCTTGGATCGTTGTCTTGTACAGATTTTTTGGACGGCACCAACGTGCATGAATGGGTAAACTTCAATTTGAGTAAACGAGCTGAGAAACAATTTCAGTGTCGACATTGGAGACTTAGGAGCTAAAAGTATGACTGAGGAGGATCATTTACAGTTCTTTCTTTCTTTCTTGACCGGCAAAATTAACCTATACATTAAATTAAATAATTAATCTAAAAGGAAATATGTAATTTCCTTTATTTACTTTCACTGCTTAAGTAATAAACATATTCGAAAACTAATAATAAATTATTAACTTCCACTTCATCACCAAAAACCGTAAATTTTGTAACAGTTACATAATGTCATGGGATATAAATAATAATATAAAAAACAATTAACAAGATACTTAAGAATTTATATTTCATTGTTTTTTTTAAACATACATGCCATTGACATTAAATATCGTAATCAAATGCATAACTCGAACTCATAAAATCGAATCAAAAGTGAAGTCATTTAATCAATTAAATTGCATATTATTGTCATATTTGATTAGGTTATTAAAAATTATATTTTATAAAGTTGATTATGGAAGAAGATTTATTTTTATTTTATAAGAATATAAAAATTATTATAAGATAAATTAATATATTTTACTCCCTCAGCCTAGAAAGTTTTTTTTTTATACTTAATACAAAGATTTTTAAAAAAACATTTGACTTTAAAGTAGTTACTAAATTATTCTCATGATTAGTTATATAATCATGTGAAATATAGGAATGCAAATATTTTAAATTTAGAATATTATGATTAAAACTTTAGATAAAAGTTTGTTTATTGTAATAAAGAACATTTAATTTTGAATATTCAATCATAAAAAAGGTGAATGTTAATTTTTGAGCAAAAGGACTAATAAAAAGTTTCCAAATGTATTTTTTATAAAGGAAATCTTTCATGTGCTGTGGCCCGTATATGGCTCTAGAAAATGAACAATTATACACCTAACTACAAGATAAATGATGAATAATTATCTTAAATAGAAATGTAAATTTATTAAACTAAAGAAATTGTAAGTAGAATTTTAGATAAAAATATATGTTTATTTTTAAAAATTATCAATTTTTAATTTCAAATATTTAAAAATAAAAATATAGACATTTATTTTTCAAGGAGGGAGCATTGAAATTGTTTCATGTGCATTGAGAGTAGACATGTACATGTATATATGATTAAAAACAATTGCAATTTAAACAAATAAATAAAAGATAAAAATATGAATAATTATATAATTTAAATAATATATTTTCCAAAACATAATAGTTATATTTTTTATTTAGAAAAATTAACACAAGAGTTTCGTAACCAAAAATTAATGAATATATTAACTAACAATAACTTAGGTGTATAGTTGCTAAAAAAATTTCATGTTTTAGAAATATATTGGTGTGGAGTATAAAAATTAAACTATATATGTAATCTCCAAAAAAATAGTTCATATAAGTAATAAATTTATTTATTTTATTAAATATCATTAAAAAAGCTTCATCTATTGTTACAAAATAAAAGATTTTTTAAGTTATAAAAGGATTAAAATTCAATAAACACTTTAATATCTACCATTTAATAAAAAAATAAAATATCCATTAACTCCTATTTTACAAATTTGAGAATGAAAACAATAAGTAACTATGTTTAAAAAGGTAAAATATTAACATAATTTATTAAAATTTTTACGTGCTATCCTACGTGAATGGCTCTTGTTATATGAAAAACCAAAATAAAGAAAGAGAGAGGAAGAAATGTCTCATCTGATATAATTTATTTATTTTTATTTGCCAAAAAAATAAATCCAGTCTCATTAAAGATTTTACTCTATATTGCAACTTGTCAAATTATTCCAAGGCTAACAATGATTAGTTTTATTCGTCATTACATTCCTTATTCATTTGGTTCTAGGAAACAATCACACTATAGATAGCTTGACAGCATCATAACAAAAAATTGTCAATATTTTTGAGTAAAGAATGTGTCAACAAATATATTACTTATTCCGTTTTAAGTAATTTATATAAATTAATAAAAAATTACTTTTTATTATATATTTGTTTGTTTTATTTTATTTTATTTAAAAAATAAATGTTTATTATCTATTTATTTCTCGCTTTCAATCAAATAACATGCTTAATAATTTTAAAAAGTAAATAAACATCATATACAAAATATAATTTGTTTTATACGGTTTTATAAAAATAAAAAATGTGAAGGAGGGAATATCCTTTACCAGCATTGTTCCTTTTCTCCGTCTGATTCAAGATAAGATTAAATAAAGACAGCTCATGGTTTCAATGATCTTTTTTTTATGGAAAAAGAAAAAAGAAGATCTTGGAGATGAGTAAAGTAGGAACTAAGAAGGAATCTACACAAGTTGACAATAAGGAAATAATTTGTACCAGTAGAGTACCTATTTTTCTATTGCAAAATAAGGAGCCAAGACCCTGAAATGTTTTAATTAAAGTTCATTTTACATGAAGCCATAGAGCGACCACCATGCTGTATATAATCAAGAAGCCATAAGAGTTCTCTGCAACTTCAAAGTGAGAGAACAATGGAGCTGCAGATTGAAACAATGGGTTTCCTCTTGCTAGCTTCTTTTCTCTCGGCCATTCATGGTGGGTTCGCCAGGGCAGATAAGTCCACTTACATTATTCACATGGACAAGTTCTTCATGCCTAAGGCTTTTGCTAGTCACCACAACTGGTATTCCTCTATGATTGATTCCGCCAAGCTTGTTCACAGTTACAACAATGCATTTCATGGTTTTAGTGCAGTGCTGTCTAAAGATGAGCTGGAAGCTATAAAGAAGTCACCTGGCTTTGTTTCAGCTTATGCTGATAGAGAAATTATAATGCACACAACCCACAGCACTGATTTTCTCAAGCTCAGTTCCGTCTCAGGACTCTGGCCAGCTGCCCAATTTGGGAAAGATGTGATCATCGGTGTCATTGATAGTGGTATATGGCCAGAAAGTCCAAGCTTTATAGATGACGGAATGACTCCCAATATTCCTTCAAAATGGAAAGGGACCTGCCAGGAAGGCCAAGAATTCAATTCTTCCTTGTGTAATCTGAAACTAATTGGAGCTAGATATTTTAATGCTGGCCTTCGAGCTGCAAATCCTGACCAGGTTATAACAATGAATTCAGCAAGGGACACGTTTGGTCATGGAACACATGTTGCAGGTACTGCTGCAGGAAATTATGTGGAAAGCGCTTCGTTCTTTGGCTATGCTCCAGGGACAGCCAGAGGTGCTGCTCCTCGTGCTAGATTGGCAGTGTACAAGGCCTTGTGGAATGAAGGAAGCGTTTCTTCAGATGTTCTTGCAGCCATTGATCAGGCAGTTGCTGATGGCGTTGACATAATCTCAATGTCCCTTGGTTATGATCGAGATCCTCTGTATGAAGATCCAATTGCAATCGCGACGTTTGGTGCCATGGCAAAGGGTGTCCTAGTGTCCTGTTCAGCAGGAAATCGAGGGCCAGATTTTGCAAGGGTGAACAATGACTTCCCATGGTCCTTGACAGTCGCATCAGGGTTAATGGATCGTTGGTTTTCCGGGACATTGACCCTTGGAAATGGGCTAACCATTATTGTATGGAGTATGTTTCCTGCAAGAGCCTCAGTGAGAAACTTGAATCTCCTTTACAATAAAACTATTTCGGGTTGCAATTCAACCATGTTAATACCTGATTCCTCCTCCATTATTGTCATCTGTGAACAAGATGAAACTGAAACTTTCACATTCAGTGACCAAATCCGCTACATTGCAGAGTCCCAGCCGCGAGCAGCCATCTTTATTTCTCAAGAACCAGGGATATTTAGGTCCCATGAGTTTCGTCATCCTGGTGTAGTAATCAACCCAAAGGATGGTGCCAAGGTGATCAAGTATGCCTCGAAAGATAAAAATCCTACTGCTACTATCACATTTTTTGAGTCATTCTTAGGTACAAAGCCTGCTCCCACTGTGTCAGGTTCCTCTTCAAGAGGTCCTTCTCGAAGCTACCCGGGTATCATGAAGCCAGATATTATGGCACCAGGAGTGCTAATCTTAGCACCTATGGTTCCTAATACAGATGAAGTACAAATTGGTCCAAATGTATTCTTGTCCACGGATTATACTCTTATGTCGGGTACATCAATGGCTTGTCCACATGCTTCAGGAATTGCTGCGCTACTGAAAGCTGCACACCCTGATTGGAGCCCGTCAGCCATCCGATCCTCCATGATGACCACAGCAATCACAATTGATAACACTGGAAGTGAAATTAAAGACCAGTTTGATTTCAAGGTTGCAGGACCTCTAGACATGGGAGCAGGACTTGTGGATCCAAATCGTGCAGTGGATCCTGGCCTTATAAATGATGCTACTTTAAAAGACTATGTGGATCTTGTCTGCTCAATGAATTTCACTAAGAAGCAAACTCAAGCTTTAACACGATTGGCAAATTACAATTGCTCAAATCCTTCATCTGATTTCAACTACCCTTCTTTTATTGCTCTGTATGAGGTTAGTCAAGAAAAGAGCCTTAGGTTGGTCAAGAAATGTACGAGGACAGTGACCAATGTTGGCAATGGCCCAACTACGTATAAAGCTAAATTGGTAGCACCAAAGGGTTCCACTGTTAGAATTTCCACAGAAACATTGAAATTTAGCCGGAAGAATGAGAAGCAGAGGTATAGTTTGACCATTAGTTACAGAAGCCGCGATGAATTTCTTATCACACATGGCTCGCTAACTTGGATTGAAGATAATGGTGAGCATAGTGTGAGAAGTGCTATAGTGGTATCTCCTTTGCCTGAACCCTTGTAAGTTGTAACTAACAGAATGCATTTTCAGATTCTTGCGTAATTTTGAAACCTTCAATCTAATATAGATAGGGACGTTATTTTGACAGAGTTTTTAATAAATTTTACTAGAAGATGAGTACTTTTTGTTAATACTTTATTTCGTCTTTAAATTAAATATTTACTGTTATTCAAATGGTAAAAACTTCTGAGTTACAAATAAACTAAACCAAAATCGACATTCCAAATTAGTCCTTCCACACACCTCTATTAAAAAACTAATGGTGAATTTTTTTTTTTTAAAAAAAAAACTTGGTAAAAGGATTTGAAAAGATTGTCAGAAATGTGAGACATGGCAGCTGGCGCATCTAGTAATTGCAGCGTCGGTTTCGAAGTCAGTCTACCCAGAAAAATTCTTGTTCACTTTTCAGGAGTAACTACGATAAGTTGAACTATTCTTTGACTATAAGTTATACGGCTATTTCCTCAAGAAAAAAAAACCAAAATAGAAGTATTACATTTGGTTCAGTGGTTTGGGTCGTGGAAAATGGTAAGTACACTGTAAGAAGTCCATAGTGGTTTCTTCTGTGGTTCGAACCTGGTGAGTTTTGGAGGGAAGAAAACTTATATAGGGGAGAGATAGACATGAAGTTGTTACGTGTTGTTGATCATTTCAATATTTACATTTACAGATTTACTCGAAATTAATGATTCAAGATACAGTGTCTTGATCCTTTTTTCGCTGGTAATCAAGTTGCGTGATTAGGTATACAATGTTACGGTATTTACTGATATTGTGTTTGTGGGATCTTGTTATCTTGTTTTTGTAAAGCATATCTCGAAGATTTGAAGAATATTTGTTAAAGATTTTCAAGGATCTGGATGAAGGTGAAATTCCTAAAAATGAGAATCTTATAAGATTGTATTGCAATCTTCTAATCATACAAGATGCAGAATAATTGTTGGATGCTGTAATATGAATTTATCTCAATTACTCCACAAGACCGTACATATAATTCAAATTTGTCATTACACACAAGAATTGCAGAATTTCCCCGGCATGCATGTATGAAGTTCATGAAACATTCATAATTAGTGGCGAGACAACAATTGGGCTTGACACTGTATGTTTTCCATTATCCTGCATCCATACTAACCAACCAAATGTGACAGTCTCATTTTCACCTCCCTTATAACGGATGGTCAGAGTAAAACTCTGTCTCTCTTGCTTCTTTTGGAATACTAATGTATCAGGTGAGACTTTGACTGTGCTTCCTTTTGGTGCTATAATCTTAGCTCTATAAGTAGCTGCATCGTCTCCTACATTTGTGACTACTCTCTTGAAAGTTAGGACTGTTGTGGTTGTCTTGTTATTGTATACTCCAACAAATGCTGGGTAGTTCAGATCAATAGAAGGGTTTGAGCAGTTGCAATGTTTTGATCTTGTAATTGTCAGAATTTGCTTGCTAGTATAATTCATGGCACATAAGAGATTGACATAGTCTTGTGGAGTTGCATCATATATAAGCCCTGGATCAAGAGCTCGATTTGGATCAATTTGGCCTGAACCCATGTCTAGTGGGGAAGCTATTCTCAGTTTGTGGCCATTGTCTCGAATAGGAGAATTAGTATTATCTAGTGGATTAGCTGTTGTCATCATGGCTGATCTAATGGCTGTTGGACTCCACTCAGGATGTGCCCCTTTGAGTAGTGCAGCCATCCCAGCAGCATGAGGGCAAGCCATGGAAGTCCCTGACATCATGTTATAATCACTTGATAGTTGTATACCTCCACCAATCATGGCTGCAGTTTGGCTAGGAATAAAAGCTGCTAGTACTAATGAACCCGGGGCCATTATATCAGGCTTCAAGATTCCAGGGCAGTTCTTTGAAGGACCTCTTGAAGAATAGAGAGCAACAGCAGGTGCAGGCTTTTTGCCAATTATTGTCTGCTGAAACTTCATGCTAGCCCATGGATTATTGCCAGTTTTGGCATACTTGATCACTGCAGGTGCTTCCTTTGGGCTAATCACAACTCCAGGCCATGGGACACCACCTTTCTCAAAAATGACAGGATCATCTGATATGAATATGGCACCAGCAGAATTAGACCTCGCCACATGCTCTAGTTGCTCAAGAATATGTCCTGTGTCATCACAGATAATGATGGCATAGGGGGAGCTGGATAACAATTCAGGATCATCACATAAAGCCATTGTTTTGTTGTAGAACAAAGGAAATTCCTCCAATAATGCACGTGCTGGGAACATTGTCCATCCAACCATATTTAGTCCATTTCCTAGAGTCAAAGTTCCAGCAAAAGATCGGTCCACGGTGCTTGCTGCTACAGTCAAGGCCCATGGAATATCATTATGTAAAGTCCCAAGTGCTGGACCATCATTTCCTGCTGAAGCAGAGACAAGTATCCCTTTCTCCATAGCAGCAAAAGCTGCTATTGCAATTGGATTTTCATGGAACGGATCAACGCCATAGAAACCAAGAGATACTGATATTACATCAACACCATCAGCAATAGCTTGGTCCATTCCAGCAATAACATCAGAAAGGTAGCCTCCTCCTTGCCATGTAACCTTATAAATGGCAACTCTAGCATGTGGTGCTACACCTTTAGCCGTGCCCTTAGCATAGCCAAAAAATGATACGTTTTCCACATAATTTCCAGCAGCCGTGGATGCAGTATGAGTACCATGACCATCAATATCCCTTGGTGAGTTCATTGTTATGTTAACACCAGGATTGTGAGCAATTACAGCCTTGTTGAAGATTCTGGCACCAACAAGCTTCTTGTTACACATTGAAGAATTGAATTGCTCGCCTTCCTCACACATTCCTCTCCATTTTGCTGGAATTGGTGGCAAACCATCATCTCTGAAGCTTTGGCTTTCAGGCCAGACGCCCGAATCAATTATACCAATAATCATGTCCTTGCCGAAATCTGAAGCTGGCCATAGCCCTGTTGAAGGATTCAAAGATAGTAACTCAATTGTATGGGTAGTGTCCATTACAACTAGTTTGTCTTTGTAAGCTGAAACAAAACCAGGGGAGTTCTTGATGTAATCTAACTCATCTTCAGAAAGCAGAGCACTGAAGCCATGAATTACATGGTTATAAGAGTAAAGAAGATTGGGAGCAGACTCAGAGCTATCCAGTGCTGCGAGACTTGATTCTTTGGCAGTATCAACTGTGGACGTGTACCAATGGTGATGTCTAGTGAAAGCCTTGGGCATCAAAGATTTATCCATGTGGATGATATAGGTGGATCTTTCCACAGGGGCTGATCCAGCATGGTTATTGAACATTAACCAAACTGAGATGATGAAGAAATGAACCCAAATCTCAGTAATTGTTGCTAACCTCATTTTTGTCAAAAGCAATTCTTTGCAAGAACATAAAGTGATTCCTGAACTTTTTCGATTTATTGCAGATTCCTAGGCTTATAGAGATCAGAAACATGTGAAATATAAAATAATTTGATGGGATAATTGGTGATTATAATAACACCATGCTTTCCTCAAAAAAAAAAAAAAAAAAAAGGATAACACCATGATCCCGCGCGGTATTTATTGGGATGACAAAACCAATTCATTTGTCTTAAATAAATGATTGCTGCGAATCGAGTGCTCCAGATTTGCCCAATATTCAAAGTAGGCTGGATTTTTCCTCTGTAAAGCGTTTATTATATATAATTTGGAAGCTTTGTAAGGACAAAGTGGATGAAGCACTCATTCGTAGTTCCATTGGTTCAACAAAACTCAAAAGGATCCCATCTCGTTTCTGGTCTGCTTATTATAATAGGTATGGTTTTGGATGGAGATATGGATTGTGGATAAGCATAAAATAGCATCGTTTTTGGGTCCAAAGGAGAGAAAGGAAAATAATAAGGGTGTATTGTAACCTTTATAAACAAATTAATAAAAATTGCTTCATTGGCTTTTCTTTTTCTTTTTTAATTATAAGACTTAGTTTTATTGGTGATTAATTAATGGTAGTGTGCTATCATTGATAGTTCAAAAATAAACTGAGTCAGAAGTAAGTGCTTCGTTTATAATGACCGAAGTTTAAAAGATTAATGTTTTAACAGTTAAAATCAGAATTGAAATTCTTGTTTTTTATTTATACAAAGAATTGAATTTCTGAAGAACTAAAATTATTACCCCGTCTTATTGTAGTGAAAATTAAACAAACAGTAAAAATTGATGCCCTTAAACAAGCCTACAAACAATTTCACCTGCCTATTTATAGACTAATCATAGCGGCTCTTACTTCTGGACTAATCTATTAGCCCATGGATCGTTGATAGCAACCAAAGTTCCTTTTGTTTCTTCTTTCCTTTTCTGTGTGTATTAGCCCATGGGCCGTTGATTCAGCCATGTATCAAATATTTCGGTACATTTTTAATTTTTTTTTTTTATAAGTAAATCTTTCGATACATGTTTTCGCTAGTATTGGTACGTTTGAGGATAGTTTAGTATAAAGTATACCATTTCTTTAAAAGAAAATTGATTTTGACCTTTAAACATTAAAACTACATGTTTAAACCTTAAACATTTCGAACATTTAGATTTTAATTCTTCTATCGTTATACTTTTATATCATTTTTCGTATCATTAAATAAATGTATTATTGTCAACTCACATTCTTGGATTTGATCTAAATAAACATCAAATTTTCATAAAACTATACATAGAGTCCTTAAACATAAAATTAAAGATAAAACATTACACTAAAATTATCAAAAATATAAAATGCTAAAATTTAAAAGTCCAAACATTGTATTTTTGTACAAATAAAATATTTCATAGAGGATTATGAAAAAATTAGCTATAATTTGTTATAACTTGATTAATTATAAAACATATGTTTTATTCATAATTTTGTCGTTGACATTAATACAAGATGCCTCTTCAAACCGAATAAGGAAACTGAACGGCCCAAACGCCGCCCAAGTAATTGCTGAGTAGAAGTGATACGCACCATGACCAAATTTCTCAACCTTTCTTCTAACTTGACACGAGACTAAGGGGACCAAATATTACTGGTTCACTCCAATTTTCTATTTTTGGATAAATTAATAAGTAACTAATTAACAGCTTAATCACAATTAAAGAGTCAAACACAGACTAATATTTTGTATTTTGTGCTATACATACATACACATACACACACACACATTCTAATTTACTGTAAAGAAAAAAAGAAGGGAAAGTCAAGTTTGCATCCAATGATTCAATGAATATCCAATATTACTTTGCCTATTTTGTCTATATTTGCCCGAAACCTTTCTTTCTAACCATTATCTCTTAATAAAGTTGGCATGTTATGTTACTATCAATTTGTTATCACATAATCTTCTTAGAACATTTTTAGGAGTTCTTTTTTTTTTTCTTGAGGAAATATTTTTAGGAGTACTCAATTGAATAATTTTAGGATATATTTTAGCTGATTAATAGTGATTTGTAATTTTCTAATTTTACTTAAGACAGCCGTGTATAAGTAGACAGACCTTCTTTATAGTTTTCCATAGTAGCATAAAAGAAAATGCATTCTCCTATAAATTTCCTCAAAAGTTTCAAGAAAACTACTGAGAGTTTCAAAACTTGTGATATATATACTTTTTAAATTTACAAATGTGACATTTTGTGGTTACCAGAGCTAGTTCTGCAAAAAAAATATATGGATTTTAACCTTACAGCTCTCAGACAGATTTAGAAGTAAACTTTCTTCTGGATTAAAGAGATGAATTGACACATGACCAAACAACATCAATTTTACCAAAGACCGCAAGAAAATCATTGTTCATGCACCTCCACTTAAGATTTCCCCTTGTCTAGATTGCAAAAATCAAATTTCAAGCCACACATCATATCATGAAAAAGAACAACATACAACTAACTCAAGTTCAAGTTGTTGCCATTAGTGTACATCTACAAATTTTGTCGACAAAAAGCTCTTATTTTCACACTTGGTTTATTATGTTCCCATCGTCTACAATTTAATATTCACATTTTCAATTTTTGATATTTGAAAATGAATTTTAACTTTATTTAAATAAATATATTTTTCATATAAAATTTCACTAACAACTCCTTTAATTTAACAAATTTAAATCTTATTAACTAATGGTTCTACCTCTAACCAAATCAATAACAAATGTAATATGGTAAAAATAAATAAATTTAAAGACTTTTATTATTTTTTAGGCTAAATCAAATATAAATATTCAATTTCAGATAAACAAAGTATGCTTCATCTTAAATTTGTAATTGAAAGAAAAATAAATTTATTTCCATTTTATTAAATAGTAAAAATATATTCCTCTTTATTAATTTAAGTTTTTAGAGAAAATGCAAAAATTATCATAGTATAAAAGCATTTTTATCCATTGAATAGTTATTATGCAGATACACGTGTTTCAAATAAACTTTTCTATTCATCGTTACTATTATATACTATTATCCACACTAAGTCTCTTATTGAGAATATGCAATCATAACGTTAAGAGTGATGTGCTAAATAAATAAATTAAAATTTTCATTATCCACTTAAATTTTTATAACGTGCATAAATTTAACACAGTATCCTTCAAATCCTTGTTGTAAGAAATATAAACAGCAAATCTTGATGAATCTTGTAGGAATAATAGCTCAAATGAAATTAGTACGAAAAAAAATGACTGGTTTTCCACTTAATTGATTGCATTTCACCAAAAACAAAAGGTGAACAGATGATATTGGCAATGGACAATGACTTCCCATAAATGATTGCATGCGCATTGTATTCATGGAGTTTTCTCCGTCTGTGATATGTGCGGCAACTTCCTTTAATTATCTCTGTCGCCTATCTCCTCAACTATGACACTTCTATCTGGAGAGCTTTATGACATTTGTTTGCCTAGAATTAGCACATGGTGGTTTCCTATTGGCATCGCTGGGTTTCTTGTCTTGATCATACCCATAGCAATTGTGCTCCACAATTTTGTGGACCTCAGACCCCAACCCTCCTTATCTTCACCTTCCACTCCAACAATTCCAAGTACAAAAAGTCGTAAGCAGCAAGCACTTAGGAATGGGGGGAATAGTTTGAGCAAACGAATTCGAGCTACAATTTAGATATTTATCTATTTCATTGGTAAATATATATGTAGTAATTTCCAAGTTTATGAGTGCATAGAGTTGTATATTAACACGTCAAGTTAAGACAGCCTTAGATTTGATAGCATACTTTAGTGACTATAAAGTATTTTTCCACATATTTTCTACCAAAAAAAAAACCATTTAAGAATTAAATGCATTTAGCGTGAAAAAAGGGATAAAGAAAAGTAATGAGGGAAGGCACATCACGTCACATATATATATATAATGGAGGCTCCTATATCAAAAGATATACAGTTGTTTTGAGGACCATTTGATAAACTTGCGTGACTTCCTGACAATAATTTTTGATGTTTTGGCGTCTAGTTTAAAGCCTTTGAGAGCCATCAATTCATTTTACATCAAAGATTCATAGGCAGGAGAGGGATGAAACTGGTTCCTTATGTGACGGGGGTAAATTGTGTTTCAAGCCTCCAAGCAACATTTCTATAAGATAAAGAGCTGCCAAAATATCTTTACACACACCCACATGGCAAGTTGAAGTGAGGAACACTTTGGCTTCCCATACCTCTCACTCCCTATATAAATAGAATAACTTAAAGTTCAAAAGGTATCATCACACTTCTATTGCTCAACAATGGGTATTCAAATCCCTTTGTGCTTGTGGTTTTTCTCTCAATTCCTATCCATCTTAGCGCAGTCCGAGACATACATTATCCACATGGACTTGGCATCAATGCCCAAAGCATTTTCTACCCATCAAAATTGGTATTTGACCACCCTTGCCTCAGTTACAGACTCTAGTTCCAAAGATGGTGTCATAGGCACAAAATACCCTGTTCCCTCCAATCTAGTTTATTCTTATACTAATGCCATTCATGGATTTAGTGCAATTCTTTCTCCTTCTGAACTCGAAACAATTCAAAATTCCCCTGGTTTTGTTTCTGCAATTAAAGACAAGATAGCAAAAGTTGACACAACTCACACCTCCAAATTTCTTGGTCTCAACACAAACTCAGGGGCATGGCCAAAATCTAACTTTGGGAAAGATGTCATAATTGGCTTAATTGACACTGGTATATGGCCAGAGAGCAAGAGCTTCAGTGATGCTGGAATGACTGATATTCCATCAAGGTGGAAAGGGAAATGTCAAAGTGGAACACAATTCAATTCATCTATGTGCAACAAGAAACTTATAGGAGCTCAGTACTTCAACAAAGGCTTACTAGCTAAATCTCCCGGCTTGACCATCAAAATGAATTCTGCTCGTGACACGGACGGGCATGGAACTCACACATCCTCCACTGCTGCTGGAAGTTATGTAGAGGGTGCATCTTATTTTGGATATGCCTCAGGGACTTCTTCAGGAATGGCACCACAGGCTAGAGTGGCAATGTACAAGGCCCTCTGGGAAGAAGGAGTGTACTTATCCGATATCATAGCTGCTATTGATCAGGCAATTATAGATGGAGTTGATGTCCTATCCTTATCACTGGGAGTAGATGTGGCTTTATATGAAGATCCTGTGGCTATAGCTACTTTTGCTGCACTGGAGAAGGGCATATTCGTTTCCACATCAGCAGGAAATGAGGGGCCTTTCCTTGAGACGTTGCACAATGGAACACCTTGGGTTCTTACAGTTGCTGCCGGTACTGTTGACCGTGAATTCATTGGAACCATTACTCTTGGAAATGGAATCTCAGTCTCTGGAATGTCTCTGTACCCTGGAAATTATAGTTCAATAAAGATTCCAATGGCAATTCTAACATGTGAAGATGAGAAGGAAGTTCAGAAAGCTGTTGACAAGATTGTTGTTTGCCAGGACAAGAATCAATCATTGTCTGACCAAGTTTACAATGTTCAAAGTTCAAAAGCTGCTGGTGGTGTCTTCATTACAAATAACACTGACATAGAGTTTTTCCTTCAATCTAAATTCCCAGCTGTCTACATTAATCCTCAGAATGGTCAAAAGATTTTAGACTACATTAAGAGCACTGAGAAACCAAAAGCAAGCTTTGGATTTCAAAAAACACATCTTGGAACAAAACCATCACCAAAAGTGGCTAGCTATAGCTCCAGAGGGCCATCACAGAGTTGTCCATTTGTCATGAAGCCTGATCTTATGGCGCCAGGGGCTTTAATCTTGGCTTCATGGCCTCAGAAATCTCCAGTGACAGATGTGAATTCTGAACAACTATTCAATAACTTCAATATCATATCTGGGACATCAATGTCTTGCCCACATGCTGCTGGAGTGGCAGCCCTTTTAAAGGGAGTATATCCTGATTGGAGTCCGGCAGCCATCCGATCAGCCATGATGACCACTGCTGATATATTGGACAATACCCTCAGCCCCATTCAAGACATCGGATCCGAAGGCCAATCTGCTAGTCCTTTAGCTATGGGAGCTGGTCATATTAATCCAAACAAGGCCTTGGACCCTGGACTCATATATGACATGGGATTGGCAGACTATATCAATCTTCTTTGTGCTCTGAATTTCTCATCAAAACAAATGCAAACCATCACAAGGTCATCTTCTTACAATTGTTCAAATTCATCATTGGACATCAATTACCCATCATTCATTTCCTATTTCAATGGGAGTGGCAAAGTGTCAACAGTACAAGAATTCTATAGAACAGTAACTAATGTTGGAGATGAAATGTCGACTTATGCTGCAACATTTACACCCATGGATGGATTCAAAATCAAGGTTATTCCAGCTACTTTAACTTTCAGACAGAGGTACGAAAAGCAAAGTTACAAGCTGATTATAGAAGGGCCAAAAGCAGTGAAAGATTCGGTGGTTTTCGGTTATCTCAGTTGGGTTGGGGATGGAGGTAAACATGTTGTCAGAAGCCCCATTGTGGCAACAAGCCTAAGAATAGATTGACAGGGACAAAGAATAATTAACTAACTTAAGTTTTCTTTTTAACATGTATGGAATAACTGTTGAAAACCAGAGAATCTTTTCTCCTTGTAAACAGGAATCCATGTGGTAAAAATGTAGAAAAATAACAAGATACCTTAGTCATTGTTGTAACAAGGACCAAAGACGTATCATTGAATCAGTTATGAACAGAAATGAATCTATATTTATGAAAACAAATATCCAATGCCAATTACTATTACGTATTCTTTTGGGAATACAAACAAGATAGTGACATAAGGGGCCACCACTTTTGGAGTCTTGTTCACAATCAATTAGAGAGTGGTCTTTAAAATAATGATAGGGGGCAGCAAAACAACTCTATATTGTGATTGATGAGTGATGGCTTGATAATTTACAAGAACTAACATATCTTTATATTATCATATAATAGATCAGCAAAAATAATTGTATTACTTTGAAAAATACTTTTGATGAGATAGAGAGATAACTCTCAACGCGTGGGAGAGAACTAATATGATTCAAATTTCAGTATAAACATTAGTGAAAATTTGTTCTATTCAAACCCGTAATTAACGAGGATTTATTCTACATTACCACATACCCTTAGAAATTCAACTATGCCCTCCGGAAAACTTTTGAAAGATACTTGCTTTGGGGATAAGTGGCTCTAATTTTTCTGCCATGTCTTTTCATCATAAATACAGTGCTCTTACATCACCAAAAAATTGTTTTTATCTCATGTGAATTCATCATAAACCTTAACTAGTCAAATCATGCATTATTGGGATCAATCAGGATGGAGGTGGATAGAATGCTACAGAGGTACCTCTTTTTAAATGCAAGAGATTCTTTGTCACATATCAAACCCCGGATCATGCTTCTAATTAGAATGATGCCTCTGTCAATTTCCAATGTTTTATGGGGCTGATGTAATTGTATTGATATGTAAAATAGCGAGAATTATATCCTGTTTCCTGAAAGATGTTGATGATAAGAGCATGTCAGTGACTCAGTGCTAAAACGATTTAAGGATAAGAGTATAAATTACACTCCTTCAGGCATCACTGATGAAGCAATCCTCCTAAGTCCTAACAGAGAAGAAGAGCCGCAAAGCTGAAGGTTTCAGAATTGTCAAAGGTCTTCAATAATTTATAGCAAAATATATAAAAATATCCTAGCGGGCTGATAGAGACTGGTGAGATAAGCCTAAACAGTAACGAGAGCATCCATACGTTTCTCTGAACACCAAACTCCAAACTGAAATTTCTATTAAAATTCTGCCAGCAAATTTTGCCTCTTTCAGTACTCATTCATGTTATAGTATTTAACCTAACAATTAATTAGAGTAAGACATCCATTTTGTGGATACCAAAAACTTGAAAGACTGAATAATGAAACCCAGAATTTCAATCCCTTTACGTGTACTTTTTGTAAAATTATGGTTTCAAGATTTCTTTTTTCCTTCTTTTTTTCAGTAGTCTATGGAAGTTGAAACTAGCCCTTTTTTAATATCAGGCCTGAACGTCACCTATCATTGAGTTCATCCAGCTTTTGGTTCTGCTGGAATTCGAATCTCTAATTGATCTTTTCCAAGAATTAATGTCTTTACCAAGGGAAGTTCTTGATTAAAGACTTTGGATCCTAGCTCCATGAGATTCTGTATAGCAACGAATCTTGTGGACCTTTTTTTAGAATCTCAATTAGTTGCTAGCCTAATTTTGTGGCAACTATGTCGGGAAAAGATTGAAAGGAAAGGAAAGGAAAGGAAATCAAAAGAGAGGATAAATATTCTAACAAAAATGATGGAGGACACAAAGTTTCAGGTTCTATCATTTTTCAAGGACTGCTTTGCTAACATTTTTTGTGCCTTTTACCATGTTAAACGGTTGTTATTACTTATTATTATTTTGTTAAGTCTATTATTGAAATTTTTTGTTCAGCCTATATTTGAGGTGATTGTGTAAAACATTCGAAGATAAATTTTATCTTATTAGCTACGGTAGACAAAATTTATTCTATCCTGTAAAACAACTCGTAGTGTTTTGCTAACAAATTGTAAATTTATATATTTACATATACGTAAACCTTAAAAAATCATAAAAACTTCTAAAGTTTGCTATCTAAAGTATAAAATAGTTACTAATTAAGGATGGATGGTTGAATTTCTTTTTCGCCGGGATCAAAGACTTCCATCCCAGTGACAATACTAGTTTCACAACTGGCATGTAACAAGAAAACAAAACCATGCAACAGCTGATATGGCGCAAGAGTACGTATAAGAGGAATCAGATCATTATTGAATAATGTATAAGAGGAGTACGTTACACAATAGTCAATAGCCATTTAATTTCATAATAAAATAAAATACTATGGAAAATAAAATACTAATAATTCCCATCTCTATACTGACCAATCAAAGCAGCCAATGGATGCAAGAAAGGTAGCTGGGTACAAAATGATTGCTCAAAGTGCTGTCTGTTTACATAATAATTTACCACTTATAAATAAAATGATTTTTTTTGTAATACTCATGGCTAATTGAATATATATATATATATATAACATAATATATAAGAATAGACTTAAATATGAATATAATAATAAATTTAAATATTAATTATCTATTTGAGATTTTAACTTTGACACGAGGATGATTATGAAATAATTAATCTTGAATACTCATGTCCATAGTTGCATTTCAAGCTCACGGTGAGCATGACAATTGATATTAGTTCTATTATATTCGTTGTATGCCAATTTGTTTTTCCTTTTCATGCTTTATCAGAATTTCTTGGCAAGAAAAAGTTGAAGTTCACTCAAACTCTTACTTGTAATGTGGTGTTTTCCAATCTTAGGGCCGAGTCTCTAAGAGCAAGTAGGGCATTGTGTCCAAGTTCTGATTGGCAACAGTAATCTGACTTTTGGGTTATTGAGACCCATAGTACCCTCGTGCTATATTTATAGTTCAAACAAGCAACTCCATTCTCTATTTGTCAGTTGCCCAGACGACATCAAAATCTTGGTCATCTTCAAGCATCTCCTTTTCTGTATTTTGTCTTTCACTTCTATCCCAAATTTGTCAATTGAGTGATGTATACAATGACAGATTTATTTTATTTTAATAGTATGGAAAACGAAGTGGCAATCACTTCCATATATGATATATCTACTGTTCATTTCTCCAGTGCATATTTTACTGGAGATCAATCTAACTGACAGGAGAGGATATGTCACTCAATGCATGTTAGTTGCTTCATTTTATTTTTATTTTATTTTTTTTAGGAGAAAAATTATAGAGAGTCTTGAGTATCTTATGTTAAAAATGTTGGGAAAAAATCAATAATATTATAGAATTATATATTTTCTTTTTGTAAATGTTATGTGCCTTAATTGAAATAATGTAGATGTCAAAAGTTAAGATAAGATACTTTATAGGTTTCTGCGGTGAGTATTGTTCATCGTGTTTCATTGTCGATGTGTGATTTTGCCTTAGTTTCCCCTTTCTTTTGTAATTTTTATTAAGAAAATATATACTCCTTTGTTTGCCTTGTCCCAAATCTCTTTCTTTTATATTGGGGTCACAAAATTTAACTGTTAAAAAGCCTGATTCACAAATAGTTGCTTACAAGTTAAAGACACTATCTTTAAGTTAGTACTTAATGGGCAAAAAAGTACTTTTACTCCAGCATTTTTCTTGAGCAGAAAATATTCTAAGCAACATTTTTAATTTTTTATACAACTTTCATTTTGGAAAAGAAAAAGAAAATCTATGAGCCTCTGTGATTATAGATGCATTTGATTAATGGGGGAAAACCTAACCAGGCCTTGACTAGATTTTGAGCCCAGATAGTAAGACTATCATGTAAAGAGGAGGATAGGTAGTCCCCGTAACATTTCACAGAGATTGAGCTCAAAGATTTCTAGATATATTTAAGGCCCAAACAGAGACGAAATCGGCCGTTTCTTTTATTTTTTAGAATAGGACCCTTTCTATTAACAATATCAAACATTTTATACGGACTCGATAAGGAAAATACCCTTCCTTTTGAATCTATTTTATACGTTCTGAAGTCTAGTAATCAGTTAGCATCGAACCATATGGTTCTAAGTCTATGTTTTTAAAATCAGTGCAATGGAATGTGCTTCGAAATGGGAGCATTTTTTTTTTTTTTTTGAAGAGAATGGGAGCGTGTTTGAAAAAGGATTTTATGTTTGGATGAAGAATTTTTAAATTTTTAAAAGCATTTTCAAATGAATCAATTTAAAAAGACGTATTTTAAAAGTCCTCATAATTTTTGAATTACTTGTGTTGGAATTGTATAAAAGTCAAAGTTAGTAAAAATGAGATTATAGATTCTTGAAAGTATTATAAATATGATAATATAAAAAAATTAAAAAATAAGAAAAATGAGATAAATAGAGTGTTGATTTAGCTTTAGTAGTGGAATTTGAAACAAAACACTTATTTAGGTTAGTTTTCAAATTAGATATTTGAGGTCTCTAAAAATACTTGTTCAAAGCCAAGGATTTTAAAAATTCATTCCATAGATTATCAAAACAATAATTTTACTCATTTTGTTTGAAATTAAATGTTAACCTTTCTATTCTTGAATGTTAAAAAATAAATATTTACTTTACTAAAATAAATATATTTTTATCTCAAGTTTAACTAACAATCTTCTTAATTTAAAGAATTTATATCCACTAACTAATGATCAACGCTGCTAACTTAACTAATAATAATGATAAAAATTTAATTTCTTTAAGTTTAAAACTCATAATAATTTGTAGACTAAATTAAATGTGGTCATTCAATTACGAATGAAATAAGTATTATATAAATATTTCAAAATCTGAATTAAAATAAAAACCCTTTTTAAAAGTCTTAATCAAAATACACGGTTAGACTGTTTGAAGTTGAGTCAGAAAGGTCTCTTAGCACTTTCTTTCTTTTTTTTTCTCATCGGAGTTCTTTTATAGAGACTTGTCAAAGTAAGAAAGGAAGATGAGAACAAACACACTTGGAGAACGTAATACAAGGGAGAGATGTATGCCACGTTCGGGGAGAATGATCTGACTAGAACGCAATGCAATCGCACCCGCACAAGGAACTTATGGATCCTCTCATAGTCACAATGATTTACTTCATGGGCGATAGTTCAAGTCCATGAAGAGAAAAGAATAGAAGAATCATGATCCACTTGATTCGAGGCAAATTGTGAAATAATTGTTTTTTCTTCTAGAAAATACGTGGTGCTTATAGCAGAGAAGCAATTTTGTTCATCTACTTTTTGTCCTCAATGCATTTCTTTTTGTTCATTCTATTAGGTCTAAGGGGGCAAATCAATGAGTCAATGCATTAGTAAAATATATCTTTAATTAGAGAATATATTTTACAAGTGCATTAGTTCGCGCATCGCATGGACGTATTATTCTACACCCACATTATTTTGTATTTTAAGAAGAAAGAAGGAAAAAATAAAAAAGGTGTAATGTTGGCAATGTTTATTACCATATGGGACGTGTGGAAGCATATGCGTTGCTGGGGACAAAAGAAAAACCAAAAGCGGGCTTGGCATAAAGATTATGGTAATAATATAGATGCTCATTGAAGTGCCATTCCACATGGTCTCACATGTTTTTTGTGGATCCCGCCATATTTATACCCCATTCCCTTATCAGCATTTCGATTTTTTTTTTTTCAGTTCAGAAAATGAAGGGGGAAAGGGTGCAATTAGTAGTATTTGATAATTATATTTTACATTTTTATATTTCATGGAAATAATATAAATTTGAGTGCAACTTTTACGCTATAAGATAAGTTATTTTTTATCTTATCTTGTATTGAATCTTAATTATTAGTTTGATTCACATTATGAACGAATATATTGTGCAAGAATTATTATAAACATTATTTCTTTTAGTCAAAGATATAAACGGTTAACGAATTGAACGTTCGTAATCAAAGCTCATTCGAACTCATTTGTATTCGATTAAAACTTATTTATTTATTAAAAGAATTGAGTTCGATTTCATTTGTTTGCTTACAAAACGAACGAATACAAATTTTGTTCGTAACATTTTAAACGTTCACGAACATTATAATTAATATATAATATATTTTATATATTATTTTTACATATAATATGTATATATATTATTGCTTTTATATGTTATTATATATAATATATTATATTTTAAAAGAAAAATAAAAAAATAAAATTCGAACACGAATGTTCATGAACATTACGAACATATAATTGAACGAACACGAACAATATTTCGAATTTGAATGTTAATCGAACAAATTCGAATGACATTCAAATATTATATTGAACTTCAGCTAATTTCAAGCTATTTTCATTTGCACCTTCTTCCAAAATGTGACAAAAAAATTTTAAAAAAACTTTTAATTAATTTGATCATGATAAGTCATCTAAAATAATTACCATGTATGCCAACAAAATTCATGTTAAGTTTGAGATTAGCACGAGTACACTGTATATTCCTCTATGTTTCTTTCTCCAAAATCACATAATATGGTAAACATAGTAAATAAAAAAGACTGTTCCATATTTTTTTCATTACTAAAAAGGGAAAAAAACAACTAATGTTAATTTTAATTTTGAGATGTGTTTTTTATTTTATACCTATTTAATTTTTAGTATGTAATTTATTTTATGTTATCATTGTAAGTGCTTATTCATTATCTCATTTAAAGAAATAAAAAAATAAATAATTTACTGTTGTTTCTCTTTCTTTTACTATACTAATACATAGGGGTGAGGGATAGAATTCGAAGCCGCACATATGAGCCACCGACGAGGAGGTAACTAAAAGGGCAGTCCAGTCCAAGAATTGAAGTGTTTGCCAACTTATTAGCAGCTGTTTGGAGTCCCCGAAACTTCCTTCCCACAGCTTCAACTCCAAAAAGTCGAAGACAGCCCATCACACATTCACTCACAACTTCAATAATCCTCTTTCCCTTCACTTTGAACTACCAGTTTCGCATAAAAAGTCCAAATTCCTAACAAATTTTTCATTCTATAATCTCTCTACACAAAAAGCAAATCCATCAACACCATGACCACGCCACTTCCCCACTCACTTTTGGACACTTTCTTGAGATAAAAATTTAAGTATTTCTCTCTACAAGATTCGTTCAAGAAATCTTCTTCTTCCTTTGATTTTCGATTGGGATTCTTTCCAATTGTAGTTTCACATTGTATTTCGGTTTTGATTGATATTGGTATCGAATTGTTCATTCAATTGGGACAAGAAAATGCACGCAAAAACCGATTCAGAGGTAACAAGCTTAGCGCCATCTTCACCGGACCATAACAGGCGACCAGTGTACTACGTTCAGAGCCCTTCTCGTGATTCGCACGATGGGGAGAAAACCACTACGTCTTTTCACTCTACGCCGGTGCTCAGTCCAGTGGGTTCTCCGCCTCACTCTCATTCCTCCGTTGGCCGTCATTCTAGGGAGTCATCGTCCAGTAGGTTTTCTGGCTCCCTCAAGCCCGGATCGAGGAAGATCAATCCTAATGATAATGGATCCGGTGGGAATAGGCTTCCTGGGCGTAAAGGGCAGAAGCCTTGGAAAGAATGTGATGTTATTGAGGAGGAAGGACTGCTTGAAGATGTAGAGTCACGGAAGTCTCTTCCTAGACGGTGCTATTTTCTTGCGTTTGTTCTGGGTTTCTTTGTGCTGTTTTCTCTCTTTTCTCTCATCTTGTGGGGCGCTAGCAGACCACAGAAGCCTAAGATCACAATGAAGGTTAGTTCAAGTTCTTCATAATTTAATTAGATTAAACTGCGCTTATTGTTTATATGATGATCTTGCCTCGTTTGAATACTTGAATTGAGCTTAATTTTGCTATTAGAGTGTGAACAACGGAAGTGTTTGAGATACTTTACCATACTCTCTGTCCACCTTGGGCCAACTTCTTTTTAAGATGCCATATTTCGTGAAAAGTGAATTTGTGTAATTTGCATACGAATATGTAAATCTAGATTGAATCTTTTATTATTATTATTATGATTTGATATACATTTTGATATGGGTTAGTGTTAAATGGCTTTTACTTCACAGAGTATCACATTTGAGAGATTTGTGATTCAAGCTGGTTCCGATGGTACTGGGGTGGCTACTGATATGATATCCATGAACTCTACACTTAAATTCAACTTCCGCAACACTGCTACATTCTTCGGTGTTCATGTTACCTCAACTCCTATTGATCTTTCATACTCTGAGATCATCATTGGCACTGGAAATGTAAGTCCCATTATTGCATTTCTATAACTCCTCTGTTTTGCATCCAAATTCTTAATATCTGATTGCTTGATTTGGTAAAAATTGGATCTTTGCAGATGAAGAAATTTTATCAATCAAGAAAAGGTCAGAAGACTGTAAGTGTATCAGTGATGGGGAATAAGATTCCTCTCTATGGAAGTGGAGCTAGTTTGAGCACGTCCACAGGGACCACAACAATGCCTGTGCCTGTGAAATTGAACTTCAAGCTTCGATCAAGGGCTTATGTTTTGGGAAAATTGGTAAAACCAAAGTTCTATAAGGAAATTGAATGTGCCATTGTCTTTGACCCCAAGAAACTTAATGTTCCAATCTCCTTGAAGAATTCTTGTAAATACAATTGATGATTTATCGAGCACAGTTGGCAAAGGTTATGGCCTTCTGCTTTCTTGTCAACTAGGAGAATAGTAGTAATTGAGGAATGAGGAAACGTGGGTATCTATTTAAAAGGGCAACATTTGGTGGCACCGTTTTGTGACCTTTTTGGTTGCCTATGGAGTGTGAAAATACAAGTGGACACAATCTGGTCTCGGTTGTGAAGGGCGTGAAGCAATTGATTATTTTCTTGAGACCCACCGCTAAAATGGAGAAAGGAGAAAGTATACTAGTGTAGTATGCAATTGCATTTTATCTGGCCTTTGAAAATTGAAAAAATTCAATACTGATATAATGTCATAATTTGTATAATCTGATCAAGTTTGATTTATTTATTTGTTTGGGATCTTTGTAATGTTTAAATAAAAGTATTAATGTTATTTTTGCGGCTTTGAATGAGTTTTCATTATTGTTTTGTTTTGATTTGATGGTTGAACTGGATTACAGTGGTGATTCTCTCATTTGTTAAAGCTGTCCTATTAGTTGATTTCATTCCTGCCTCTTCATTCTTTCTCTGGCAGCAACTCAATTTTCTTGTTCTTATAATAATAAAGTACTTACTGAAAACCTTTTGGCAAAAAAAGAAAAAAAAAGAAGGAAGAAAAGAGAGGGTGACAGATTGCTCTTTTTTTAAAAACTTGCATAATTTCCTCTTTTTTTTATAAAAAGAAAAAAACTTAGGATAATTGGACCTGAGTAAAAGATCTCAGATGCTAGTCTATTAACATTAAACAAATTTAACATGATAATTGATAATATGATTAATATCAAATGAATAAATAGTAAAATGTAAAAAGCTCACATTTGACATTAACATATCCTTTCTTAGTTAATAAAATTTAAAAGATGTGAAGCATGTTAACCTCAAGTAGTCATTTCATTTGCTAGTTTGTGAACTTTTGGAAAAGTGAAGCCGTGTTTATCCTCATGTTAAATATTTCATCATCCCCTTCTTTCCCCTCCTCCAAAATAAAAATAATAATAATGGAAGAATTGATCAATTTTATTTTGTCACAAAACAAGAAACGTGAGAAGTAATTTTTTGCTTTTTATTTTTTATTTTTATAACCCACCCAGATTCTAAGCTTATCGAATAAATCTAAATCTCTGTCATTAATCCCTCGATAATCGAAAAATGTAAATAGCATAATGTGCTCAACTACTTATAAACTTATGAAGAAGATAATGATTTTATCTCAAAGCTTTGATGCAAACATATATGCAAAACCAAAAGATGAGGATAAACTTTGATGCGCATGTCCTTACCCTTATTAGGATTCAAACATATGCAAAACCAAAAGATGAATATATAAATTGAGCTCAAAACATCTATTTATTGTGTATTGTACCCTCTTAATAAGATATAAATTAATTACTTGCTTAATTCAACGTTTAGATGAAGTTGAAGTTTCAATAAATTTACGTGTTTATATTAGTACTTGGTAGTGACCCTTTGGCAACGTAGTGTTCCGTGAATCATCCTTGTCTCTATAACTCACCCGTTTAAAAAGAAAATAAATTATATTTTTAAAAATAAATAAATATTTATTTAAAATTTTATTAATAATATTTTTAATATAAAAATTTATATTTTATTAATTCATGATATACACCACTCTATAATTTTAATTTAATTTATAAAGCTTACATATATCGATCAAGAATCATATTTGGTAATTTAATTAAAATCAAATTTTATAATTTATCCTTCTGAAAATTACTTAATTTTGAAAATATTAGAGCTGATTAAGAAAATTGGGTTTACAATAAAAATACATTAACTCAAAATGCTACTCCATCTTGGGATGTCGTAAAAATATACACAGGGATAGAACCTCAAAAAGATTAGGGTGAATGCACTTTTAATTAAAGGTAGGGGGAACTATTCAGAGATAAAATGGAAAGGTGAAGAGAGATTTTAGAAGAGAAAAATATGGAATCAAACAAAATGGAGGAGAAAAAAAAACAATATTTCAAACAAATGAAAATTATATATATTAGGGGAAAAAAACTATATATAAATGAAATCCCAATAATTCAAACGTTCTCTAATCAAGAATTCATCTCCTGCAACGAGTGATAGAGGAACAGCCTCAGGAGTAGGGATTAACAGGGCCACTGGATAACAATGGTGGGTATAGTAAGACCTCCCAGAGCGAGGTGGGCACGGGATTCTATTAGCTGAAAGTGCCCCATACGAGATGTAGTAACGCCTTGGCCTTGACCTGCGGCTGTAAATTATACATTAATTTCCGTGCTGCAGTTTCTTGATCACCACCGCCACCTTCTAATTCTTCACCGCAAATATCACCAATCTCAAACTCAACCCGAAAATAAGCATTCATAGCCATTCTTGATCTACCTGCAGAGCAGTAACATTTGAACAAAAAGTTGTACTTGTGAAAATGGACAGCAAGAAAAGAAAAAGAGCAGACTTTGGGCGTGACATTGTAGGAATTCGGCCGGGCTAGTACTTAGTTGTGAGTGTTGAATTGAGTTTTGACGGAGAAGGGAGAGAAAGAGAGCGGTGAGGAGTACTTGGAGACATTGGGAGAGAGAACTGAGAAGTGGTCACATGGAGTATATATGAAAGGAGGAGCCGACTGCATTGCCCACGTAGCCATGTTCTTCTAAAAGCTATTCTTCTTCCTCGATTGACGCTGCTGTCTTTTTATTTGTTTTCTTAAATTAATATGGTATTCATCAAATTAAGTTTTCATATTTGGTTGGATTTCATATTGTCTTTTCTCTGGTTGGATTCTGGATCACAAAAGGCTGAATCACAATGTACAATAGTAGTCTCTTTGTTAAAGTTTGGCATAACCCCCGAGCGATTTCTAGACTAGGACTAGTATGTAATTGTTATCTAACAATGATATAAAAGGCCAAGTTGTTGCAACGGTTACCAAAGCTGATTTATAAATTAACTGTGCTTATAGTAATCATAATTGTAAATAATTAATTTGTTAGAATAATTGTAAATAATAACTATCACTAAAATCAAATGATGGTTTAAACTGCGTAAATACGCCCAAAATAAGCCTTAACATGCGGTGCTTTTTCATTTCTAATATCATGAACTATCGAATGATATTCAAGCTTTTACCAAAATATACCATTTTTCAATTTTTTAGTTTATTTATACCCCTCTAAGGATGGTAGCCCCAATGTGTACTATTTCACAGTTGACAAAAAAAGACTGTTGCAAAATGAGAATTCCATGATGGAATGACGGACTGGATTTTTTTATAAAAAATTCAATGGCTGATCTTAGCATATATCAATTTTTATATATATAAAAAAAAATCTAACCATGGACCTTTTGTTCCAAATAAATTTTTATTTAAAATATGATTTATTATAATTATAATAATTATAAAATTTTATGATTAATAAATATAGTGTACATAATAGTTATAATTATATTATATACAATTATTATGATTATTACAATAAAAATATAAATATATATTATAATAATAATAAACATATAATAAATATTTATTTTGAATATTATAATCATATATAATTAATTTAATTATTATAATAAACCAAATTACCTAATTGGGTCAAATTTTTACTCTTTTATTTACATTAAAAAAATTTAGAACTTAAAAAATTAAATTTAAAAAATAATTAAAATTTAATGAAAGTTGAAGACATCAAAACGAGCCAAAACAAGCCTAAGTCCACTTGAGCACGAGCCAAAATGAGCTGAGGATCAAGCCGAAAAGCATAGAAATAATATGGACATATACTTTAGGAATACAAGCCCATATTTTTAACGGGCCTGACCAATATTCTCATATCTAAGCATGAATAAATGTGTAGAACTGTAGCTAAGCATTAGCAGCACTCAACTAAGAGAAAAAACATAGCAAACTCTCCAATATGGTCAGAGGTGCATATGAGACTATAGAATCCAGATCATGGAAAGTACCACAATAGTGGTGAGCAAATTAATCAGGTTGTTCGAAATGTCGGGTGACATACCAACATCGAAATCATGTATTGTAACATTGTACTGTAAATATGATCTATCTTCAAAACTCAATATTGAATTTGCTCCAGAAGTATATAGCGAGGATGACCTATGCACACTATGACGAGCAATTGCATGTTGTCTGTCAACCTGTCTCTTTAGCAACTATGCATCTAGCAACCCACATAGATATACTATTTTTCTTCACATAGAATTCTCGGCCAATTTCAATGGAGTACAATCGTGCTGCTATGACAGCTTCAGCTTTATCTACGAATTTCTTCCCAACGACTAATTGTGAGTTTTCCTCTAACCACATATCCAAACTTCATGACTCATCAGATTCGGTTGCTATGTTCAAATGATCACCAACATATTGGAGAAATAATTGGCAATCCGAGTTTTGTGGGTACGATGTTGCACACCCTGGAAAGGACCATATGCCATTTCATTACCATCATGGTCCGGTGAACTTTTTATATTTTCTTCACTATTTGAATCTTCTTCAAAAGAGTCAACATCTTCTTCTAAGTCCACATCTTTCTCCTAGCTGATATTATCCCCCGTGACATCCAAATCTAATGTTGCACTATTCTCATCAACTTCAACCAAACTTAAATCTCTCGGCACTCAGTTCATTCTAAGTAAGATAAGTGATTGCATCATGGTAAACAGAATAACCAAATATATAATCATTAATCATTATAGTGAATGCAACACCACTATTTGGACCCTCTGAGACATAATTTCGATTCTCAATCTTCTCAATATGTACATTCACGTATGAGAACCGTTATATATTCGTTGCAAATTGTACATGGTTTTCATGTCATCATCAAATGCAATGCTCATCAATCTGGCTTTAGGTATGCTGCAAAAAAAAGATGGATGCATAAGTGTTAGCTTCAATTGATATTGTTTATTGCAAACCTATCTCTTCAAATATTTTCCTAACAAAGACATCATATCTAACAAAAAATCTTTTGACTTTTTTCATTGGCCCCGCAAATTAATATGAATTATTAATATAATATACAATATATCAACTAAAAATCTATCTAGATTTCATTAGCATAATATAGCAATGATTAACATTCTATCTAATGTTACAAGTGAACTAACAACTAAATGCACTAATATTATAATAAAATGCATAAAATAAATTAGTTACATTTAATAAATTCTAATGGTCAAAACAATATTTATTTCAATTCACTATATATCTAAAATAAACTCTATTTTAATTAAATGCATATATAACATAATAATAATATTAATAATTAATAGTTTTTTTTAAAAAAAAGGCATAAAGTAAATTAGTTACATTTATTAAATTCTAATGATCAAAATTATATTTATTTTGATTCACCATCTAAAATAAATCCTACTTTAATTAAATACATATATAACATTATAATAATTAACTATTAGTTTTTTTATAAAAAATAATAAAATAAATTAGTTATATTTATTAAATTATAATAGTCAAAAGAATATTATTTTTGCATTCACTCTCTATCTAAAATAAAGCAAGGATATTTAAAAAGATCTACGTCTATAGTTAGACTAAATTGGGAAGGGAAATTTTCTAGTTGCCCTAATACTCTTAAATCTTTTATGCCGTCAACAAATTCCACAACCCTTTTAAAAATTTTAAACAACATAATTACAAATTAAACTATTAATGTTAGCTTATAACATATTGTAAACATTATTTGAAATATTGCACAGTTGATATGGTCAAACAGAAATGAGAGAAAAAAACTGGAAACCCTAAGCATACAAAATAAAAAATAAATACATGAAATAAAATGTATACTAACATATAAAATAAATCAAAATAAACTGGAATATACAAAATAGAAGAAAAAAACAGAAAATAAAAACATATAATAACTACAACAATAACGTAAAAAACAGAGAAAAAAGGAGAAGAACATGGATAAAACAAAAAAAAAACACAAAGTAAAATAGATATTACCCATAATAATAACATACAAAAAATAAATTAAAAAATACATAAAATTGGAATAATAATATATTACAAAAATACCCGGAATAAGAGAAAAATTCCTCAAAATACAGTAGTTAAATCTTCAAAAAAATATTTTGTATAACTTGAGAGTATAAACAAAAAAAATATATCATTAGTTTAAACAACCATTCTTTGTGGATTGTAAAAATAAAATAAAAATGAAGCAAGCTAGTGAAGAAAAAAAAAAAAAAGGAATTAAGGAACTGTGGCCAACCTGGTTCGATCATTTCTTGCTAGAAAATGGAGAAGAGGGGAATGCATAATTAAGGAGAAAAAAATTGCATACACTCCAAGTCAACACCAAGAGAAGAGAGAATTGAGAAGATAAGTTTCTACTCCATAGGAAATTAAAATCGAGAGAGAAGATAAGTGAGCAAATTCATCACTTGGTATCTGTGATTTTATAGAGAAGACGGATGCCATCTTTTGATAAAGTGAACATGGTCTTTCCTCCCCTGTCATTAAGAATTGCAACTTTCTTCCCTTAGCTAGGCATCCCGTGAAGAATATCTTCAAGTCCGTAGCTGCTATTGATGGATCGTGAATAATTGCAGCTTTCTTCCATCAACTAGGTGTCTCGTGAAGAATCTTTTACGGTCAGTAACTGTCATCGTCGTCCCGTGAAGAATCTTTTCCATTTTCGTGCTGACTTCTTTAGCTTTTTTTCCCGGCTAGCTTTTTGGTTCGCCAATTGAAATGGCGGACCTTAGGCTTCGTTTTTCAGAGTGCAGGCATACATATTGCTCAAACTTCAATCTTTCCATCAATGGACCATACATGTCATATCAAGATCCATTTTTGCCAACACCAAAGGGGCATACGTCGGACTACACTCATAAGACTACATCAATGGACTAAAAAATGGAGGGGTATATTTAGAGTAAAAACTCTGATATCCCTCCAATAAAATAAATAATGAATAATAACTAATAGAGTTACAAAAGTGCCTGCATAGTAAGAGTTTGATTTCCAGAAAAGAAGAGTACCATTATTAATTTGGACAAAGAAAAGGATTTAGAAAAAGAATTGAGATCTATGATCAGAAGCTTGGCTGGGAGATGAAGTGATGAGTTTCAGATGAAAAATGTTTGAACAGGCAAACTAGCATTTAGAGCAAAGGTGGCTCTCACTGGCTCCCCATGACAATATTTAAATCATATTCACAATAAAATTAAAGCTAGAATCCAATGCTACTCATAAAAGAAATCATGCCATCTTACATAAGTATCAAATTTATGACTTTTAACTTCTTTTTTTGAGGAGTATGACTTTTAACTTGACCAAATATGATTTATGTGGAAAAAAAAAGTGTGAAGATTTGAATTCAGGAGAATACAAAGCTTGGAATTTTTCACTTTGGGAACGAGAACCGTTGAACAATAGCACGAAATTGATATAAGAAGGCAAATACAATGAACGAGAGCAACAAGAAAGTTTGAAAGTTTCGAGTAGTGTATAAATTATAATTTTCTAAAGTCATTCTATAAATTGTTCAAAAGGAGTTTAAAAAAAAAAGAATTACTTTGAAGATAAAATAGAACTATTTGACTAAGGACAAATGCTGGATTATTTCTACAAATATGTCTTTGTCAAATAATTGTGTTTCACTATTAGTATTAGTATCATTCAATGTTTTAACTCAATCAATTAATAGTGAGTCTTTAGAGAATAATCCCATGAAACGTTATTATATAGGGTTGCGTTAACAATTGAAATACTACAAATTATTAGTGAGAATTTTCCAACATAACCAATTAAATTAGCGTTTTGACTAAAATTATATCCATTGCTTAGGATGATGATTAATGAGAGAATAACATCGCAAATTATATAAATTAATATATGCTAACAGGGAAATCATAATGCGCCTCAAATTATGGAACTGCATAGATGCATTAGATTGAAGAAGGTAAAATGCGCTTCTTTGTTTTCCATGGATAGGTCAAAGACTCTAAACTGTACAAGATTCTAAATATTTTGGTGCTTTTAATATGTTAATATGAATATGAGTCACATTGGATATGAATTTATCAATTTAATTACTCCTAATTCCTTTACGTAGTAATCCTTATTGCGATTGAATCCTTACATAATGAGTTTATTTTTTTGAAGAAAAAGACATAATGAGTTTATTTAAAGTACTAAGAATATTTAGTGTTTTTAACAATGCCCGTGCACAGGAATGAACCTTACTTTTTATAAAAGAAAAAAAAAGAAAGGAGATTTATCTTTAAAAAAATTGGTGTTTTTTAAAAAAAATAAATAGTGGAATCAATTCTTTTTAACAATGCATTTATATTTGTACACTGCTCTGAAAATTTTATGAATCCGAATTTAATGAAAATATTAATATTAAAAATTATATCCCTTATGTATAGAATTAAATATTTAAATTTTTATTTTAATTTATTCAAAATTGAATATATATTTTCTTTAAATAAATATAATTTTTATCAAAAATTTCATTAATAATCATATTTATTTAATATATTTATATTTCATTAACTTATGACTCACATCATTCACTATCTTAGAAATTTACATTCAATTAACTTATATGTCTCATCTCTATTATATTAATATCGAATATAATTTAGTAAATTAATTAAAATAAAATAATTCTCTTAATTTTTAATCAAAATTAAAAATTTATAGGCTGAGTAATAATAATAATATTAACGAGCCCTGTCACCCTGTACTATTCCTCTCCACATTTAAAAGGCCTAAGGCCCACCTATTTGCTTCCAAAGCCCAATCCAACAAAAGTTCAACCCATAATCTAGAATTCTCCAACACTGCAAGGACCAAATAGAAAGAATCTTCCTCCGCCGAACGACCTCCCCGTATTATCAAGACATCCCCCACTAACCCCATCTTTTCTCTTCTCGGTCAGCTATGGCGTTTCCTCAGCACCATTTCCAACAACAACAACACAACCTTCAACAATCACCTGCCAAGCCCTTCAGGTAATTCAATTCTCTTTCAAGATTTCTATCTTTTTCTCTTTAATGTTTCTGATTTCTTGATCTATGCCCCAAAAATCCTCACTTTTTTGTGTTGTTTTTTTCTTGATTTTCAGAGACATCTATGACAACATGGATGGTCAGATTTCGAGGCCGGCTACCTTCTTCGCTGGAAATAATCTTCCTGATCAAACCCATCACCCTCCTTATGTTCCTCCTTGTAATTTTCTCCCACTGAGTGATTGTTGGGTTTTATTAATTAGGTTTTATGAATTCTTCAAAATTTTAACAAAATTTTCGTTTTTTATTTGTGGGTCAGTTCACGTGGTAGGTTTGGCGCCGCCTGCGGTGGAGGAGCAAGGAGGCGGGTTGGAATTGCAGTGGAATTATGGCTTGGAGCCAAAGAAGAAAAGGCTCAAAGAGCAAGACTTTATGGAAAATAATCATAACAATACTAATAACAATTCGCAAATGTCTTCTGTGGATTTCTTGCAGGCCCGATCAGTGTCCACCGGGTTGGGCTTGTCTTTGGATAACAACAGTAATGCTCGGTTGGCTTCTTCTGGTGACTCGGCTTTTCTGGGGTTTGTGAGGGATGATATTGATCGCGAGATGCAAAGACAAGATGCTGAAATCGACAGATATATTAAAATGCAGGTCTTCATTTTATTTATTTGTTTTAAAAAAATTTCATTATTCTGGTATCTTGGAATTTTTCTTTCCTCTCCTGTATGACATTTAGTTTGTGTTTTCTAAAATTTGAGGCGATACTAACGAAAGTATCTTTATTTGATGGCCATTATGGGAGTGAAGTATTTCTAATGCCAAGTGTGTTTGAAGAATAATAGCCTTTGTAAATTTTTGTACTAGTCGACTTTATGACATTGTAAAATCAGGTTGTGCATGCTATTGCGAGACTTATCTTGGGAAAGCTACTTGGTTTGGAGTAGCTGATTGCATTCTTAAGGAAATATGTGTTCTTTATAGTGAAAGATATTTTATTTCTATTTTTCTCAACTATCATCCGCATTCAGTAAGGTAGTTAAACTACTATTGCATAAGAAATATGAATTTGATGAATTCTGTGAACTAGATCAATTAGGGAAGAAGTGAATCCAAAGACGAAAATTGAAGAAAGCTTTCTGCCATGCAAAAGTGGAATTCATTTTCTATATCCAAGTTACTGGCTCCATCTCCTTTTATACGTAACTTGTGCTTGTGTAGCACAGTAACAAAAATATTTTTAGAATCTACTATGCACAGCTTCAAACAATTAAATTACAGAGACAGGAAAAACAGAAGCGGCAACCTGACTAAGGCAGTTGTAAAGTCTTCAACCAGTGTCAAAACTGATCTTCCAGTTTTGACTCCTTTGATGCTGCACTGCCCTCTTTAACAAGAAAAGAAGCATGCATGAGAACAGGCGAAAGGTCAACATGCATGTGATCTTAGGCATTCTTTAATCTTATCTTATGGTCTGTCTGTGGTCTTCATTCTACATTTGTGGATTTGAAGTTTTCGAACTTTTTGTTTAATATAAGGCACTTTTAGAATGCATTTGTTGACACACTATATGAAGATGAGGGTTTGCTTTGGTGAAATTTTCATTCAAGTATGGAAGATCTTTCTTGAAGTACTTTCGTGATACAGGGTCTCTTTTAGGATTTATTCAATTCTCTGAGCAATTGTGATTTTATGTGATGTTAAACCTTCCTAAATTGAGAAACCAAGTATGCATTAGTACCTCTTCATAAATCTTAAATCTTGAAGATGCCACTTTATATGCTATACATGGTAGTCAAGAAGTCCACTTACAATTTTCTCATGGGTCTGTATCCTCTTTTTCTTATGCTTGAAAAGGGTGACCGACTGAGGCAAGCTGTATTAGAGAAGATTCAGGCAAATCAACTTCAAACTCTCTCTTATGTTGAAGAAAAAGTCCTGCAAAAACTCCGTGAGAAAGAAGCAGAAGTAGAAGAAATCAACAAGAAAAATATGGAGCTTGAATTGCGAATGGAACAACTGGCTCTAGAGGCAAATGCATGGCAACAAAGAGCCCAATACAATGATAACATGATCAATACCCTTAGGTTCAACCTACAACAGGTGGTGGCACAAAGTAGAGATAGTAAAGAAGGTTGTGGTGACAGTGAGGTAGATGACACAGCCTCATGCTGCAATGGTCGGGCAATTGATTTTCACCTGCTAAGAAAGGATGGCAGTGAAATGAAGGAGTTGATGACTTGTAAGGTTTGTAGAGTTAATGAAGTGTGCATGCTGTTGTTACCTTGTAAGCATCTCTGTCTGTGTAAAGAATGTGAGAGTAAGCTTAGTCGCTGTCCCTTGTGTCATACCCTTAAGAGTATGGGTATAGAGGTTTATATGTAATGAGATCATGGTGAAGTTAATGTAACATTCATTTACCAGCATCTGCTGACTGTTTTAACTATGTTCCCCTTGCTGAGTACATTAATGCACCTTAAACCTCTGTTCTTTGGGGACTGTATTCTCAAAGTGTGTAGTGTAGTCACATAAGCTGAATGTTCAAAAAAATTTACCCCCTTTATTCAGAAAATTCGTTTTTGTGACAAATACAAAATATCTCTACTGCTGCCCTTGTACATAACTTCTGTTCTTTAGAGGACTGTACTCCCTCCTCCTTTTTGGCTTTCTTTCCTCTTGCTAAAGTGCTACTCTAGTGTTTTAGAGCTTTATCTAATTATTATTTCCTTCAACATATATCAACGATGTTCTGGCTTGGTTAGATCTAGAATGATTGATAATGAATGGTGTTTTGAGTTTTGATGATCAAATTTTATTTTCAAAATGTATCTGTAAGCTGTTTCTCCAATAAAGTTTCTTATCCTTTTGAGTTTGATGATCAAAATTTATTTCAAAATGTGTCTGAGCTGCATCCTCAAAGAATGTTTCTTGAATTTCTCTAAATCAAAAGCAAAAGAAGAAATCAAGAACTTCAGGATCAGTTCAGTTCAGTAAACAATGGCTAGCACTTAATCATTCCTTGATGGTGATACTATTCATATACATTTCAGCTTTTGCTAAATATGAAATATGTATATTGTAGTTTCTCTTATATGTTGATAGTATCCTAAAGACATTTTATGCCTTGACCTACTAGGGTGCATGATATGTTCATTTTTTGTTCAATTGGGATTTTGTCCTGCCTCTGTATGATTTGTCTTGATCTACTTCATTGTGGTCGCTTTTGGAAATATTATTACTTTGTCTGTGCAATACTTATCATTAGTTTCTTCTTCTTGAGAATTTATTGTCATAAACTAATCATGGTTGTGAATCAATAAATGAGAACCTAGACGTGTGTAGAAATTCTGTGATCAGCATCCACTATTGGATTTTCGGTTAATTCCTTATTTGTTGATAGTATACGAGTTTAACGGAAGATTATGGAGGGACAACACTTTGTGCACCTGGGATCAAGTGGTGTTGCACTCGGCGTCTTAATATTTAGGGCTTGAGGAATCTTATGCTGGAAAGGGAACTTGCAAAGGGAAATTTCATTTTTCCAGATAATTGTTTAGAAACTGTAAAATCATGGCAACTAAGAAAGTTACTCTGTCACTGTATAGTTGGTTCTCATTGCAGATATCTGCATTCCCAAGTTGCTTTTGAGTTTGATCCTTCACATTTTAGACTTCCAGACAGCCTAATCTCAGTTGGCATGTGAGTCTGTTTTGCTTTTGCCTTTTAGGAATGTGGATATAACAATGCGGTTTGATTTCTAACTATTGTGTTTAAGCAATAGCAGAAAGGCCTTTTTATGGGCTGCTTGGATACTATTTTAGGCGGCAGAAGGGATCCTTCCAATAGGAAAGTGGAAAGAAATTTATTCTGAGGAATCATTGCCTTGGGTCCTGCAGCCTCCATGGTGCTCCGTGGGAAGGAAGCCACAACATTATTTGTTTCAAACTCTTTTGCTCATGCACTTGATATTCCCATACCTAATAGTAGAAATGGTTGTATTTCCTTTTTTGCTTCCTTGGTTTGAATTTGTGAGTGTGCCATGATGGACATAAATAGGAATTAATGATGAGTGTCCTAATTAACTCTTATTCTATAGGATCTAATTAAAAACTGAGTCCTTTGGTTCTCCGTTCTAGTCAGTAGTAGTCCTTTTGGAGTTAGTAGTAGGCATTTATAAATGATATGCAGGACTGGTGCTGCTGGCTTATTTCCTTGGTTCTTCCCTATAGTCAATATAGAAGCACAATTGTTTTCTTGTTCTACTTATTGAAGTGCTATGGTATGGAAGTTTTTGATCCACTAAAGGACAGCTACCTCGTAACGCAGGTCTGTTAAGTAAAATATTATCAATGTTGCCACAATGATCCTTTTAAGCTGAAGCTTAGAACGCCTTCCAGTGTTCATACTCTTAATGTTTTGCACACCCTTACGTGGTTCCAGTGTGTGGTTCTTCTCTGTTCCCAATGTGGGAATGGTTTTGATGTTTTTGTTCTCCCTAGCATAGATGCAGGATTTGGAGTAGGTGGCTGAACTTGAATTTGATAGTTCTACCTAACACTCAAATCAAATGTTCTATGAATGTTTCTAATCCAAGTAGGGAAATATAAGCTATTGAGGTCACTATATTCGCTGCATATTGCAATAATCATTGAACCATTTGCAGTTCCTATTGAAGATCCCAGATGTTAATGTTTCTGTTAGTCTCTTTATGCTTAGACGGTCAGTGTTTTTCTTGATGACCTTACTTTGTTAACAATATACAACCAAACTTGCTCAGTTGTACCCTTTCTGCGTGGATTTAGAAATCATTCGGAGATCAGTGTGCATGGTAAAACATGAAGCTAGTCTCTTTTGGATTCTTTTTCTATTTTGTGGGAAAGGGAGGGAGGGGGGGGGGGGTCTCTTTGTATGGGTATTGTCTTTGGCAGTGGAATAGAGAAGGGGCATACTCGGTTGTTACCAGAAAGAATGATAGTGCTTGGGTAGTAACCCTATATTTTTTTCTGAAACAAGCTACATTTACAAAATATATTACGTGAACCTAGAGCTTGCTTGTTCATTAGTTATTATTATTATTTTATCAAAATTTCCTGGTATTCAACATCACGTGGGTTTTAGTAATTAAGAGTTTGGTTTGGGGAGAATTTCTTATTAAGTATGAAGGCATGAGGCATAGATTCATAGTTTTTTTAACATATCAGTCAATTTCAAGTAAGAGTCAAATATCTGACTTTGCATATGTATGAATTCGTCATTAATTATGAGTTGCATACTATTCTATACTATTACATGAATGAGATAAATGTATATCTAAATTCCCTTTTTTATTTAATATGAAGTCTGTATTTTTTTTTTTAAAAAAGAAAATCACAATAATGATTCTCCTCTCAAATTTAATGATTCTATTTTGTTCAAAATTTAAATAAAATTTTATATTTAAAATTCGTAAACATCCTCTTTTAAGGAGAACTTTTGCATTCTACCAACATATGATTTTATTTAATAATAAAAATAAAAGATAATTCACAGTCAATTTTTTAAAAATTCTTATGTTAGGTTTTAAATTTTTCATATTATGTTAAAAGGGACAGGTAACATGAACTTCTAATCACTGAGTACAATTATTATTATTTTTAAATACAAATGAAGGATAACTTAAACCTTTCTACCTTGACGTGTCTATTTGTGTAGTTGAAGGTAAATTGTCACTGGTCTTATACTTCATGGTTTTAAAAAGTAATAGAAAAAGTTTTAAAATAGGAATCTTTGAGAAAAAAAAAAAAGGGATTTGCGTTTTTTTCCCCATTAGCGTAGGTAATGGATATCTTTCACTCTAAAAGGCTTGGTTTTTGTTCCCTTTGTTGTAATCTTATTTTAAATTTTTTTAAAAAATAGGAATTCCTGCATAAATTTCCAAAATTACAGCCATTGAAATGATAATCCATTGGTCTTGGTATTGAAATAGTATTAGGTGGATTATGATTCATCCTAACAAAGGGTTTTTATCTTCATTACTAGTTTATAACTAAAATTTAATTAAATCTATTTAAGAATTTATTAGTTTATCATAATGAGCGCAGAAAAAGAGGACAATTTACGTTCAAGATAGAATAGATTTTTTGCAGTGTATAATAATATCCTTGCCGAAGAGAAAACAAAGGAGGGACAAAAGTATAATTACAACAAAATGGAGGGGTCAATTTTCAAATCACAGCCACTTATTTTGGGCCTGCGAGATTTTAGCTGACTCCACTTTTCTGACTTTCTTAAATGTCCACCACTTGCATCGGCCCTTTGCAATATAGTCAAACAAAAAGCACAAATGTGGCCCATGATCCAGATATTATTAAGAGGCCCTTTGCAGAATTGTCATAAACTGAGATGTAAAATTATCTGACGTTGAAAATATTTCATGAAAATCACATTTGCATAACTTTTATTTCATTATCATTTAAAATTATTAAAAAAATGTATAATCTAAAAAAAAAATTCAATACACTTCAATGTTAGAAATTGTAATCTTTGTGGTGTCTAATCCTATATACAATCAATTTTTGCTTAGAAGATTAGTTTATGCGAAGAAAATGTTTGCATAGATTTGATTTGTGTGTGTTTCGAAAATGATACTAGTTCTCTACGTATCTAGTTCACAAAAATTGAGTCTAATTAAATATATCTGTTTTGGTGTTGCTTATATTTCAAAGCTCAATACTAATGTTTAAAGTGTCTTGTATGAGACCTTTATTTGTTTCAACAATAATTAACCGAAAATGAAATGGCAAGTTTGGTATAAAATGATTTTTTTCGATTTTCCTTTCTATTCTAGGTCTTTTCACATAGAAGCCTATTTTAAGAAAATTGTGAAAAGGGACTTCCCATATTCACATTTGAATATTGGCAATATTCACATAATACTATATATACATAAGAGCATCTAAGTCATATGAAGTTAAAATTTTATTTCGTTTTGACATTAGAAGATAGTTTTACCTAAGCTTAAAAAGGATGAATTATGAATCACCATTCCATTTTACCTTTCCATTTCAAGCTCTAAAATGGAAAAATTAGTATTGCATCTCATTATCTTAGGTAGATATGAGCACAATTCATCAAAATGAAAAACTTGACTTGGAACTTTAAAATAAAAGTTTTGAACGGTTCTGGCAAAGATTGGTTTCGGTAAGTTCCGACAAGATTACGATTACGGTTTTAATACATTTTCGATTTTGATCTTTTTTTAAAAAATCAAGATTTTGGGTAATTTCTTTTAATTAAAAATATGAAAGTTTGTTATTAAAATTAGCTTAAATTTAATTTTTGTATCTTACGAGAGTATAGATAAATCAAAACCATTGTAATTTTTTTACTTATAAATCATCTCTTACCTCAATTGATTATTATGGACTTCTGAATTCAATATTAGTAGAAGTTCTCTTTTATTATTGATATCTTTTAACTTTAATTTAATGATCAAAACAATATTGAGCATCTAAAAAATCATAACTTAAAAAAATCAATCTTTTTATCTTGAGATGTTAAAAATCTCTAGAGATTATACTTAGTATTGGGAACTGGCCCAGCCCGACCCATTTAGGCTCGATCCGATAAAGGTTGAGAGGGCCAAAATGCCTTAAAGTTATATAGGTCTTTATTATAGTAGTCTGACCCGACCCACATGCTTAAACGGGAGAAAAAACTTTAAAAAATTAATGGAATATATCGAGATAATTATTAAATTATTTAAAAATACAACAAAACTAACAATTTCTCATACTAAATACTAACAAGTCTATAATCTTCATTTTCCTCTTTATTATTAAATTATCAATAACAATCGTTGAATCTATATTAGAAATATGTACATCTTTAATTAAATAGTTATCATTTAAAATGAAAATTAAAAAAAATTAATAAGTATATAAAACAAAATATAAAAATAAACGAGCGAATAAATCAATTCAACTCGTATAGTGATTTTAAAAATAAAATATAAAAGTGATTTTAAAAAATAGTTTAAGAACAAAACTAACTAATTTTTTTTGAAAAAATTATGTAAAAAGAATAAAGTTATTACTAAAATTTATTAAAAAGTATGACAATAATAACAAAATATATGTAAGATTTATCAATAAAATGTTAAAAATTTTAGATGTTTTTTTGTTGAAAAAATGGAGCCAAAAAGCCCGCAAACCAAGCCCACATGGGCCATGGGCTGAGCTAAAAGTTAAGTTCTATGCGAACCTAGATTTTAAGAGCTCAATCATATTTTTTGGGTCAAAACGGATTGGCCCGACTTCCCACTACTAATAGTATATGTGTCATTTTTTCCTTTATCGAATTTCTTTCGTTCATAAAAAATAACATGGGTATTTGACACTAAACAATAGTTGTTTAAATCTTACAAGAATGATTTTGTAAATTTTAAAATATTTCTAAAGTTTGAAATTTGAAAAGATAAAAACTAATTTTTGTATACATAATTATGGTAAAATGGTGTGATAGAGACAAGATTAATGCACAAAAAATAAACATAACTTATTAAATAAAATTATATATAATATAATTTTTAAAGATTTGAACCATCAGTTCACGATTTATCAAAATAAAAACCTAAATCGAAATAAAAAATCCTTAATTCATAAATTTTAATAAATCGTAAATTTAATTAATGATTTTGAAACTGTTTACTACGATTCGATTTCAATCTAATTCACCGATTCAAATTCAATTTTGATCACGTTTACTTAAATGTTCAAGTTGAACCTTTGATATTACTTTGCTATTTGCCATTTATATATTGTTGCAAATATTTGTATCACTCCTTTGTACCATCTAAAACAACGTGTAGTTGCCAAGTGGTCCAGTTTCAACTAACAAAAGTAAATAAAGACATGAGAAGGGCTTCTTTTCTTTCTCTTTCACATACAATATTGCCCCAAAAAACTAGAACTTGGGGGACCGTATTTTTATGTGCCATTAGAAAACATAAGCATCAAAGGCTTTGTTTGGAACTTACAAAAGTAAAATATATATATATAGCAAGAGAGAAAACCACATTGGACAAAGACATCAAAAACTTGCTTAAACTCAGTTTCTAGAACTGCTGCTGTTAAAAGTGAAACCAAACAGTTCACGTGCTCTCTATTTGTGGCAACTATTTCTTTTTTTCTCTTTTTTCCCCCATATTCAAGAACTTAAATCTAACAAGTTCACCACCCAAAAAAATAAAAATAAAAAGTCTTCACCCGGTTAAAATTTCACTACTTGCTATCATTATTTTCTTCATTTCGTAAAAAAATTTGGTTATAAATCACTGAGGAAAAATACATCGAACCTAAAATGTATTTTTAACTAATTGATAGTTTTTACATTACCACTTCACTAGAGTGAAAAATTTATACAACATAATTAGTATTGTAAAGAGCAATATTTTTCTTCATTTCCTATATGTGGCAAAAGGGAAAACCATAAATAGGCAATTATATCATATGACATTTAAAATGGCAAAAAGAGAGTAATAATTAGATCATGCTGTCGTCACATTTCATATTTATAATGTGGGTAATTCTTATAAAAAATTTCTTCACCCTTTTGACTGGTAGAAAATAGATTTTGGGGCATTATTATATTATATCTATGCTGCATGCTGCAGAGAGGCAGGGCAGTTCTCTGGTGTGCACATCTCATCTATCTTTTTTACTTTTTTTTGTTTTTTTTAGTATTCTTTTGGGACGTATATTCTACGCCATTCTGGTGTAAATTGGAATACTTGGATTAGGATTCAGGCTTTTGGGATGGGTTTAAAAGGCTGAAAGGCAGAGGAATGTACAAAAATATTTGGTCCTACACACACGGTTTTGTGAAAGGAAGTAACTTTGGCAGAGAGTATAAAAACGCATATTTTGGGTTCCAGAACCAAAATCCACATTTGTCCAACCTCTCATTGTGAAAAGACTTGCAAAGTGGAAGTTTAGAAGGGCAGAGACCCCACGAAGTAAAGAAGAAAAACAGCTTTATGGGGAATAAGCCTCGTCAATCTTTCCATCACGACTAATCCAAACCCACCAAAAAAAAAAAAAACCCTCATCTAAATGACTTAAAGATATCCATTTTCCTAATCACTACTGTTAATTTGTTTCGTAGTCACCAATCAATCACCCTCATCTACACAACTAGACCCTCCATAAACTTCTAGTATCACGATTTGAAGGATAGTTCGGCCACATTGCAATCTAGTTTAAATTAATTACGAGTCAAATATTCTCAAAATTATGAGTTAAATATTTAACTTACTGTTTGCAATTAAACTTTTATATTTTATTTATTATATGAATTAAAGAAAGTCTCTCACTGTAATGAAATTATAAGGCGATCAAATGAGTTAATTATATATAAATTTATTAAATTAGAGAAAAATTTTATTGAAAGTTTTTATGATAAACATTTTTAATTTAGAAAAAATGTTTTCAAAATGAAAATGTCAAACATTAAATTTCGAAAGTCCGAAAATATTATTTCATTGTTAATGGTGATACATTGGAAGCAAGACATGTGTTAATCAATTTAGCGTTTAATACTGTGAGGTGGTCAAACTCGAACAGTGTGTTTGAAGTTTAGTTGAGTCCTGCAGCAAGCAAGAAAGGAAGAAATGCATGATCGGAAAGAAAAGCAGTATTGACAGGACAGAGATCGGCTGGAGAAAGCGGTGTAAGTGGAGGAGGAATAATCATAATAATTCTAGATTGCAGTTACAGCTACTAGTGATAATCATGCGAGAAGCATATTCACTTTCCTCTTTGTCATCACTTTCTAAGGCATGATTAGAAAAAAGTTCATTGATCTTCATCTCTTCAACAAAACCTAATAATCCTCTTCCTAGCTAAAATATTTTTCTTAAATATACTCTACAAAACAGCTAGTAATCTTGTCATTAATGTTTAATACTTGCTTCCCAAGTCTTCTTCTTTTTGAATAATATTTCTTTAAAAGAGAAAAAAGAAAAGGAAAGAATTAAGAAATTCATTTTGGTCCCGTGTAAAATTAGTCTTAGACCATTGAAATGCATGGTTTGAAATTAACCATTGATGTAATGAAAATGTTTTTTGATTGGTTTTTTTTGATGAGTTGTTTGAAGTTGGAACAGTATGTCTGAATGTTCGTTAGCTGCAGTTTGGTTTTAACTGAAGTTAATAACCAAGATTCCCAAACACCCCATGATTGCAGAAAATTTAATAAAGCCTTGATTTTTGCCTCTTGCTAGTATTTTCACGTTTACAAATGTTTGCATGTCTAAGAAACTGAAAATTCTGTCATGTTAAAATCTTCTCTCTCTCTCTCTCTCTCTCTCTCTCTCTCTCTCTCTCTCTCTCTCTCTCTCTCTCTCTCTCTTCTTGATAGTGCTAAAGACTAATAAGGTGCAATGATAGGGTCATCTTATTATAGTTATGAGCTGAAAACATAATCATTTCTTACATATGGCCTCCTCTTGTTATGTCGTCAAGAGATTCCAAAAATTGACTCGTGTCTACTATTTAAATAATTCAGATTTTTTTTTAGACATTTAAGAAAATCTCCTCTTCATCTATAGTTCTCATCTCTGGTTCTCAATTTGTTAATTAATTAAAATATGTCATATGCAATGAGCGTTATCTTAATGTTTTAAGTACTTTGCGAACGCATTGTTGTTGCAGATGCTGCCCGAAAGTGTTCTCGATCTGAGAAAGGTTTGCCACATGAATACATTGAAGTACTTGAATAGTATGGTGATTTATTGTTGTCGCATTATAATTTATAAAACATTCCATCCACCGACCGAATTCTTTTCTTTTTTCCTTCTTCTTATTCTTTTGTAGCAGAATAGAACGCTACAAAGGACAGGTAATTTCTTTTTCTTCTTTTTAATATTATCTATGACTATATTTATAGAGTAAGTGAAAGAAAAAGAAAAAAGAAGATAAATGAGATATATATGGGATAAGGCATACGATACAGAAATTGTTTCACCCCGCTCCTAGTGAGAGAAAAAGAAAAAAAAACACAGAATGTAATAACACAAATGATTCAGTGAGAATCTACTTTCCCCAAACCCGATACTAGCGATTATCCGACGGTGGATAAAAAATGAAGCAATTAATTTTGCTATGATGAGATATTCATTACCTCAATCAAAAAATTTATAGTAATTCGAAGAAGAAGAAGAAGGAGAAGGAGAAGGAGAAGGGTGATGAGGAGGGAAATCCAAAAAGAAAATTCTACAACTTTTTTATGCCATGTTTTTTTCTTTGGACGTAAGAGGTGCAAAAGCAGGTGGGTCTTTGATATGCATGAAATGATGGCGAAGACGTTCATGGAGGGACCCAAAATCAAACGGGGATTTTCTGCTTTGATCATCACAAAATTAATGGATCCCTTCGATCAAGGAATTATTCATGTAGCATCTGCAAGCAGAAGCAGCCTTGGGGGGCTCTCAATGGGACCTCTTTTAATTACTCAACTTTTCTTTAACGTTTATCAGCCACAGTATAAAAAGAAGAGAACAGAAGAAGAAAAAGAAGGCGATATGCATGTGATCCAACAGCCTTTATGTTCCCCTCTAATAACCAAAATGCTACAAAAACCAAACCCACCATTCCCCCAATCTCTCTCTCTCTCTCTCTGTATGTCTTTTTTGACATTCGGTGGTGATTAATACTGCTACTTTTCATTTTAATCATGTCTTGGTCATATTGTATGTACTATCCTATGCCATCTTTTGTCCAATGTTACAATAAAATACTTAAATCAATATTTCAAGTTGTATAGTATCATTTATCAACAAGTAAAGTAAATTTAATTATTTGTTTTTAATAAATCAGGAATATATTTATTCGTCTTTCTCTAATTAATCTTGGTTTGGAATCTTAATGGCATATTTATATAGGTAGAAGGGGCTTTCATTTTTCAATAAAAGAAAAGGGACTAAGAAAAAGGAGGGATTTTGAGAGAAGAAAAGGAAGGGAAGACAATTAAAGAAAGAAAAGACTAAGAGTCTTGTTCTTCTCTACTTTTAATGTATCTTTAAAAATGGGCTTTCTTTAGATTATATGAAACAAACCAGCCATGCAAGTCTAGATAGCTTTGGTTTAGAAAACTCCCTTTTAGACCTATTTATTTGAGAGATTTCTTGGAGGAAACTGCTTTTTGGTGTTTCTTAAAGGAACTTTTGCATGGAGAGCAACCCCTTGGTATTAATATAGTCTCATCAATCTTCTATTTGTAGATGCCTTCCCTATCTAATCTTCTAATTAAACTTTAATTCTTCTTTTTCATGGTTAATTTTCCACATATGTCCCTTACTATATCTGAAACATGTCCCTCATGTTTGTTTAGGGAAGCTTTATAAGTACCCGGTGAACTGCAAAGGGCCACATTATGAATGATGAGGATTGACAAGGACATAATTCAAAGTACTGCATAATAGTATGTCATGATCTTTTAATTACTAATTGGGATTATTACTATCACAATAATTCACAAAATTATTACTCAATAAATTAAAGGAATCCAGAAAAACCTAGGAAAATGGAAAGGACAGAATGATTCTAAAGAATTTGGTGATCATTCATGAGAATTAAGATCGATACAAGATCTTTAACTACTGAAACTGCAAATTCTTAGCAGTACTATCACAGTTCAGCTTTTGTTTTTTTTATTTTTTTTTATCTCTGCTCTTTTTTTACGACTTTGGAACAAATAGCTCTTCTTTAAAGAAAACTGAATTATAGTAAAACCTTCCTATTATAGTAATAGAGAAAAATATAAGCCAAAATGATAAATTTTATTAAGATTCAGTTATGGGATTTGAAAAAAACACCTATTTATGAGGGGTTTAAATGACATATTTCAAAGTTTAAAATCCCTTATTAAAAAATCAAGGATTTTAAAAAATCTACCAACTAAGATACCCAAATAAATATTTTATTATTTATACATTTAAAAAATTAAATTAAAATGAAAACCCTCTTAAAAAACCTCTACCCAAACACCTCCTTAGTTTTTTATTAGGATAGTGTATTTCTAAGGGTACGAAAAGCTTAGTTAAGAGTCCTATTTAATAGAATTAAAGTTTAATTGTTGAAGTTAGAACATTGAAATTCGAAGACTAAATGCTGAATTAATTGACGTTCCATATTGATAGATGGCTTAGAAGTTTGAAAATTGAAAAATCTTAAATTTTACTATTATTTTTATAAAAATTTAAATTTCTAGTTATTTGCTTCTTTTGACTATTTGATGATAAATACGACTTTTTAAAAAATAAAATAAAATAAAATTTGAAAAATAAAACTTTTAAAACAATTTTTTAATTGATGAAAATTTTATATTGATATTATTCAATCAATTTTTTTTACTTTAAATATTTCAATTTATTAACGTTATTATGAACATATTCTTTTAGTTTATAAAAACTAATTTAGTATTCTAAATAATTAGGATTTTATTAAGGGTGTGAAATCTTTAGTATTTTATTTAAATTACATTTTCACACACACACACACACACACATATATATATATATATATATATATAAAAGTATGGAAAATTGGTAAAAATTGCCTTTCAACTATTTCTATTTCTTTAAATATATCCTTAAACTTCTATTTTAATATTTTATGTCCTTACACTATTTTTAATTAGGAAAAAATATATTTAAAATTTTAGTTATTTTTTTAATTACACTTATTTTAGTTTTTTGTTATTTATTTCTACCACCAACTCTATCCAAAATGATAGTTTTCAGTTGAAGAAAATTAGTAGTCATTTTTAGTGTAAGGATATTTTTTCATAATCAAAAGTAGTTTAAAGTTGCAAAATATGAAATAAAAATTTAAAGATATATTTAAAGAAAGGAAAATGGTTGAAGAGCATTTTGAGCCAATTTCTCAAAAAAAATTATAATATATTTTTTCATGTTAGAGTTTATAACAAATTGATTTAAATTGGAAATTTTTATTATTATATCAGATTAGTAACAAGTGCAAAATATTGCGACACAAATGTCCAAACTGTCAATGTAAAACAGAAGTACCACATTTCTGTCTCTAAAATGTCTCGTATTATATTAGGGATCTCATTTCTCATTCCAGGAAAGGGCCCTATTACCGCGCTTATAGATTTAGATCAGAAAGAGGCTGAAAGCTTCGAAAAAAATACATTTTTTAAAATTGAATGTCTAATTTTATTTCAGGACATTAAGAATTAAAATTTTATTTTTAAAAAATAAATATAGAGCTTTAAATAAATTTTTATTATTAACTTATTTAATTTAATATATATACATTTCACTCATCACGTTAATAATTAAAATAATGTTGTAATTTTTCAAATAAAAAAATCATTATCTGGTATTAAATAAAAAAATATACTGTATGAAAAATAAAAATAAAAATAGATATTTATTTTCGATAATACGGTCGAATTATATGTACATAGCAGCTAATGGTTAACAGCATGGCCTGCTTTGGCACGGTATAACAATGGAGGAATTAGAAACGTTTAATGTCAGTGAGATCATTTTAGAGTGACAATAAATCGTTTCATTACTTTCATATTTTCAAATAATATTCGTTAAGATAAAAGTTTAAGTATATATAATAAATTCTCAAGATGTGTCTACCGTTTTATTAAAAAAAATTAAAATTAAAATAGAGTTGCGTCTACTTCTGGAGTAAAGTACTCACTCGGCTCTTCCAAATCCAGAATTTAATACACCATGGACGCATCCAATCCCATGGTTCCAAATATATGACTAATAAAGAATTGCTTATTGTTTGTGACCTCAACCAACTCATTTATATGTGCCCCAAAGTCACAAGGAATTTCATTAGAAATTTATGAAATGACAAAGAAATAAATGTGCACTAAACACTCACACACTCTTATATATATAACTATTTTTATTTTTAAAAAAGGCATATTTGACCCAAATTTATACGACAATCATGGCAAGATGGTGTTCACACAAAAGAAGAAAAATGTTCCAAAATGAAGAAATGGAGGTAATGTACATTCATTCATTAATTGGAGAAACTTAATTGGGACAGAAAATAGAACAGTCCAAAAAGTGTAGAGGTCGGACATTACTCATCAATGAAATCAAAGAAATGACAAAGAAAAAAGAAGCGCTCGTCTTTCCATTATAGAGTAATTGACATAGTTTATTACGAAAATTTTATTAATAGTAACCGTATGAGAGCATAATAATAATAATTTAAATTATAATAAGAATAATTAGTGATGATTTTTTTTTTTATCAATGTACATGCAAGTCAAAATTCAATTTAACATTGAAATTATTTTTTAAAGTAGTGGAACTACTGTATTACTCAATTTGAAACATAAAAAAAAAAAAAATCGTGGCTCTTTCTAGAAAGACAAATGGGTACCTCATCCCCTTTCCATTAATATCAGATCGCCACTTCCTCGTGGGATCCATATATATATATATATCATCTCTCAACCCCCCCTCACCTCGTGACCACTTGCTATTTCTTCAATACTTTTATGTACATTACTCGAGAATGGATCATCTTTCTTGCTGTTCATTTCTACAAATTAAGAAAATGTATATGACCCTGCCAATAATATTGCCATGCCATGCATGTCGCAGAGCTCCAAATAATCCATCTTTGGCCATCCGCTCCATCAGTCCATTGCATTTGATTAATTATTTTTTCGAATTATTATATGCATCCAAAAAAAAATATTTATTTAGGTTTCTTGGATTATTATTTGAATAGTGTTTGATTTTGAACATAAAATAGGAGTATAAAAGTATTGTGTTTCTCGCCCTGCCAATAGGGTCCAGTGAAACGGACAAAAGAGAGTGTGAGAAGAGACAGACCAAAGAACCTTGTAGCTTGTCGTATAGAATACTGATTTTGATTCTTCCTTTGGCTGTTTCTTCTTTTCTTTTCTTTTTTATTAGAGAGAGTGAGAGAGCGTGCATGATTTGTATTTTAAATATGCATATATATATATATATATATATATATATAGCTAGTCCATGGGATGTGTAGTTTTGTGCTGTTATGAACCTAGGTTTAAGAGAGGGTTTTTATCCTTATTCGGTCTGTGTTTTAAGCTGTCTCTCCTTGAAATTCTCGGTTTTTAGCATTATGTTAAAAACTAGTGATAATCATATTTTAGGAGAAGGCATCGGCGGTGGTCATGTGAGAGGAGGTGGGGTTCACTTTTAGATATTATTAGAATAGAATCTTCTTGGACTCTCTCTCTGGTCTTCACCAACATCGATCAACACGTACATATATGATATATCTCAAATATATCTATATATTAATTAATGTATATATTGATCAGGGCTAATATACTAGAAGATGATGGTGGGCTCCGTCGTATCTGTGTGACTTCTATCATTGCATGTTACAGACCTCAGCTTGTCTTCTGCAGTTATGGGGTCCCTCCGTTCTCCCACCCCCCCCACCTTCAAAATATATGCCCTCAAACAAAATGGAACTATCACAAGAAAAGTTTTAACAGTAACAATAATACCTATGGCGAAATATTACTGATCCACAGAATTATTTCAAATCAATTTTATAGGAAGGTTCTTTTTACTTTATCCTAAGAATATCTTGATGATAAAAATATATATATTTATACTTTCTTCATTCATTAATTTGACTTAATATAAAAATTAATAATATATTTTAACTTTAAATAAGCTATCATATTATCTTTGTTATTATATAATTAATGGTGAGACTATATTAATTAGTGATTATTTAGTTAATAAATATTTTAATTTTTAGAAAATGAACATTTCAAATTTTTTTATAGAAATTCAATTTTGGATGAAGGGAGAGCAACAACTAAATCATTATTTGAAATTGTGCATATATAATAAACCACAGAAAAAGGGTAAACAAAGTTAACTCCATTCTCATACTATGGTCATACAATTACAAATTTGAACGGACGGATTGACCACTTATTTACGTGCTTTCTTTCCAAGAAACAGAGGAAGATCGAGGGTCGAACATAGTTTCTCAATTGGCAAAAGTTGGTTTTTCTTGAGATGTATGCTTGGTGGTCCTAATGGACTGATTTCTTGCAGTTAAAATTGAAGTTTTAACAGTTGATAGCATTAGATTAATGCTAGTTTAAAGAGGAATACATGTGATGCAATATTCCCTTAAATATCTACGTAACATGAATAAGGGTATAGAGGGGGGTGGGATTATATAAGCATACATGTATATAGAAAGATCCAAAGGAAGACTCACGAGAAGGGTATAACAAAAACCCAACAAAATTAAAAGGACCCTGTCTCCATGTCAGCCGCTGAAACTGTACAGAGGGAGCACAGAGAAGTGAGAGAGAGAGAGAGAGAGAGAGGAAGGCTCTGAACATAGCTAGAGATGTAAAAAGGAAAGTGAACAAAATGAGGCTGAAGAAGGTTTATGAGTCTTCCTATCAGAGTTAAGGTGGCATTTCGGGACTTGAAACTGCTGACACTGTTCCTTTTTTTTTTTTCTTTCAAAATTTTCTGTATTTCCCTTCTTTGTTTAATTCAGGGGTTTCAGATTTAAAGGGAAAAGAAAACCAAATGTCACATGCAAACACCTCTTTATCTCTCTGTAAATTCATCTCTCTTTTTTTATATATAAAAAAAGGTCTGTAAATTAATCTTGATTTCATAATTGATGATACTCCTCATCTCTTGGTTTATTTAATTATTAGCAAATACTCTGGATTGCATTGAAATTCTGCGAGTTTGACATTTTTACTGCAGTCATTGCCTCGTAATTAACAACGATTCTTTTTCCATTTTCCCCCATACTTATAGTGAATAATTCCCAATTTTATGGAATTTCAAGAATTTCTTTCAAATGTGGCTTCTTGAGTAAGATTATACTAGCAACACAGAGAAAAAGAAAACCAGGGAGGACCCCAGAAGGAATGAGCAACACGGAAATTTTGGGATTGAGGAATGAGCAACAGGAATTTTGACTTCAATGTGTCGTGTAAGATAAGAAAATACAAAGGTCTAAGACTATGATTGATAGCATCCAGCTGATATTCTTTTGTACTGAGGAAGAAGTTATTTACAACTTCTTTTTTTTTTTTTTTGATACATTTGGGGCAGGGGGAATGAGTTTGAACCTATGACCAATTTTAACCCAGTTATTTACGACTTGTTAAGGAAGATTAGGACAGTAGTACTAATTCATATATATATATATATATATATATATATTTATATTATGGAAGAGAAATAAGTTCGAATTCACGATCTTTAAATGTGGACGAAGATTCTTATCGTCGGAATTATCATTCATTACTCAATAATACTAATTCATAAAAAAATCTTTTATTTTTCCCCCAATTATGATTGGATTTTTGGATAATTTGATCGGAATGTGGAAAACAGCCTTAAACATGAAAAAGATGGGAGTGATGATAGGCGTGGGGAACTAGAATAGTTATAACTTTGCTTTCCCAATAATGAGTATCATTGCCATGATCAAAATAATCAGTTGGGTATCTTGGTGAATAATTAGCCATCATTTTCCTATTGTTTCACTTTGGGCCATCTCATGTCCCTACGACTATTGTCACTTATCAAAAATGAATCAATGTCTTCCTTTTATGTCATCATATCATAACCCAAGTGCTACGTACTTACAACTTATACTATAGTAGTAACATTTATAATTTGCATGGAATTCTCATATTATTCCTGTCTTAAAAGTTTTCAACTTTTAAGGTATATATATATATACATACATATTGGTAAGGGTGGTCCGCACTATTCACGTAATATAATTATATGTTTCTAAAATGCGTTCTTTTCAAAATGTCGTTATAATATAAAAGAAGATAAAATTATCATTTTACTACAGTTTTACCTCATTTGACAATTGGCATGAGCTATCCAAATGTATTATACTTTGAGAACGTATTTTTTTCAGACATCAAGATAATCAAAATGTACAGTATTCCTTCAATGCTCCAAAGAGTTCCACTCTAATATTTTTGAACTATAAATTTTGTACTCATAACATGACACGTGGCCCAAAACATTTTTTTTAGAATATTTTAAAAGTATATACCTTATTTTTCTGAAATTATGAATTAAGAATTTGTTGATGGACTATTATCAAAACACAGCTAGGTCTAAATCTTGACCTTGAGGGTTTAAAAGAAGAAAAGAAAAGAAAAAGAGTAGAAAGTGTGGATGCGCATGTAAATAAAAAAAGATGGTTTTTTCTCGGGGAATTACAAGCAAGGAAAAGAAAAGGAAAGAGTAGATTTTTTTGCAGTTTTTCATGGAAACTTTTTAGGCCAATAATTCAATCAAGCACCTGGCCACGTAAGCAAGAAAGCCGAGGTAAAGAAGCCAAAAATGACAGAGAAAGTGGGTTTGCATTTGTAGAAGAAAGAAACCTAATAGTAATAAGAGTATTTGTATGTGTAGCTGAAGGGCTAGGTGAGCAGTTAGCAGTGTGCAGTGAGGTCTCTGCTACACAGAAATCAGAATAAGGACATTGCTCGAAATACTACTAGTAATGTTATTCAGTCAGTAAAGATAGTGGCCAGAGAGCATATATGTCTCCATGCATGATGTTCTTATATTGAAGTTTGGAATATTTTGTAGTGTGTGAAAGAGAAACAGTGTGTGTGTGTGAGAGAGAAAAGAAGCAGAAGAAAGAAGAAAGAAAACAGAAGAAGCAGAAGCAGAAGGAGAAGGAGAAGAAGAAGAAGAAGCTAAGAAGAAGTGAAATGTCGTCAGCCATACACAGGCTTTAAATCCCATCACGCAGTTCGATGTATCCTTTACCTTATATCACACTGTTTTCTTGTAGAGCTAGAAACCAAGAAAGAAGCAAACAAGGAGTACTAGTGTGGTGAGATTTGATTGAGTTATAGAAGAAAAAGAAAAATGATGGGGATTTGAAAATATTGCATGAGAGAGAAAAGAGAGAAAAAAGTGTGTTGGATTGATGCCACCATTAAACAACAAAGAGATAGCTACAAAAATGTAAAAGAAGACACTCGTTTGACGTGAAATCGAAGTGTCAAAGTGTGAAATCACCACCTTCTTCTTCTTCTCCATCCTTCTTCTTCCATGCCATTTTTTTTAAAAAATAAATTATTTACTTTTTTTTAAAAATAATAATTTATTTAATAGTCTTGCATTCATTCACTTATTTGAATTCAATTCGCCCATCCATTTCATTTTTCTCTGACCAAAGTGCCCCGGTGAAATTTTCATCATTTTGGTACTATTGCATTTTTTTTTTCCCTTTCCCTTTTAATACTCCTTTTCTTAAAAATTATATGTTCATATTTAATTCAATACAAGAAGTAAATATATTTTTTAGTTTTCAAAAGGTTATTAAAATATCCTTATTATTTAGAGTGATGAATAAGTTATAGGAGATGTGAATTTTTTAAATTAAAAACATTATTAGGAGTAATTTAGATACAAATATGTTTATTTTGAAAAGTAAATTTAATTCCAAATATATTATAGTGAAAATATAAACATTAAATTTAAAAATGAGAGACTATAAGTTATAATTATTTTCTCCCTTCTTCTAGTATTCTGAGAAGTTATAAATTGATCAATTTTACTTGAGTAAATTGAATTTTAACTCAGATGGATATAATTGCATCATCAATCACTACCTAGTTAAGGCTCTAGGAGTCTCCTTTTGGTATCATAAAAGTTACATTTATGACCAAAAGAAAAATAGCATTGAGGTAACTTTCTTTCCCCTTCTTTTTCTTCTTTCCGGTTTATATTGGTTCAAAATATAGTATCATGGTTCATTGAAAAAGGGAATTTGCCTTACACACATGATCACATGAGTAATAATTAAAAGGCATATATTTATCGTTCCTTGTTGATAGCAATTTCATTTGAAAAAAAACTAATGTACAAGTGAATATATATATACCTTACAGGCATGAGTATATATCAAATTAAAACATATTATGATTTCTTTGACTAAAAAAATAATAATAATTGAGTTCAACATAAGTTCAATATCTTCTTCAAATACTTTCAAGTGTCAAATAAATTTATGAACAAGATTAAGTAACATAAGTTTCTCATATATTTGGATCACAATTATATATTTAATTTATCCCTCATTTTTTCCCCGAAAACAAACATTTTCAGAATGACCTGCAGTTGTGGACCTTGAGGCAAATAAGTAGTACTAGTTTTATTTTCATACAGCTAAAAAGCAATCGAACTTTAACCTGGTTGCAACAGTACCACTGCGTAGTCTACTAATATTTCCCAGAATACAACACCACCAGCAAACAATTTTCAATTCCATTATGCCATTTCTAAAACAACCTCCCTCCCCCCCCCCCCCGACCGAAAAAAAACATAAAAAGAAAAAAGACAGTAAAAAAAAAAAAGAGGACTCAAGGGTGCCACTGTCAATTCCCCAATCCCACTTATTTCAAGTTTGCTCCCGCGGGGGATAAGAGAGAAATAGAGGGCAGAAGCAGTAGTATATGCGTAGGATAGTATGTGTTTGTGTGTCACGGGTTTGTCTTGAAAGGCCCTTATTTCACAGTCCTAGACAGACAGACACATATTCCCCTCTCACTACCATAACCGAGGAGACCTACACTTGCCCCACCATTACCACAACCCTCAGTAAATATAAAATTCACTCCCTTCTCTTCCGTTTTTCTTCCTCATTCACTTTGCCACCCTTACGGCCCATCTCTCTCTCTCAGGGCTCTCCATTTCCATTTCTAGCCAACCAAGAGCTGGTTCTGGTTCTGATTCTGATTCTGATTCTTCCCTTCATTCTTTAATTAATGGCTCTGATGCTAGACAATTGTGAGGGCATATTGCTCTCTTTAGACTCACACAAATCAGTTCCGGCTCCATTTCTCACCAAAACTTATCAGCTTGTGGATGACCCGACCACTGACCATATTGTCTCTTGGGGTGAAGATGACACCACCTTTGTTGTTTGGCGTCCCCCGGAGTTCGCTCGTGATCTTCTCCCTAACTACTTTAAACACAATAATTTCTCCAGCTTCGTTCGCCAACTCAACACCTATGTAAGTCTCTCCTCTCTTCTCAACACTCAGATTAAAATCACAATTTCCACTTTTGAATAAAATCCTGATTTATTTTTTCTGCGTTTTTAATCTTTTTTGTGTTTTGATGAAATTAGGGTTTTAGGAAAATTGTACCGGACAGATGGGAGTTTGCAAACGAGTTCTTTAAGAAGGGAGAAAAACACTTGCTATGTGAGATTCATAGAAGAAAGACGGCGCAGCCACAAGTAGCTATTAACCACCACCATCACCACCATGGCCTTAACCACCCACTTGGCGGCCCGAGTTTCTTTCCTTATAACCCAAACCGGGTCAGCATTTCTCCACCGGATTCTGATGACGTCCAACCCAACTGGTGTGACTCACCCCCAACCCTATCTTCTCCTGGTGGCATCTCGGTCATAGCCGCGGCAGGTGCCACCGCTGGGAATACTAACTATAGCAACAACTCGGTCACGGCTCTTTCGGAGGACAATGAAAGGCTTAGGAGAAGCAACAATATGCTAATGTCCGAATTAGCTCAAATGAGAAAGTTATACAATGATATCATATATTTTGTTCAAAACCATGTCAAGCCCGTGGCTCCTAGTAACACTTATCCTTCTTCCTTGCTTCTTTGCAACTCATCATCGCCTTCACAACCTTGTGCTATGCCTAATATGAATAATAATAATAGTTCATCAGTATTGATGCAAAAGCCTCTGAACCAACTAATGGGGTACCATCATCAGCATCATTTGGGAAACCCTAAGCAAGGTGGTCCTCCTCCTCCCCAAGTTATTAACAATATCTCATTCAACAACTCTCCAAGCAGGACTTCTCACAGCAGCAGTGTCACATTTCTTGAAGAGGCTCCGGTAGAGATTAACAAGACAAAGTTGTTTGGTGTTCCAATTCAGTCCAAGAAAAGATTGCACCCAGAGTATAACTCTTCTATGGAGACTAATAACAAGACTCGACTGGTCATGGAAAAGGATGATTTAGGGTTGAATCTCATGCCTCCTTATCCATGTTAGCTCTCTCTCTCACACCCTATTCATGAAAGATTAATTAAGTCTTTTTTTCATTTTTCTTCTATTTTTGGTTGGCTCAATCTCTAAGTAGCCTTCTGTTTGTTTTGTCTCTCCCAAGAGTCGGTGATAGTAATGTGGATGAAATGTTTCTTTGTGTGGGTGCGTGGGTACTTGTATTTGTGACTTGTATGTATATAATATCACTTCAGTGACGGTATTAAGTAGTACATCAAGTTTCTCAAGCCATGAATGCAGGTGAGTTTTTTTATTAGAGTGAATGATCAAATCAACTTTTTACTAGTTCTAATTCCTTAAAGCTCCTATCTTTTACTTAATGTTCTTTTATTTTCAGCGATGCATTTAATGTTCCTCAGTTGATGTTTCTTCCTCACACCTTCCCTTGTCTGGTTTCTGATGTCTGAATGTTTCAGTTACATCAATAAATGCACACATGAGAGACAAATTTTATGTGAGAGAAGAGCTGGGTTGGGGGTTGGAACGGGGGGCCTGGAGCGTTATCTTTTTCAGCTCTGCTGGGAAGAATGCTCAGAACTGAGGAGGGGGTTTGGTCCTGGGATTTGTTGGCAATTTTTTTCTGGGGCTTAATCTGACCTCTGAGCCCTGACCAATGTTTTAAATGAGTTATACGTACAAAAATGGCCATATGCGAAGAAAAATCCATAACATCCTGTTTCAGAATCATGGAAAGATGAAATCAAGAAAAAAAGCGATAAAAAGGCAGCTGACACAAGAAAATGGAGCAATTTGTTTCACAAAGTTAATTATGTTCACGGGGTTATATAATACAGCAATAATCACCATTATCAACGAGAATAAAGTTGTAAAATGATTTAGAAAAAGAAAGTCATCATCATGTCTTCTGATTAAGGTTAAGATCTCCAATATTTCTCGTTTATGTGAAAGACTGTACAATCAATCAGCCAGGTAAAAAAGTCAGATACAAACGCAAAGATAAAAACAAATTAGTGTAAGAGAAAAATATAATTGTTTTTTTTTAAAAAAAGGCTGGTGAGTTATTCGATGAAAGCGAAATGTAGGTGAAACTGACTAGAAATGAGGTTTGAAATGTTTCTATCAAAGGCTTCTATGCTTCTTCGGAGGACCAGAAAACCTTTGCCTTTTCCTACTTTAAGTATCTGATCAATTGTCTTGAAAACCCTTCTTGGATACCTCCCCTCCTCTCCTTTCCCTTCTTTCTTCTCTCCATACTCTGATATACAACGATTCAAAACAGTGACTTGTGAGAGAGGGAAAGAGAGGAGTGAAGTGAGAGACTGAGAGGCTTCTTGACCAGTAGGTAATTGATAAATGTAATGCGTATAGAATCCACAAGTAATTTTTTTTCCCAAAAATCCGTATCTCTTTCTCTTTTATCATTGTGACTTTTTCTTGTTGCTTTGCCCAACATTGACATACAGGTAAAGTCTCAACATAAAGTTAGACTAAGCATTTCGAGTAACTTTTCTTTTTCTTTTTCTTCTTTATCTTGAATCTTGCAATTCTTTTGATCTTGACCACTACTATTATTCAATGCACTTCCCATGCTGCAACATCTATTTAATTTTGTACTAGCTAGAGAGGATACTCTGAGAAAAACCAGATGGAAGAAAGAAGAAGGAACAAGTATCTAAATCTAGACAACAAAAGAAGCAAGCAAATCTTGGTCGTGCAATGATTTGGTCTTATGCCAACCACCCCCATCCCCTTTTTTCCTTCTTTTTTAAATTTTTTTTAAAAAAAAGCAAATTAAAATCCTAACCCTAGTTTTGACAGAATGGCCATTTGTAGACCTCAGACATGGACCTTCCTTTTGTCTTTTTTATGGGAACTGGCACGTGACTGCAGATTGCACGTGCAGCCTGTAGAATGATACGTCTCTTCCATTCCATGAGAAGAAGGAATTGAGACTCCAATTCTATATAAAAAGTGAAATACTGATCATCAGGTAAAGATGCTTTTTTAAGGAAGGAAGAAGAAAGAAATAAAGAAAAAGTAGTGTTTGATGTGTGGGTTTTGCTTAACAGCCGTATTGGACTATGACACTCAGTTTCGAAAGTCGGGAAAGAGAAAACGAGAATAGGGAAAAAAGCGTTATTTTTAAAAGAACTTTGGGCTTTCTTTGGTTGAGTCTTTTTTTAGTGCACTTTTTTTTTGACATTTCTTTGGTATACATTTAGTAGCCTAACTTTATTGACAATTTAGCTTTTAAGTATTACTATATATATATATACACATGTATATCAATAGCTTTAGAAGAAGCAGAAGAATGCTTTAATAGAAGGTTCAGATCTAGCTTTCTGTTTTTGATTTTCGAAATTTTTTGCAATCATTTTGGCCTTGGCCTTCCTAGATATGTGAGTGAGTGAGAGATATCATTATTAAGATCATCTTACTAGTAGTCTTGGACAGTTTAATTAGTCCACCATCCCGCATGCATACAATAATTACATGATTATATAGAGTAGAAAACATACTCGGCCGGACCAATTTGTCAACACTAGTCGATATCATAATCCAGTGATCAGATAAGATATGATAAGTAATTATTGATTTTCAATCGCATTTCAATGAATCAAGCGTAACTTTTTAATTTATGTCTCAATAAGAGCACACATTTTTTTAAAATGTGTTTTTAATTAATGGACAACACATTTCTTCAATACGATAGTGCCAACATTTTGTCATTTGGCCCGCATTTACAAAATTCATTCTTCTACAAAGAGTATGTTTTGCAAACGGAAATGGGTTTTAATGACGAAAAGAGGATAATCAAAGCCTTTCACAATTACTAGTATATAACAAATTAATGAAAAATCAAATATACTAAAAATTTCCTATCGATCGAATGTGTGACAGATCAGTTTGTCAATTGTCATGGCTCTTTCTATCATTTAGGTAACTTAATTTGCTAAAAATCCGGTAGGTGTTGAGACTATCTTTATCCATCTAGTCGAGATGGTGGAGGAAAAATATCCGAAACTATGCAAAAATGTTAGAGGATTTGAAATAAAGCAATGCAGTAGTGACATTTGAGGTTTGAGCCACCCGTGTGAAGGGCCCTATCAACAACATCATGGTAGAAATATTTGGAACATCAATAGCAATCAATGATGATGCTACTGCTTGCCTTTGTTGTTGCAATAATTTGGATTTTGATCCATGAAATCTAGGTCTTTTGGGGATGAAAGATATTTTGTTTAGGAAATGAATGATGGTAAAATAAAGTTTACCGTATCTTCTATATATCCGGCCATATCCAAATTCTTGATTCTTTAATTGATGGATGAAGATTGTGACATTATTAATGTGTGTGATAATGCTTCCTCATTTGAACAAAAAAAAAAAAAAAGTGTTTGTTGATGCTGCTACCGTACATATGGATTACTTGTAGTTGATTAGTTATTCTCTCTCCTAAAATAAATATCAAATTTATTATTAATTTAAGTGATTTATATCTCACTAACATATATGTTTTCACCATTAAGTATGAATATTGTAGTATCTTTATTAAAGTCAAATAATATTTTAAAATTTTATATTAAGTCAAAAGTGGAGATTTTATTTCAGAATGTGGGAGTAATTCACTTGAACCTAAAGAAAAAATAAATGGGGTATCATTTGGTTCGAAAATACTATCATTTTTAATTCGATAATTTTCAAAGGGTTAAAATTTAAAACGTATCATTTTTTTATAGTTGAATATTCATATTTGATTAGACAAAAATTTTTAGAGGATATCATTTTATTTATAGTGGAATATTAATATTCGATGAAAATACGTATATTGATCTCAAGTTCAATCAACAATCTTAGATATTGTATCAAAGAAAATAATGTGGAATGTTGGACCATATTGTGAATAAAATAAAAAGATGCTTTCACCAAAAGGAAAATGAAATAATCATAATTAAATTTATTAAAATAATTTCTTACCAAATAAATGTTATAATTCACTTCGTTTTTTTGGAAAAAATTATAACTCAATCTCCTTAAAGAACTGTAAAGAGCTAAAAATATCCTTAAAAGAATATTTGGGCCAATATTAAGTAGGCCGAGCTTATTTCGAAAAAGAAAAATGGGCCGAAGCAATTTGGTAAGAGGCCCAACAAATGAACCAGAAGGCCTGGGATCTGGTGAAGCCGAAACGGCATTTATGAACTGCTTTAGAACAGCTTCAAAGTTGCGCGCGCAGACTCGTTTCCCTACTTTCGTATCGCCGGAGCCGTTAATCCTAAACCACTAACAAAATGGAAGCACAGGTGGTTCTTGCTTCATCGCCGACTGACGCCGGAATCAGCTGCTGGGACCTCCACTCAGGAGCAGAGCATCTCAGCTTTCGCTCTTGCTCCTCGCCTCCCAATGGCCTTACCACGGTTGCAGGCCGCTTTCTCGCTTCCTCTCAACTCCGTGAATCAAAGTCCTCCTCGGGGTCCATCTTTTACTGGTCTTGGAATAAGGTACTAAAAGAATTTGAATTTTCGTCGCGTTGGTTGTTTTGTATAGCAAGTTATGAAGCTAAACTGTTTGATAAATTGACTCTTGAAGGATTGAAAGGGATGCAATTTTATTTTCGTAACTTTATTTATGTATGGAAAGATGACTTTTTTTTGTTAATGATTTCTATTTTTCTCTGGCATGAAATGTGCAGCCTCAGGTAGAGGTGAAGAGCTTCCCAGCAGAAGCCATCAATCCCCTTATTGCTAATAGTGACGGAGCTTACTTGGTGGGGGGTGGCCTATCTGGGAATATATACTTATGGGAAGTGAGTCAATTATGTCATTTTTTTTTTTTTGTATTGCCTTCACGTGTGTGTTTATATGTAGTTGTATTGACCAATGTATCTGTCGATGTTTCAAAGTGATTGGAAGAAAATGATATAATCTTTTGTAAACACTATAGGTTGCCACTGGAAAATTGCTAAAGAAGTGGCATGGTCATTACAGGGCTGTTTCCTGCTTAGCCTTCTCAGATGATCAGTCCCTGTTGATCTCTGGTTCAGAGGATGGTTCTGTTCGGGTGTGGTCACTTCTCATGTATTCACCTATCATTCTGCTTTTGCATTATGCTACTGTATTTCTGTTGGTTACTTATGGAACATGAAATGTTTCTAGGTTGTTTGATGATCTGCGACAGGAGGCAGCCAAACATCTCTATGAATATAGTTTCACTGAGCATACATTAAAAGTAACTCATATTGTGACTGGTTATGGAGGATGTAATGCCATTATTGTGTCTGCCTCTGAGGATCGGACTTGCAAGGTCTGCTTTGTTTCCTTTTTTGTCATGAATTTTACCATGCCAAGTTTGCTTTATTAATGGGAATCTGTATACAGGATAATCCCCTAGTGGACTTGAGATGCATTTTACACATATATATTAGAAGTGCTTTATTTTTTTTCTGCCTGACAACTCTATCTTACTAGGACCGCTATGTTGTTCAAAATTGAATTTTTCTTTCCTCTTTCCTGTTTTTGTTATAGTAATTCAAAGATTAATAGAGGTGTTTAGGTTTCCGATTTACTGTATAATTCTTTATGAATTTGATGATAATTTATTACATTCTCAAGTAAGATGACTTTATTTCTTAGATAATCCTTTTGTATTTGTACGTAAGATTATATCATTTATTAGAGAAACACTTTTGGATTCATATTCATTTTCAGAAGATTTTATTTAAATGTAATTCTTGGGTTAATTATCTTTAAGTTTTATTCTTTACCTACTCAGATCCTGTGTGGTGTTTCTAACAGCGTGTGACCATCAGGGCTGTCTATTAATTGCATAAGTATAAGGATGCATTTTTCCTGATATATGTGTATGCCGTGATTTATCCCAGATATGGAGTTTATCTAGAGGAAAACTATTGAGGAATATTGTGTTCCCATCAGTAATTGAAGCAATTGCTTTAGACCCTGGTGAACATGTCTTTTATGCCGGTGGGAGAGATGGTAGAATATACATTTCTGCGCTTAATGCTGATGTGAACCCTAGCAGCACCTATGGGATGCATATCATTGGGTCATTATCTGACCACAGGTTATACACGTTTTTTTGTTTGTTTTAATCTGGTTCTCCATTGTAAGGTTAACAATATGCATTATGCATACTGTGCATGAATTTCTGTTTACTTCTCTAATTAGTTATAATGGCTGTAAGTTGAAATTTGCGGTGTCATAATGGATGATAGCTAGACTTTGTCCTTGTTTGTTACTTGTTATTCTAGTTTGTCTACAAGTCCTCTGTTCCTGAACATGCTTAGACTAGAATTAATAATCTTATAAGTTACATATTTAGCTGTTTGGAGAAGTCGAGCACAAGTTAGCCATTTGGTATGGTTTTAGGCATTTGTGGATTTGATATTAAGGTGCTCAGGGACGTGTTGGGTTCTTTGTTAACAACTTGGGTATCTGAATAATTTCCTTTAGGTTCTTCTTAAGAATGTCTTATTTTTTTCTTCATTCTATTTGCCATGATCTTCAAATTCTTTCTTTTTGTTAAGATCTTCAGAATTGAGGGAGCAGTTTTTACCCTAAAATGGAAATGACATTACTCTCTATATTACCTGGTGTTTTAACTTTCCATATGTTGAAATCTGGAACATTTCCCTTTCCCTCTGTTGCTTAATATCTTTCACAATTTTATACATTCTGATTTTTGAGACAGTAAAGCTATAACTTCCTTAGCATTGAGTAAGGAGGGATTTCTGTTAGCCTCTGGAACAGAGGATGGCATGGTGAGAGTTTGGGACACTAGAACCTGCAACATCACTCGCGTCTTTAGACATGCAAAAGGTATCACCTGATTAGTGTCACTGTGAACTTGCATGAAGGCATTTGCTCTATATGTTCCATTGATTAAGTTTTCCTTCTATAAGCTTTTTGCTCTGGTGTTGATAAATGTGGTGAATGCTATGCTGGAGATGTTTTAGTTACAAGAATATGTAGCATGAGTTTATATATTTTGTTTTGCTTCTGAAGATTTGTTATTCAGCAACTCTGTGGACAACCTGTATTTTGGTGTGTCTATTTTTACTTCATAATCATTCAAGGGAGTGTCATTTATCAAATCTGCTTACATTATTACCTTATGATTACTTGGTTAATGACACAATACAGAATTCTAGGATTTGAATTTTGATGTTTTGTGGAGTGGTCATTATAACTGTTGCAAGATAAACTCTGTTTTCAGCCTAATGGTTTGTAATTTGATTTCCAAATACAGTAATTGTTTTTTATTTGAAGTATTCTGCTGAAGAACTTTATATAGTTTAGCTAGTTGACGTGCTCTAGTATCCTATTTTCATCTTAGGTGATTGAATGTATTGCATTTATCATTGTTTTTTCTTTCTTAAGTTGTTGATAGAATATGAAACTTTCCCTTTTATTTTGTTGGACTTTTGCAGGACCCATTAGTAATGTTGTTATCATTAGAAAGCCTCCATATCTTTATCCACGGACATCTATGGATTTAGTAGCATCCTCACAACAGAGGAATGTAAAATTACCGCCACCTCTGGAGAAGTTCTCTAATTTGTCAGATGAAAAAGCACATGTGAGGGCTTTCATCGGTTCCCAGTTCACCTACAACAACCTTGTAGATTGTTCATGCTTCAGTTGTCAAGCAATAGAGAATCAAATAAAAGAACTTCAGGTCTATATTTGCTCAATAGTAAATTATGCTCTTTGTTTTTGTTTGTTTCTTCAACTTTTTGAGTGGATCTTCAGGTCCATATCTGCCCTCATCCTTTTTTATTCTTTATTATTATTATTATTATTTTAAAAAAAAGTTGACTGAATATAGTTTTGATGCATGGTCTGTTGTAATACAAGTTCTTTTGGGCAGAATATTTTGTTTGTTCGAATAAGTTTTAGAAACTTTTTGATTTTTTTTCTTGGGAGTCTCTTTCTCTGACTTGTTTTTGATATAATGTTCTTTTTTGTGATGGTATTGTAGAATTTGATCATGTGCTAGGCACTTTTATAGTTTTTAGCTTATACAAAATTTCTATTGTACCAAGGCTACTTATCTGCACAGTTAACATGAATGTGTAACTAAGGTTCCCTATCAAAAGGAGAATTTAAATTGCACCTCTGATAATGAGCAACTCTCTATGAGGATAAATGTGGGGGGGGGGGGGGGGATGGGAAAAAGCCATAGAAAAAGATTGTTCCATTATTGTACTGTTTTGGTTTGGGCAAAAGCACATTTTGATTCAGTTGGAAGAGAAAAAAGGATGATCTTTATGCATTTTCATAACTGCCATTACGAAACGTCTTTTGGTACTGAACATTTTGCAGGAAGGTGGTCATAACGTGTTGTATTTACTGATATGTTAGATTCTCAGAGTTCTAATCTTCATTATGATTTCATTAACGGGTATTCAATTCATCATTTCATTAAAGATCTCATTACGTGTAAGCAGTGGAACAGTGCTAAAGAGTAAGACCCTGGAATCTTTTTCATGAACATATCTCTCCAGATCTTGCTTACACCGCCTAAAGGCTCCAATTATACGGATAAAGTCCATCCTTAATTATGTGTAAGAATATCACTTGGTCAAATGTGCATTGTAATGGTAAAGAGCATATCAAATTTGATTGTGTAATACATTAGTAGTAGTTGATATCTTGGAGTATAGATATTTTTTTGTTATGTTAAAAAATGTGGATACTCTGCCCTGACATGTCTTAATTTCCATTCTCTTACTTTTAGCAACAAGGTTCTTTGGCAGCCAATCTAATGGAGATAGAAAGGCTAAAACTTGAATGCAAAAGATCCATGCAAATGGTCCAGGAATGGAAGAAAATGTATGAAAATTTACATCAATTCTCTGTATCAGAGATTCTGAATGAAAACAAGCTTGATGGGGCTAATGGAGACAGAACTTAAGAAGGTAGTCTTCTCACTGCTCTAGGTAGTAACCACGAACCTTTGCCATCCACTTTTGACTTTCTTAATACTCTTCTCCTGCTCTTGTACATCACTCAACATTCACGCCAACCTCAACATGAATAGACATCAATTCTCTATAGATTCTAAGATTTAGAGCTGTAAAGTCTACTCTGGTATGTTTACTGAATATTTGAATGATAAATCTCTGTGTTGAACTGCTCATGGGCTCAGTAAACTGTTTTTCTTTTTAATTTTCTAAACTGATTCTGTAATTTTTAAATTCATGAGTTGCATCATCAAACCTGCTCCTGGAGTAATTGCTTGGTTTTCTTGTGTTCTGTTTTCGTTTTCAAATAGTTGAATGGCAGGAAAGGAAACACAAGCATGCTTGGCATATGTTGTTATAATTAGAGTATTTTGTTAGAGATAAATTCTTTTTTTTTATATTACTTGAATAACCGAGGTATTCATTTGGGATGATCTATTTTCTGTACATTACATATTCACTCTGACCTGATACGCTAGTATTCCGTTTTCATCACATTGTAAAGGTTCAAGATTTTCTGTTTCTCTGTGCTTTATGTTTTCTACTGTGATCAAGTATGGATCCTCACTTTTAATATCTAACTATGAAAACAGAAAAAAGGAGTCCATCTGCTTTGTTTCTCGCATGACTTTTGTTTCTCTGATTAATAGTCCTTTGCCTTTCTGAATAGATTCGAAGAATTGTGGCCTCCACTTCATTTAACAGAAGCTTTTATTTTTGCTTCTACAGGAAGTTAAAATATCAATTCCCATTGGCCTGCGTTTTCAAAAGCTAACTCTACCTTTCAGAGGTCAGACAGCTTAACAACTGAGTTTGTGTATTCGAGAGGTGTTAGGCCAAGAAGTCTTGATTAGTTTTCGAAGGTTTGATATTGTATGGATTACCAATAGTTATATTGGATTGGATGCATTGAAAGGGTCAAGGTTTTAATGGTATGTAAGGAACAATTAATCTGATGGCTATAATGGATGTGCTAAACAAGGCTTAGGTGCTTATCAAATGATCAAAGATTGTTTAATCTTCCTTGAAGGCTATAAGATGCAAAATTTTGTGGGATACTGTTGCCATATATCAATGTGTTGAGAGTTCAATTCATTAGTGCTAGAGAATCTTCTTCAAAGATTTTGATTTGAACAATCAGGGTCAGCTCATTTTGATCATGTGCACTGCTTTGTAACTTTTGTTTGAGCATTTATATGACACAAGTGGCAGATGAACTCTTGATTGCTTTTAATTGTCAAACTATTTGATTTCGTACGCCATTTCTAAAGAATACAACTAAATGTCAAAGCAACTAATTCCTGTATACCTAGTCGTAGGAATTTTTTTTTTCTCCTATTCCCTTTCCACTCCCTTGCCTTGCCTTGCCCCCTCTCCTTAAAAAATTGAAAGAGAAAGCTAAATGGAACACAAACAGACTCGGTTCGATGTGTTACTGTAGCATTCTTTCCTAAATTGTAGTTGGTGCTTCCTCATTCTCTGCCCTTTCTATTTCATCAATCTTGGACTGAATTTGCATCTTCCATTGTACGTATTTTCTGCCTATTCTTGAGAAAACTAGTTCAGTAAATCAATTTTCTCCTTGTCATCGTGTGATGTTTTCCTCGAGTAGACTTAGAAGCTTTAAAATGTACAACTTACAAAATACATATATGGTACCACGAAAAATTCAGGTCCAAGTAAGAACTTTTAGTACGATGAGTGTATTTGTATAGTGTAAATACTTCTCGTAGAAGAAATTATGCACCTCAAAATCCAACTTCTTATGAGCCTATCTCCGACCACAGAAGGGAAGCTGTAGAAAGAGCAAAATATATTTACAAACTCCCACGATATTCTTGTGATGACAGAAGAGACGGGTTCTCGTGATACCTTCGACCCTTAGCATGAGCTCATAAAAGGGATTAATGGCGGTGTTGGCTTCCATGATGGAACGCATTGCCAGTCAAAAACCTTTAGAAGATACTTCAATCTAAGATTAGTAGGTTATGTCAAGCAATAAATCAGATGCAAAAACTACATTGGCCATAGGCAGCCATAAGAATTTAATTCTTTTCCTGAAATAGGAACTGCCAATCCTTTCCAAGTTTCCATAGACATGCTTGTGGGATTGATTGTCATGAATAAATTTCTTGGTAATCAGCGCATACAATGAGAAGGAAGGTCCATAGACTCTCTCATACCTTCTTGTAGTAGGGAGTACTGTGCTCGTCAATAACACCCATTACAGTTCTGTTGGAACTGAAGCTAAGGTATAGTTTGGTTTGTGAAAGGAAATGAGGGACAAACATTTCATCTTGGGCAAAATATTTTCTTTTACCTTATTCCTCTTTGGTATACGAGAGGAAGATGAGGGGAAGGGGAGAGGAGAGGAGAGAAAATAGTTATTTAATTTACTTCCTTTTTTTTTGTTTTACTCAAGCTCAATCTTTTTACAATGTTAGTATTTGGAGTATTCGACTCGATTAATTCAATTCTATAAATGGATCTATACTCACTTATCAAATTTGTTCAATCTTATTATCATTATATTGTCTTTTATCTCCTTCAAAACATTTCACCGCAACCCCTCCCAATTTGGGAGGAGAAGATAAACTAAAGAGATAGGGCATTAGAAATTTAGAACTTCTTCGTTTTACTTTTCTTTACTGTTTTCATTCAAACCTACCCAATGTTGTAAATATGTCGTTTACTTCCATATTATTTTACTTTACCTCAAAGCCTCCAATTCATTGTTTGCAACAGTACTGTTCTTATTAGAAATAAACAAACCATCAACAGAATTCTTGATGCGAATTGGTCTCCTAGGAAGGACAATGTCGCTGTTGCTGCTATTGACTTCAAAGGACAAAAATTTTCTTCTCTGGCCTTGATGCACATGGGTAGGATGCAGACTTAGTGAACCCAATGTCCAATGCCTAAGAAGTAAGGAGTTGGGATATCCCAAAAATGCCTTCTTAAGGGAAAGACCAAACTTCTAGAGTTCCAACCCTTAAATCACACGCACACCAAGCAAAGGAAGCTAACTATAGAATTCAACAAGATAGATCTCTGGTCGAAGAAACTCTATCCCAACACTCATTTCCATTTGAAGAAAAAGAGCCCTTTTGACAATGAGAGCACAAAGCCTCGAAGCCAAACAATTGGCATGACGTTTTGATTATCTTCTTCGTGCAATTTTAGCAGTGAAATGAAGTAATTTTGCATATTCAACTTCGAGTGATGAAAATCATGTAGAAAGAGAATGAGAAGAAAGAAATAAAAATAGTAAGGGACCACATTGAGGTAGAAGAAACTGGTACTATAATACAACTGGTAATTGTTTCTATTCTGAACCCTGCCTGTATTTCCCGATGTGAAAGGAAGGGTTAGGAAAATGGTGGAAATGAGAGTTATTATTGATTTTTTTAATGTATTATTGATTTAAAGTAATATATAATAAATGCATATAGATAATAAAAAAATAAGAAGTGGGGAAGAAAAGATAAGGTGGTGCAACCGTGATAATGTTATAATGTAAAAAAGAGAAAAGAAAAGAAAAAAAAAACCAGAAAACAACAAAATCTCCCTCTTCTGGATTCTTTTTATCCAATCGAACCTCTTCTTGCAGAGAACGTGTCGCTTTATTCATGTCTTCTTGATCAAATTCAATATTTTAATCTTTTATCCCTAATTAGAGACGAAAGAAGATGAAAGGGGTGTCTACTAGTGGCAATTCAGCTCTTTTTTTTTTCGATCACCCAGGTTATAGATTTGCGTCTGATTAAATCCACATAGTAGTTTCGATCCTCAAAAATTACTTCTAAATTAAATTACGATTTAAGCATAACTATGCTCTTTGAATCGGAACCTTGCTATGAAATCTGGGAGATGATTTTCTTCTGGAATTTTTTTTTTTGGATTGGAATATTATTACAGAAAAGAAGGAAGGAAAAGAAATTTTAAAAAAACCACATATGACACGTACATGTTTCTTTTTTCTCCCCTTTCATTTCGTTTCTCTCATTTCATTTTCCTTCTACCATATCATCCTCTGCAAAATACAACTGGCTTCTAGATCATGATGACTCCAATATTAAAAATGGGAAAATATAATAAAATAAAAAATTTCCTAGTCATATTCTAGACCTATATAAACTAACCTTGATTAATTTTCACCCTTCATACTACCAATGCCTTATATTAGAGCCAAAAGCAATACATGTAAATTATTTTTTATGGAATTACGAAGTGTCATGTTTTTTTTTTTTTTTGTCATTTTATTAATAAACAAAAGTACGCATTTATCAGATGAAAAATTAATTAAACATCACCATAATTATAATTTATGCATAGCTCAGCTCTGCAAATGGATTACACCATGGTAGGTGATGAAACCCTTATCTGACTGAGCTGCATTCATCGCAGGAAGATGGCAAACTGCCAGATAGAATCACAGTTTCAAATTTACACATGCAACTCCTGCGTGCATGAAGATTTGCATGAGCAGTAGTTTTCGTTGATTTTTTTATCTCTCCAGTAACTCAAGTTGGAAGCCTCTGGAATTAATACACGAAATATAAAGTTTTTATTTATTTATTTGAGGGGACGAAATATATAGTTGGTCGTGAGACAATTAATATAGGCTCTTGTCTTTTACTGATCACAATGAAAACCTTCGTCGCTTCCTAAAGGTCTTCCGTTTGTTTGAGACTCTATTCCTATATGTACCCGTTACATGTCCACATCAATCTATACATCTTTGATGGACTGATAGGGAGCTCTGTATAGCTGCAGACCTCTAGAACTCGAGATAATACCAGCAAACCGAATCTGGATGTATATCTTGAAAATGCTTTAAGTTTTTGTTAAAAACATAAAAGATATTAAGTATATTCAAAATGGAATACTTACATTTTATTTATGAATACAAACAAAGTCTTTGATTATTCATAAAAAACCTTTAAATAAATTGCTTTGATATTTTCATTATAAATGAAATTTATAGTGTGGGATCATGAGTTATAATTAGATGTAAACTAGAAAGTTATTCATGGTATATAAAATATAGCATTCTAGACAAAGGTACAAAACATGTCTCTTAAAATTTTTTTAACACTTTCCTCAATATATTATGCTTCTTTCGGCCATAGTTGAATTTTATATTTTCATTTTTAGATATTCGTAATTAAATGTTCATTACTTTAAAATAAATATATTTTTAATTTAAAATTATACTAATATTCTAACCATTAACTAAATTAATTATACATTCGTCTGAAATTAAATTTTTTCATCTGATTTAGTATAAAAATTAAGATGAATCTTTAGATCTAATTAAATGAAGTTACTTCATTATCTATATAGTACTTACCACTAATTTATTGCATGGCAGGAGGGGAGGGATTTATGATTAAGGGAAATAGTAAAAAAATGGAAATTCTCTAATTAACGATGTATAAAATTAAAAGGATGTTGGAAAGGCGTTAATATTTAACCGCTGGTAAGTTGGTTGGCAAGACAAGCACATGAAACAGTTGCAGCAGAACCTGATCCACCTCGAAAGGCGTTCCGGGGCCATTGTTTTAGCTGTAGCTGCAGCGCTAAAGGATAGATCATATATCCTGCGATAACAAAGTAGGTCCCTACCGTATGATCATGATGATCGATGATCGTGATCCTATCCCGAATCCACCGGCACCGGATTCTGATGGCCGGCCACCGGGTTAGATCGATCAGGGAGTCATTTAAAGGGGTCTGGTGAGAGCTCTGACTCAAGTCATGTGAGTGGGGTTTTAGACTTCTTAAAAGAAAGTAAATTTTAAGGCAAAGTTAGACTGATCACTATTCCACTCAAAACGTATATGCATATATATAATTATCTGTTCATGCACCATCAAAAGCACTTATTATGGCATCCTCTGGAGCAGTAGGTGGATCTGAACCATTCAAATGGTGGGCCTAAATCTTTCTGCTAAATGTAACATTTTACTCTCACCCCTTTTCCTCATTTATATTTTTATATAAATCTACCTCATCTTGATGGCATATTCTATATAGATTGAACGCAAAATAGATTTCGTAACAAATATAATTAATTGAACTATTATCTTACTATACTTAATCGAGTACTGAACATTCTCTATTATATATGCTATTCCTGCGCCAGCTTTCATGATGCAAGATAGAATTTTGTTTCCATCTTTTCATCTAAATCAGGCTACAGAGATCTTGGTTTGATTAATCATAAAGGAAAGAAAAAGAATGCCATTTTGGAGACAAAGCTTGGAAAGAACAAAGAAAAAGGGGAAACGTTTACCAACTTTGTAATAGAATAAAAGAAAAAAAAAGAGAAATAATGATACTAGCAGAACATTTTGTGCTATATAATATTGAGCCCACTTGCTATATATAGCATTTCCACTAGATTGATAGTCCCGATTTCACTATTTATTCCCTCTCTTCATTTCATTGCTAAAAACCTAATAGTGCTTGCTTCACTGCACATTCTGATAAAACTCTCAGTCTACACACCCTTCTCTTTACCTTACCCATCCCTCTGTTACACCAGTTCTCTCTCAGTTTTCTCTTCCCCAAAACTCTCCTTTTTGTTTTTTTTTTTCTCCTTTTTTGGGGGGTTCACTATATATATAAGAAGATCCGGATCACTAAGCCATGGATATTGACTTGTTGAAGTCTGCTTCTGAAGACCAAATGGAAATGATGCTTATGATGCAGATGGACAAACTTTCCGAGTTCGCCGGGTCCTATTCTGATGGCAGTGAGATTCCAATGATGGATTTCGCTACTCATCCTGGAAGCAACAACAATAACACAACACAAGTCATGAACCTACCTTCTTCAACCATATCCTTTAGCGCCACTCCTCATCAGGGACATCATCAAAATTCTTTTTTATCCAATTCCAAGTGGAGAAACGGCTGTGGGGATCAGTTAATGGGGGCCAGTGGAACCACATTTCCTTCATGTGATTCCCAAAAGCATAATTCAGTGGCAGCAATGAGAGAGATGATATTTAGGATAGCAGCAATGCAGCCAATTCACATTGATCCAGAATCCGTGAAACCACCAAAGAGAAGAAACGTGAAGATATCAAAGGATCCACAAAGTGTAGCTGCACGCCATAGAAGAGAAAGGATAAGTGAGAGGATTAGGATACTTCAGAGACTTGTTCCTGGTGGTACCAAGATGGACACTGCTTCTATGTTAGATGAAGCCATCCATTACGTGAAATTCCTCAAGAACCAGGTCCAATCCCTTGAACGAGCAGCCGCCAATAGGTCATCGTCGGCTTCCGGAATAGGGTTCCCTGTGCCAATGTCTAGTGGGAGTTATTTGCCCATGGCTGGGACAAAAGGGTACCAAGCTCAAAATATTCAGCACTATGCAGATGCTTAATTAAGCTGGCACAACAGCTGAGAGAGAGAGAGAGAGAGAGAAGGATAATTAAAGAACTAGTTCTTAGCATAAATTCTTGTGATCTTTAGTGATCATAATTAACTATATATGGGGTTGTTGTAAAGGGTTACACAATCTCTCTAAAACTCCCCCCATGCATTATGTGTACTTGCTAAATAAATAGTTTACTGTCAATCCTGGCCTTCCCATGGTATATATATCTATATATATATATATCTATATATATATATATATATATAAACCCTGCCTGTTTTAACAAATTTTCAATCTCCATTGGAAATAGTAGAAGCAATAATTTCTTGATGTTCTAAGATTGAATGTTAATATTTTTATAAATTACAATTTTAGTGTGTTTAATATACTTGATAGCCGAGGGAGATTATAATTAGTGACAAATTAATTTCCAAGGATTCGAAGGGAGTTTTGCAAACTATCTTAATTTGCTTTCCGTCATACTTTGTCTGTGTGAAAAAATCTTGAAAGAGGAAAAGATGAGATGTCAACGAGACTTTTTTTCTTTTATTTTTTTGTTGGAGGTTAGGGATGAATGGGATGGGACTTCAAACAAGAACAAATTATGGGATTAAATTTGGGACCATTTTCGGAGTGCAATTCAATTACTGGTGTGGGACTTCGGTTGGGGAATTAAGGCTCTTCCAAGGTCAAATGGCAACACATGCTCCTTACACCGACTACCTGTAGGTCCCGTCCACATTTTTAGATCCACCGGAAATAGGACCAAAATAGAAATTCTTAGATGAATTTGCTATTTATAAACAACAATATCACTTTTAAAAGAATAGAAATATAATTTTTTTTAAATACTATATATTATAGTTCATGAAAATTAGATCTGTGTAAAAAAAATTTGAATTGAGATTAATATTTGGTTGAATTTTGTTGAGGATATAACAAGTTAAAAGAAAAGATAAAAGTTACAATTGATAAATCATTAATAGTTTAGCAACCGATTTTTTTATTTCCCTTTTTTAAAATTTATTAATAGTTCTTCAAGGAACTCTGTTATACACAACTCTTATATTTTTCCCATTTCTCCGTTTAGTAACATTTTTACTGTTGAAATGCATGACCAAATATTATAGGTTAAATATTGTTCTGTAATCTCATGTATCCCTCTTCACTTGAATTTCTTAATATATAATGGAAAATGTACTTGAACGATTACAGAGTTCGCCTAATAGGTTAACTCTTTGATGTGATTCTTATATGATAGACTAGCCAACTCACACCAGAGATATCAAGCGCTAGCTATTTTTTTTCATATATATATGCACAAACGACAATTTATAATTTGTCAGTAAATGCATTAATTCGTACCTTATCATATGCAAGTTGAACAAATAAAAAATTATTCTCTTTCGAAAGGCAGAGTTTTATTAATAATTCATGCAAGTTCAACTTGATCAAACCTAGCTAGTCACGCTCATTAACCTGATAATGCAACAAATTAAAGAAAAACCCTTTTTTCCAACAATGTTTTGAGGAAAATTGATGAGAAAATCATGACAATAATCAGCTAAAAACACAGGGACAAGGTTAATTTATCCTTCCCAACCTTCCATTTCATTCAAAGGAGAAAGAGAGATAGACAGATTACAGATATATGTATAGCGAGAGGAAAATCTAACATAATGACATAAATTGCCATCTTCTCCAAGAAAACGTGGGCAGCTGCCCGTTGAATGGATTGCTTTGCTTGGAAGTTGGAATCCATGACAAAACAAACTTGTCATTGTCGATGTTTCACAGTAATATGCCTACCTACCTATAGAAACTAATTTCTTGTATCGAAAATCTTTGTTATGCAATTGTGCAACTGATTTTTTCATTTACGCATAACTTTCTTGATTTTGAAATATTCATAACTTAATATGTATTATAACTAAAAATAAACAACTTTAAAAGCCATGGCATATTATACGTAGCTTTGGAATTTTTTTTCCAAATATATATTCAATAAATACTTTCTCATTTTAAAATTGAATGTTCACATCCTCATTTTAAGATGTCTAAAATCAAATGTTCATTTATTTATAAATTAAATATTCTTTCCGTCTAAAATTAAATGTCTAATTTTGACTTAAATCAATAATTAATAATAAACTTTGACATTAAAAAATGTTACTATAATATTTTTTCTTAATATAATTAGTGATAAGATTATATGAATTAATGAGATATAAATATCTAAAATTAAAAAGATTATTAATAGAAAAATACGTTTATATAGGAAATTGACATTTAATTTTAGAAATGTAAATATTTTTGGACGAACAAAATATGTATTTTAATAACAAAATATATTAGGATAACTTCTTAAAGTCAGATGCTTATTTAAGGTTAAAAAAAAAGAAAGAAAAAATGTTAGTAAAATTTAACATTTGACGAAATAGAAAAAAAAAAAGGTCAAGAGGGGATTGTTTTTACTTTAAAAAAAGAAAAAGAAAAAGAAAAGAAGAGGGTAATCATAGAATACTCGAGAATTCCACGTGAAGGACTGACAAACGCGGTGATCTTTATCGAATATTTATTTGGAGAAGAAAAAATATTCAAAAAGAAATAATATTTTTAGACACTGGTGATGACGTCGTTTCGTCATCGACGGACACATGAAAAGAAATCCTTATTTGTCAATCTGCCCATCCAATTTCCAATGTGGCCGTGCACGTCAGATTAATTAACCCTAATCGGCAATTTCCAATTTTTGCAGAGGTAAGATTTTCAGGGCGTGTAATGGCTGCGTTATGCTGCAGACTTTAGATGGAATTAATGGAATATATTTTAGGCCTTTCCTTTGTTACGTTCACTACTCTTTCGAGATGTGTTTTATATCAATAAATATTAAACTCCAGAACTATTTGTAATTCTAAAAATATAACTTTAAATTTTCCTCTAAAAAAAAAAAAAAACTTTAAACTTATTAAATATTTTTTCTATTGATGCAAACTTTTAAGTGGTAATTCTGATATAATGCCTTCCCTATCTTGAGATTTTCACTTTTTTTAATATATATATATATATATATATATTACTTAAAATTTTACTAATAATCTCTTTATTTAAGAAATTTACATTTTATTAATTCATAAAATTTTCATACTAACCATATTTTTTAAAAAATTACTCACTACAAACTACATTAATAACAATAAACTAAATTAGTTAAGATCAAAGATTGTCCTTAATTAGCCAAATTAGTCCCTTATCTTTGTCATTTTAGTCATTTTGATCCCTCATTTTTTGTAAGCCTTTCGATTCATTATGTTTTTTTTTTCCAACTGTTTTCATCCTTTTTACCTCAAAATTTGGAAGTCAACTCATGAGTTAAAAATGTCAAAACGTGTAAATATATATATAAAAGATCAAAATGACTGGAAAAAAAATGTAAGATTGAATTGATTAAAATGATAAAAATAAGTTATGGAAATAAAATTAGAAGTTAACCTTTCAATCCCAAAATGGAGCGAGTATTAGAATGAGAGATGCCTATCAATAATATATATTCACAGTTCCTAAATGATATAAGGGTCGCCCTTTTGGTAGGCTGTCTTCCATGAGTCAGAACTGGAGTGTAGCAAAGTACAGCATGGCCAAGTGTTTCCCTTCTTTCAACGGCTTGTGAATCAATAATATGTAATATCTGTAATTAGTACGATTCTGGGCCTCTTTTGTTGATTATTTTATCTTAATGTCTGAATGCGAAATGTCGTATGAAATGAAGCAAAAAATATTGTTGTGGGCTTGAGATCTGAAATATAATTCTGTACAAATTTTGGGAGGAAGAAGATGACAATTAAGGTGAGCATTGATAGAGCCCCTTAAAACAAAAATGAAAACAGAATAGAAAAGAATTATAGATGAGTCTTGTCATTAGGTTGGACCAACACCTAACCAATAAGTAGGTGATATAATTCTTGTATTTTTAGGGCTATCTTAATTACATATTTACACGGCAACCTAATCATCCAATGAAGAATATGATTGTCCTAGAATTTCTTGGTGATGATATCTTAATTAATAGAAGGATAAATAAACTTAGCAAAACACACACACACACACACAAATATGTATACATGTATGTTACTTATGATTAAAAAACAGAAAAGAAAAGAAAAAGAGAGAGCTTGTGCAGTCAGAATTTAGCTGAAATGGCCATTATAAGAGAAATAAAATACTAAGTCAAAAAGATGGAAGAGACCCCGGGGAGGGGGGAGGGGTAGGTTGCTTCCCAAGGCAGGATAGGAAAATGGCGGTGTTTGTGTCTCAAGGATCATGCTTCACTCTGTGCCAATTTATTCCTCTCTATTCATGGTATCTAAATCTCCGTCCAATCCAATCAAAATCTTAGAAACATAGATACATCAAATTTTTGGAGAGTTGAATACTCCCATCAAATTTAATAAACGTAAATCATAAATAAACCGAGAAAGTATAGTCAAACCCAATATTGGGAGACCCATGTGAGAAGTCCCTCTGAGCTCTAACATTCTTTCAACGAGGCTTCTTTGGCATCTTTACTGGGGAAATAGGACATGGACCTGTTCCTCGACCTTTCCAAGTTCACTGCATCGTCAAATATATAATATATGTACTACTTTAATTTATTTTCACCTTTAAATTTATATCTCTTTTCTTCTTTTTTTTATTTTTTATTTATGATCAGTAAGATATGGTTCCATAGAATGACATGTACGAAATCATACTCTAGAACATTAGCATTGCAAGTTAACAGCCAACTATTTATATAATTATTAGTATACTTTTGGCTTATGATTTAAAGTCTGAAGAGCGAATAATTTAAATTTAGAGTTAAGTAATTGACTCTAAATACACAGGACGACATTGACGTACATAATATATTTGAAGTATTATTTTGATGATTTTCAGGTTTGAAGAACAAGAAAATTGTACATGATAAACTAAAATAAAAATGAAAATAACCGACAATTTACCTATGCTGGTATGTGATAAAAAGTAAGAAAATTTTCTCTGTGCGAAAGCATGTGTTGTCCGTAGACCAAAAAAATAATGAAATAAGGTGGTTGGTTGTATTAGATTTTTGTGGGGCTTTTTGTACTCAGGAAAAGACAACAAAAATGTTGATAAATTGGCCAAAATCCTAAATTCTTTCATATTTGGTCAGTTCGTCTCTTATGCAAGAAGGGAAGTATTTGATTTTAAAAATGCTCTGCGAAATATTTTGTCTGCATGCTGCTATTACTCTGTTTTTTCAGCTGTGCCCTTTGCATATATAAATAAATACATTTTTTTTTTTCATTTTCAAACCGAACCTGGAAATTTTCCAAACCATGAAAGGTCGATAGCATGCATGAACTTGAAAAGCTCTTAGATCTATTCAATATTCATTGCTATCATTTTACAAATTTTGAGATAAATTGCTAGGTGTGAATTTTGCAATCAGAAATATGGCATGACCTAAAATTAGTATGGCTATTTTTTGGAGGGGGGGGGGGGTAACCGGTGAGGTGGTCTATCATAATAGATTGACAAGATTATAGTTATTCTTCCGTTCACAATTAAGTGTTAATAATTTTTTTTTAAAAAAGATAATATTATTAATATACCATAAAAGTGGATCCAAATATATACAAAATCAACAATAACCTCTAGTCCATGATTCCGAGGTGGTTTTATTGTAGGAAATGAGGAAAAATTTGAGATTCAAATTTTTTTTTTTCCCACAAGAAATAAGGACAAAACGTATTATTGCACTTTTACTTCGATTTCAATTGTAAATGTTGATTTTTAAGTTGAACTTAGTGGATTTTGTACAAAATCCGTCCAAAAGAATTAATCATGTAAAAATTAAAAACATCGAGAATAAAAAAAAATTTGAGAACCAATAGAACCAAAAAAATAAAAATATTAAGGATGAAAGCCACCCATCTTTCAAAATAATATATACATACACACACACACACACCAAAATGATATGGGCCGAATAAAAATAAACTCCATGCGATATTTGTGGCCCAAATATGTTCCGTAATATAACAGGGCTAAACAGCTAACGTATATAGGCCCAAATGGCGGAAAAGAAAAGGTGAAGATTTTATTAGGTGAAATCAACTTTAAAATTTTGGTATAAATGAGAAACACGCGAGAATTAAGATTGTATTAGGAGGCACTAAAAAACAAAAAATTGTATTAGGTCAAATCAAATTTAAAATTTTGTTATAAATGAGAAACATGCGAGAATTAAGATTGCATTAGGTGGCCCATATTTTGGTATAAATGAGAAGCATGCGAGAATTAAGAAGAAAATTATTTGATCTTTTAGGTAAGTTATCCTATTATCTTTTTATTAGTGAAATCATATGAAGTCAATAAATCTCTTAAATTAAATTCTTTACGATGAAATTATATGAAGTCAGTAAATCTCTTAAATTAAACTCTTTACGTCCGTAATTGAAATGCTCATATTTCTATTTTAGTTTATTCAAAAGTAATGTATACTTTACTATAATAAACATAACTTTAATATAAAATTTCACTAACATCATCATTAATTTAAAATATTTACATTTTCACTAATACATAAGGTTCCATAACTAACTATGTATATTTTGGTAACTCTAATATTAAAGTTAAAAATTATTTTTAAATTTTATACTAAGTCAATAGTTATTCAATTATGAACCAATGAAGTAATATACAATTCAAGTATCTTGATAATTATTTTTTTCAGTAGTAATAAACTTCAGATTCGGCTTATGTATTTTACTTATGGATGGCATATTACATTCTCAAATCTAAATTCACATTATGTTGTTCAAATTTAAAACATTTGTGCAAGTAAATTTTATTGTATTTTGATTCATGAGGGGTCAATAAAGAGTGATTATTTCATTTTCTGGATATTTCGTTGAATTTCCGTCAAAACTTTTGTAAGAAAGTATATAAATGGAACAGATGGATCATATCTTGCTGATTTATCTGGGTGCTCCAAAATGAGTCACACACATTCTAGTTTTTTACGAAAACACTTGAAAATTGATTATTCCTGGTAAAATGCTAAATTTTAATCGTAGTCTCTATGTATTCTGATAAATATTTCTTTCCTTCTTTCCAATCTGTCTGCCTTTCGTATCTCAATTTCCTAGCTAATTTGTCAGAATCCTTAGATAATTTAACTGAAACAATACATTATTTTTTAATAATTAATTTCTGTATAAAAATATTTTTTTAAAATTACATATTAAACTAGTAAATAGTATAAATCTTATTCCATTTACAAGATTAATCAATGTGTAATTCAGATAAATTCTGTTTTTAATCAATTACATTTTTATCATATTAAAGTTAAAATTTCAATTATATCCTTGATGATTGACTCACATGTTGTTTGTATATTTGATTTCACCAAACGAACTATATTTGTCAACGAAATTAGCGTCTATATGTCTATTCGAAAGCATTGAGAACTAATACAAATATAAAAAGTCATTCTAACCAAAATAACAAAATACATATATGTTAACATAAAAAAAAAAGACAAACCATTTTTCATAAATAGCCAAGAGGAATTCCCAATCAATAGAAAATAGTTAATGATATCGGCTAATTATAGGTACTTAGTTGATTATCAGTTAATGACATAATTGTTTTTCTTGATTAGCTAGTAAAGATAATATCAATTTTTCTGATTAAAGATCTAAGTTAAATCACTACTTCATAAATGGCTTTAGATGTGGTATGATTGTGGAGGAAGTGGTTCTAAGATACATGTAAACATGTGAAACATGGGAAAATGGAGCTTGAGGATCAAGAAAATAGATTGAACCAATCATCTATTCCTCGAGAAAATAGATTGAACCAATCATCTATAAATAAGAGATAAATGCTAAACTAGAGGAAGGAACAAGAACAACAATCAATATCTTATCTTTTATCAATTACTGATTTTAGCTTTGTCCTTCCTTTTTTTTCTTAGGTTTAGAGCTTGCTTAGATGGATTTTTTTTACTTTCATATATCACTTTGTGGTTTCAATATATATCTTGTTTTAAGCCTATAAGTAAGTTAGACCGAAAAGTAATTGTAATCGCTTAAAGTATTCTAAGTAATACAATTCATTCATCATTTTGCCACATTTTAAATTCTATTTGTTTAACTATTTACCGATTTTACATTGTACCGAAAGATACTAGAGGTTCTTTATAGTTGTTCCAAAAATCCATTTTTAAAAAATGTTTCACAAACTCATCAACTCCAACCGACTAAAATTCAAAACTGTTTTATGATTATCAAAACCTGATTTAGAACTTATCGACTAATAGTCTAAACTACGATTAGCTTCATTAGCCGACGGTATTTCGAAACTATTTTATGATTATCAAAATCTGATTCATTTACTGATTTAGAACTTATCGACTGATAGTATAAAATATCTTCATTAGTTGATGATATTTCGAGTGATAACAATATAAAACACTGAAAAGACAACAATAGTCATTAGGGATTGAAATAGAGAAAATAAAATACATCATGCATGGATTAAATCAAAATTTATCTATGGTAAAATATCAAATTCGTCCCTTGTCTAGCAGATGAGTTTCTCATTTGTACCAAAATTTGATTTCACCTAATAGAATCTTGTATTGAAATATTAGAAGAGTTGATGATTCCCTTCCAATTAAAAACTAAAAATAAAGTACAATAAAGAAGCTCATGGTCCCTTTCTTCTTCTTTTTTCTTTTTTTAAAACTTTTTTTTATTCCCGTATGCCCTGTTATATCACGGCACATATGTGGGCCATAAATATCACATGGAAACGCCGGAGTAGTTTATTTTATCCGGTCCATATAATTTTGTTTCTTTTTTCTTTTGTAAATACTAAATCAAATTCAAAACTTAAGATATGAAGATATTTCTAATAAATTGAACTATTATATATATATATATATATATATATATTCAATTCGATCTTAGAAAGTAATAAATTTAAGAAAGTTAATGAGAATTAAATTTATCTAAGAATTTCAGTCAATAAATATAATTAAATTGGATAAAAACCTTGAATATTAAACCATGGTTTCTGATACTTCAATAAATTCAAGCGAAAGTTCTTTTTTTACTTGAAAAATAGTTTATAGGAAAAATTAGTCTTTGAACTATTTGGGTTTTTAGTTGACTATTTTAAACCATTTTTTATGTTTAGTTTTTACACTTATTTTGATTAATTAAAATTTTACTAAAAGCTATAGTACCTGCAGATGTTTCATCAATTACAACGGTTCTCCAATTTGAAGAATTGTTCAAACCATCAAACTCTCATAAATTTGGCCATTTGATAAAAAAGCACGCTGAGTTTTGACTAGAGATCATCGTAATTGTTGATTTCATATTTTAACGTGTAAATTAAAAATAAAAATTTGAGTCAAATTATTAAAGAAACATAAGTCAAATATCTTAGAGAAAATAGATGAATAAATATTTATCAAACTCTATAATACAACTTATATTTTGAAAAATGAGACCAAAGTGATGTTGTAAGAAGATATTCTTGAAATCCGAATAAGGGGTGGCATGAAATACAATTTTAGTAAAATTCTTTCATCATATTATTTTGTTCTCATTTTCTTCTCTCATAAGAATTCATGATTAAAAAAAGAAAAGAAAAGAAGAAAAATATAAAAAAGAAATATGAAGGTTAACTTGAGGAAATATTTATAAGAAACAATATAGACAGAGAGATAGTTGTTGGGGGCATCCATATAAGGTATCCGTTACCAGAAAATATATAGAGCCCAATTGAATGTTTATTCACTTCAATTATTTTTGAGAGAGACTCTCAAGCTACATTGTGTTCTTACAGATTTATAGCCAGGTAGAGAGTAGTTGGGTATTTGGACATGCATGATTTACTTTACAATCTTTTATCATATATATTTGAGAGTCCTATATATACATTTAAAACACTTACACTAATTATATATATATATATATATATATTAGTAAAGGCTTATTTGAAGAAGCCCAAGTCAACATTCGAGTCACAATTATTTATATAAATACATTTTTTTTATATTTTTTTATAATTCCATGCTTAGAGTTTATGCTCAACTAGTCATGGACATCTACCTCTCGATGGATTGGAAAAAATTATAATCACGAGATGTGCGCCAAATTAGAGATTGAAGAAGGAAACACTAATTTTATCCTAAAACTTAATGCACATGTTTTTGCCTTTGTTAAAATTTTGAACATTTGCCAACTAGAGGGTCAGTGTACTTACCATTCTAATACTCTAAAATAGTTTATTAATTATATATTATATGTTTTATAATATTATAATTAATATGAAACTAAAATCATATCAAACTATTATTCTTCCCCAAAGTTTTTAATCCAAATACCTAAAAAATGATTAAAAATACCCAACAAATTTTTTAGGTATATTGATTAACCCAAATAAAAAATATTTGTTTAAAAAATACACAATAATTGTAAAAAATGTACCTCAATTCCATGATTTTTATGTATATGTGAGACCACTTATCAACCAACCTACACCTACTTATCATAAAATGGACCGGTACATCAAATGCAAATTTGTTATACTATGACCGAGATGGGAGAGTAGCAGATTCTTTTTAAGAACACCGTGGACCAATTGTAAGTTGTCACATTCCAAGAGAACATTAGAGAAGCCATGGATTTTTGCAAATTTTAATCCCTCAACAGCTGCTAGGAGCTCTGCTTGAAGAGGATCAGAAAGTCGGCCAAATTTTAATGCATCAGCAAGCAAGACAATGCCTGAAAAGCTCCAAGATGAAGCCATCACTAATAAAACTCTCCATCATTGTTTCCTCTGATTTGAAATCAAGAGCACTCCTTGAAGCTAGCCTCGAGTTTCTTGCCAACCTCCTTAGTATAACTTTCCCTCGGAAGACCAACTACATTGAACCGGAAAGGAGTGAAACAGAGAATTCATTATCAAGTGAAAACACATCGAACCAACGTTTTAAGACCAGAAGATGGTTATCTAAATTCCAGGGTCCTTTCCATATTGTTGAAAATGTTGGAGAATGTCTCTCTTTATAGTTGGTTGGATCAAACATAGGAAGAAATCTTGTTTAGAGATGAAGAACAAGAAACCCTAACTGTTTAGGATTTTAAGAGATATCTCAATCAGTCATACAGTCTTACCAATAATTATGATAAGTTATTTTTTAAAAAGAGACTATAATTAAATCAAAGTTGAGGTTTCAATCCAAATGGAGGAAGTATTACATTTCACCCAAAATCATGAAGGCTGGTTAGGCGGGTTAGCACCAATTATAATCCAAGACGGAATGACAAAATGAAAGAAATAAAAATAAATAATATTTAAAGAGTAGCTAATAGTCCATTGACTACTAACGTCCAAGAATTAGGAGCCCCGATCCGGTGGCCCATAATGTACATCCATCTTTCACACGCAAGAAAAACAAGATTAGTATGCAGCCCTTGGTAAACATGACGGTAATGGCTAATGAGAACTTTCTTTCCCAAAAAAAAAAAATCAGTTGAAGTCTGCTATCCGTTCCATCCTTATAAGTTATTAATTACACGTATTTTAAATTAGAAGTTGTTTTGAGTTTGGTTTTTCTCTTCTTCTTCTTTCTTGTTTTTAAAAAAAATTGGAGTAATTGTCGATAATCTTTCGCTTTTAGTTTTAATTTTGAAATGTTGAAAACTTTTTATTTTGGAGAAATTACTCTAGAAATACTTTTTCAACAATTTTTTTAAATATTAAATACAATTGAATATAGAGTATGCTAATTTAAAAAAATTCCAATGTAAGACTGCAGAGTTTGGTGAGTTATCAATATACCTAACAAATTTTTTGTCACAACTCGTAATGAATTAAAGTTTAATTAAGATGATTAATTTTATACCCATATTTCTGACACGTGAAATTGTTCAAAAGAATTGTAAATATTTGAGGGAAATGTACATGATTAAAATTTTCAAAGTTTGAATTTTCCAGTGAAAGTGGCCATTAAAAAACTGGCTAAAGATTAGTAATTAAATACAATTCCTATAATCCTATCATACTGTTGAAATTTCTTGGGTTTTTTTTTATAAACAGCAGACTTCTCCGTCTTAATCCCTAAAAAACGTGCAAATTTTGCATTTTCCGCACTGGATTATGACCAAAGACCAAACAAGAAAGGGGGGGGGGGGGAGGTTAAAAAACCGTTTCTCTTGTCAGGTTTTGACTTCTCCACGCGTAGATCCCATCTCAGCAAGGACCCAAAATCTGAATAAATTAATGTTTATTATCATCTTTAGTCGAAAAGTAAATTAGAAGACATTAACGAACCATGTTAGGTCATGCCAGTTTTTAAAAGATCAATGAAATGTTAAATTTTCATTTTATATTACAGATTTGGCGCTGTATAATTCAGACTCGATTAGTTTTGAAGTCAATTAGCATATAATCATTTACTCGTTATTAATATGATATTTTGTTTGTTCTTCTTATAAAATGATTAGAAATACGTATAAAATACCACACAATTAATTTAATATAATAATTTGTGCTGTCTTGAATCAGCATGCATAGTTAATTAATCCCATATGCTAAACGTGGGCAACAAGCAAACTGACCATATACTAAGTTAGACATTGTAGACTTTGGATTTTTATCAAGTTGATACAATTCTAATTAGAAAACTACTATGATCTTGCAAGGAAATACATCATGCATAAAAGTATTGTTAATTTTCTTTTCCTTTTTTGAATACTTCAACTCCCACATTGTGTGATAAGCATCTTGGCATTAATATAAATACGGGAGTCCAGTTTCTTGCTACTTCAATTATAGGTTAAAGCAAGAGTTGATACACAAAACCTCAACTATCCCTAGCTACTCATACCAATAATTATTATTAGTTTCGTTGCTTCTAAGCTATGGCTTCTGAAAAGTCTATGGTTTTGAGACCAGAAGATGCTTGTTTTTTTGATATCTTTCGCATACTTTATTCATCTGAATTACAAACGAGAGACTTCTTAGATGTCTCGGAAGATGCAGAAGTTCTCTTCAGCCTCCGCCGGAGATGGCTTCTCTTTGTTTCTGTTGTGCTTCAAAAACTTCTCATTCTATTAAAAAAACCCTTGGCTCGGATAGGTTCTACTCTAGAGCTTTGGCTCAATTATCCAGCTGCCAATGGTGGATATGCTTGGCTTCTCTTCCATTTTCTTACAGGTACGACATATATTCATAAGTTTTCATGTTGTCTTGAAAATAAAATACACTAATCTTCCTCCTATAAACTTAGTCTATATTTCCCCTGCTGCATGCATGCATACATTAATCAGCAAAAGATTGCTGCCTTGGAGGGATTTTCTCTCATGCTCAATTAATGTTACGGGTCCTAGAAATTTACAATCTTATACTAATTGGAGGGTTCTGATAGAAAACTATCTCTTACTATAATTTTTAAAAACAAAATAAAAAATACTTTTCAAAATCTCATCCAAATAGACCTCGAAGTCTGGGACACATGCATTAATTTCCTGATGTAAAAATAGATTACTAAAACGTATAGATACGTACTCAATTTTTGGATCAAATGGTAGCTAGGAATCATTGTCCTCGAGTTTATTGTGAACTGCAGCAAATTTAATATATGCTTTTATTTTTGCAGGAAAAGTGGTGAAGCCTGACAGTAGGTCAGCAACATACAGGTCGTTGATCGGAAGTCTGGACTCGCGAGTGGATTTAGACAAGAAAATTAAAGCTAATGACAAGCGTTATAATGCAGCCTTGTCGATCATGGCAGCTAAAATGTCCTATGAAAATGAAGCTTTCACCCGATCTGTAGTGAAAGACAAATGGCAGATGCAATTCTTGGGCTTCTTCAACTTCTGGAATGGTCAGTATTGCATTTTCTTTTTTCTCCTGATTGTTTGAGCACAGGGATTACTCACCATATGGGAATTCCTTGGTGTTAATGTTGCTATCTTTTCTTTTCTGGGTTTTTCTTTAATCTCCTCATAGGATTTGGAAACTTTCATCTCATTGCTTAGCTTTGGTTGGTGACTTTTCAATGTCAGAAATTGAATGGTTTGCCGATTTACCAACCCCCAGTTAACGGATTACTATGGCGCAACTAAATGAAAAGATTTCTATTTTTCTTTAAAAAGGATTTTCCAAAAAAATAAAAAATAAAAGAGATATTTCCTAAACAAGTACGGCTAGTGAGAATTAAGTTGATAAACACTTTAAAATTTTGCTTGGAATCAAATTAGTTGGAACTAGGAGATCAACAATACATGTAAACTTCGCATTCACCAAAATTAATTAGATATTACTATTAATTACAGCTTGGCATAATATTAATACTACATGTAGTGGACATATTAATGACTACTACAGGGTGACTATGTCCATTAGCAGTATAACCCTAGTGGACATAATCAAATTAAATCTAAACATTTGAGATTAAGCTGCCTTCGACAATTTCAACATTTGATTTTGACTATGTCCACTAGCATTAATTATGATTTGTGAAGTAAGCATGTCGATCGTCACATCTCCTTTTCAAGGCTATTTTTATTTTTATGGATTTCATTATCTTTGCTTAAAAAAACTATATATATATATGTCGTTTTGTAATGGTAGCAATCTTGGAATGGAAAATATATGTCATTATCTTGGAATGGAAAGTGCAATTTGAGATTTGTCTAATCTTGAATGTTCATGATCTTTTATAATTGAAAAAAGAGGAGATCTTTTTATTGATTCCCCAGTTGTATTTCACGGCATAAATTTTCCACATGGTAGCAATCTGAAACAGAAAATAGACCAAGAAACATATCTTTTTGATGATTGACATATGTAACTCTCAACTGATGAGAAGTTATTCCAACATGGACAGATTTCGAAGAAAGATACACAACACAAGCCTTCATGTTCCAAGATAAGAATGCTGATCCTAACCGAATCGTGGTTGCCTTTAGAGGAACTGAGCCATTTAATGCCGATGATTGGCGAACTGACCTCGACCTCTCATGGCAAGATATCAAAGGAGTTGGCAAACTTCATGCCGGATTCTTGAAAGCTCTAGGTTCACAAAAGAACGGCGGCTGGCCTAAGGAAATAGAGCAAGGCATTGGCTTAAAACAGTATGCTTATTATTCCATAAGGCAAGCCCTTAGAAATTTATTGAAGGACAATAAGGATGCGAAGTTCATTGTCACGGGACACAGCTTAGGAGGTGCTTTGGCAATTTTATTTCCAGCCATTTTGTTCTTGCATGGGGAGAAAGATTTGTTGAATAGCATGGAAGGAGTGTACACTTTCGGACAACCAAGAGTTGGGGATGAACAATTTGGAGAGTTTATGAAGGAGAAGCTAAGGAAGTATGATGTCAAATATAGTAGATATGTCAATTCTAATGACGTGGTGCCCAGGTTGCCATATGACGACAAGACTCTCTTGTTCAAACACTTTGGGAATTGTCTATACTTCAACAGTTTCTACCAAGGCCAGGTGAGTACAAAATAAAAAATTCTTTGAATTAATCCATAATTAGAAAGAAAAGTTATTCAATTTCATTATAATAATGTAATTTCTGTTTATAACAAAAAATGCAGATACTAGAGGAAGAGCCAAACAAGAACTACTTCTCTTTGCTGTGGGTTCTACCCAAGATTCTAAAGGCTTTCTTTGAGCTGATAAGGAGTTTCTTCCTTCCATTGATCTATGGCCCAGAATACAGAGAAGGCATTTTGATGAGGGTCGCAAGGGTGGTAGGGATGCTACTTCCAGGCATAGTGGATCATATTCCCCAAGACTATATCAATCTCACTAGGCTCGGCACTTTACCCTCCTATCCTAGGAAGACAATTGTCAAGATAGATTAATAATATACTTAATTAATTATACAAAATAAGTGTGTCATAATAAATTGTTTGTCCAAAATATACCAAAATTGAATTGTATTTCATTTGTATGTTTGTCCATTTAGAATTGTACAAGTTACTGTTATATAAATTATTAAATTTAATTTGTCTCTTTTTGGAATGCCATTTCAATTTTCATTCATCTTTCTATCATCGGATGCTGACATCTAAAATTCAAAATCATGTAATCATCGACAAATTAAAATATAGATTTCTTCCATCCCTATCCTGGTAAGGTTTCCATATTAACTGTTAACTAGAAAGCATTTACTGAGTTTTTTTCCCCCTTTTGTCATGTTTGCAAACTAAATCTAACAATTTTGTATGCATGCGATTGTGAAGGACATCGGTTTCGAAATTCAAATGTCGGTAATTCTTGATATGATTATGCGGGGAAAAGGGTTAAAAGATCATGAATTGATTTGAGTGCTTGTATGGAGGTTTTTTTGAGTGAAAACGTGAGGGAGATGTTCAAATTCATTATTTTTCTAACAAAGAACCAATCAAAGTTTGTGGGTTGAGTCAAAAAAGCACCAGTAACTTAGACTAACAATTCAAAACATAAATAAAAAGAACTTGAAAAGAGGAAAAAGGACAGAAAAAGTAAGTGCCATCTCAAGAAGGTCAAGCTTAATTTAAGGCTCTCTGTTGACTCAATGGAAAACATGACATGATAAATCAAGCATTGGCTTTTGGAAGGAAAGCCTCTAATGACAATTTTTTCTTTGATGCAGTCGCTTAATATATTAATTATTACTCATCCGTTAAAAAAAAAAAATGTAAGATCTCTATTTTGTTAGCATAAAAATTTTACTGAATTTATATTTTGAGACGAAAGAAATATGTTATTTTCTGGGGTTTTTAGTTCCTTTTTCTTTATAAATAAAGTAACTAAGCTAATGAAATTAAATCTAACATCAGGGGAAATTGAAATAATTAAATTATTATCTTTACTAGAAACTAACAGAAATCTGATAGAAAATGTAAAATAATAAACAAAGGCCCGTTTCTATTTTCAACAAAGATGATCAACCTCTTAGGCCTTAGCTCGTGAAAAGAAGCCACTCTAATATTGTGTCTTATGGGGTCCAGAATACTGGAACGTTGAAATTTGCTGCTTCTACGATTCATGTTGGGCTGGAACCAGAAGACATCACCAACTACAAGAGTCGTTGTTACATTGACATTATTTTTAATTTTAAAATTAACATAAATTTTAGTTTTGAAATTCAAATTAAATAATATACCCATTAATTATCTTTACGTAATTAATAATATAGTGGATTTTATATTTAGTATATTATACGACTGAAATCCCATAAATCTTTTATTCTATTTTCTTCTTTGTTCTCTTCATAATATTATACTAATAGGTAAAATGTTCTTTTATTGTTTAAGAGACTACTAAAAATTGAATAAAAAATATTTATGAAAAATACTTTTGACACGAACGATTATTATAAATAAAATAGAAAAAAAAGAAAAATTAGAACTTTAAGAGTAAATGTAAAATCGGATAGGAGGGCAAAAACAAAGTAACTAAGTACTTTCGCCGACACATCGTGGTTCCTTACACCATATGTAAAAAAAAGGAAAAACAGATAGGAGTGATGAGATTTAGATAGTGGAGCATAAATTACACCCAGCAGGTGGGCCGGTTTGACCGGCACGAAACCAGGCTGTCCAGTTATTCATGGTTAGACAATGGAAATGTAGCTCGTGCTACGAGGGCCTTTCTTTCTTCCATTTATTTTCTCTCTCCGACATGTCAATTGCTAATAAATATGAAACAGAAAAGTGATTATCAAAGTTTACTGTGTCCTGTTTTTGTCCCACTAAAATAAGTTTATTATTTAATTTTTAATCATTCAAAAAATATACTACACTAAATATCATATTTAATTTTTTTATTTTCATATTTACTTTTAATTATTACTCATTGAAACTAAATTATAAAATAAGTATTTAAAACTAAACATTAATATTATATCAATAATTTAAGTAATAAAATATTAGTAATAAAAATATATATAAAATTTACATCACAACTAAACTAATCATCATTTCTTAATTTGTATAAAAAAATTATATAATTAATGGAATGAATATATATTAAGATTATTTTAATATTCACATTTATATTATTGAAAATATTTTTAAATTTCTTTTTTTATTTCTAGCTATGATTTTACTTTTATAAAGATTGAAGATTAAATAAAAATTATATATAAAAATTAATTATATTCAAACAAATACTCCTTCCATCCTTTTTGAAGACTTTTTTATACAAATCAATAAAATATTTTAGTTTTTATAATATCCTTATTTATTCTTATTTATTTTTATTTTAAATAATAAGAATAATAATAAATAAATTGATGAAAAATAAAGATAATATTAAATATAATTAATAACATATTTTTAAAAAGTCATAAATTGATTTATAATATGAATAAGACAAAAGTATTTTAACTACTGGTAAAAAAGGGTTGAGGAGTAATAATTAAAATAAAAATAAAAACAACCTAATATTTTGCTCATCACTCGTGGCTCTTGGTTACGTTCTTTAAGGGTCGTCATCCTCCATACCTGTTCATGCTGCATTTGCATTTACATTTTACATTTCATTATTGCCTTGCAACCCTCGAAACTTTAAATGTTACATGAAGCTAACTAAGAGGCTCTTTTATTGTTTGTACCATGTGTTGGTTAAGAATCTTTTCTCTTTTTTTTTTTTTTTATTTATCAAAATCCCTTAGTATTCAGCTTCATTTTAAATTAATTAATCCAAAATTTAGCCGATGAAAAATGCATATAATTTAACTCTTTCTCAAAAATAGATGAAGATGAAGATTTGATTTAAAATTGTTTCAATATAGTTACTATTTATCTCAAGCTATTAAGTTACTTTTACGATTTATTTTGAAGTGACCTTTGAGCAAGAATATCGCTCTTAGCACAATGGTTAGCTGATTAATTTTTTAACTTTACATTAAGAAAAGAAAAACGCATTTAAATTTTGAATAAATGAAATAGGCACACTTTTGTTTTTTGTATAAAAAGAAAGGAGAAAGGCTCGCATTACAGTAGCATAAAAATGGTTAGATGACGTTGAAAAGAATGTACCACTGACAACATTGACGTTGATTACGATGGTAATACTTCATGCATAGACGTATTCATTTACTATATATCAGGTAGACAACAGTAACTAAATTTGTAAAGTTGAAGTGTAGAATTTCTCTTTACAATTTTTTTTGTTTGTTTGTTTGTTTATAAGAAATTAATTACTTCATAGTAGAGGAATAGAACCAACAAAAACGAGCTCCAGTGAGATGATGAGGCAGGGAGCTTAGATTTTGATTATGGGTCCGACAAAATTATTTGTCTGTACACTATTGATGTTCCTATATGTTTTGTTTTATTCGATCAGTTTCAAATCGATAAATATATTTAATTTTTTATATTGATTAAAAAAATATTATTTTTTATCTTATTTTAATTATTTATTTTAAATTTATACAATGATTAATAAGAATATTAAAAATAATAATTATATAACTAAATTTCATAACTTTTAATCAATTAATAGTTAATGTATATATATTAATTATTTTAAAAAAATGTATTTTTTAAATAAATATTCGACAATTCATACATTAATAACAAATGTATAATTATAAAAGTAGATATTAAAATTAGAAAATAAATAGTTGAAATAAGACGGATGCAATAATTAATATTTTTAAAATTATGTATTTTTTATAAAATATCTTTATATGCCAATCATTCTTGAAATAATAAATTTATTTATTTATTCATTAATGAGCTATTGATATATTTTTTTTTCATTTATTTGAAAGCTTAAGCATGGCTAGAAAAGTGCTTTTCATTAAAATAAGTGAATCATTAGATTTGTTCACGCTAGCATGAGGAGATGTTAAATTCTCCTTATTTGACTTTTTTTTTAAAAAAAAAAAAAATTATTCATGTTCATAGCAATTGAAAAATAGGAACATATTTTGTGAACTTGAAAATACGATATTTAATACTCAATACTTAGAAAGGAAAAAAACCTAACAAAATCTACCTTAGGAGGGAAAGAAACTAACAAAATCTACCTTACAAGATTTTTTTTTTTTGAAAGAAATGGAAAAATTCACTACATTAAATCAGCTAAACCTGTTAAAACATCACTCGAAGTTACATCAAAGTCCTCTCTTAGGTGTGACTTTCTATAACAAAGGTAACAAATGAGAATCAATGTTCAAGCAGTAAAAACTTGAAAACTAAGGAACTTTTTGGAAAGTGTTCAGCTTCGATCCAAAACTTTCTCGAAGAAAAATTGTATACCAAAAAATAATTAAAAAAAAAAGGTAAGAAAGATAAGTGTAAATAGTTATTTATTTATTATTATTCTCAATTTTTTTTTTTTACAAATTAGTATCATTTTCATTGTCAATATTTGCTTAATATATTTTTGTGAACAAAGCTCAAGCACAGGGGCACAATTAATCACATGACTACAGTTAGACTAAAGACTCAACTCCACCCATGTTAGCACCGAATGCCTGTCCTGGGGTCAAATTCATAGTGGTCAGGACATGAAAGGGAAAGAGAAAGAGAAGATCCCAAACATTGGAAGCAGAGAGCATCCAATTCTTAATTGTTCTAACAAAAACACAACATCATGATTATGACACCCTCTCCCCCACCCTCTATCATTCTCAAATCTCCATACCTTTCCTTATTATATACTCCCTACCCTGTCAACACCACAAATACTATGAAACTATAAGTCTATAAATCCCTGCTTCTCTCTTCTCATTTGTTGTAGTTGTAATATATAGCAATGACATCTTCTTCACAATGGCACAAATTAATTGAGAAAGATGGTCACCATTAATGTCATTTATTGAATCTTAGAGGGTTCCTCCTGGAAGTTGCCACTGTGTGTAGGGGGGCTTTCATTGTCATGGGGATGAGGCGAAATTTATAATGCAATTCTTGAAAATGCAGGAGCTGCCTGTTGCTGCTTTGCAAAATCAAGGTTTGGGTATGGGTTTTAATGCCCGTGATGTTAGCCCGGATTCTGTGATTTTCACTGCTGATTCCAATTTCAGTCTTTTTTCTTCAACTTCTGCTAGTGTTGACCGTTGCTCTTTTGCCTCTGATACTCACGATCAAGACTCTGTTGTCTCCGATATTTTCCAAGTAAATATTTTTTGGCTGATCTTTCTGCTTTAGCAGTTTACTGTGTGCATGCTTATTTTTATTCTTTCTTGAATTTCTTTCTGGGATTGAAAAATGAGGATGAATTTAGTTTTCTTTTTCATTATCGTCTAGTGGTTAAAGGATTCGAACTGTTGCCAGTTCTGTAGTCTGGAAAATCTGCTCTTTAAACTCAGGATTTGTATACTTCGAAGAGTTGAAATCTTTGATTTGAACAGCATTTGGCAGGGCATGAATTCCGTGAGGGTTCAGCTTCCAGTGGTGGTCCATATGCAGATCCACATCCAAACAAAGCCACAGTGCGCAGTAAGAATTGTAGTCACCTTTCCACCAGGAAAGAGAAAGCTAAAGGTAATCTTTAGTAGCCATATGCCACTTTTAAGCTTCTGCTTAACGTCCACTCCCAAACAAAACTCACAGGAATATTTTTGAAATTTTTGGTTGTCTGTCGCTAACAGACTGACTTAAATTGATTGTTCCCTTTTTTTGAAACTCTTATGCACAGTTCAAGATGTAGAACACAGTGAAGCTGAGACAGAGGATGAAACTTCAATCCTAGGTTCAGCAAGAAACTCTTTTTCCCAAGCTCTTAAAGGTATTGTTTCTTACAGCGTCATAGAACATACAGTGCCCAAATGTCTAGTTGAAAATTGTTTTGAATTTTTTTTCTTTGTGGGATTTGAAATTAGAATGTCAAGATAGGAAGTTGAGATCCGAAGATATAATCAAGAAACCAGATAGGCGAAGGCCTGCTTCTTTAGATCTGAATAATTCTGTAGTCAATGCTGTAAGCTCTTCTTCACCTCGGTTAGGAGTAATGAAAAAAACATCAGGCACGGCCCGCCGGACCGGCACATTTCCTAGCCCCGGCACGCCAAATTACCTGCACACAAGTGCTGGGGTTCAGAAAGGTTGGAGTTCAGAACGTGTGCCACTGCATAATAATGTGACCAAGAGGCTTGTAAATACCGCATTGTTGCCTTACAATAATGGAAGGGCATTGCCCTCTAAATGGGAGGATGCAGAGAGGTGGATTTTCAGCCCAGTATCAGGAGATGGTCAAGTGAGGCAATCAGCTCAGCAGCCACAAAGGCGACCGAAATCCAAGAGTGGGCCTCTAGGACCTCCAGGGATTGCTTACCATTCACTTTACTCTCCTGCAGTACCTATGTTAGAAGGAGGTAATGCCGAAAATCATTCGGTAAATTCTCCATTTTCTGCTGGAGTAATGGTTCCAGATGGATTATCAATTCGATGCAGTAGCTATGTGGCTGGAGGCAATTTCCCATCATCCTTAGAACCTTGCATGGCCAGGTCAATTAGTGTACATGGATGCTCTGAATTGATCAGCCAATCTTCATTTCCTAGTCATCAAGGTTACATACTTATCTCATCTAAGTTTTATTGTGATAGTTTGTTTTAGTTCCCATTTCTGACATGGGTTTTTGTTACTGTTTTTCTGGTATAGATGAAAAACTTGAAGGCAAGCAATGTCCAGGCTCTGACATATCTCGCGCTGTTTCAAGAAGGGACATGGCAACTCAAATGAGCCCAGAGGGTAGTCAACATTCCTATTCAAGACAAGGATCATCATTTTCTCCCAAAGCTTCTATCCTGCCTATTGTGGAGTTGCAGAGTGGTCATTCCTCTAAGCCAGAAATTAGAGACGTGCAAGTTGACGAACGGGTAACTGTGACTAGGTGGTCCAAGAAACATAGAGTTCGAGTTCCTGGGAGGGGCTCTGGAAATGCTGATGACTGGAAAAGGAGAGCTGTAGAGATCCGTTCAGCTGGTTGGGATGTTTCAGAGACAGCTAAAACTATCTCAAAGTGAGTAGTTCTCTTTGGCCTCTTGAAGCTTATAAGATGATTTTGTAGAATCACTTATATTTCTTGGTGTGTTCTCAAGTGACTGGAAGCCCCCGAATCAATGCTGAGAACAGTACTAAAGATAAGTAACCCAAAAATTGTAAAATATTACTTTCAAACATTTAGGAAACTATTAAAATAGAAAATGGAGAACAGTAAGCTCAACAAAGATTGGGGAAAAATGAACCTTTAAATGCATAAACTTTAAGGCTTCACATTCAAGTGCAGCAAGCCTTCTTCTGCTTTGGAGGTTGTTCAAGCTTCAATAAGTTAGATAAAGGCAAATGTTTTGCAAGGCTCTTCTGCTGCTGTATGATTCGGAAATGGCCATCCTGAAAGTGCTTATTTTCTTTGGCTTTAGGGGCCATTGTTTTGCAATATACTCTCTTAACTCTTGCACATTCCTGAACACTATTATCTTTTCTCTCCTTGATACTGATAACCGTTTCAGGATAAAAAGGGAGGAAGCCAAAATTACTGCGTGGGAAAACCTGCAGAAAGCAAAAGCCGAGGCTGCAATAAGGAAACTGGAGGTAAAGTCTCTGTACATGTCTTCCTTTAAGTTCCTGATGCATTATATAATTATCCATCAAATTTGGAATATTCTTTGCTTTCCTTGCACTCAAATAAAAAGCTGTCATTTCTTGGCTAGACTTTTGGGACCTGAATTGTACAAACTCTACTTTTAGATTGGATTAGACTCCTTTTGGTATCATCTTTCTCTGTCCTTTTCAACTTCTTGCTTTTAGTAGTTGAATGGCAAAGTTCAGTTGTTTGAATCATTTGCTTACTCTCTTGACAGATTTCTCGCTTAAGACAGTTAATTCAGAATCAGGCTAATAGTTCTTAACTTGTCAAGAATTAGGTAGGAAAACTCTGTTGATCCATTATTGACATTCTTTTGATATGAAAATGAAGAAATAAATTAATGGCGAACTAACTACAACCATTGCATGAGAAAATAAGAAAGGTTGGTGATGGAGTGGCTGCTTTCTGCTTAGTGGCGCAGAATCAGGATGTGTTTTTCTCACCCTTGGATTAGTAACACACAGAGGCCTTCCCTCCTTTTTGCCTGGTTGCACCTATTCTCTGAACAATATCTATTTGTGCCAAATTTTCGACATTAGTTTATAGTTCACAATCTCAATCAATTACTAAGTGATTCATGATTAATTGTCTTAGACAATTACAATGCAATATTTAAATTATGTGAATCATGTTTTTGCCTAATCTTCGCCTTCTGATTTGTGTTTTCTTAGTCCTATATTGCTGTGAGTTCATTTGTGACTATTTCATTCAGATGAAATTGGAAAAGAAGAGATCTTCGTCCATGGACAAGATTATGAATAAGCTTAAATCAGCACAAAAGAAGGCTCAAGTAATGAGAAGTTCAATGGTGGCCAACCAGGCACATCAAGTTGCAAGAACCAACAAGAAGGCGATATCTTTCTGCCGGGCTCGCCAAATAGGATCCTTCAGTGGCTGCTTCACCTGTCATGCATTTTAATGCATTATGCTACTGTTTTTGCTTGTCTCAGCACCATACCTCGGGTAATTTTAAACCATCATCTTCGCTTTTTACATCTCAAAGGTCCTGAAATCTTGGCTCATTTTTGTCGTTGTAATCTGTGAATTCAATTAAGACTGTCCTCAAAGCAATTTTGTCTCTTGTCAAATCTCTCTGATCAGGGTCTTGAGAGAATTAAAAACCGCTTGCATCAAAAGAGGGTGAAGGTTGTATAATACAAGTTCGAATGTATCCTGTGACTGGCACAGGTTTTCTTGCCCCATCCGCGGGAAGGTATCTCCACTGATTCTTGAGATTCAGATCCCCAATTGATGATGTTATGCTTGCCTGGCGAATAATGCTAGTAGTGGATAATTCCATTCCATATCATATTTTATCAAGTAGTTGTGTTTTCCTTGATGTATTATTATACCCCAGCATATGCGGTGTGATATTAGGAGATATGGGGGAGTAGATATGACGTTGTTACAAGCCTTGAAGCAGTATAGCATTATTCCAACATCGGTTTCTCATGAACCATGTTATTGCCATATGCTAATTTCAACCCCAATTTGGCATCTCAAGCTAAGCAAAGCTGATTGGCATAAGCCACTCATTCACGGCTATAAATGAGTTCGGCAGGACCACAAATCAGGCACGCTATTACAACAAAATTTGTGTTGCATAAGCTTATAGATTTAAATTATGTCCAGTGAGGAAATACACGGATCAGATGAAGTAATCAGGACCTCAAAAAGGATCTTAGAGATACAACAACAGAGCGATCTCTCTTTTAGCAAGTCAATAAGAGTATACAATAATGATGTTATGCTATCTAGAAAGATTGAAGAGAACTGAACATTACAGGTGAGGTCAAACTACGGTAAAGAAACGCCTTGCCTCTTATCGACCAACGATCTAATAATTCCTATAAAATAGTAGCATAGTATGTATGACACTCTGAACTGTGCAAGTAAATTAAAATATACGTTCCAAGAAGCAATTTCTCCAATTAAACTATACAGAATGTTCCAAACTTGGGACTGTACAGATGAATCAGGAAACAACGTCGGGAATGAACTGAAGGTCCAAGTTTCTCCAATATGCACTTCCGTGTCTTGAATGTGCTGGTTCTGCCGAAAAATTGGCTCCAAGAACTTGTGGAATGTTACGCAGGGATTCTTAGGTGGTTCTACTAAGAGGCCAAGAGGCATATAGAATACAGACTGTATGAGCTATGTACAGTATTTGCAGTTAGCAAGTTCTACTTCTCATCTGATGGAAGTTGTATAAAATCCCAAATGAGGATTTCAACTAAAAATATAATGATCCTACTAACATACCTAAACCCTATCTATATATGAAACGGGTCATGCATAACGTGCCTTCAACTTATGAAAAAGGTCTAAAGTTTCTCTATAGGAAGGATCAGTTCGACTGACAGGCTTGCAAGAATTTACATGGTCCGTTGATTCCAAAACCTGCAACAGAATTTGGAAATCATAAAAAAGAATAGACTGTCATAAACATTCAAGTTGCACTTCTTAATATCAATGAGAAAGCCAAAAAATTTAAAAACATCATCCTGCAGTTTCTTCAGTAGCAGGAAACAGAATAAATATTGCCCATTACAAAAGTAAACAGATTTAAGTCCATTTTTGATAACCCAGGTTCTAATCCATCTTCCATAGAGTAAGATTAATGGCTCACATCAAAAGATTGTCTGATATCATATAGAAGAAGATGACTCAAAGTAGTAGTGAATGTTGAACCAGCTTCATATATTACTGAATGACTTAGAATCTGAGTCAAATAAAGAGATTCAATATCTTTCTATGCCCATGCAAAGGGTTTCATATTTTTCCCTTATATCACAATTCATAACACCATGATATGAAGAATTAATAAAAGAAAATGCTATGTCCATTTTATTTAATCAGTGTAAAGTATTAAATCCAAGGAACACATAACTTTACCAAGGAGCAACTGGAGTCACTCAACTTATTAGACATATCCAGGCAAAAGAATAAGCCGATATTATGAAATATTAACATCTGACTTACAACAAGTTGACCAAATCCAGGATATGCTGATTCAATAGGTACAATTTCCATTCGAAAGGCCCAACCTCCGTATCCTTCGACAATTGGGGTTACTTTAGTCTGCAAATCAGTAATTAGTGGATCAATCACAGACATTCTATGGCAGCATAAGCCCACTGAAGAAAATGCCTGTGCAGAAGTATTACCTCACAAAAGCTAAGGACTTCAAGCATGCCTTTCTTATGGAGATCACGAATAAAATCATTGAGCTCTACTAGTCTTGGTGATCCACTTCTTAACTCTCCAATCTGGGCATATGGAAAAAACACAAACTTTATTTTGTCAACCTAATGCAGGAGATCTCACCATTTGGAAAAACAAGCAGCATAGAAGAGAAAAGGAATTGGGGCGAGAGGAGAGAGAAGAAATCTGTCACAAACAGATACTAACACTTGGTGCAGGGCGAAATACAAGACCCATTCGCCAAGGCATGTCTGCAAGTTTGCTGCCGAAATGTGGACAGCTATAGAATACCTAGAGCCCACACAAATGAAGAATCATTGAAAATCACTGAAGAAAACAATGTCAAGACCATAAACAACCAGAGACACATTTATTTGAAAGAAAACAGAGATAAATTTATCTGAAAGAAAACATACAACTCCAATGGTGTTCTTAATGAAATCCTCCTTGTTTTCTGCTTTTGCTTGATACATCATCTGCTTGACAACAAGTCCTCCCATGCTGCAATAAGCAATCAGTATCAAAATGTAAGGAGCCACTCTGTGGACTTCAGCATAAAAAGATGCATATTGGATGAAGCAAAACACTAGCACAAAAATAACTGTCATACAGGTTTCAGTTTGGGTAAGTAATATTAAATGACTATAGATCCTTATAGTAATTAAGTTCATTTTCTTGGGAAATGCCTGTTAAAATTCTTACCCATTAGTAGATAGTTCTCTACAGTAAACAATATGGTTTCAAGACTGTAAAACCAATATTCTTTGGTAAACTATCCTGTAAGCAAATTCCACACAACAACATCAGTAAAGGCATCAACTCTGCAAACTTAAGGACGACTTTCTATAAGTAGTTTCCTAACCGAAAAACTAAGGTCAAATCCATTATGATCTACATATATGAAAGTCTTGAAAACCTCAGTACGTTGCTGCATAGGTTTAATCAACCATGTTGAGTGGCAAGGACTTCTTCCTCTAATAAGACCTTGATCTCAAAGACTAACAGATCTTTGTACGCCAAAAGCCACCAAAACAGGCTTATCCTATAGCAGCAACTAGCACAAACCTTCTTCTTGCTATCCTCAAAAAGCTACTGCGCCTAAAGATGAATGGAATTCATGGACAAAATTTCTCTATTTACTGGATCAGCTTTATCAAATGAAAATTGCTCCAGAAAAATATTGCAAAATGTCAAGAGAACACTCCTCATAAGACATTAAAGAATCATTTGAATTTGGTCAATGAGAAATTGTTCTCAGGAGGCATCATAGATTGGCCTTAAGTGCGCTGCATTTGCCTAGAGAGTTAAAACTAGGATATGGTAGCAAAACAAACTTTTATTAATTTTCTTCCTACATGAAGTTATTGTTCTTGCTAAGTAACCAAATTGAGAATTATATATCAATGACAGATTTTAAATTCATTTAGCATAATAGAACAATCAAAATGACACAAACCTGTGAGTCACAAATATAACAGGTCGATCCCCAATGCCTGCAGCTGTAAGCTTCTCCAGCAACATCGAGCTTACTTCCTGCTGAGTTAGTAAGAGAGAAGAATTGAGGGAGCATGTACACACATTACTTAGCACCATGGCACAAAACATTGTAAGAAAGATATAAGAACAATATCACTTCTTTTATGGCGTCTAATGCATGAAGTGCATATCCAAGCAAGGAACTTCCTTCAGAAACTTTGCACAAATGACCCATTAAAGAATAGATGACACCATGAATGCTAACTGTATTTTCAATGAAGGACACAGAGATGGAAAATTGGACAATCTCCCTCATGAGGACCAAATGTAGATGTTCTAGAAAACAATAATAGAAAAGAGTTCATGAAAGATTCTAACCAAATCAACTAAAACAGACTGGAAAGTTCAAACCATGATGAACCAACAAGGTAACAGCAGTGAAATCATCTAGAAAAAAATATTTTATTATCAAAAGTTTATTAGAAATTTAGAATCTAAAGAAAAGATTACATTCTAAAAAGAGAGAGAAAATCTACCCATGTACTATATTTCATTCTTGCTTTGATATCTATTTTAAGAAGTATCTTAAGAAATAAAAGCTACAAGCAAAATTCTCTACATTTAGTAGGAGTAAATTTAAAAGTCCAACTGCAACATTCAATAAACTGCAATCACTCCAACCAAAATTGTGGGTTAAGGATCACTCGTGCTTATCTAAATTTCAGGTAGCTCTGTTACTCTTCTAAAGGGAAAAGGATAGTTTCATAGTCTTATATCGTTTGTTAAAATATGATTAAGTACACTGCCTAGCACATAATTTCACTTATACTTTAGATGGAGGTTCTCAGAAAGAACAAGAAATACAAACCTGAAGTGGTAAGCTTGCTCCAGACCACTGTGTAAGATTTGTCTGCATTGAGCATTTGTCAAAAGCCAGTTAATTGTGATTCAACTCTAAAGCACATGCCATTGACATCAAGTTGACAAGAAGCTCTATATAATGAAGAAAAAAGGGCTATGTAAAGGACTTCCCTTTAATAAAGAAGGATACAAACAAAAACGGACCTTGTATTTGAGACTAAACACACGTGCATCCGGAAAATCAGCTGGAAGCCATTCACCTGGCCAAAATGTTCCTTGTTTTCCGGCTTCTTCATCAATCTTCTCTACAAGGCCAGACTTAGTTGAGTACTTATCCTCAGACAACCGCCAACTTTTAAAAGGCCCACCACGCAAACCATGGACAAACACAACATCAAAAGGAGGAACATCCCAGTTAGAGTAACTTTTGGATTCTGACACAGAAGCTGAGGAATTCTCACCATTATTGGATTCACTCGAGGGTCCCTGATCACTGTCAGCACAATCATCACTAGAGACTGATGATTTATCAGTAAGATTGGCCCTCACTTTATCCAGACATTTCCAATGCGGTTGTTCTGGGTTGACCAAATAGATCATGTCAGTATAAAGATGGCAAGATTTCTTTTCATTTGAAAGTTTGCCACCAGAAACATCCCTATTGACGGAATTTCTGGATTGAGAATTGCAAAGTACATTTAACAGTGTGGCCCTAGCATAACTCTGAATTTTAAGGTCATTGCAACCAGGAATATTCCCACTTGCACATTCTTCAAGCCATTTACACCATGTTTCATCAGCCATAATCACTTTCTGGACCTTCGGAAGAACAGAAAGAACAGTTAGAAGCCGAGATGCATGCCTCCGAATGCGAGCTGTAGGTGGAACACGCAAGCTAGAGGAATCTTTATTATTGGCAACAGAAGATTCACCAGGATCAGATGAGACACTCTCCTGTGTCTCAAGTGCCCGAGATACATCATATGCTTCAATGGCAGCAAGTTGCTCATAGTCATCTTCTAACAGAATGCGTCTAAGCAAGAACACAACCCCATGATCAGCTAGTTTTTCTTGACAAGAAGAATCATCAGAACAGATTTCTGTCAATGCTTTAATTCCTTTTAAGGTGGCCAATGCAGAGTCTGCCACATCGATCTTTGGTGTTTTGTCTTTCTTTAGATTTTTAAAGGGTCCTGCAAAAGGTTCAAGAGAAAGAAGATCTACTAGAGGAAATGTATCTTCACTATCAGTCACTACTCCAAGTTGTTTTCCTGCTAAATTAACAACAGCAGTAGCCAACTGGTTTGCAATCTGTGTGGCTGAAACTATGTTTGACTGATCGATTTGTGTCTGCACAAAGACAAAAGAATGATTTATCTAGTTCCAGAATACACATGAAACATTGCTCTATAGTTTTAAAAAGAAAACACATGGCAATACCTTCACTTTGTCATTTCTAGGCTGTGTATTTCCTTTATTTAGAGTGGTTTTCCTTGAACTCAAAATCTCAGCCAGCAGCATACTTAACCATGCTTGAGAAATAGGTACAGAAGATGGGCCATAATCTTCAAGAAAGTGCGGAAGTATACTTGTTGCAGAAGATCGTATTGTATCAGAGGAATGTTTTGAAAAAACCCAAGGAAGAAGAATGGCAGACCACTTTTGCCCTTCTTCAAGAGACATATGTAGCTCTCCACGAGAGAGTAATTCCAAAGCCTTAGCTAACGATTCCTGTACATTTTTATGTTTTGTTGTCTGTTTTGCAGTTTCTCTCATCAAAGGGAGACCCTTCTCCATTACAACCTCACGTGCATCATGGCTCCTCTCAATGGAAACCAAAAATGCAGACAATGCCACTTGAGCTAAAGGTATATCTTGAGTTTTACTTGCATGATAAGCTGTTGAAAGAAGGCTAGAACTCCAGTCAGAAACAGACTCATTTAATGGCAGATTTTGATCCTCTAGAAGCAGGCGAGCGACCAAACTACCATGCCATTTCACAGATCTCTCAGGGGCCACTAGAGCTGTCATAACTGCTTGACCATCTCGATCAAGTTCTTGAATATGAGACCTATTCACTTCTGATGCCATTGCCCAGTTGGCCAGTGCCCAAGCAGCAAAAGGCACAGCAACATGTTCAGAATGCAAATCATCCCAAAGCCCAGGGACAACTGCAGATGGCAAACTTGCTTGTGCTCGAGAACTTTCATTCAGTTTGTTAAAGGAAACACTTTGGGGCATGCTATTGACTGTCTTGATGCCACTGACATCAGAATGCTCCATTTCTATTAGCCCATTAGTTCTTGAAAGGCCTAAAATTGTTGTACCTTCAAGAATCTTGATTCCAATACCTTTCATTCCTTTTCCATCCTTGTCATTCTCGTTACTCTCAGGTGGTTCATCCCAATGGACACCGCCTTCCTCAATAACTTCAATAGCTGCTGCAATATCTCTTATTTCAGCATTCTTTGGTAACAGGGGCTTAAAGAATGCTTTATCTTCACTTTCACAATGTGAAGTGATGACATCCATAATAGCAGCAACAAGCATGCTCCTACCTTTCAAAGAATCAGAAATATCGAATGAACTACGTCTCTTTTGCTGCTCCACAAAAATTCAATATATTAATCATCCACTACAACTTTCAGCTCAAGAAGGGGGAAAAAAAAAGGAAAAGAAAAAGGCCAAAACAGAAAACAACTGTACCCATAATCACATGACTATTATAAAATCCCACATAATGGTCTACTAAGTAAAATTTAATTATGCTCCAGACTTTTAAGCTTGATCCACATACCAGGAGCAGCATCAAACACTAATGAGATGTGAAACAGAATCAACGTAAGAATGTTGATCAGAAAAGGATGCATCCATCATCTATAATCCTTGAGAACATCATAGACCACTACATCATGCAAACTCAGGAGACTCAATCATTTTGTTCTCTCGGTCTTGAATGTTCACAATCCAACATTTCTCTCTCATATTAATACGATCAAAAGGAGATAGAAAAAATGCAAAGCCCAAGAGCCTATTATAATAAGACAACTCTACCACCAACCTAGAATCGCCACTTTTTAGCACTCAAAATGTATGCATCTTAAAGGGGGAAAGTTTTTTTTTTCCTTTCAAGCGCTCAGCTTTAAAATAAACATTTTTTAGATCATGTTTTTTCAAATTATTCATGGTAGTCAGTAAGAAAGACTCACATTTTTTCGGGGTTGAGCAGAGAAGATAAACCTAAGTAAATTTGGAACTGCACGAGGTCTCCCAAAAACAACCTCACGCACATTAGGATCAGCTATAAAAAATGCTAAAGCCCTCGCAGCCTCAGCTTGCGTCCCCAAATTTTCTCCAGAAGCAGTTGCCACCGTCTCTAAGAGCCAATCAACAACAGCTCCACCACCGGCCCGCACAATTGCAGCCCTCCGGTTATCACTAGCAGCAGCGATGTCGGCCAACAACGCTGCCACCCTCAGCTCAAACCCCGTCCTGACCTCATGGTTAGCGGACGACATCAACGAGCTCAAAGACTTCCAAAGCACCGACGCCGCAGCTCCAGTCTGCTTCATTCGGTGCAAAATTTTATTAAAAGACGCATTGGATTTCTCGATCGCGCTCTCCAGGTCTTCATAAATGCGAATGGACATGGGACCTTTTTGCGTGTCGTTCTTCTGAATTAAAAAATAAGAAGCGATGATTGCCGAGACGAAGGTTGCAGAGAGAGCGATGAGCGGTGTCCGGTTCGGTCGGTAAGAGGGATGGGGGCGGAGAATAGGCTGTGTCGAAGCTGAAGGGACATATTGGGGATTTTTGGGATTATTCTGAAGAGAATTTTCTGGAACACTATTACTGCTGCCACTATTCTTTTCATTATAGCGAATTAAAGAGGAGGATATACTCCGGCGATCGTTCGGAGGTGTCCACCGCCGCGATGTTCTACAGGCAATGCGGAGCATTGCAAGAGCTGGTTCTCAATTATATTACCAACAGAAAAATGAAAATCGAAAAATTATATATATAAAAGAAAATTTTGGAATGGAGAATATTATCGCGTACGGAGGAGGACGGAGGAAGACAGTGGAAGGAAGTCAATTTTGGGAGGGCAGGAGCCGATGCCTTGCGATGGGATGGGGTGGAGGGAATTTTTCAGAAAGATCCGAATTATGAACTGGGAGGAAGTGGGTTTCACTCACGCGCGTTTGTAAGAGCGACTGGTGTTTTACTTCGCATACTGTGTGGTCCCCTCCATCAAAACGCTGCCAAAATCTAGAACCAGTGGAGCAAAAGGTCAGTTTATTTTATATCAAGCCCATGAACGATTGGACTTATTTTGATACGGGCTTTATATCTTAATTTACCCAACCTTATAACAGCGGTGATGTGGAAATAACTGGCAAACGGGAGGTAGGGATTTGGACTGCTCAAAATTAACTCCATCCAGCCCAATAAATAATTTAGATAGTCTTTTTGTTGGGTGGAATTGAACGTTAATATATTTACTTAATTTTAAAATTAAAGAGGTATTAAGTGAAAAATAAAATGAAAATATATTGTTTTAACAAATGAACACTTAAACATTAAAATGTGAATATTCAATTCAAATTTGTTTAAAGGGAAAGGAAAAGAGACTGGACTAGAGAGATAAAATCACAAAAGTATAAATTTTAGCCAACATACAAACCACATTCTTGAGTTAGCTCTAATAAATTCTTTCGAAAAGTTTTACTTAAACTTGATATTTGAACTTAAACACGATTTGATAAACAGTTAAATATAATACAACATGATTAATAAATAGATTAATATGATACAATATGATTTTTGACATAAAATAAAATAGGTAAATTCTCGATCTTCTTACCCTGCTAAATTATTTATTTAAGATAATAAGCCAATTTTTTTTTGTTAATCTATCTTTTATTATTTAATTTTTTAAAAACAAAAAATAAAAGGAATCAAACCATATAAACTAAATAAATCCATTCAAAATTTTAAGCTAAAAAAACAATTATCTACAAATAAAAAGTATATAACCTAATTTAAATTCACTACACATTTATAAATACTTAGTTAAGCTAAAAATCTCAACACTAATATACTCTTTTTTAATTTTATTTTCAAAAACAAACAAGTTAGCGGGTTGTAAATTAGTTCACAGTTCAACCCGTTTACAACCCCTAATTTGTTTATTACTAAAAGGGCTGACATTATTATGATATGAACTTACGAATCCCCAATCTTAACTCGTTGTAACTGCATTGTGTTGTATTATATTGACTTATCCGATTAAATAATACTGTCCCTAATTTTTTCTTTGTCTCTCTTGTACGAATGAAGTTACATATAAAGATTTAATTTGGAATGTTTTAAACACAAGGAATAGTTTATCTCAGATGAAACATATGTTTTGATTAGTATTTATCAAGATCTGAAAAATGATCAGTATTTATTTCAAGTAGAGCCAGTGGTGTGGTTCATAAGTCCTCAAACGAACTTAAAATAATATACTTTCATATTTTTATAAACAAACATATAAAACGTAAAACATCACAATATATCAAACGAGAAATTTTAAAACAAATAAACAAAAAAATGAAAAGGGGAAATAGCCTAAAGAGTGAGAAGAGGGACTGAAGTCTGGCACGGTAGTGTTTGGCGGGTGCCCATGACATCAAATGATGATGAGAGGTACACTTTTTTTTTTCTTTTTATTTTTTTTAATATTCTCATTTTAGAAGGAATGCAATCAATTTTTTTAATTACTATCTCGAATGACTGTAAAAAAAAGCTCTAAAAAATCATAATAATGTTTTGGATCTTAAAAGTTTAAAAAATGAAGTGTTGTTAAAAATTGAGCCCCTAAAATTTCAGGCACAGAGGCGCCGGCCTTGCGTGATTGATGAGAGAACCAACCTTGAACTAAGGCCTAAGGGGCTATGGGGATACATGAGAAACACGAAAAAATTACTAGCAGGGGCCAAAATATGTGATGGCAAGTACTTCAAAAGGCTTATAGGAAGAATACTTGTCCAGAAACGATTGCTTCCCACCTACGAAAGTTATTGTTCTAAACATGGATATCAAGGGATTGCTCATAGTTTTACTTCATAACATATACATATACATATATGATAGTGAATGATTGTGGGTAAATTGCTCATAGTTTTACTTCAACATTTTTGCTGCATCTTTCCTGGGTATTGTGTTTGTTAATTGAATCAGACTCGTCAAATGCGTGTGGATGGGTTGCCAAGCCGGCCTCTGCTCCATGGAGATCTAGAAAATATGTGATGGCAAGTACTTCAAAAGGCTTATAGGAAGAATACTTGTCCAGAAACGATTGCTTCCCACCTACGAAAGTTATTGTTCTAAACATGGATATCAAGGGATTGCTCATAGTTTTACTTCATAACATATACATATACATATATGATAGTGAATGATTGTGGGTAAATTGCTCATAGTTTTACTTCAACATTTTTGCTGCATCTTTCCTGGGTATTGTGTTTGTTAATTGAATCAGACTCGTCAAATGCGTGTGGATGGGTTGCCAAGCCGGCCTCTGCTCCATGGAGATCTAGAAGAATCATTTTACACATGGAATTTTTCGAGAGTAAAATCCCAAAGTGTGAGATAAAGAAGATTCCAAGAGAAAGTAATGAAGCTACTAATACTTTAGCGAAGGACGGGGTGGACAGACTTCAGGATATGCTGTTTGTAATGTAGAAGAGTGCTCTTGATGTGTTGTCTATACTGTTTTCTGGATCCCTTGCATTTAATTTTTTTGTTGTATTGTTGAATTCTATTGGTTATTTTCCTATTGGTTTGTTGATTTGTGCTTTTGCGTTGGCATTTCACTTGGTGTCTTGTGTCTACTAATTTCACCAAGCTTTGTTTGGTGCTTGTTTTAATAATATTTCTCCTTGACTTTGCAAAAAAAAAAAAAAGGATAAAAAATCCTTTCTATTTCCATTATAAAATGAATTGATCATTAATATTTCTTTCATGGAGATTTTCAAATCAAAAAATTAATGGCAGTGTTTTTTCTTTTTGTTCTCTAACAGCAAAATAGAAGTTTGCCTAAAATATTATTCTAATGACATCCAAAGTTTTACTACTTGTAGAAAAACGGTTGATAAAGTGAAGAACTACAGCATGAAAATGAATGATTTTAATGGAGAATTAATACTCTCTGACGTACTTTTACAAAATCCCAACCGTAGTGGACTCTTCTACATTGTTTATATAATTAATAAAGACATCAAAGATGACATTCAAACTCCTGAATTACTACGCATAGATACCTAACTTAGCGCCTATTCTTCATCATCAAACATTAAAATCATTAACACTTCAGCCAAAAATTCTTAAAGAAACGTTGCTTCAGATAATTGAAATCTTGATAAAGCGAGGAACACATCTATTATTAGAAACGATTTCAAAACCAAAATTTGTTGTGCTCACGTACACTTTTACACCTTTATCTTGATCTATGGCATCAATTCCTTCCTTGAAGAATAGTTCCATAAGACGCTACATTCACATGAAGGAACGTCCAATTTCCTTGAAGGCTGGCTATATATAGACAGTCCAAGTGATCATTTCAAATAGGGGGGGAAATATTTGTTTTCTTGATTCAACATCTGCAGTCTGTTTCCATATACAAGGGTCCAAAAATGGAGAGAAAATCAGAAATTCTTCAAATCCTGCCCCCAACTTATGGGACCTTGATTACCATTCTAAGCATTGACGGTGGAGGCATTAGAGGAATTATCCCTGCTACAATTCTGGCTTTTTTAGAGTCTCAACTTCAGGTGTGTATGAATCTTACTTTCTTCTTCATATTGTGCATGAAAGAAAGAATCAGAAGCAACTAAACCTTCATGACATATATACAGGAGCTAGATGGAGAAGATGCAAGACTTGCGGATTATTTCGATGTAATTGCAGGAACAAGCACTGGCGGACTTGTGACTGCCATGTTAACCGCTCCAAATGAGAAAAATCGTACCGCTTTATGCTGCTAAAGATATTGTGCCTTTCTATCTCGAGCATGGTCCCTAAAATTTTTCCACAAAAGAGGTACCTAATTGTATACAGTATACATATTTTAGCTTCTTCTTGGTGCTAATTCACTGGTAATTAAACAATTAATTATGACCATTTTTATTCATTTCAGTGTCAGGTGCATCTTTTCTTCAATGGCAAACATGTTCAAATCTTTAGCTGGACCGAAGTATGATGGGAGGTACCTCCATAGGATCGTGAGAAAGAAGTTAAACAACATTCCTTTGAGCGCAACCGTCACCAATGCTGTTATTCCAACTTTTGATATCAAACTTTTGCAGCCAACGATTTTCTCTACGTTTGAGGTCCTAATAAAAACTCTCTAAACTCTTTAATTTGCAGTACCATCTTTCAGGGAATTATGCAATTTGTGTTGCTTTCAATATAATGAAGAAGAAGCTGGTTCTTGATCACATGAAGATATCACACACAGATATGTATATTGCTGTTAGCTAGCTAATTAGTCCAACTCTGCCAAGCTCGCAAGAAATTGTCCTTAATTTATGACGTGACCTCATGCAGGCCAAACAATCACCATGTTTAGATGCTCAATTATCTGACATTTGCATTAGCACTTCGGCTGCTCCTACCTATTTACCTGCTCATTACTTCAAGACCAAAGATCGTGAAGGGAATGATCGAGAATACAATCTCATTGATGGTGGTGTTGCAGCAAACAATCCGGTATTTTCAATTTTTATTTTCTTTTATACTTGACTACCGGATAACATTAATTTTCACTTATTTATCATCACTTAACGTCACGTTCTTTACATGTGGACCGACTACAGGTTTTTCAATAACTATTTAATTGGTGAAACAAAATTTGAAAATGAAACTTCCAATTCAGATATCATTATAAATTTTTACTTCATTGAGAAAGCTAAAATTTATATATTTATTAATAATCATCATATGCGTCACGCACCTATGTTGGACTACTATAACACTGAGTCATTTTCAGGCCTTGATAGCAATAAGCCAAATAACCAAACAGATAGTTGGAAACAATCCAGACTTCTTTCCGATCAAAACCATGGATTACGGTCGTTTTCTAGTAATATCAATTGGAACTGGCACATCAAGGATGAAAAACAAGTACAATGGTAACATGGCTGCCAAATGGGGTACCTTAAACTGGTTACGCTCTGGAGGTTCATCACCCTTGGTGGATGTATTAACTCATGCTAGTGCAGACATGGTTGATTTTCACAACTCCGTTGTCTTCCAAGCTCTTCATTCCGAGGAACATTACCTCCGAATTCAAGTAATTAATATATAAGCTCTTCATAATGAGGTTATAATACTAATTAACCATTGTTTTGCTTAATTATTGTTATTTTTATCTCTTGATTTAGGATGATACATTAACTGGGACAGAATCCTCAGTCGATGTTACCACAATGAAAAATCTGGATAAACTAGTGAAAATCGGTGAAAATTTATTGAAGAAACCAGTTTCAAGGGTAAATTTGGAGACAGGTCTTGCTGAACCAGTTGAAAATGGTGGTATAAATGAAGATGCTCTAAAAAGGTATATATATATTTAGTAATGCAATTTTTTCCCCCCGTTTTAACCAAAATATATACCGACTTAGGACGAATATGGGTTTGTTCACAGGTTTGCAAGGCTGCTATCGGATGAGAGAAGACTCAGACAAATGAGATCGTCACTCAAGCGAAAAGACTAAAACCAGATATAATCACATACGAAAAGAAAGTTTAAATCAATTATTCTTTAGAGGATTGTAATAAAATATAGTGATTTTTCGATATCGTTACATATTAAAACGTTGAAAATATCTGTTATTATTCTATGTAAAATTTATGATCTTAAAATCAGGTCCATGTTACTAAGCATATTGTTTGATTCATTAATTATTTGTTGGTTTTCTAATGAGAGATTTGACTAGATTCTAATTTTTTTTAGGTAATTAGGCTCTAATTGATTATGCAGTCAATTACTAAATCTCTCACAATTACAGATTTCATTAGATTTTAATTAATTGTGCAATCTAATTAAATATTTAATTTTATTTATGGAAGAAAATCTTATCACGTATGTATAGTATATCTTACCTTTTAAAGGTCCATAATATACATATAGAGAGAGTTTACCATTAGTCTAATATTTTAATAAATATCGTACTCCTCTTTAAATTTTTGTCCTTCCATGCTTTGCTCTATTTTTCTCTCTAAATATATTCTCTATTAGAGTTTTTTTAGTGTCTTATAGAATCCAAAAAAAAAATGTTAACAAAACGCAATACAAATCAAAATAAAGACATATCATTTTCAAATAAAAAAGAAATTAAAGTAAACTTTGCATTTTTTAACCAAAGATTACGCTATATTTGAATTGGTTCTCAAAATCAAATTTTCAATTCCTTATAAAACATCTCTCAAAATACTATTTTTTAATCCTATACATGAGTCTCACTTAATTACATAAATTTATTTTATTACTTTTTAATTTAAATTAAAATTTTAAATAATTTATTAATTATATTTATACATTTTATAATTATCAATAATGTGTGAGATCCAAAACATATCAATTAACTTTCAATTCTCGATAAACAAAATTCTTATCAAAAGATAACTTCATTTCAAAACAAAACAAAAATCACTTTTAAACTCAATCCACATATATCCCATAACATTTTTTTCCCCTAAACTAATTTTTTTTCTGAATCTCTTCTATTTGAAAGAATTGTTTTATATGTGCATACATATTCGTAGCCTCAATCTAATCCTCTTCAAAGAGATGTCTACTTTCATACGTTATATTATAGCAAATCGCATTTGCCACTGCAACTTTCTAAAAGAGGGAAATCCCCAACTTACATATATGTCTCGTAATTAATAAAATCAAGATTCTATCTATGCATAATAAAAAGGCAAAAGATCCAAAATGTCTTTAACTATTCAAAAAGTCCACATAATGCCTTTGAATTTAAAAAATGACAAGTTTTATATTTTAATTTTTAAAACGTCTAACAATGCATTTCCGTCAAGTTTAACAGTTAAATCATTAGTTTTATTAGTCATGTGCCAAACACATGTATCTTTTCAAGGGTATTTTTATCTTCAACAAAATCCTTTTTTTTTTTTTCTCTCTCTCTTCTACGTACTACCTTCTCTTTTCTTTCCTCCCATCAAACTGTAAAATTGTTTTGCAACCACAACCACCAACTACAAAGCCACCGCTACTGCTATCGTTTTTCTCCTCACAACCTGCACAATTCCATTTTCTTCTAACCCATCTATTTGGTTCCCAATATCTTCTAACTCTCAACTAAAACATCTTCCTTTTCTTTACGATTTGGAGTTGTGACTGCCTCTTCTAACTTGTCTACCTCATCTACTAAGAGGGTGTCTCTAACGTGGAATTCAATAAAATTTTTAAGTCTAGTGGATTTTCATGGATTTTATTGGATTTTCTTAGAATTTAGTAGATTCAATAGAATTATATAGAATTCTATGTCACAGAATTTGGTGGAATTTGACAATTTTTTATTGAAGTTTTTGTAACAAAATGGATAAAACAAAATTTGTACATAAAAAAAAAAATAGCAACCTAAGATGTCTAAAATTGACTCAATCATCCATCAATTTTTTAATGGGCTTCTTGATTTTCATGTTCACTTTAGATTTTATACTTTTGGTATGCTTTGCTTGAAATATATATGCTATTACATTCATTTCTACATATGAAATTATGAATGAAACTTTTCTACTTAATAACCTATTTTTAACACTAATAAAGTTTGAACAATAATTTAGAAAGGAAACAAAGAACAAACTTTTATACACCAAGACAAATTCATGTGTGAGTTATAGTATAATATACCAAATCAAGTAGATGGATTACATGAAATTTTATGCCATAAATTTTTGTGAAATTTGGTGACTTTTATTGGAGTTTTTTTAAAAATAAATTAAATAGAATAATTTGTACATAGAAAATTACATATACACAAATCAATCTATGTGTACAAAATTATAGTCGTAAGAGGAAAAATATAAGGTTATGTCAACTAAGTTGAAAGATATACATGACATTTTGTTTTTTATATTTTTATATTTTTTATTGGCAATAAAAATACCAATTCCACGAAATTCTAAGGGATCACATTCGGATTTGTGGAAGAATTGTTTCATTGTATTTTTTACGTCAAATTCCATTAAAAATAGAATTCCATTGAAATCATGAACTTTTGAGGACATTGAATCTTATGTAGTCAATTAAACTCTATATTGAGTACGTTGGATTTTAATGGATTGTATAGAATTCTAAATTGAGGATATCTAGAATGTCATATAAATTTAAATTCTATTAAATTCCATAACCGAGTATAGTCCTAAAACCGAATCCTTATTTTCCTCACCATCAACTCTCACCTCTGAATCAACAAGCCTCGGGGTTTCTCCCTGCACTACCTCATCAAACTCTTCATCATCCCCTTCCGACCCCTTTGAATAATTTGAACTCGGCAAAGCTTCCTTTTCTACTATCGACTTTGTAGCCTTATCTCTTTCACACCATTCCTCTCCCCAAACTGTTAAGAAGGAGAGTGAATGATTTTTTTTTTTAAACTGACAAAATGGAATGGAAGTCAAGTAAAGGGTTTTAAAGATTCAAGAAAAGATGGTGATTGTTGTGGTTAAGGATAGAGAGAGTGGAGGAAGAAATTCTCCATGGCTTTGTGTAATATAATGAAGGAAAGAATAGGATAAGAGAGTCGAAAGAAGGGATATGGGTAATGGCAATGGTAGAGGGTGGTCAGTGATAGGCAGCGGTGGTGGTTGGCGGCTGTGGTTGCAAAGCATTCTCAGGGTTTCAAGGGGAATTTTTTTTTTGTTAGGTGTAAACGTTCCATCTAGTTTTGTTGCGAATATACTATTGAAGATCACGAAAACAGGAGAATAATTTCATACCATCCCTAGATATATCTAACGAGTAAATATTTTTTTCCGTCCAATAAAGTGAATTGATAGATTAGTTTTGGAAAATAATTAAGATGACTTGATATCTAACCTAGAATTATGAACCATAACTTGTTTTTCTTTATTTGTTCAACTTTACCCATCAAAATTCATCTCAAAGAACTTGATTTATTCTTTCTTTTCTCCAGTGTGGCATGCAAAATAATATTATCAATTTTGCTCGTACATAGAACTGATTTTCTGAATGTTATTTTGTCTTAATAAAAAATTCAAAACAGAATATAGACTTTGTATTTCTTGGACCAACACAATCCTATCCTAAAAGAGAGACAACTAAAAATCATTTTAATATTTCTGAAGACCTGTAGTTATAATTATTGGTAAGTTTAGATAATCATGTGATTATGTGGTCAACTACCAAACATTCAATCCTAAAAAAAATTCAAAGGCAAAAAGGAGGCAGACACTAATCATGCGTTCGCCCTTTACCAGTTCATTACTCTTCTGCGAAAGGTATACATATATAGCCTATAGGGACCTCTTCCCCTTCTTATAAAGATAATTTTTTTGAGGAAATTTGAACATCAAATGAGAACACAAAATTTCAATATCCCATCTATCAATAATCAATTTGATTAATTCATTAACAGTTAAACTAATCTACACGTTTCTTCTACTTCCCAACTTCCTCCCATTTGAGCTTAATTTGAAACTGATTAGCGCAAACATGTCTAGCAGAATATTGATAAAAAGAGAACTTGTTTTAGAGAAATGCATTATTTTTTATCTTAAAAAAATAAAAACCCATAGTATTTTTGAAGGACAAAACATGTAAAACATAAAAACATTGAGAATAAAAATTGATAATTTTTTTTGAGGACTAATGGTACAAAAAATAAATGTATTAAGAATGAAAACGTAAAAATGTTGATGCCAAAAAATGATAAAAAAACATTGAGAACCAATTATACAAAAAAATAAAAATATTAAGGATGAAAACAGCCAATCGTCCTTTTATATATATATTCACTGCTGAATCCGTTGCATGTTTTTTGTGCTTTATTTATCTCCATGAATCTCTTTTGTTCATTGTATTTCGCCTTGGAATCCACGATATGGCTAGAAACAGAGGACCAAAAATCGAACGCAAGTAGCTTTCAGTTAAAAAAAAAAAAATGTGGTAGTAATTTTGCACGTTCTTTATTGTAGCTCGTAGTTCATAACTATTAAAAAGAAAATAAAATATTTTGTATTGCAGCACACAAAGTGTTAATAATACATAAAAGAAGGATAAGCAGAAAGTAGCAGTAATAGGCGTGGTAATTTAAGCCTAGTTCGACAGGGTTCATGTGGCTCGATTTCTAGATAGGACTGTACTTTAATAGGTTAGTTAAAATTTGACTTGGTCCAACTTAATTTGTAATTTTATTTTGACTCAGTCGGGCCAAGTTATCGGTTAAAATTCAAACTGGGTCTAGCTATTTGCGAGCCAACTGAGAAAATATTATTTTTTAGAATAAAACAATATCTTTTTTTATTTTCAGACTAAATTGGACTAGTTCATGTATAAAATTGAATTGGGATGTAAAATTTTAGATCCGTGAAAATTCAGTTTGAATATCTGTCCTGACCTAGTCAGATCGAGTCGGACAATCCATTTTGTCGCCCTAATGCAAAACTAGGAGTGTTAATTTAAATTCAATTTGATTTTTAAATAGGACTAAGCTCTATTATAAACTGATCCAATTTAAACTAAAATTCGAACTAAATTGGATCGCCCCTAGGGCCAATTGAGAAAATAAAATTTTTTAAACTAAAATGACATCAAACTTTCGAGCTGAGTCTGGACATCTCATTTTGTCACCCTGAACAATGTATTGCTGACAAAAATGCAGTATTTTAACTATGGATTTCGTAAGCCTGCGATGGATTTGTGGCGTCAAAATTAAATTGGTCAACTTTAATTTGTAAAAAGAAACCCTTTCGTCCTTATCTTTTTCTCATTTTTCCCGATAAAGGCAAGGAATTAATGAATTATTAAATAATGTCATTTTCATATCACACATTTTTTTAATTCAAACCCCTTCGTAAATAACGTTTTAGATAAAACTTGCTAGGGGGACTCATAAGTATATGTAAGGATTATATTAACTAATATGAAAGTGCAAATTATAGTTCTACTTTTTGTTTATTTTTTATAAAAATCAGGATCTTTCAATTATCCCCTTTTTTTGAAGGAAATTCTTTCAATCAACTTAAAATAATTTGTGCATATTATAGTAAATCCATTTGAAAATTTTAATTCTGTTTAAATTAAACAAGTTTAAATATCTCATTGATTAGAAGGTGTAAATGCTTTTTAATTTTTTTTAAATTAAAACTTTTCTCCCATACATTTCAGAAAAAAAGAAAATTTTAAGAGAGTTCTTTAGAACTCAAGTCTTATTCTGGACCACATTTGAATTTTGAACAAGAGAAATCAATTTATAATTCTATAGAGTACCAACAAAAGTAGGTTGGATTAATTTTTTCTCCATTGCAAGCAGTATAATTAAAGTATAAGCATAACTTGAATTGCCTGCCTTTATAAAACGCCATAAGCTTTACTTTCTTAAAAATAAAATAAAATAAATAAACTTGTATAGATTGAATTGGTAAAGCCGCCAATATATAATTTAACAAATCAAATTACAAAGAATTTGAAGAATGATGGAGAAAGAACACAAATTAGATAGATTCATTTATCCGCTGTAGACAAACCATATCTAGACGTCAAACTAGTCGATCTTTCTCATGGGAGGGGAATTAATGCCACTTTCAAGCAGTTGTAAAAACCAAGGATAATTGCTAATTTAGACCTTTAAGTTTATTTTATTGGTCATTTTGGTCCTAAATGTTTTTTCTTTTAACTTTTTTAAGTCATTTAATAATTTTATTGGCGGCTGCTATGGGAAGATGATTTCAGCCATCTACCAGTCATAAACTTTAAAGTTTAAGGTTCTCCTAGTCTACAGTTTCTTGTCAGAAGATATGATGTTTACATGTATTGGACCGTTGAATTTTCCAATTAGCCAACTTACACTGCTTGTTTTCGTATTTTGAAATGTAAATGGTGATGCAATTTGCCCAAGGTTGCATTTATCCACAACCTCAACATTGATGACAATCAAGATATATTCCTAGCAAGGAAGTTTCTTCCTGCAGTTTCAAGGGGTATATAAATATACATCAATGTATTTGGAAAACGAAACCCAAAAACCTCTCAGCTTACTTCTCATTAACCAAACTCACCATTGTTTCATTTTGCGAGCTCTCTCTCCGGGACAAAAATAAAATAAAATGCAAAGAGTTGGATCATCCCTTCTCCCCATGCAGGCCCCAACTTATGGCAACCTTGTCACTATTCTTAGCATCGATGGAGGTGGCATTAGGGGAATCATTCCTGCTACAATCCTTGAATTTCTTGAATCTCAATTGCAGGTAACTGTGATATAATTAATCTGTCTCTCATGTTTCTTCTCATAACCCTTGGTTTTTTAGTTTTTGAATACTTGTTCAGCATGAAGCTTATCTAAATTAATAAAACATTTGTGAAATCTTGAATAGGAACTGGATGGCAAGGATGCAAGACTAGCTGATTATTTTGACGTGATTTCTGGAACAAGCACGGGTGGCTTAGTGACTGCAATGTTGACTGCTCCTGACGAAAACAATCGTCCTTTATATGCTGCTAAGGATATCAGGCCGTTTTATCTTGACAACTGCCCAAAGATTTTCCCACAGAAGTGGTAATGATCATCTTGGCATAACGATATCCCCAGACTTGCGGAGCTTTTCAATTGTTATCAAGCATGACTTTTCTTCTTTTGCATGCAGTGGTGGATCTTTAAGAAACACACTTGACGCTCTATTTGGACCCAAGTATGATGGCAAGTATCTGCATAAAATTGTAAGGGATAAACTGGGTGAGACGCGGTTGCATCAAACTCTAACCAATATTGTGATTCCAACATTTGATGTCAAGAATTTGCAGCCAACAATTTTCTCAACTTATGAGGTATATAACCTTCTCTCTCTCTCGCACCCTCTCGGTAGAAAAGTAATGAGACAAAGGCTTAACATGCCTTTCTTCTATCTCTAAATATATAAAAGTAATTTTAACTTTTTGGATTGATGAGTCTTAAATATAAGTGTATTGTATTTAAAATATTTTAAAATTTAATGTTATATATCTGATTTGTGACTATAATTTTTAGTTATATAAAAAGAAAAAACATTAAAAAGTAAAAAAACCGTAATTATATATTAATAATTGTAAAATACTTATGCATTTATTGACATGCCATCCTAATCCTTAGAGTCACTATGACTTGTTTTACGAAATCTTGTGACTCAAAAAACAGTAAATAAATAGGAGAGTAATATTTTTCTGTGTGGGAACCCAAAAGTCTACCAGAAATGAGAAAACAAATAGTGTACTAGAATACAAATCATAATGAGACAGAGAATCCTTTCAGATATTGTCCAAGTGAGTTATACAGATTGTGAAAGAAATATATATAAACAAAAAATCCTATTGCCATGTTGTTTAACTTTTCGCCTAATTTAGCAACGAGAAGCAGTGTAGACACTCTTAAAGGTGATTTACTATACTTTTCTTGTTGTCGTATATATAAGCGGACTTAAGAGAATTTTTTTCGTCTTAACTTTTATATAATATTGTATGTTCATGCAGGCTAGAACCCAACCAACGGTTGATGTTCGTCTTTCTGACGTGTGCATCAGCACCTCTGCAGCTCCAACTTATCTTCCCGCATATTACTTCAGGAATGAAGATAGAGATGGAAATTTCCGGGAGTTCAATCTCATCGACGGCGGTGTTGCTGCAAATAATCCGGTATGTTTTGATAGTTTGATAAATTGTTCTTGGGCCTTATTACCAATTAACTGATTTTGTTATATTTCATGGTTTCAGGCTTTGCTTGCTATGGGCCAAATCACCAAACAGATCTTCAAGGGAAATCCAGATTTCTTCCCAATAAAGCCTACGGATTATGGTCGCTTTTTGGTGATCTCACTAGGCACGGGCTCGGCAAAAGTAGAGAAAAAATACAGCTCCAAACAAGCAGCAAAATGGGGGGTTTTCGGCTGGTTACTTAGCGGCGGTTCTACTCCCTTGATCGATGTTTTCTCTCAAGCCAGTGCTGACATGGTTGATTTACATATTTCTGAGGTCTTTCAAGCTCTCCACTCGGAACAAAACTACCTTCGTATTCAAGTAAGATCACTACTGCTAATTATTTACACTTATTTTCTTGAAAAATCTAAGAGCCCGATTGAGTTTTCTCTCTCATGCTAACTTTCTTTACATTATAATTAAATTGCAGGATGACATGTTAACTGGAGATGTATCTTCAGTTGATATTGCAACAAAGGAGAATTTGGAAAAACTTGTTGAAACTGGCAAAAATCTGCTCAATAAACCAGTTTCGAGGGTCAATTTACAGACTGGTCTCTCAGAAACAATAGAAAATGGTGGCACAAATGAGGAGGCACTGACAAGGTAAAAACTAAAATCATACTGAAAAAAACTATTCCACTATTTCCTTTAAAATTTTTCTTTTTTTATATACTCTAGGTTGTCTCATGGAATTTAACACTGATTGCTCTTCATTTTTCTTAGGTTCGCAAAATTGCTTTCTGATGAAAGAAGATTAAGGGAGCTAAAATCACCTTTAACCAGCAGAGCTGCGGAGCGTCGAACCCTTCCTTTTGCCAATTGATTTGTATTGTCCTAATTGTTACTACTATGTAATAGTCTTGTTTTTTATTTTCATAGCTTTTGGCATTTAACTATGAAGAACTGTTGTAATTCAATAATTCTTTTGGCATCATATGAAATGGAACTAAATAAATGTACCCAATCATTCTTTTGTTGGTTCAAAGCCACAGAAAATTCCGTCAGGTAAAAAAACAAAAAAAAAGGAGCCAAAAAATATGTAGACTTACTATCGTCTATTGTCACGTTGTACAGTGGACTTTGGTTATGGATTGCAATTATTAATTTTATCTGCACTGATAAACCCATCTTATTTATAGGTCATCCTTTTACCACGTCCATGCACTTACATAGTGAAGATTCTGATAACAAATTTGCTTGGACACTTCTATAAATTTATTTCATTCTACGCAGAAAATGACTTCGTTACACTCCCAAAGGTTCGGTAAAAGGTCTCTCTCATTACATGGACTTTCTTGATGCCACTCACATCAGAATGTTCCATTTCCATTAGCCCATTAGTTCTTGAAAGGCCTAAAACTGTTGTACCTTCAAGAATCTTGATTCCAATGCCTTTCATTCCTTTTCCATCTTTGTCATCCTCGTTACTCTCAGGTGGTTCATCCCAATGGACCCCGTCTTCCTCAATAACTTCAATAGCTGCTGCAATATCTCTTATTTTGACATTCTTTGGTAACAGGGGCTTAAAGAATGCTTTATCTTCACTTTCGCAATGTGAAATGATGACATCCATAATAGCAGCAACAAGTACGCTCCTACCTTTCAAAGAATCAGAAATATCGAATGAACTACGTCTCTTTTGCTGCTCCACAAAAATTCAATATATTAATCATCCACTACAACTTGCAGCTCAAGAAGGGGGAAAAAAAAAGGAAAAGAAAAAGGTCAAAACAGAAAACAACTTCATTAGCTCTAGAATTTTATCACATGACTAATATAAAATCCCACATAATGGTCTGCTAAGTAAAATTCATTTATGCTCTAGAATTTTAAGCTTGGTCCCCATACCAGGAGCAGCATCAAACACTAATAAGATGTGAAAACAGAATCAACATAAGAATGTTGATTAGAAAAGGATGCATCCATCATCTATATGACAAAGGATAAGATATTTTTGTATATTGGATGTACTTAGTTGATAACAATATCTCTATCTTTGTATAGTTGTTTGCTCTTTATCTTTTTAGATTTGATAGAGATTAGCTACGTGTAACCATTATATAAGTTGTACACTGTATATGAATATTTAAGAAATACTAGAAGCTTTTCATGGTATCAGAGCTTTTAGCCTAACAACAAATCTCTCTTCCTGTGTCGTTCCTTTTTCTATTTTTTTTTTATTTCTATCAATGGCCGAAACTGAACAGAATTCCAGTTCTCTTGCTGTCTCATCTATATCTACAAATATTCCCTCATTCATCTACTCAGCATCACCAAACCAAAGCTTCCTGATCAAATTGACTCCTCACAATTTTCTGTTATGGAAGACCAAATTGCTTCTTGTTATTCACAGTCATGGATTACCCCATCATATTGATGGAACCCAAAATACTCCATCTCAACTTACTTCTAAGAATCAACCTAACCCACTTTTTACATCTTGGGAACAAAATGATAAACTTGTTCCTTCATGGATCGTTTCATCATTGTTTGAAAGTGTGCTGCAACTGGTAGTAACCAGTACCACTGCTCAAGATGCTTGGATGAAAATCTCGACTGCCTACAGTTCTTGTTCAAGAATACATATTCAAACTATCAAATCAAACTCTATCTGCTAGATTAAAAACAAGGTGCGACAGTCAAACTCATGAATTACTACGTATAGATACCTAACTTAGCGCCTAATTAATCTTCATCATCAAACATTAAATTCTTTAACACTTCAGCCAAAAATTCTTAAAGAAACGTTGCTTCAGATAATTGAAATCTTGATAAAGCGAGGAACACATCTAATAATGGAAATAATTTCAAAACCAAAATTTGTTGTGCTCACGTACACTTCTACACCCTTTATCTTGATCTGTGGCATTACTTGAAGAACAGTTCCAAAAGACACTGGATTCGCATGAAGAAATGTCCAACTTTCTTGAGGGTATATATAGACAGTGCAACTGATCATTTGAAAATAGGAAAAAAAATTGTTTTTCTTGATTCTACATCTGCAGTCTGTTTCCATATATAAGGGTACAAAAATGGAGAGAAAATCATCACCTTTTCAAATCCTGCCTCCAACTTACGGGAACTTGATTACCATTCTAAGCATTGATGGTGGAGGCAGTAGAGGAATTATCCCTGCTACAATTCTTGCTTTTTTAGAGTCTCAACTTCAGGTGTGTACTAATCCTACTTTCTTCTTTACATAAATCTAGTGTGCATTAGAAATAAGAAAGAAGAATTAGAAGCAACTGAACCTTCATGACATATATATACACAGGAGCTAGATGGAGAAGATGCAAGACTTGCAGATTATTTCGATGTACTTGCAGGAACAAGAACTGGCGGACTTGTGTGACTGCCATGTTAACAGCTCCAAATGAGAAAAATCGTCCGCTTTATGCTGCTAAAGATATTGTGCCTTTCTATCTCGAGCATGGTCCTAAAAATTTTCCACAAAAGAGGTATCTAATTGTATACAGTATACATATTTTAGCTCTTCTTGGTGCCTAATTCACAGGTAATTAAACAATTAATTCTGACATTTTTTATTCATTTCAGTGTCAGGTGCATCTTTTCTTCAATGGCAAATTAACATGTTCAAATCTTTAGCTGGACCCAAGTATGATGGGAGGTACCTCCATAGGGTTGTGAGAAAGAAGTCAAACAACATTCCTTTGAGCCGAACCGTCACCAATGCAGTTATTCCAACGTTTGATATCAAACTTTTGATTTTCTCTACGTTTGACGTCCTAATAAAAGCTCCCTAAACTCTTTAATTTAAAGTACATCTTTCAGGGAATTATGCAATTTGTGTTGCTTTCAATGAAGAAGAACCTGGTTCTTGATCACATGAAATTATCACACACAAATATGTATATTGCTGTTAGCTAGCTAATGACTTGAACTCTGTCAAGCTCACATGAAAATTTCTTGGGCATCACCAAAGTACTAAACGAGCAAGCTAAAGTGGTAAGGTTAGGGAATTATGGCTCCATTGTTCTCGACTATGATCCCCCCATTCTCAAAATGCCAAATTTTTAATCCATATATAATATTCATTATACGTAGAGAAAATATGCCAGTTTAGTTATAGGCATAGATGGAAAGTTATGGGAGAATGTTTTTCATTTCTATAATATGCCATTGAAGAGGTAGTTTGGAGGGTCATCCCCTTGACTTTTACAGCTCCTCTCATAGGTAATAGATTCAGATTAGTTGAAATTTATTGGCTTCATAATGGTGGAGACTAAATAAGTAGAAATGGAGAACTCGACTCTTCCACAAAGGATATAGTTGATAAATGCCTTGAGATTCTGTTTTCCTACGAATTCAATACGTATATCTAATTCCGACCGAAAACTAAGAATGCCGATTTTGTGGAGGAGAAGAGGGAGAGAGAAACGGATTAGAGAGACTTGTAAAATAGATTAGGGATAAAATAGTAATTTGAGAGGTGTAATATTTAATTAGTAAAATGATACTGTATTTAGCAATAATGTACCGTACTTTTTAAATAGATATAAGTTAGAAGTTCACTTTCTTATTGATAATTAACGGAAGGTATAATTAGTATACACAATAAATTTGCATTTGTAAAATATAACAAACGAGAAATAATATAACAAATAAAATTTATATTAATTTGAAAAGAAATGATTACAATATCTAGAACCTCGCTCATTCTTTTCTAGAATTTGATGACGAGATGCTATCAAGTTTGATTCCGGATTTGATTCCCATTTTTTTTAATATGAAGTGCAATTTTGGCATGGATTGATAAGCTCCACATATTCGAGAATGAACTTTCTCAAGTGCTTACCTAGCGTTTTCCAAACAATGTAAAAGTACCCTTCAAAGGAATGTCGATAAAGTATTTGCTGGAAATAAATGAACCTGGGAGGACGTCGACAAATATCACTTTTCCTTATAAGCTTTTCGAGTAGGATATCATAGTTCAAGTAATCTATAATTGGCTGACGTCAATCCTCTCTCCAACAACACAAGTAGAAATAACATTTGTGTATTCTACTTTGCTTTTATCTTCTTTTTGCATACTTTCATCATCTTCAAACAATGGGAGTACAACCCAACTTTGACATACAAATATTTGTATTGTATGTTCTAGCAATGAAAGAGTAAAAGCAAATTTGGCTAATGATTCAGCTTGTCGATTTTCACCTTGTAATATATGTTCGAGATGTACATAACCGAGCTATTCTATCATCATTCTTGCATACTTATAGTATGAGAGTAGTTCAAGATTTTACACTTCATAAATGTCAAGAAGTTAATTGATGACTAGTTTTGCATCTCCATAAAATTGCAATTGTAATTGCTTCATATCGATCGCCATTTCTAGCTCAAGAATGATAGTTTGATATTCGACAATATTATTTGAATATTGTTGAGTTAAAGTAAGAGTATAGTAGTACATCTCCCTTAAAGGTTATGAAAACTACCTTGACACTAGCACCTTTCCAATGAGCAGCGCCATCGAAGTACATGTTCCATGAACGTAACATTTAGACCAAGAAAACATCATCATTAGGTAGGTCATCAGTTAATTCCCATCCTACTGGTATAGGATGATTAGCTAGGAAATCAACTAAGACTTGCCATTTTACAGCTTTTTGAGAAATGTAAACAATTTCAAATAGTTACAATTGCAGTTACCACCATGCTAAACGATCAGGCAACATAGACTTGTTCATCACATATTTGATTGGATTTTCTTTGGGGATAAATTTTATTGTATGAGCATGAAAGTAAGGCTTTAACTTCTGTATGGAAAATATAAGAGCTAAGCACAAATTCTCGATTGATGAATAGTTCACCTCATTTGGAGTCAACGTCCTGTTTACATAGTACAATGCATTTTCCCTGCCCTTCTCATTTTCTTGAGCAAGTCTTGTGCAACACTTTAAAGAAGCAATGGCTTACCAGGAATAAATGTGGCCAGCACTAAAAAGTTAATCAAATATGACTTGATACTTTCGAAAGCATTTCTACATGCTTCATCTCATTCAAAGGGCACATCTTTTCGCACCAATCGACTAAATAGTTGACATCGACCTACAAGATTTGAAATGAATCGATGCAAGTAAGTTAGTTTTCCTTGCAAACTTCTTATTTCATGCACATTGGGTGGTTCTAGCATTTTTAAGATAGCATCGACTTTTTCCTAATCAATTTCAATTCCTCTTTTAAGCACAATGAAACCTAAGAACTTGTCAGAAATAACTCCAAATACACATTTTAAGGGTTCATCTTCAATTGATAATGACAAAGAAGCTCAAATATGTTTTTTTAAATATTTGATATGGTTTTCTCATTTTATAGATTTCACTACCAAATCATCGACATAACATTGAACGAGATTATGAAGCATAGCATCAAAGATTTTATGCATTGCTCTTTGATAAGTTGCTCCAACATTTTTTAAGCCAAATGGCATTACTTTGTAATAATAAATGTTTTTTAGTGTTCTGAATGCAATCATCTCTTCATCTTTTGGCTCCATTCGTATTTCATTGTATATCCAAATGGATCATCAATAGAAATAGTGTCTCATGTCCGGTAGTAGCATCAATCACGAGTTCGGTGATTGGAAGTGAAAAATCATCTTTTGAACAAACATTATTCAAGTCTCTAAAATCAACACAAACTTGAATTTGACCATTATTCTTCTTCACGAGCACAATGCTTGAAATCTATATTGGGTATTTGACTTCACGGATAAACCTAACTTCGATGAGTTTATTTACCTTTGCTTCAATGAAATGAATCAATTATGGTAAAAAATGAAGCAAAACTTGTTTCACCGGTTCCGCTTTTCGTTTAACAGTCAAATTATAAACTGTAGTTTTCAGATCTAAGGAATCTCTTTGTATGTCCACGCAAAGACATCTTTGAACTCTTGTAATTGCTGAACATACTTGCTTTCTTCTTGAGTTAATAAAAGGGCACTTATATATATTTGACGTTTATCATCTTCGATTACCAGGTTGATCTCTTTCAACTCGTCCACATTGGCCTTTACACCTTCTTCAAGTTCATGAGGAGTATCCTTAGCATATTTTTCTTCTAAAGACTTCTTATTAGCAAAACTTATGTGATAAGATGAACCTACACTTTTTTCATCTTTCTTCCTTGGTTAAGTATATATTATCGTATATTGTCTGGCTTTCAAGACTGTGCCACACTCCACTAAAAGCATAGAATTTCTTTTCATTCTAGATAGAATGATACTGTAAACTTCGTTTACACAACTTTCCAATTGAGAAGATTTGTCAAATTTGTGAGTTTTTTTTGGAAGTTTTAGCAATTATAAAATTATTTGACTTAGAATTCTCAATTGATTTATTCACTTGAGGTCCTAGTATTTCAAACACTGAAACATGGGAATTCGTTTGACCCAAACTATCAAAGACGGAATTGCGACCCATAGTTGAAATTTGATCATATATAGAGATGTAGCAGTTGATTGCTCGTTTTATTGAGATACGCACGAAAGGGTTTTGTTTATATCTTAGACCAAGACGTGAGGACTCCACATAACTCCCTTTATCTCTTAGCATATTTTGAGTTTCATTCAGACCATGAACTTTAGGAGACAGCTTGCCTAGAGCATTTTGATTTTGAGAGTTATATCCAGTCTTAACCAACAATTTATAGGCATTAGGATCGAAATCTTCTTTGCTTTTCTTAGTAAGAAAATCTCTATGCTCTAACTTCGACCATTGCACAAGTTGTACAAAACCTTGAAGTACAATTTTTATTTATTTTACAATATCAATTTTGGTCAACAGGACAGTAAGGTTCTTGAATGCTTTAACCTCAACAAATGGTGTTTGACATTCTTTCCTTATCAACTTTGGAATATAATGCAAGACATTGGGCTTTTACGAAGAAGAAAGATGAGCAACCTCAGCCTTTTTGTTGTCATGTTTTTGTGAGCCATCTAAATCAACTCTGATTATCCATCAATTTTTTAATGTGCTTCTTGATTGATTTTCCATTCACTTTAGATTTTATACTGTTTGGTATGCTTTGCTTGAAATATGTATATATGATATTACATACATTTCTACGTGTGAAATTATGAATGAAATTTTTCTACTTAATATCCTAGTTTTAATACTAATAAAGTTTGAACAATAATTTGAAAAGGAAACAAATAACATATTTTTCTACACTAAGTCAAATTTATGTGTCAGTTATAGTATAATATACCAAACAAAGTAGATGAATTACATGAAATTTTATGCCATAAATTTTTGTGGAATTTGGTGAATTTTATTGGAGTTTTTAAAAATAAATTAAATAGAACAATTTGTACATAGAAAATTACATATAAAAAAATCAATCTATGTGTACAAATTATTGTTGTAGGAGGATAAATATAAGGTTATGTCAACTAAGTTTAGAGATATACATGATATTTTATTTTTAATATTTTTTATTGGCAATAAAAAAATCAATTTCTCAAAATTCCTAAGAATCACGGTTGGATTTGTGGAAGAATTCTTTCATTGCATTTTTTACTTCAAATTCCTTTAAAAATAGAATTCCATTGAAATCTATAAACTTTTGAAGACACTTGAATCTTATGGTTGGTGGTTGTGGTTGCAAAACCATCTTAGGTTTTCAAGGGGAAAAATAAAAAAGAAGAAGAATAAGAGGAGGAAAAAAAAGAAAAAATTAAAGGATTTTGTTTAGATAAAAATACCCTTGAAAGACATACGTGTTTGACACATAGCTTATAAAAAGAAGGGTTTGACTGTCAAACTTGACATAAGTGCATTTTGTGAGACTTTTTAAAAATATAAGTATATAATTTGTCATTTTTAAAGTTCAAGGGCATTTTGTGAACTTTTGAAAAGTTAAGGAGCGTTTTGAATATTTTGCACAAATAAAAAAGACTTAGTAGTCGTATTAACTGATTTTCTGAATGTTATTTTGTCCTAATAAAAAATTCAAAACAGAATATAGACTTTGTATTTCTTGGACCAACACAATCCTATCCTAAAAGAGAGGCAACTAAAAATCATTTTAATATTTCAGAAGACCTGTAGTTATAATTATTGGTAAGTTTAGATAATCATGTGATTACGTGGTCAACTACCAAACATTCAATCCTAAAAAAATTTCAAAGGCAAAAAGGAGGCAGACACTAATCATGCGTTCGCCCTTTACCAGTTCATTACTCGTCTGCGAAAGCTATACATATATAGCCTATAGGGACCTCTTCCCCTTCTTATAAAGATAATTTTTTTGAGGAAATTTGAACATCAAATGAGAACACAAAATTTCAATATCCCATCTATCAATAATCAATTTGATTAATTCATTAACAGTTAAACTAATCTACACGTTTCTTCTACTTCCCAACTTCCTCCCATTTGAGCTTAATTTGAAACTGATTAGCGCAAACATGTCTAGCAGAATATTGATAAAAAAAAGAACTTGTTTTAGAGAAATGCATTCTTTTTTAAGAGAATGCAAGAGCTGTTTCTTAAAAAAATAAAAACGCATAGTATTTTTGAAGGACAAAGCATGTAAAACATAAAAACATTGAGAATAAAAATTGATAATTTTTTTTTAAGGATGAAAACAGCCAATCATCCTTTTATATATATATATATATATATATATATATATATATATATATTCACTGCTGAATCCGTTGCATGTTTTTTGTGCTTTATTTATCTCCATGAATCTCTTTTGTTCATTGTATTTCGCCTTGGAATCCATGATATGGCTAGAAACAGAGGACCAAAAATCGTACGTTACTGCGTTCATAACTATTAAAAAGAAAAGAAAATAATTTGTAAACCGCACACAAAGTATTAACAATATAATAAAAGAAGGATAAGCAGAAAATAGATACAGAACAATGTATTGCTGACGAAAATGTAGTATTTTAATTATGGATTTCGTAAGCCTGCGATGGATTCATGGCGTCAAAATTAAATTGGTCAACTTTTAAGGGAAAAAAGAAACCCTTTAGTCCTTATCCTTTGTCTTTTTTCCCGATAAAGGCGAGGAATTAATGAATTATTAAAATAGTGTCATTTTCATATCACACATTTTTTAAACTCAAACCCCTTCGTAAATAAAGTTTTTGATAAAACTTGCTATTTGAAAAACGCCCCCCTCGGGGGGACTCATAAGTATATGTAAGGATTATATTTACTAATATGAAAGTGAAAATTATAGTTCTACTTTTTGTTTATTTTTTTATAAAAATCAGGATCTTTCAATTATCCCCCTTTTTTTGAAGGAAATTCTTTCAATCAACTTAAAATAATTTGTGCATATTGTAGTAAATCCATTTGAAAATTGTAATTCTGTTTAAATTTTAAAAGTTTAAATATCTCATTGAGTAGAAGGTGTAAATGCTTTTTAATTTTTTTTTAAATTAAAACTTTTCTCCCATGCATTTTAGAAAAAATGAAAATTTTAAGAGAGTTCTTTAGAACTCAAGTGTTATTCTGGACCAACAATTTATAATTTAATAGAATACCAACAAAAGTAGGATGGGTTATTTTTTTCCTCCATTGCAAGCAGTATAAAGTATAAGCATTAATTGAATTGCCTGTTTTTTTTATTTATAAAAAACATTAATTGCCTGTTACGAAAAGTAAAGAATGCATTATTTTATAAAACGCCATAAGCTTTACTTTATTAAAAATAAAATAAAATAAAAATACCTGTATATATTGAATTGCTAAAGCCGCCAATATATAATTTAACAAATCAAATTACAAAGAATTTGAAGAATGATGGAGAAAGAACACAAATTAGATAGATTCATTTATCCGCTGTAGACAAACCAAGGATAATTGCTAATTTAGACCTTTAAGTTTATTTTATTGGTCATTTTGGTCCTAAATGTTTTTTCTTTTAACTTTTTAAATCATTTAATAATTTTCGAATTGTCATTTTGATCATTCCAACAAAAAAAATTGTCAATCTCTCTAAACATTAAAGGGGAATAAGTACACTGTGATAGAATTATAACTTTGTCTTCTCGTGAGGACGGATTCTTGTTTGGGCATGCTATTATTTTTATATAATACATAAAAATTTTATATAATTTTTTCAATATATTATTACAATTCAAAATTAATATCAAAATTTTTACTATCTATTAAGAAAAATAAATAATTACATAATAGGATCACATTAACGCTTGTTTTGGGCAAAATCCATCCTTTCAAACAGGGCTGACCAGCGACCAGCCTAGAAAAAATAGTTTATGTTTTACCTTTTTATGAACAATAAGTTATGCCTTCAAATCATGAGGAGGATTACAATTAGCCTAGAAATATATAGCAGTCTACAAAGCAAAATTCAAAACCAATGTTCCCCGCGGTATTGGATCGCAGGACTCCTAAATGTAATGCTGATTAGTATATCATTATATGTAGCCAAATTTGAATGTTTCTGTTTGTACTGTTGCTCATCCAAGGACACTTTCTTCAATGACCTATAGGCTTGAATGTTTACAACATTTCTAGAGCTTTAAGAGTTTCCCAACTACCAAATTGAGTAAACGGATGAAAGTTAATAAGAAGTCACCTTTCGTATGTGATTTTGATGTGTGAGCAAGAATGAAATAGTTTGATTGGTCTGACTCCGTCGTTTACGTTTATGAAATAGTTTGATTGGTTTGATGTGTGATTTCAGCCATCTACCAGTCACAAACTTTAAAGTTTAATGTTCTACACTACTTTGCTAGTCTACAATTTACAGTTTCTTGTCAGAAGAATTGATGTTTACATGGATTGGACCGTTGAATTTTCCAGTTACCCAACTTACACTACTTTGCTTATTTGCGTATTTTGAACTGTGAATGGTGATGCAATTTTCCCAAGGTTGCATTTATCCACAACCTCAACATTGATGACAATTGAGATATATTCCTAGCAAGGAAGTTTCTTCCTGCAGTTTCAAGGGGTATATAAACATACATCAATATATTTGGAAAACGAAACCCAAAAACCTCTCAGCTTACTTCTCATTAACCAAACTCACCATTGTTTCATTTTGCAAGCTCTCTCCGGGACAAAAATAAAATAAAATAAAATAAAATGCAAAGAGTTGGATCATCCCTTCTCCCCATGCAGGCCCCAACTTATGGCAACCTTGTCACTATTCTTAGCATCGATGGAGGTGGCATTAGGGGAATCATTCCTGCTACAATCCTTGAATTTCTTGAATCTCAATTGCAGGTAACTGTGATATAATTAATCTGTCTCTCATGTTTCTTCTCATAACCCTTGGTTTTTTAGTTTTTGAATACTTGTTCAGCATGAAGCTTATCTAAATTAATAAACATTTGTGAAATCTTGAATAGGAACTGGATGGCAAGGATGCAAGACTAGCTGATTATTTTGACGTGATTTCTGGAACAAGCACGGGTGGCTTAGTGACTGCAATGTTGACTGCTCCTGACGAAAACAATCGTCCTTTATATGCTGCTAAGGATATCAGGCCGTTTTATCTTGACAACTGCCCAAAGATTTTCCCACAGAAGTGGTAATGATCATCTTGGCATAACGATATCCCCAGACTTGCGGAGCTTTTCAATTGTTATCAAGCATGACTTTTCTTCTTTTGCATGCAGTGGTGGATCTTTAAGAAACGCACTTGACGCTCTATTTGGACCCAAGTATGATGGCAAGTATCTGCATAAAATTGTAAGGGATAAACTGGGTGAGACGCGGTTGCATCAAACTCTAACCAATATTGTGATTCCAACATTTGATGTCAAGAATTTGCAGCCAACAATTTTCTCAACTTATGAGGTATATACCCATCTCTCTCTCTCGATCTTTCTCGAGCACCCTCTCGGTAGAAAAGTAATGAGACAAAAGCTTAATATGCCTTTCTTCTATACAGATTGCGAAAGAAATATATATATATATATATATATATATATATTTATAGAATTTTTTTCGTCTTAACTTTTATATAATATTCTATGTTCATGCAGGCTAAAACCCAACCAACGGTTGATGTTCGTCTGTCTGACGTGTGCATCAGCACCTCTGCAGCTCCAACATATCTTCCCGCATATTACTTCAGGAATGAAGATAGTGATGGCAATTTCCGGGAGTTCAATCTCATCGACGGCGGTGTTGCTGCAAATAATCCGGTATGTTTTGATATTTTGATAAATTTATAAATTATTCCCATCTTTATCCTTTTAAATGAATGAGAAAATTTGAAAGATGGTATCAAAGCCTTGTTATCATTGTTCTTGGGCCTTATTACCAATTAAGTGATTTTGTTATATGTCATGGTTTCAGGCTTTGCTTGCTATGAGCCAAATCACCAAACAGATCTTCAAGGGAAATCCAGATTTCTTCCCGATAAAGCCTACGGATTATGGTCGCTTTTTGGTGATCTCACTAGGCACGGGCGCGGCGAAGATAGAGCAAAAATACAGCTCCAAACAAGCAGCAAAATGGGGGGTTTTCGGCTGGTTACTTACCGGAGGTTCTACTCCCTTGATCGATGTTTTCTCTCAAGCCAGTGCTGACATGGTTGATTTACATATTTCTGAGGTCTTTCAAGCTCTCCACTCGGAACATAACTACCTTCGAATTCAAGTAAGATCACTACTGCTAATTATTTACACTTTTAATATCTTGAAAAATCTAAGAGCCCGATCGAGTCTTCTCTCTCATGCTAACTTTCTTTACATTATAATTAAATTCAAGGATGACATGTTAACTGGAGATGTATCTTCAGTTGATATTGCAACAAAGGAGAATTTGGAAAAACTTGTTGAAACTGGCAAGAATCTGCTCAATAAACCAGTTTCGAGGGTCAATTTACAGACTGGTCTCTCAGAAACAATAGAAAATGGTGGCACAAATGAGGAGGCACTGACAAGGTAAAAACTAAAATCATACAGTAAAAAACTATTCCACTATTTCCTTTAAAATTTTTCTTTTTTTATATACTCTAGGTTGTCTCATGGATTTTAACACTGATTGCTCTTCATTTTTCTTAGGTTCGCAAAATTGCTTTCTGATGAAAGAAGATTAAGGGAGCTAAAATCACCTTTAACCAGCAGAGCCGCGGAGCGTCGAACCCTTCCTTTTGTCAATTGATTTGTATTGTCCTAATTGTTACTACTATGTAATAGTCTTGTTTTTTATTTTCATAGCTTTTGGCATTTAACTATGAAGAACTGTTGTAATTTCAATAATTCTTTTGGCATTATATGAAATGGAACTAAATAAATGTACCCAATCATTCTTTTGTTGGTTAGGAACTAAATAAGTATTCAAGTATCCGATAATATTTGCACTTGATTTAGACTTATCTATGATTAGTTGAATTTCCTCTAGATGTAATCACGTTCAGATATATATATATATATATATATATATATATATATCATGAAAAGAAATGCTATACTCCTCACTCTAAAATCCTGCCAATCTTTGATGAACAAAGGAGAACTAAGAAAATACTATAATTTTTAAGAACAAGAGTAAAAAATGACTATATTGCCCTACATGGTAAATGCTTTAATGGGTTACATAGTTTAAAATAATGGCATATTTTTTTAAGGAAAAAATAATGGTATATTAAGAATAAAAAGTAATTAATAAATTAATGATTTTAGAGATTAATAAGATTTGTTTTGTAGAACATAAATAGTAAAAATTGACAAGATTTTAATTCTGGAGGAAAAACAAAAGAAAAGAAGAAAATTTGACATTTTTAGGAAATGATTGAATGAATTGCTTAATGGTTGGATTTGACATCTAAATTCCCTCGAGCATTTTAACACATTAATTAAAGTTGTGGATTTATTAAAGGAATTGGAGGATAAGGAAAGATGAAGATGATTTTTTTGATGGAAAGGAAGTGGGAGGAAAAGGTCGGAATGGGAATCATCATATGCTGTTGAGAGATTAATGGTGGTACACAATATGCTTGTTCAACTGGTTCTATTGTGTAATTTTCTCACCAAAAAAGCAACAAACAGAAACCACACCCAAAACACAATGACTTTCAATATTTCTTGATTTTCATACAGTTTCAATGGACAAAGTTCTCTGTCTTTCTCCCCAATACTGGAAATCATGGAAAGCATGAAATTATTTATCCACATGGCGATCTGTGTGTATTTTAAGCCTAATTAAATTTTCTTTCACCAATAGTGATCATAAGCAAATTTAGACTGTTGGCATTTGGTCTGACCAAATCAACATGCCCTTAGAAAGAGTACACGCAAACTTTCTTCAAACTTTTGAATTCTACAAAGAAATTAATGTTAGACCTCTGAAGTTGGGATCTCAGGGCATATTTGGCCAAACAAGAAATAGCCTCTGTTCAAAGCCAAAGAAAATTCCGTCAGGTAAAAATACAAAAAAAAAAAATGAGCCAAAAAATATGTAGACTTACTATCGTCTATTGCCACGTTGTACAGTGGACTTTGGATATGGATTGCAATTTTTAATTTTATCTGCACTGATAAACTCATGTTATTTATAGGTCATCCTTTTACCACGTCCATGCAATTACATAGTGAAGATTCTGATAACAATTAATTATGACATTCTTTATTCATTTCAGTGTCAGGTGCATCTTTTTTTCAATGGCAAACATGTTCAAATCTTTAGCTGGACCCAAGTATGATGGGAGGTACCTCCATAGGGTTGTGAGAAACAAGTTAAACCACATTCCTTTGACCTTAACCGTCACCAATGCTGTTATTCCAAAGTTTTATATCAAACTTTTGCAGCCAACGATTTTCTCTACGTTTGACGTCCTAATAAAAGCTCCCTAAACTCTTTAATTTAAAGTACCTTTTTTAAGGGAATTATGCAATTTGTGTTGCTTTCAATGAAGAAGAACCTGGTTCTTGGTCACGTGAAAATATCACACACAGATATGTATATTGCTGTTAGCTACACTCAAGAAAAACAAATATTTTCGACAGACACTGTATATAATCCGTCTCTCTGACCAATGTTTTGGATGGATTATGGATCGAATAGTACGTCGGAGATTAGATAGTCGGTAATGTTAACAATCTAAGTAATCTGTCGTTATTTACGATTGAATTTCGACGCCAGAGTAAATGACGAGAAGTGGCCTATGACAAAATCTTTCGTCTTGAATCTATCAATCTTACAGATGACTTATCGACAGATATTATTAAATTTTTAATTTTTAACATAATAAAAATGAGTAAATCCGTAGGGAAATTGTCGCAATTATAATGTTTTTTACAAAATTAAAATATTTTCGTCGGAAATCAGTCGCTAATATTTATTAAAATTTAAAATTCAATTAATGTACGTTGCGAATCCGTGGACAATATTTATTAATTTTCAATAAATAATTAAATATCCATCAGGAATACATGACCAATATCTATTAAGTTATTAAAAAAATTTAATTTCCGTCGGCAATCCGATGCCAATGTATATTAATTTTAAATTAATTTAATTTCCGTTGGGAATCCGTAGCCAACATTTATTATTTTTAAAAATAATTTTATTTTTGTCGGTAATCCGTTGAAAATATTTATTAATTTTTTTTTAAAAATTAAATTCCATCTGAAAACCATCGCACAAATTTATTAAATTTTTAAAATTAAACAAATTTTGTAGGGAATGCATCGAAAATATTACTATGATGAATTAATTTCCGTAGGAAATATCTCAAAAATTTTAATTTTGTTATTATATAAATTTTTGCTTTTTAAATATTTCAATATTCTTTGCAAAAAAGTATTAGAGAATAAAACCTGTATTTTGGATTAAAAACACTCAATTAATAATTAAATATGTAAAATAATATTAATTTAATGAATAAAACTAAAATAATATATATATATATATATATATATATCTGAAATTAGTTTATCAAATAAATCTAAAATAATATGTATGTGTGATAAGTATATTAAGATAGTACATAAATATTAACTAACAACAACGAAATGTGCATGTGCAGGGGCAAGGGTAGGGACAGAGGGAGGGGAATCAAAATGACTTGGATGATCACCAGGTGGTGACATAGTGAAATCATCATCATTCACAATATACTCATCCTTAAAACATGTTATCCTCTGGTACAAAAGATAGTATTGGTGGAGCCAAAAATCTCATCTTGATGGCTAAGTTTTTGAGGTAGGTCTGCAAACTATTCTCTCGGGACTTCATTGCTCTAAACTTGTCTTCGAACTTCCTCCGTATAATACCCACCTTCGTGCCTACCTACAAGCCCACCTGTTGGCTCATATGCTCCTGAATCTGAGTTTCTACAAACATCCATTCAAACGAGACATTATAACATAATTGTCAAGAATAACATAATAAACTACATAAGAAACACCTCAAGTTAAATAAGAAAAATGATATATTAAAAAAATAAATAGTTAAATAAGAAAACGATATATTAAAAAAATAAATAGTAATACTTTATTAATATTATAAGATAGTCCAATGTTGTTAAAATGCCAATTCCATTGTCCAATTCAACACCAATTCTACGCAATTCCCATTAGCTCATCATCAAATGATTCCCATTAATCTTTTTTTATCCCCAACACTCCTTTATTTCTTTTCCAATTTTTTTAGGGGAATTTCTAGTTAACTATAACTTTTATAGTCGCATCTGCTCCAAACTGTGGATATTGGCTAATGCTTTTTGTATTTTTACCATTAATCTAGAGTCTTTTTTGCTTTCTTGAACAAGTGACAAGGCTACAAAAAAAAAAAAATACCACATGGCACAAGCTAAGTTGTCACTGTTTTTTCAATTCCTTTTCATAAACTTTCCAAATTTCATATTTTTGTGATTATCCCAATCATGTAATAAGAATATTAATTTACCATTTCAGCAAATAGCTCAAATAAATATTAATCACAAAATAAATAGCACAATAAGCTAACTAAGGAGCAATGAAATTTTGAACTTACATAGAAGCCAGGTTAAAAGGAATAGGTGAGGAAGAAGATGGAAAATGAGGAAGAATGGGGGAAATGAAAAAGAAAAGAAAGTGAGGGAAAGGGTTCTAATTCCCCATTTTAATTTTTTTTCGACGGACATGTTCCGTCGGTATTCTATCCCAATTATGACGGATTTTAGACCAAACAAAAATTAATTTTTATAAATATATTTAAAAGTATAGTGTCTATTACCGTGGCCAATATATATTAATTTTAAATACATAATTAAAATTCCATAGGGAATCCGTCGCCAATATTTATTAATTTCTAAAATAATTAAAATTCCGTCGAGAATCCATCGCTCATATTTATTAATTTTTAAAATAATTAAATTTTCATCGGGAATCTATCGCCAATATTTATTCATTTTAAATAATTACATTTTTGTTAGGAATCTATCGTCAATATTTATTATTTTAAAATAATTAATTAAATTTCTATCGGGAATCCGTCGTCAATATTTATTAATTTTAAATAATTAATTAAATTTCCGTTAGGAATTCGTCGCCAATATTTATTAATTTTTAAAATAATTAAATTCTCATCGGGAATCCATCACCAATATTTATTAATTTGAAATAATTAATTAAATTTCCATCGAGAATCCGTTGTTAATATTTATACTATTTTCTTCAATTTTTTACAAATATTTTAACAATTTAAAAAAATCCATCTGTGATACTGACAAATTTAAGATTGAAAATTTTTTTTTCCAAAAAACATTGTTTAAAAAATCAATAAACATCCTAAAATAACAGTAGAAAATTTGATTTTTAAATATGTATCTTCTTTGTACATAAACCCACTTTTAGATCATAAATTTGATTAAAATTATATTTACATGTTATACACATTATATTTTATCAATATCTTGTCATTCGATGTATTCATTACATTTATCATCATTAATTGAGGTTAAAATATTCACATAAATATAAATGTTTACTAACTTGACACCGAAATGTTAACATAATAAAAACATTAAGCTAAAGTAGTTAATATAATCGTAAGAAATTTATGGTCAATTATTTCGCAAGATATATATCTACTAAATGAATCATTTATTTTCACAAAATAATCATTGTCTTCAAATTATACTAGAAATCCAAATTGATAATGCTCTTGCGCTCCATTTTGAAATTTCTATATATAATCAAATTTAGAATTTTTTAAATATAATATAATATAAGTCAAATATTACAAATCGGGAAAATAAACAATATAAAGTGCATAATTACTTTAGTTATCATACTCAGCTGAATTCTTAATTACTTAATGAATTAAAATTTCAATTTATATAACATCGGTTTTAATCTTACGGTATAAATTATAAATACTTTTTAGAATAACCATGTTGTCACACATAATTATTTATACATATATGATTGTTGTGTGTGTATATATATTGACTATATAAATCACTACCTAAGTAATCAATTAATAAGTCTTGAATACTGTTAATTACAATTTAAAACATTTTCAATTTTAAAGAACATAAGTTAAATAAATGAGGATTTCAAATCAATCATCAAAGATTTTGGAAAGCATAATTACGTTAGTTATGACTTATGATGCTCATTTGAAATTTTTATCATATGGTGAATTAAAATTTCATATTTTATAATATCAATTTCAATCTTATGGTATAAGTTATAATTATTTTTTATAATAGTCATGTTGTCACACACAATCATATATACATATTGTATATACCTAATTAATTAATAAACTTTGAAACTTATATTTTTAATTAAGATTTATTTTAAAAAAATGTTAAATTGAGGTATTCATAAACTAACTGTAGGAAATAATAAAAACTATAATTATTTAGATTAGAGGGAAAAATTGAGGAAAACATTATTTGTATTGGAGACGGATTACAAATGGATTTGGTACTGAATATTTTTCATTTTTACAATTTGAAAAAGAAAAAGAAAAATGCAACGTCCGTCGGCAATCAATCTCTGATTAGCAGCTAATTACAGACGAAAATTAGACGAACATGACAAAAACAATTTTCAATTTTTTAATTAATTTCCATAGGAAATCCATTGCTAAATTGTGACAAATTACCTACAGATATTTTGTTTTCCTAATTAATTTATATTACATTTTAAATTTCAGTAGGAAATGCATGGAAAATCTACTAACTAATTATCAACTAATACGTTTTAGTCAGAAAGTGGTCGAAACATGGCGACTGATTTTAGACGTCTTGTCAAACGTACTTTTCGTCGGTATTTTGTCTAAGATCCATCTCAAATTTCAAACGAAAATATTCGTCGGCAATTTGGGTTGAAAAAAAATGATTTTCTTGTAGTGCTAGCTAACGAATCCAACTCTGTCAAGCTCACATGAAAATTTCTTGGGCATCACCAAAGTACTAAACGAGCAAGCTAAAACGGTAAGGTTAGGGAATTATGGCTTCATAGTTCTCGACTATGATCCCCCCATTCTCAAAATGCCAAATTTTAAATCCATATATAATATTCATCATATGTAGAGAAAATAAGCTAGTTTAGTCGTAGGCATAGATGGAATGTTATAGGAGAATGTTTTTGATTTCTATAATATGATATTGAAGAGTTAGTTTGGATGGCCATCTTCTTGACTTTTATAGCTTTAGTATGAGTAATATATTTAGATTAGTTGAAATTTATTGGCTTCATAATGGTGGAAACTAAATAGGTAGAAATGGAAAAATAGACTATTCCACAAAGTATTTAGTTGATAAATACCTTGAGGTTCTGTTTTCCTACGAATTCAATACGTATATCTATTTCCAGTAGAAAAACATTTCAATTTTGTGGAGGAGAAAAGGGAGAGAGACAGATTAGAGAGAGTTGTAAAATAGATTAGGGATAAAATAGTAATTTGAGATGTGTAATATATAATTATTAAAATAATATTGTATTTAGCAATAATGTACTTCATTTTCTTATGGATAATCAATGGAAGGTATGATTATTGTACACAATAAATCCACGTCTATAAAATATAACAATTGAGAAACAATATGACACTTATATTAATTTGAAAAGAAAGTGTTATAATATCTAGAATGTCGTTGATTCTTCTCTAGAATTTGATGACTGGATGCTATGAAGTTCGATTCCAGATAAAAGAAGATTTGTTAAATTTGTCTTGAGATTCTTGAGGAAGATGTTTGATTGTCCAAAAATTTTGTGACTTTCTCATGAAGATAAAATTTGGCATTAGCAATGTAAACTTCAACTTCAGTAAATGATTTGTCATATGCCACGATCTTCTTCACAACTTCATTACTCAAATATTTGAAACATTAATAAAGTGTTAATGGTATAACTTCATTATCATGAAGCCATGGCCTTTCCAAAAACATGTTATGGGAAATCTTGCAGTTTCCAAAAACATGTTATGGGAAATCTTGCAATCAACCACATGCAATAATACACTTGACTGCATTTCATCAAATAACAAGTTCAATTTGATTCCACCAAGAGCCATTTACCCTCATTGGTTGAAATCATGGATCATCAATCAACTTTTTGAAAGTTCATTTGATGAGATGACAAGTTCTTTAAGTATACAAAGTGGAATGATATTGATAATAGAACCTCCATCAAGCAATATCCTATTTATCTTTTTCTCACGTGTATATCTAGATACCAAAAGTGGCATGCTATATGGTTTTGATTCCAATAATAGATCATCACCAACGTGATTGCACAAATCAACATTTGACAGATATTAACTTGTTTCTGCGGAAGATAGATTAAGGTCATTACCATCATCTTCTTCGTGAATAGAAAAATGAGACACCAACTCATCTTCATCTAGGAAGTTTTGCAGAAACAATTCCCTCAAGTGACTTGCGATTTTGGCTTCTGTTGGTTTGCGGTTTTTCTTGACCATCTTACTTTTTTCAAATGACTTGAGATTTTTAACTTTGTGGTTCCCTCGCCATTTAATGACTATCTATTTGTCTAGACCAACATATTCATCTTCATTTTTGTTGAAATGAGATCAATATCATTGCTATAGTCCTCAACAACTTTAGAAATCATCTTACAATGAGATTCAATTGAAGTTTCAAATTCAAATTTGATTGGGCCAAATTGTCCAAACTTTATCATGACAAATGATGGAGATGAATACTTAGACAAAATATCTTTAAATCAGAAGCAAATACTTGTTTGATTTGCTGTCACCTTGTCTTCTTCAAGTAAAACGAGTCATTTCTGAACCAACTACATTACTCCATCTTTAAAGATAAAACATTTGTCAATGGGGTGACCAAGAAGGCGATGATATTCTGCAGTAATTTAGATATGAGATTCATTCTGCCTCTTTTGATTGTTTTATTTCTGGAAGCTCTATCAACCCAGCGTTCAACATGTCATCAAACATCTAACAGACATTAGATTCAATTAATGGGTATCACTTATGCAACATATCTTTCAATGTCAATTTTTGTTTTGCTGCACTACGTGAATAGTCAACTTTTTCTTTAAAATTCTTACTCATCTTAGTCGAAATATTGACAAGTGTAGTAGTTGTTACCATGGACTTTTTTGTTGTCAATTTAGGAAAAGATTTGTTTGTCTTATTAAAATATTGTTTCTCCTTTTTTCGAGTGTGATAAATTGGCAATCTTTGATCATCATTAGCTAAAATGTTCAATTTTATGTTATGAGCATAAGTAGCCAATTCTTCAAAGGTTCTTGGTTGAATTCATTTCAAAATATATTGGAGTCCCCAATATATACATTGAATGCACATCTCGGTTGTAGATCTTTCGCTTAGACGATCTCTACAATCTAAACTCAAACTCCTCTATTGATTGATGAAATTAATGATTTGTTCTTCTTTCCATTGTTTAGCACGACTTAACTCAAGCATACTCATGGTTCGGTGAGTGCTATAGAAGCGATTTAAGAACTTGGTCCCAGTTAATAATTGATCCCAACATAACATCAACATACTAATCAAACACATTTCCTTCTAAGGATCTCGCAAATTATTTCACCAGCAGATTATCATATGTTCCAGCATTGTTACAAGTTTCAAGAAAATGGGCAATATGTTGTTTAGAATTGTCATTTCCATCAAATTGTTGAAACTTTGAAGGTTGATAACCAAAGGACATTTTCAAAATATCAATCCTCATGTTGTATGGTTTTGCATATGTGAAGAAAGATTTTGCGTTACATTCATACTTATCTTTAGTCGTTCATTCAAAAAAGTTTTTCAATTAATTAATGGGAATTAACCCATCTAAAGAAACTTGATTGACATTCTCCTCTTTGACGGTTTCAGATTCTCCATAAGTTTGATGTTGTTTTTCATTGAACTTGGTGTCCCCAAACTCATTAGCCTTTTCATCTTGCTTAGAAGTAGCATCATTGTTGATCTCTTCAGCACATTTGTTAGCAGCATGGCTAGACTCTCTAGTGTTATTATTTGATTAAATAGTTGAGCAATCACAAGATCTTGTTGTTACGACTGCTTTGCAAAATCTTCAACTAGCTTGGTTAGATTTACCATTTGCTTTTCTACAGTTGAAACATCTGTCATCATAACATGCATGCATGACATATGAAGTTGCAGTAGAATCCTCAAAATATGAATTTTTCATCATATTTAGGCATGGCATATATAGAATTTACAATGGATTTAATCTTCCCTTGTTTTGATTTTTGGGAGTTTGAACCTTAATCTAGCAATGAAAGTGTCTTCTATATCACTGCATTTACACCTTCATTTGCTTCAAGATCAGGGCTTGTAGCATTAAAAATGGGATTGACATAGTTGAAAATAAGACTTTTTCATATTGTTTGGACAAAGTTCTTGCCTTGCTTCTCGTAATGGGCATCGTGCAGGTTGCCATCATGATTGCGTCATGATTTACCTCAACAATTGCACCTTTAACAAGTGTAGCCTTGTTGTTGCTAATTTTAAGAGTCATTGATTAAGTATGAATTTTTATTTGATGAAAAAAGATGAGCGATAGAAATGGCCCCACTAGGAATGATTGAAATTTGTACACAATAAATTTGCATATGCAAAATAAAATAAACGAGAAATAATATTACAACTAAATTTTTTATTAATTTGAAAAGAAGTAATTACAATCTCTAGAATCCCATTGATTGTTCCATAGAATTTGATGACAAGAGGCTATGAAGCTTGATCTTGAATTTTGATTACCAATATATCTTATTAATTTGTTAGAGAAAATGTTTGGAGTTGACTTAGGATTTGAGAGAAATGGAGAGGATGCCATAGAATTTCGTCGTTTTCTCTTGGAAGAGTTTTTGTGTCTTCTCCATTGACCCTAACTGGCCTCATATTTATAAGAATGAAGAATTAGAAGTGATGATCATTTAAAATAATTTAAAAATTATCTTAATATTTTAAAGATAAATTTCATAAATTGTAAAATAACTTAATTGGTCAAGAGCTCATTCATAATTGACATAACATTTTTTTATTGACCAATCCACTCATTTAATTTTTATTGATCAAGCTTTTGTCATCCAAGATATTGTTATAGTTTGATTGGACGATATATTTGAATTAAATGACTAAATTTATTGTCATTTACTTAATTCAAAAATAATTATGAGAATTCAATTAAATTAAAATTTCATGTTTACAGTTGCATTATTTAATTTACCCCTACGTACATTATGATATGTTTATAATATAAAGTTGATGATTGATCATTTATTGTAATCGAGTTTATTCTATTTCAAGCGAAAAAAGGAAAAAGGTAATCGAGTTTATGATTCATTTGTTGGCTTGTCCACTTCATAGACTCAATGGAGCAATATTGGATTCTTTTTCTAAAAAGTTTGATTTGAATCTCTGCTATTTGAAAGAATTGTATTATATGTATACTTAAAAAATCTAATCTTCTTCAAAGGGAGCAATGTCTACTTTCATACGTTATATTATAGCAAATTGCATTTTGGCAATATATACAACTTTCTAAAGAAAATTCCAGTGACGTTTTGATATGGCCTATGGGCGAAAGATTGGGCCATGAAAGGGAAATCACCCACTTGCATATATGTCTCGTAATTATTAAAATCAAGACTATATCTCTGCATAATAAAGACAACTTAGAAGTCTTATTAAAAAAACAGAAAATAAAAATAAACTATTAAGAACATGACCAAATTGTATGTTGGGTCAAAAGATAAGAAGATAAAAAAAAAGGTCGATAGATTCCACTTTTTTTATAAATAAAAAGAAATAAAGAAAAATTCTGTTAATTTTTTTAGGTGTACTAGGCCTACTGGCAAAGTTCTATTTAATTTGGTTGCGAATATACCATTGAAACCCATGAAAACAAGCCTAATAATTTCATCAGTTATTCTATCATGTATATATATATATATATATACACACACTCCATCTGCTCCATTAAGATAGGAAAATAATTTTTTTCACACATATTTAATATAATTGAAATTATATATTATTTATTGTTCTTTTTATTTTTTCCATTCATCTTACATTTAAAATTGAGCCAAATTCATATTTAATTATTGAAAATGTGTACAAATTTAGTTTAAATTGTATGAAAAATCATATACTTATCTTTGAAAAATATAATTTTTAACTTAATGTTTAAGTATTTCAATAGCTTAAAAATAAGTTTTATAATAACAAAGTATGGTAAATATGAACATTTTAGATAGCTAAAAAAATTTATACTTTCAATAAAGAAATTAAACTATAATTTGAAATAGATGAAAAAGGGAAACGAATATATCTATACGAGTATTAAATTTCATTTTTTCCTCCAATAAAGTGAATTGATAAATTAGTTTTGGAAAAAATTAAGATGACTTTATATTAAACCTAGAATTATGAACCATATCTTGTTTTTTTATTATTAATTTGTTCAACTTGACCCATGAAAATTCAAGTCAAAGAACTTGAATTATTCATTCTTTTCTCCAGTGTTACATGAACAAAAATATTATACATTTTCCTCATACATAGAAACGATTTTCTGAATGTTGTTTTGCCATAAAAAAAAAAAAAAACCCTTTCGTACTTTTCTTTTTATCTTTTTCCCTATAAAATAGTGTCACTTTCACATCCCACATTTTTTTATTACAAACCCCATTATAAACAATACGTTTTAGATAAAAACTTGTTATTTCACTAAACCCCCCATAACTACATGTCAGGATAGTCTTACAGAGTTTTTACAATTTGTTTTGGAGGAAAAGAGTTTACATTTATTAATATGAAATCACCAAACATATTTTTATTTTTATAAAATTAAAAATATTTCAATTAATTTTTGAAGGAAAATATTTCAATTAACTTAAAAATGATTTCTTGCATATTTTAGTAAATCCACTTAAAATTTTTAATTCTGTTTAAATTAAACGTGGTGAAATGTCTCGTTCATTAGTTGGTGTAAATGCTTTTTATTTTTTTTTATGATCATCATGACCTAATTTAAAAATCTTATCCCATGCATTTATGGAAAAAGTAAATTTTGAGTTATTCTTTTGGACTCAAGTCTTATTCTGGACCACATCTGAACTTTGAACAAGAAAAGAAAATTTATAATTCAGTCTAATGCCAACAAAAAGTAGGAAGGATTATTTTTTTCTCCATTGCAACTTGCAAGCAGTATAAACATTAATTGCCTATCACGAAAAGTAAAGGCATTTTGTGATAAAATGCAATAAAAACTGGATTATTTTAAAAACTTACTCACTAAATTATCGAAGTAAAGATTTTATTATTTAGACTTTTAAAAAACTAGAATAAAATGAAAATGCTCCTCAAATACATCTACCTAAACACATTCTAAAGCAACAATTTTTGAAGGTTCACTGATTTCGACTACTTATGGTTCCGAACAATTACAATTAAAGTTTTAATACGGTTACGATTCTGATTTCAGTAAAAATAATTAAAATTTCTAACTAATTTTAATTAAATAAATGAAAATTTGTTATTTAAAATGGATTTCAACTTAATACTCTTGTGTATGTAACTCCAAGGGCATAGAAAAATCAAAATTCTTATAATTCTCTTACTTGTGAAACTACCCTTATAACGTTAATAAATTATTCATGAGCTTTAAACTTCAATATTAGTAAAAGCCATTTTAGTGTCAACGTCAAACAAATATCTAAAGTGGGGACAAATGTTTTCTTGTTGATATATTTCAACTTTAATCCAATTATCAAGACAAGATTGAACCCTTAGTAAACGTGGACTCAAAGATGATTGATTTGTCTATAATATATTTCCTCGATCGCTGAAAGTTTGTTCTGATGCATTTGTTGATTTTGAAACTATAAGTCCATCCCTACAATCAAAAGGCAAGACTAACTTTTTTTTTCCTTTTTTTCTCCACCAATTTATGATATCATGGCTTTCAACATGATCATCCCTTTCATCATCAAACTCAAAACAATTTGTTACATAATATTTTAGTTTCATAATTGAACCCGATTTGGATGACAAAGACAAGAGTATTGATTTCTTGTTCCGTTATTGCATGAGTACACTTTTTGATAAATTCATAATTGAATATTAAATTATGCAAAAGTAACCAATGATACAAGAATTAAGAAGTAATGAAAATTAATAGTACAATTAATTAAACAAGAGAAATTAAATTAAGCCATCAATATATTAATTAGTCTTCACATTTAGTCCTAATTAAAAGAAAGTTAGACTAGCATATCAACATTTTGTTTTTTACCAATAATAGAGGTAGAAGATAACTCATCAATTTGAATTTGTATGTCAAAAATATACTCCAAATACAAATTATATATATTTCTTAACACTATTAATCAATATTGAAATATTAGGTTTTACTACAATTTTATCACAAATAAAATCATAATTTATATCTTAGACGTGGCAATTTGGTTAGTCTAGCTGGAGCAAGGAGAAAAATCAGGACATGAATTTGAAATCCCAACCCGGCTTGATGACAGGACCAAGCAAACCCACCCCAAGTGTCAAAACGACGTTGCTTTGGTAACCCCGAAAGTTTTGCATATATTCTTTCATAACTTTTCATTCCCTTTATAGAAAAAAAAAAAAAAATTTCATTCCCAAATGGCTTGAGAAATGGAGTAACTTTTCGACTGTATGTGCCAAGATTTTGGATTTTGTAGCCAACTTTGAATGTTTCTGTTTGTACTGTTAATCATCCCAAGGACAATTTCTTCAATGACCTATACCCTTGAATAATTAAAATATAATTTCTAGAGCTTTAAAATATACTAATAAAAGATAAATAGAAAAAAAAAATAGTGATGAGATAATTTCAATGACCTATAGGCTTGAGAGTTTCTAGAGCTTTGAGAGTTTCCCAACTACTAGAATTAGTAAACGGAAGAAAGTTAGCAAGAAGTCACCTTTGGTATGTGATTTTGACGTGTGAACAATCATAACATACCTTACCAATGTCCTTGAAATATCAGAAATTAAACGCAACCCATAAAATAGTTTTATTAGTCTGACTCCGTTTAAAAAAATGGGATCAAATGAAATTGTGGGACTCAGCTTATATATTCTACCAACCAGAGTGTGTTATTTTTTGTGAGGCTCCGCGTGTCCCATTTTTTTCAAAATATCTATTAATTGAGAATATTAATGATTTTTTATACCTACATAATACATTATTTTTAAATAAAATAGAAAAAACGCATCAAAGGGAACTATTGCCTTTGAGAGATAATCAGCTCTTTCATTGAAGCATGCTCATGCTGTTACTGGTAGATGGCTCTATAATCGCGTTTTTTATTGACGGCTGCTATGGGAAGATGATTTCAGCCGTCTACCAGTCTTAACTCACAAGTTTAAAGGTTGTCACTATCTACATACTTTAATAAATTACAGTTTCTTGTCCTAAATATTCATTGGCATTTCTCAAAAAAAGAATTGGTGTTTACAAGGGATTGGACAGTTGAATTTTCCAATTGGTATTTCATTGTTTGTATTTTGAAATGTGAATGAAAATGCAATTTGCCCAAGGCTGCATTTATCCACAACCTCAACATTGATGTCAATCAAGATATATTCCTAGCAAGGAAGTTTCTTCCAGTTTCAAGGGCTATATATATACATCAAGATACTGGAAAACCAGACACAAAAATCTCAGCTTACTTCTCATTAACCAAACTTACTATTGTTTCATTATGCAAGATCCCTCCGGGACAGAAATTGAAAAACTAAAAATGCAAAGAGTAGGATCATCCCTTCTTCCCATGCAGCCCCCAACTTATGGCAACCTCGTCACTATTCTTAGCATCGATGGAGGTGGCATTAGGGGAATCATTCCTGCTACAATCCTTGAATTTCTCGAATCTCAATTGCAGGTAACTGAGATAGATTATGTTCTTCTCATAACCCTTGTTTTACTTTTTAGTTTATTTTTTGAATACCTGTTCAGCATGAAGCTTATCTAAATAATAAATAAAAAATAAAAAATTGTGAAATCTTGAATAGGAACTGGATGGCAATGATGCAAGACTAGCTGACTATTTTGACGTGATTTCTGGAACAAGCACAGGTGGCTTAGTGACTGCAATGTTGACTGCTCCTGACGAAAACAACCGCCCTTTATATGCTGCTAAGGATATAAGGCCGTTTTATCTGGACAACTGTCCGGGTATTTTCCCACAGAAGTGGTAATGATCATCTTAGGATAACGATTCCCCAGACTGGAGGAGCTTTTCAATTGTTATCGAGCATGATTTTTTTTTCTTTTGCATGCAGGGGTGGATCTTTAAGAAACACATTTAACGCTCTATTTGGACCCAAGTATGATGGCAAATATCTGCATAAAACTGTAAGGGAGAAACTGGGTGAGACGCGGATGCATCAAACTCTAACCAATATTGTAATTCCAACTTTTGATGTCAAGAATTTGCAGCCTACAATTTTCTCAACTTATGAGGTACCTCTCTCTCTCTCTCTCTCTCTCTCTCTCACTCACACACACACACACACACACATACCCTCTCATAGAAAGGTACTTCATCAAAAATTAGTATATATTGATAATTGTAAAATTAAGATGTTAAATCTAAAATAACCTAGGCTGTTTTTTAGTTCTTGTTGGCTGTTCAGCCTGTAGTTTGTACTGCTACTGGGGTCTCTTCAATAATGCATCCACTAAGAAAAAACAAATCTAAAATAACCTATATTTAATATAACATATTCACATGCCGGTGCTAATCATTTGTCACTATGACTTGTTTTAGGAAATCTTGTTACCTCGAAAAACAGTAAATAAATAGTAGTAATATTTTACTGTGTGGGAGCCCAAAAATCTACCAGAAATCAGAAAACAAATACTAGCATACAAATCATAATGAGACAGAGAATACTTTCAGATTTTGTGCAGGTGAGTCATTCAGATTGTGAAAGAAATATATATGTAAACAAAGCCAATCCATTGCCAAATCTTTTAAACTTTTCACCTAATTAATTTAGGCATCCAGAAGCATTATAGAAACTCTTTGCTGTACTTTTCTTCTTTGTGCTATATATAAGCAGACTTAACAATTTTCTTTGGATTAACATGGAAGTTCTTCCAAAGCAAATCTTGACGTAAAGTAATTAACTTTAATATATTAATATTGTATGTTCATGCAGGCTAAAACCCAACCAACTGTTGATGTTCGCCTTTCTGACGTGTGCATCAGCACCTCCGCAGCTCCAACTTATCTTCCCGCATATTACTTTAGGAATGAAGATAGTGATGGAAATTTCCGGGAGTTCAATCTTATCGACGGCGGTGTTGCTGCAAATAATCCGGTATGCTTTGATATTTTGATAAATTTATAAATTATTCCCATATTTATCCTTTTAAATGAATGAGAAAATTTGAAAGATGGTATCAAAGCCGGAGACTCAATTAAAATTTTATTTTCGTTCATTAAATTATCATTGTTATTGGGCCTTATTACCAATTAAGTGATTTTGTTATATTTCATGGTTTCAGGCTTTGCTTGCTATGAGCCAAATCACCAAACAGATCTTCAAGGGAAATCCGGATTTCTTCCCGATAAAGCCTACGGATTATGGTCGCTTTTTGGTGATCTCACTAGGCACGGGCTCGGCAAAGATAGAGCAAAAATACAGCTCCAAACAAGCAGCAAAATGGGGGGTTTTCGGCTGGTTACTTACCGGAGGTTCTACTCCCTTGATCGATGTTTTCTCTCAAGCCAGTGCTGACATGGTTGATTTACATATTTCTGAGGTCTTTCAAGCTCTCCACTCGGAACAAAACTACCTTCGAATTCAAGTAAGATCACTTACTGCTAATTATTTACACTTTTAATTTCTTGAAAAATCTAAGAGCCCGATCGAGTCTTCTCTCTCATGCTAACTTTCTTTAAATTATAATTAAATTGCAGGATGACATGTTAACTGGAGATGTATCTTCAGTTGATATTGCAACGAAGGAGAATTTAGAAAAACTTGCTGAAACTGGCAAAAATTTGCTCAATAAACCAGTTTCGAGGGTCAATTTAGATACTGGGGTCTCTGAAACAATAGAAAATGGTGGCACAAATGAGGAGGCACTGAAAAGGTAAAAAATAAAATCATAAAAAGTATTCCACTGTTTCCTTTAAAATTTTCCTTTTTTTATATATTCTTAGGTTGTCTCATGGAGTTTAACACTGATTGCTCTTCATTTTTCTTAGGTTCGCAAAATTGCTTTCTCATGAAAGAAGATTAAGGGAGCTAAAATCACCTCTAACCAGCAAAGCCGCAGAGCGTCGAACCCTTCCTTTTGTCAAATGATTTGTATTGTCCTAAATTGTTACTAATATGTAATAGTCTTGTTTTCATTTTCCTACTTTTGGCGTTTTACTATGAAGAAGAGTTGTAATTTCAATAATTCTTTTGGCATTATATTGAATGGAACTAAATAAATGTACTCAATTATTCTTTTGTTGGTCGAGAATAAATTGACGTGTTTAAGTATACGTTAATATTTGTGGTTGACTTAGACTTAATTATGTATCATTGAATCTCCTCTAAATTCAATCACGTTCATATATATACCACGAAAGAAATTCTATGCTCCTTACTTCTAAAATCCTGCCAATCTTTTATGAACACAAAAGAACTAAAAAAATACTAATTTTTTTAAGAAAATAACAGTATTTCTTTTGAGAAAAAACATAATGGTATATTAAGAATTAAAAGCAATTAATAGATTAATGATTTAAGAGATTAATAATATTTTTTGTACAACAAAAATAGTAAAAATTGACAATATTTTAATTACGGAGGAAATACAAAATAAAGAAGAAAATTTGACATTTGTAGATGGTGTACCTCGATCCGATAGATTTAGATGCAGAGGAATAGGACCTTATGGGTTGGTGCTTTAATTTTATCAGATTTAGTTGGGCAAGGTGGTGGAAGGGTACGGATGGTCTTTTTTATGGTATGCTTTTTGAGACAGCCCTTAGTACTATGACTATTCTTCTGTACAGTTGTTGCAGATTCCTTGGCCTTGGCCTCTTTTAATATAACTCTATCTTAAAAAAAAAAATGAAACTGCTTAATGGTTGGTAACTCATTTATAATTGGCAAGGTTGAAGATTTGACATCTAAATTCCCTCGAGTATTTTAACACATTAATTAAAGTTGTGGATTTATTAAAGGAAATTGGAGGAAAACGAAAGATAAAGATGATTTTTTAGATGGAAAGGAAGGTGTTAGAAGGAAGTGAGGAGGAAAAGGTAGGAATGGGAATCATCATTACTAAAACTTTTTGCACTGACTAAAACTCCTTATTTGCTGTTGAGAGATTAATGGTGGTACACAATATGCTTGTTCAGCTGGTTCTATTGTCTAATTTTCTCACCAAAAAAAGCAACAAACGGAGAACCACACCCAAAACACCAAGACTTTCAATATTTCTTGATTCTCATACTGTTTCAATAGGCCAAGTTCTCTGTCTTTCTCCCCAATACTGGAAATCATGGAAAGCATGAAATTATTTATCCACATGGCGATCTGTGTGCATTTTAAACCTAATTAAATTTTCTTTCACCAATAGTGATCATAAGCAAATTTAGACTGTTGGCATTTGGTCTGACCAAATCTACATGCCGTTAGAAAGAGTACACGCAAACTTTCTTCTAACTTTCGAATTCAACAGAGAAATTGGACTTAGACCTCAGACGACGGAATCTCAGGGCATATTTGGCCAAACAAGAAATAGCTACTGTTCAAAGCCAAAGAAAATTCCGGCAAAAACAATAAGAGCCAAAAAATAAGTAGGACTTACTATCGCCAAAATCGTCGTACAGTTGACATTGGAGGGATGGCACTTTCAAATTTTATCTTCACTGATAACTCGTCTTACTTATTTCGTGTCCAGCAGTTAAAATTGTTTTCGATCATTTATCTTCTTTACTGGATATTATTAATTTGTACACATTGCTTTCATTTTAATCTAATTTAATTTATTTTTTATATCATAAGATCTTAATTAAATTTTATTTTCATTATACACTAATTAAATTTTAATTAATATATTTTTATTTCAATTCTATTTTAATGTTTTTCGTAATATACATAATATATATACATATATATATATATATATTACAAAATACATAAATAAAAATAAAGTACACAATTACATTGCACAAAATACAAAATACATCAAGAAATTTTAAAAGTACACAATACATCCTGAATATTTTGTATTCTGGTGGTTCCATTTTTGGCATCTCGTATAAAGACATAAAATAAGTTGGTAGATTTGTTAAGACTGATTTTATGAGCGTAACTCTCCCACTAATAGACATGTATTTTCCTTTCCAATTTTCTAATTTGGATATGAACTTATTGATCACTAGTGCCCAAATAGCTTTGTCATTTTGCCTAACTCCTAAAGGTAATCCCAGATGCTTCGTAGGAAGATCATCAGCTTTGAATTTAATTTCAGCAGCCCAAACATCAATCTCATTCTTCGAGACTCAGACTCCAAAGAGGCTACTCATTCTGAAGTTCACTTTTAAACCTAAAATTAACTGGAAGCACTTGAATAAACGTTTCACAACTCTAATATGTCCCAACAATTTTTCGCAGAAAATTGAGTATGCGTATTCATCAATTTTCAATGTGTTACTTTTATGAAGGGATCACAAGTCTCGCATCAAGAGATCAAAAAGGAATAAGAATCATAGGCGTACAATTACCGATTATGAGATTGAAACACAACATAATGGGAACTACCTTCTAAAAAGATTTCACTGTGAAAGTTCCTATCTTGGAGAGCACTCAGATCCATCCTACATGTTCCAATTGATTTGGAATTTGAATCTTTAAGACATCTTTAGCTATCTCTCTAGGAAATAGATTTATTATAATATCCAAGTTCCATTCATTTCCATCAGGCAACAACAAATCTGTCACAAGTTGAATTTTCAGAGCGTAACATAGAAGTAAAACCTGTAATTGTTGGGATCCAATGATCGTCCCAAATCTTTATGTCAGCATTTATAACTTTACACATCGCATTCATTGATGAACCTTTACAGAATGGCAAACCCAAGTACTTCTCTTGATGATTGCACAATTTCATTCCCAACAGATTATAGATATCATTACTGAGACTAACAAACACATTTTTGTTGAAGTGGATAGAAGATTTTGCTTGATTGATGCCAGGGGCAGAGCCAGAAATTTTTTTCACCTGGGACTGACATAAAACATAAATAAAGATATAAATTAACTAAAACATAGAATAAAAAAAATAATATTTAATACTTTCAATAATATGAAATAAATGTACCATTAGAATTGTGTTATTCTATTCTTCTTAAATTCAAACTTTTTAATTATTGTATCATTATCAATTTTTTCTGTCAACTCCCGTTCAATGTAGATAACCATAGAATCAGCTAAAAACTCTTATTCCATCTTATTACGAAGAGTTGTTTTGACAAGTTTCATTGCTCAAAAAGCTCGTTCTGTTGTTGTTGTGGAAACGGGAAGAATCAAAATGAGACGAATCAGCCTGTTAATTCAAATAAATATGTTAGATTTAATAATTAAGTTGACAATTCAATTATATATATCATATCATAAACGCACCTGTCAATTAAATTGTAAGAATTTGACTTATTTGTCTCAACCAGTCTTTGATATAATTCAGAAATAGTTGATAAATCCTGAAATCTTGCATTACTAACAAGATCAAGCTTATAGTGTTGCAGTTGCATTCTCAAATGGTGCAAATCTTGTGGACTAAAATCAAGAGTATAATACTTCTCAGCAAGCTGATAAATGTGATCAACTTTAAGTAACTTAAAGTTATCTTTAGGCTCCAAAGTGCAACTAAGCTTAAGAAGTTCCACAGTCTCATAATTGAATCTATTATTTAGCTCTTCAACTTGATAATCTATTGCATCATTAAACACATCAAACTAATAATGGTACTCAAATGTGATTGAATCATTTTGTTGGCATGAGCGACTTGTAACGGATTTATAACGAGCTTCCATGTGAGGTATTTCAATGTTTGAAGCAAAGATTTAGTTGTTGAGACATAATCCATTGCACTTAAAATATCCAGAGATTTCTCTTGCAATGCTCGACAAAGCAGATTTGTTATCCCCATCATCTTTTGCATCAAATGTAATATAAATATGAAATCAAAAGACTTCATTGCAATCAAGAGACCACCAGCTTCACCTCGAATAGAATTAGAAGACCCATCATTCATCATATTTTCCAACACATTAAGCACAGAGCTATACATATCTATCATGCTGCAAATTGAGTCAAAATTAGAACTCCAACGAGTTTTTCCAGGCTTTTTTAAATTTTCAATTTGATTACATCATCTATAAGTATCATATTCACCAGTAGCCACCATATGTGCAACTTCAATTTTTTGTGCAAAATGTAACTCAGTATGGCGTTTAGGAGAGCCATTAATAAGATTACATATGGAATTAAGTTTTGAAAAGAATAACCAAATGAATACCTCTTTTTAAGCAGCAGCAGTTAGTGCTAATTGAAAACGATGAGCAAAACAATGTACATAATAAGCATGTGGGCAATCCTTCAAAAAAAGGGCTTGCAATCCATTCCAAGAGCCACGCATATTGCTAGCACCATCATATCCTTGACCTCGCATATTATGGACATGTAATTCATATCGACTAAGAGCATCAGATACTTCTTTTTTAAGTGTTACAGCTGTTGTATCTGTCACATGCACTATATCAAAAAAACGTTCTCGTATAAAGCTACTAATATCCACAAATCTCAATACTATAGCCATTTGTTTTTTATTAGATGCATCTCTAGCTTCATCAACCAAAATAGAGAATTTTGCATTCCCAATTTCTTCACGAATTTTTTATCTTACTTGCTTGGCAAGAATATTCAAAACATCTTTTTGAATATCAGGTGAAGTGTATTTTGCATTCTTCGGGGCTTTTTCTAAAACAACACCACCTATATTCTCATTCATTCTTCCCATAAATTTTATCATCTCTAAAAAGTTTCCACGATTAGTAGAAGATGGAGATTCATCATGACCTCTAAATGCACAAGCTTGCAAAGTGAGCCATCGAATACTTTCAATTGTTGTTGCAAGCCTTAATCTGTTTTTCTGTTTTTCTTCTGAAGTTTGTGTATTTAGAACTTTGTCAATGTGACGAGATATATTCATCAAATCATGAATAGAGTTTGTAGCACTGTTATGTGGTGAAATAGGACAACCAATATGTATTAATAAAGAGCACCTATCCCCATCATTGACTCGCTTCCAATATCTAAATCCATCTGTTGTAAATGTAGGATTTCGAGTATGTTGAATATCAAAAAGGAAGCATGGAAAGCAAAAAACTGCATCCTTTGTAGGAGAGTACTCTAACCAAGTAAATTTCTTAAACCAATGACTTTGAAAGCGACGATTTTGGGATCCGAATTTGGTTGGTGGATACTCACTGTTAATAGGTTGATAAGGGCCTATCTTAATATAAGCATATCTAATTTTGTCCCTTTGATTAACAGGATATTTCAATATTGGAGTACGTAATGCAGGGTCACGTTCAAGAGAACTAATATCGACATCAATTCTTGAAGAAGTATTAGGTTGCTGATCATTAGATGAAGAATGCTCATGACTTGTAGATGCTTGTTCTTTTGGTTTAAAAAAAGAATTGATAGTTTTTTTTTTCATTCTTTGAAGCTTCACTAGAATTTATAACCTATTAAAATAATATAAGAGTAATTAAATAATAAGACACATATATGAAAGTAAATTAAATATTATAATCAACATATAATTATAGTAAACAAATAATCATTTTAAAGAATTAAAAACTTAATTAAGAAATTGTTTCATTTTAAAAGACTAATTTGCACTTTATCCTAACATGAATAAAAACAATACTCCATGGCATACTATTATCTTTGTCCTCTTATTTTTAATATGATTAATAGTCTTTCCTTTTTTTTTTTTGTCTTTCTAAAAATATGTCTATTGTTAGGGGAAAATTGCTAAAAAGATGTCTATTGTTAGGGTTAAAAAATACTCAATATTCAATATTACTAGAATTTGTCTCTCTATTTTTTTTTTAGATGACCTGCATGAATTTTCCCTTTCAAGTTTCAACCATACTCAAATGTTCTTTTTTTAATCCATAAAAGATCCTACATTGCAGAGTATATTTTTGTTTTTTGAAAAACAAATGTATTAGATAATAGAAAAACAAGCAGAAATCAAGACAAACCTTAAAACTCTACCTAACAACAACCAAAACAAGGACAACAAAAAAGAACTGAAACTCAGTAGCACCAAACTCCCCCTAGTCCCACAAAAAAGCTTAGACAAACATGAAGAAACACTAAACAAGGCTATAACTAATCAAAATTATTGGTTAGTAGCATCAAGTCTACCATAATTCAAATGCCAAATTAAAACTAAAATAAAAAACAGAGAAGATTAAATGGACATTTTCAATCTTCTAAATTATATTATGAAAACTATTCTAATTTCTACAACCAAAATTCAATCACAAAACAAGATAATTGAATAATTGATAAAAAAAAAAAAGATCAACACCACTCTCAGCATTTAACTTCAATCTTCAAACTCCACAAAATAAAAAATTATTACCATTTACTACACAAAATCTATGAAAAGTATATTCCAAAATTAAACATTTAAACAACAATAAAACAAAAAAAAATTGCCTTTCTAAAGCAGAATTTAAGGATGGCAAATGAGACAAATATAGACTTGCTCTTGGGAGGTCAGCAACTATCTTTGAGTAATTGAGTTCTCTGGATTGCAAAAGATAGAAGAAGAGAGATTGCAAAGAAGAACTTCAGCCAAAAACAAGTGAATGTGCAGCCAAAAAATTTGAGGATTAGGTTAGCTGTGTTTTCATTTGGGCTAAAAAAAATATGGGCTAAATTTTTTTTCTTTTTCTTTTTTTTAAGGTGGGCTATAGTAAAAGATTTTTTTTTTAGATGGGTTATGCAATGTACTACAGAGAAATTTTTTTTTGGGTGGAGCTATAGCCCACCCTAGTCCCCATGGTAGCTCCGCCCCTGATTGATGCTTTGGCCAGACCAACAACAAAAAGTGTTCAGAATATTCAACACTTCAACAATCTCTTCCATGTTTGCTTTGCAGAAAATCACAATGTCATTTGCGTACATCAATTGGTTAATAGTTGGGCTCTCCCTAGAAATTTTTACTTCATGTAATCTGCCCTCAATTTCTGCCTTTGTCAGCATTCTAGAAAGAAGGTCAAAAAGTATAATAAACAAAGAAGGGGATATGGGATCACCTTGTCGAATACCCTTACTAACATTGAAATAACCATTCCAAGCTCCATTTATTATAACTGAAACACAGGTGCTTGAATGCAAGCTCCAATAACTCTAAGAAATTGTGTTCCAAAACTGTGACCTACCATGATTGAGAAAAGAGGTTTCTATTCAACCCTATCATACGCTTTTGTCATATCTACTTTTATTGCCATGAAACCATTCAAACCTTTTTTTCTTGTTGAGATAATTCATCAATTCGAGACAAATGATTATGTTAAACATAGCAAGGTATTTATATTTTGCAGCACAAATATTAAGTAAACTATCCAAAATACCCCTGCTCCCAAAACACACACACACACTCTCTCTCTCAAACCTTCATCTTCCCGTAACCCCCTCCTCCCTCACCTGCTCAATCTCTCACCTTTTTTTCTTCTCTTTCTTTGCTCAAATCTCTCTCAATCTCTCGGAAAAACAAGGCATATACTCATTTCGATTTTCTTCCAAGGTTAGTGCATATTTCTCTTTCAATTAAGTGTTAATTGGGTTAAATTTGTTGAAAATATTCATTGATTGGTATGAATTTAAATTTGAATTTTTATGGAATGATTTGTTGTTTGTTTAGATAGTTTGAATGAATTTATTCTACTTATATTGTTCTTATATGATAATTAGAATGGGTTGACAAATAAATCATGTGTGAATTGATTGTTGGAAAATCGAAAAAAATTTGCAAAAGAACTAGCGATGATTTAGGCCACATGTAAGCTTGGCTTTGCTGTGAGCTAGGCCACAGACGGGGCAAGGGTGTACGAGGCGAGGGTCTGCTGAGCTGGTTTTTTGCATGGCTTGAGTGGCCACGCATCTTGGTTCAGGCCATGGTTGTTCAAGCCTTGCGTCTGGGTTCGAGTCATGGCTAGTCAGGTCGCACTCCATCATTGGTAGTAGGTTTCCATGTCCACCACTGATTCATGAGGGGTCAGGATTGCCAGACTTGGAGTTCATTCGGATTGAGAGCGGAACGTATGCACCTATTCCTATGATAGAGTATTCTAGTGGGCCTTCTCTCATTGATATAATAAGAATGACTGGATACCACATGACAACGCTAATGTTCCCGAGCCTGATCATGAGGATAAGTCGAGTGCATCAAGAGCTACTGATCCTATTAGTGACACCATTGCTAGTCTTCAAGATCTCGATATCTAAGAGTTGACAGATATTGCACCTGATGGACCATGGAACCTGTCATTGTTGGGTAGTTACTACAGACAAGTCACTTAATTTATATAGGAGGGACAAGTATTACAAGTTTAATTTTATTTTATAGCCTTTAGGTTTTTTACAATAATGTGACATATTAATTTTCCTATTCCTATAGAAGTGTGGACTTCTTGTTTGTCATATATAGAGTACTCGATGCTCTCATTAGGAGATGCCTACAACATCGATCGTTAGGTCAATTGTCCAGGACTCACACTACCAGAAAATAGGGAATTAGTTATGAAAATTAGAAAGGGATGCATCCCTCTCAAAATAGATATGGATTTTCCAACGAATTTCAAACGAAAATGCTTTTACTCGATGGTTGACCGATGAAGATTTTGACACAATAACTATGGAAATAAATGAGTCTCAAATCTATGATTGATTTAGCTACATACTATAGATGAAAAAGGGGAAAAAGTGAAGAAAAAACTTCAGTAGATATTCCGTCTCTAAATTTGAGACTGACTAGTGATAAACAATTATATATTTTTTTGAAAAATGAATAAATTTAACTAGAGATCTATTGCCTCGCTAATCACTAGCTAAATTAGAGACGAATTTGCTATAGTATAGTATTTTTGGGATATTTAAATTAGGAATTAAAAATACCAGACAATTTGTATTTAATCCCTAGCTAATGTTGCGACGGAAGACTGACAAAACATGAGTTTTTAAAATTTTAATTCAAAAATTTTGGTGGGATTTTTAAAATTTTGGCTCCTACTAGTTTTTCAGATAAAAAAAATTATCACTAGCAAATCCGTCTCTAATTTAGAGATGAATTTGAGACTCCATATGTATTTTTATTTAGAGACTTCTTATTTAATTCATTTATAGAAAATCAATCTCTAATCTGTGGGTATTAGAGATGGATTAGACATGGAGTTTTGTTTTCTTTTAACTTAACAATTGTATTATTACACCACATTTTTTTATACATAATTACACTACATTTAAATAATGTTTTATATGTCAATTAGATAGGTATTAGATATGATTTTCCTTTCTGTAACAAATAATTAATAGTATTGTACATGATGTTCCTTCGAATTTGCTACAGAAAATGGTCAGTCTCAAACTTTAATTTTAACTTGGGCAAATCTTCTTCTTCCTCACTTTCCCATTTCCCACCTTTGCAAAGTTAAGCCCCCACTTTCTTGCCATTTTCATATTTTACTTCATCAGTTCCCGGAAGCTCACAGTCCACCAGTTGTCGCTGCCTCCATCCAAACTAAGGTATGTTTCTTGCCTTAATCTCTTTATTCATTTCTTAGTTTTGGGTTTTTTTAAAAAAAAATTATTTTTCAAATCTAAAAGATGAAAATAGAGTTATCTTCTGTGAATAAAAATTAATAAATGGAGCTAAGGATTGGTTTCCTCTGATATATGTGATATATGCATTTATGTGTGTGATAACATTGGTAAAAAAAATTGCAGAATTTGATATTAGGAACCAACTTCATGCTCTTCTTTTCGCTTCTGCTCTTTTTTTTTTTTTTTACCAAGTAGGACAATGATCTAGGACAAACATATATATTAACACAATAGGCAGAATTTGTTAGTGTTGTTATTTCACCTGCTCTATTTTGTTAGTTTATTTTATGTTGAGAGAGAAAGGTTTGAATTCTATATGGCTTGAATTTATTGGTGGGTCTTGTTTTGGTTGTATTTTTGCTCACCTAGAATTGGAAATATTTAGCCTCTCTTTATTTATTAAAAACATTGATGTCTTTTTTAGTTTGAAACTATGAAACTTAGACCAACAAGATCGATGGTCCGGTTCAAAAGTTCAATAGAAAGTAAAAAGATGGTGTTTCTTTTGACTGGATATATTCTAAAAACATTAGTTAACTGGATATATTCTAAAAACATCAAGTCTATCCTAAATGTTTAATATTATTTCCATTAGAAAATAACTGCAATTACTAATGGTTTCATTGAGCATCGAATTCTTAGCTTGCAATGGCATGTTACTGCATGATATGTTCTGTCATGAAAATATCATTTTGTTTTCCAATTATGGGAAGTTGTATGATGTTTCCATAATCAAAGGGCACATATCACAGCATGTGATACCGCAACCTTCATACGCTGAATAATCAAATGCAACAAAATAATACTTTAACAATGGAATATCCTTCATCATTTTTCAATTTTTCTTTTTTCTTCTAGTACGAGTAGAAAGACAAGAATTTAGCCATTGATCTTCTGAACTTCTACGTCAACGTTTCAACATATAAGCCATTAACTAAACAACTTAATTTCAAATTGCCTTGAGAATAGAAACTAAAACATAGGTTGCTGGATTTAGCTAAAGAAATGCAAATCTTTCTATATAGCATAGAAAATTTTGGGGAATTTTTGATAGAATCAAGGGGCTTTTATGTGTGCGAAAGTTGGAGAAAAATCAAACTGTTTGTTTTTTAGTTTCGATTATATATGGCACTAAAGAGTAGAGAGCAGGTTATGATTTTCTTTCTGGACGCGCATGGTGTGGTCATTTTATTTTCTGTAGAAAAATTAGAATTGCTTTGTGCCTCAGCATTATAACTTTTACTTGGGAGACATTTTCTATTTTTCATCAGTATTGTGATGCTCTTGAGGATTGAAATTTGTTACCTTAACTTAATTCTGAATATATCGATTATTGTACTGAGAACCTTAAACAATTTGTTGAAATTTATGTGCTTGGAATCAATTGAGGAGATAATGCATCAAGGGTGGTTAATGAACTGTGGAAAAGGGTAGTCTGGCATGCCCTTGTCAAAATACAAGAAACGTGGAAAGTTACTGTTTTGTGTGAATTTTTTTTTAATTGATAGATTAGATATTGATTTAGTTGATTAGGACTAATTACTAATTTAATTACTATCTTGTTTTTGCATATACTGCAATTTCTCTTATTACTTATGTCATTTATTTTGCTTCTTTTTCTCTATTTGTCATATTCTCTGTAATATAGAATTGTAAATGGATTATATAATTATGCTATATAAGAAGACAATATTTGATTTGTTTACTTTTGGTTGGTAGTGGAATATGTTTTTAAATTATATGTTAATTGTTCTAGTGCTTTTGTTGAAAATAAGAAAGAATTTAGCTATCTTGATACATGTTGAAATGAAATATTTTATTCACCAAGGAGATGATGATATGGATTTTTAATGTTGATCATAGTTTAGTCCTAGTTAATTAATTAGGAATTAGTAGTTGGATCATATTATCTTAGTTTAATTTCTTGAACTTATTAATTGAGAAGTTGAATATGAGTTGTGGATTTAGTGAATGTGAAACCTATTTTATTGCTATTTAGCTATTTTGTGAAACTCTACTTAAATTTTGAACAATGATTTAAATTTTGGATGTCAAGGGAATAAAATATGTTCAAATGAAGAATTTGTGGTCCGGTGCAATATAGATGGATGTATTATTTTGAAAGGTACATATCTAAATATTGTTTTGGTTTCTAAAATAGACATGTATTTAAAATTGTAAGTTATCAAACTTGTATGATTTAATAACGTTCGATTTTATTTATTCATGTTAGGTTTTTGCATCGCTTGAAACTAAAAGTCTAAAACAAAGCAAGGGTTGAAGGATCGATATATAATGCATATCTAGTTGAAGAAGCATCAACATTTTCTCTCATTCTATTTTGAATCACATGTTCAAACAAGACACGCGACAACATCTCATAATGATGAGGTTGGATATGAGCAAAGCACACAAGTATTGCCAATTATGTCAATATGTAACGTCCAAGGGAGGACAATGGGAAAGGTTCACAATCGGTATCTTAGTTGAAGAATTCAAAGCTGCAGAGAATTACATATTGCGAAGAAATACAATATTTTATCTCGTAAGTACATTCAATATAGAGAATTATCATGTGTTTCAAAGTCAAATTCGAAGCTTTATACCTGACTTTGTTCCACAACCTATTCAAGACAAAAATAGAATCATCCATTCCAAACATCTCAGAGATTGATTTGGATAAGTTGGTAGAGACAGACTTTGCTAGTTGGTTTCGAGAATATGTGAGAACACTGCCAATTTTTTGTATTTTTTAAAAAACAAAATAAATTCATGCTCAATTGTTTGACACTATTACATATCTATTTCTTATAGGTTCATGATCTAAGGAATAAAGTTACTAATGAATGTTTGAAGAATGTTTCATAGGGTTCGTCGAAGAAGGGTAAATCATTCAAAGGTTACTTTGTGAATGGTTACAGATTCCATACCGAAGAGCACTCAATTGGGAAAAAGACTATGAATAGTGGAGTTAGCGTTAAGGGTGGCGGAACCGAGTCTTCTGGTTTAGATTATTATTATTATGGAATTTTAAAGGAAGTTATTGAGATTGAATATTTAGGGACTCAAACACAGAAAGTTATCTTGTTTAAGTGTGATTGGTTTGATGCCACACCAAATAGAAGAGTTAAAGTACATCATCAATATAAACTAATTGAAATCAATGCCAAGAGGAAGCACATGAAATATGACCCCTTTGTATTAGTGGATCAGGCAACACGAGTGTATTATGCATCTTATCCAGGAAGTAAGAGACCCAGGTCAGATTGGTTTGTTGTGTGCAAATCTAAGGCCTAACATGTCATTGACGCGGGTATAGTCGATAAAGCGTACCAAGAAGACATAGATCATAGAGAAGCAGTTATTATAACTACCCTTACAATTGACATTAGCCCATTAACACATGAGTCTGGTGATAATGATATATTAGATGCCCATCGAGATGTTGATGGCATTGATGAAATACAAGATTAGGAAACAGATGACAATACTGATGATGAAGACATTTGAGATGAATTAGATGACGACTTAAGTGAATAGGTGTCAATTATTTAGATATTATTTCATATGCAAGTTGTCATTTTCTAGTATTTATAATTAGTTTATTTGTTATTTATGTGCATTGAATTCATTATCCTTTTATTATTTTATATCATAGCAGGTGACATATGGATCATACACCATCTCCTATGGACAGTTCTGAGGAGCCTACACCTTCCAGTTCCACTCCACGCTATAGTGCAGAGCCTAGCTCGGATGCACCACAGATGGATACTGATACCCCTATACCATTGTCAGATAGATCTCTACCTTCAAGATCTCAGATTCCATATACTAGGCCTTTTATTTAGCCTCATGGACACATGTAAGTAGATATTTGGTTATTTATTAATTCATAGAAGTATCATTCTATATAGTTCTTATACTTTATTACAATAATTATTTTTTTCATGTAGTTTGGAACCATATAGGTTTCTAGGATTAACGAATATTATCAGGTCCATTACATATGCATATGAGAGGCATTTAACCGGTCCTTAACCTTCTTTTGGGAAGGTTCCGACACGTTTTCAAGTGTTTTGGTTTGAAGAATGGGCGGTATGTTTACCTAAATTTCTATAACTCTTCTTTTTTCAATTGGCTTTTGTTCCTATTGATGTGTTTATCTAATTTGGTGTTGCATAAAGGTTTTTGATGGCTTCTGATGCACAACTCCCAAGTTAGAAAGAACTAGGAGTTGAAATGTAGAAAGCCGCTGACAGATGCCTTGAACAAGGCACGAGATATCAAACCAAGCACTATTCCATCGTGGATTAATCCAGAGCATTGGAAGTCATTATGGGTGTATTGGAATAGCCCCGAGTTTATGCATTATTCAGAGTTGCTAAGAGGAATAGGACTGCAGCTCCAAGGACCACCCACACTGGAGGGTCTATTTCGTATTTTGAGCACTCATGTCGGATAGTGAGTTTTATTATGAAGTATTTTCCTTTATTTGGAATATTTGTAATCTTTAAAAGTACACCATCTACTTATTTGGAATACTTGTAATATTATTTCAACTTTGCAACGAAAGAATACAGGTGGTGTTGTCAAATAGAGAGAGTTCGCTAATGAGAAGTCAAAAAAGATAATGATATGTTTCTAATAAATATATATTTGATAAATCATGTCTCGTTGTTAAAGTTTTATTTGGTAATTGGTTAACACTTTGACATTGAATTGCAGGATAACATACTACAGTCAGCTGAGCGATATACTCAGGCTTCATCTACTAACTCTGCTCATCCATTTAATGTGTCTGACGATTTGACCTTATTTCTAGAGACGAGGGAAGGCGTGAAGAAAGGTCGAGTATTTGGTTTGGGATCTTAATCATCTATTGTTAGACACCATTTGGAGAAGGCAGCTTATCCAACGCAGTCTACACCATCTTTTATTTCCACTCCAGTGGATACACAAGCTCTTGAATCTCGTCTTTATGTTGAGTACGACGAGAAGTTGTGAATGACAATTAACAAATATGAAAAGAAGATTAGTCAAATAAGCAACGTTTTCAATCTGTTAGTTTGAAAAGTTGGATGTTCTGATGAGATATCTTTGCACTCTACTTCCGACAATTCAAATGATGATTATGTTATTTCACCACTGGATAATACACCACCACCCCATCCTAGCTTTGATCCTCATCCACCAGCTGCCGCTCCTGCCACAACTACTTGATAGACTTTTATTATGTATTGTTATTTCATTTTGGATATTTGATCGAAATTTTTGCGTTATTATTTTTTTTTAGTTGTGACTGCTTATATTTTGATTTGATCTTGTTTTGAGATTTTTGCATTTGAATTTTTTTGTTGTGTTGAATTCATTGTGTGGAATTCTAATTGTGTTGCAAGTGTTGTTTTATTTGATATTGTAGGGATAAGAAATAATTGCACTATTTATTTTTTAAAAAATAAAATAAAATCTGTCTCTAATCTCTATCTAATTAGTCTCAGACAGAGACGGATTTGAGACAACTAATGTTTAAAATAAATTAATAAAAAACAAATTACTAGTAAATCTGTGGAAAAATAGAGACAGAATAGCTACAGATATTTTCTTACACAATTTACGTTTGAAACAGGTGTCTCATATCCATGGCCTAACCACGTAGCTACGGATTTGAAACAGATAGTAAACTTATTATTTTATGTGAAAAATATTCGTCTTTAATTCCTTTCAATCAGATACTAATTAGCTAGAGAATATCAAACTAATATTTTATTTAAAACAATTCCCTCACTCAACGGATTAGCTAGGGATTATTTGTGAAAAAATCTAATTCCAAAAAAAACTATCGCCAATTCGTGTCAAATTGGGATGGAATTGGGATGCACTTTTCCTCGTTTGACCATAATTTTGTGATTTTTATTCATATCTAATTCTTGGCCGATAGAGACGGATTTGCATTCCATAGCTATTAGAATCCTCATTTATAGCTATGGATTGCGTCAGCTATGGATTAGAGACAGAATTGGCTTTCGCAAATGTCCTGTTTTCTTGTTGTGTCGGGGCTTAGTCATTTGCCCTAGTGCATGTTTTCTCATTTGAACATATCTTTATAGTTTGCATTTGTGGAGTGGTGGCATCCGGAGACTGCTAGCTTTCACATGCCATTTGGAGAGATGACTATCACTCTTCTTGGCATACTTTTGATTCTTGGTGTCCCTATTATTGGTATTCTCATGACTCATGTTGAGACACATGACTATATTTTAGGATAGTTGAGAGAGCATCTTCTTTCGATAATTTGGGCATGACCGCCAATAATTTTGGTCTGGCCCATGTCTTGTACATTCTTGGGACAACATTGTTCACAAATAAGTCATCTGACAAGTTTATTTGTCACTTGTTTCCGTCACTGAACGACCCATCGACTATATCAGATTATAGTTGGGTGCTGCGACACTTTCTTATCTATACCGACAACTTGGGATGACTAGTAGGTACATATGTCATCAGTTTGCAGGATGCCTTACATTATTGGAAGTAAGTCTTCTATTTATTTATTTTTATTTTGTTTCATATTATATATTTTTTATTGTTGACTATTTTTAATTTTTGAACAATGTTGGATATATGAGTATTTTCCAATGTTCCGTCCGAAGGATATCGTATTATCTTGGAGGTTGAGACAGCTATGGGCCCTTAGGCAGAGACCTTATTCAGTCAGATTGTCCCTGAGATCGATTGATCATCTGGTGGCCTATGAGATGCAGCTGGATGAGGTTAAGGTACAACATATAGATTGACTTTCGTATGGCTACATTGGTGCTGCGGAGACTCGTTTCTCCAAATACCATAGATGCATTCAATTCATGTATATCATTAAGCCATACATGTCTAATCTAGTTCTGCGCCAGTTTGGATATATGCAGTCGATTCTTAGTCGCTTGTTGATTGCTCCCCTTGTTGAAAAGTATTGTAGGCATGGAGATCTGAAACGGTACAAAGTCAAATACCCTCTATTCTCTTGGATATGGGAAGAGTGGACAACTCATGTGTTATCTCCTCAAGATCTTGGTAGTCACACATCTCCGACATAGAGATGGCAGTGTACATCATCATCCCCGACCCAAATGGCCAAGCACCAAGTACAATTGTGTCATTCTTTTAGCCACGCACCAAACACAAACATGGGGCTATTCTAATCACACACCAAGAGAAATGAGTAGCTATTTTAGCCACGCATCAAGAGAAATGCGTGGCTATTTTAGGCACGCACGAAGCACAAACGCGTGGCTATTCTAGCCATGCCCCAAGAGAAACACGTGGCTATTTTAGCCACGCATCAAGTACAAATGTGTGGCAAAATTAACCGCATGAAGAAGATTAGAGCGTGGGAACAAAGGTATTTATGATAATCCACTTATAAAAATGTACTGCAAAAAATGAATTGCATACTACATTTTACAACACTCTAAAATAATTATGTAAGGGGGAAATTATAGACTCAAGGTGATTCCTAAGTCTATTGGCAAGGATTTTTGCTATGATTTTTTAAGATATGTTACAAAGAGGTCTGTCTGAAACGTTCAACCTTACAAGTTTTTTCAGTTTTGGGAATCAGGATGATGAAAGTGTGGTTCAAAGAACCCAATAAATTACCAGAAAGGAAAAAGGATGAACCACATTTATGACATTAGAACCATTAACATTACAAAATGATTTATAAAAAGTGTGGTACTTACCATATTGTCCCGGGCTTTTACCACTTTTAATATTCATGACAATTTTCCTAATAACCAAAGCATCAGGAGTAATAGAGAGATCATTATTATCACAGTCAAAAATATATAGAAGGGAGAATAAGATTTTCAACATTCAAAGAAATTTGGGAATTTGATGTAGAGAATAAATTTGAAAAATATTGGACAAATTCGTGTCCAAATATCTTCTCAATCAACCTTCCAACGATCAATGTTAATGTTTAAGAAGTCAATGGCATTGCACATTTGATATGACCTATAGGTTTGAATATTTAAAACATTTCTAGAGCTTTAAAAGTTTCCCGACTACCGGATTGAGTAAATGGATGAAGTTAACAAAAAATCACATTCGGTAGTGATTTTTACGTGTGACCAATAATAGCATACCTTAGCAATGTCCTTGTACCGAAATTAAATGCAGCGCCTAAAATAGTTATAGTAGTTTGACTCTATCATTTACGTTTAAAAAAGTGAGATCAATTGAAATTGTGGGATTCCGCCTAATTGATGAACCGGAGAGTGTGATTTTGTGATATTTGATACACCTCCATGACCCATTTTTCCTGAAATGTCAAGTTCTAGTAACTCCTCTGTTAAATATTAGTTGCTGGAACCAATATTTATACATACTAAGAAACTTTTTTTTCTTAAAATACATTTTAATTATTATGTCTTAGAAAGAAGAAAGAAAAAAGAAAGTTAGTATTTAGAGAAAAATATATATATATAAATGATTTGTCTTGAAAATAAGAGGGAGGTACCAAGAGAGATCAAAATAAATAATGATAATATTAATAGTTAGTGATGAAATATTTATAAAATTTTGTAAAATTACTTATATTTTAATATGAGAAGAAAGTTATTGACAATTTATATTTCTGGAGCGCAGGGAGTAATTGAGAAGATTAAAATATTTTGATTCCCACATAAAACATTAATGTTCTTTTTCTTGTTTTTTCTTTAAGGAAAAACGCATCAATGGGAAGTACTGCCTTTGAGAGATATTCAGTTCTTTCATTGAAGCATCGTCTTCAAAACCCGTGTTTTATTACTTGGCTCCCCCTTTGCTGATCCGCAATTTTTATTCGTGGCTGCTATGCGAAGATGATTTTAGCCATCTACCAGTCATAAAGGTTTACGGTTGACCTAGTCCACATACTTTAATAAACTACAGTTTCTTGTCCTAAATATTCATTGGCCAGAAGAATTGGTCTTGACTAGGATTGGACCGTTGAATTTTCCAATTAGCCAACCAATACTTTATTGTTTGTGTTTTGAAACTAGCAGTGATGCAAATTGCCCAAGGTTGCACTTATGCACAACCTCAGGCATTGATGACAATCAAGATATACTCCTAGCAAGGAAGTTTCTTCCCGTTTCAAGGGCTATATATACATCAAGATATTGGAAAACCAAACACAAAAACCTCAGCTTAATTAATTCTCATTAAACAAACTCATCATCGTTTCATTTTGCAAGCTCTCTCAGGAAAAAGAAAAATTGAAAAAAAAATGCAAAGAGTAGGATCATCCCTTCTCCCCATGCAGCCTCCAACCTATGGCAACCTCATCACTATTCTTAGCATCGATGGAGGTGGCATTAGGGGAATCATTCCTGCTACAATCCTTGAATTTCTTGAATCCCAATTGCAGGTAACTTTGAAATCTGTCTTTAGATATAGATTATGTTCTTCTCATAATTACCCTTATTTTATCAGTTTTTTTTTTTTTTTTGAATACTTGTTCAGCATGAAGCTTATTAAAGTAATATTTTTTGTGTGAAATCTTGAATAGGAACTGGATGGCAAGGATGCAAGACTAGCTGATTATTTTGACGTGATTTCTGGAACAAGCACAGGTGGCTTAGTGACTGCAATGTTGACTGCTCCTGACGAAAACAATCGCCCTTTATATGCCGCTAAGGATATCAGGCCGTTTTATCTGGACAACTGTCCAAGCATTTTCCCACAGAAGTGGTAATGATCATCTTGGCATAACGATTTCCCCAGACTTGAGGAGCTTTTCAATTTTTATTAAGCATTGATTTTTTATTTTTTCTTTTCCATACAGGGGTGGATCTTTAAGAAACACACTTAACTCTCTATTTGGACCCAAGTATAATGGCAAGTATCTGCATAAAATTGTAAGGGAGAAACTGGGTGAAACAAGGATGCATCAAACTCTAACGAATATTGTCATTCCAACTTTTGATGTCAAGAATTTGCAGCCTACAATTTTCTCAACTTATGAGGTACCTATCTTTCTCTCTCTTTCGAACACCCTTCTCTTGGTAGAGTCCTTCTTCCTTCTACGTATAAGTCATTTTAACTTTTTGAATTAATGATTTTAAATATAAGTCTATTATAATTAAAATATCTTTAAATTTAATGTTATATCTTCAATTTATGATTATAATTTTCAATCTTTAAAAACAAGAAAATATTAAATGGTGAGTAAATTTAGAAAAAATATCATAATTATATATATTAAGCAGACTTAACAATTTCCTTCGTCTTAACTCTTATATATTATTGTATGTTCATGTAGGCTAAAACCAAACCAACGGTTGATGTTCGTCTTTCTGACGTGTGCATCAGCACCTCTGCAGCCCCTACTTATCTTCCCGCATATTACTTCAGGAATGAAGATAATGATGGAAATTTCCAAGAGTTCAATCTCATCGATGGCGGTGTTGCTGCAAATAATCCGGTATGTTTAGATAAATGTATAAATTATTCTCTTCTTTTCTATTAACTTAAAATATATATTTTTAAATGAGGTGTGAAAATTTTTTAAAAGGGTATTCGTGTTAAATAATAAAATTCAATTCTTTTCTATTAGTTTAAACTTTTAAAGTGAATAAAAATTTAATATAGTATTAGTGGAGGAGATTTTGTATTTAATCTCTAATTTTATCCATTTAAATTATTATTATTTACATGTTGAACATATTATTAAAAATTTATGTTTGGCTCGAACATGTGAGAATTGTGTTAAACTTAAGATTTTAGAACCAATACAAATTTAACAATTGTATTTCCCACCATTAAATTGTCATTCTCTATGTGTTGGCTCTTAATTACCAATTAAGTGACTGATTTATTATGGTTTCAGGCTTTGGTTGCTATGAGCCAAATCACCAAACAGATCTTCCGCGGAAATGCAGATTTCTTCCCGATAAAACCTACGGATTATGGTCGCTTTTTGGTGATCTCACTAGGCACGGGCTCGGCAAAGATAGAGCAAAAATACAGCTCCAAACAAGCAGCAAAATGGGGGGTTTTGGGCTGGTTACTTAGCGGAGGTTCTACTCCCTTGATCGATGTTTTCTCTCAAGCCAGTGCTGATATGGTTGATTTACACATTTCTGAGGTCTTTCAAGCTCTCAACTGCGAACAAAACTACCTTCGAATTCAAGTAAGATCACTACCACTAATTATTTACACTTTTAATTTCTTGAAAAATCTAAGAGACCGATCGAGTCTTCTCTCTCATGCTAACTTTCTTTAAATTATAATTAAATTGCAGGATGACATGTTAACTGGAGATGTATCTTCAGTTGATATTGCAACGAAGGAGAATTTAGAAAAACTTGTTGAAACTGGCAAAAATCTGCTCAATAAACCAGTTTCGAGGGTCAATTTACAGACAGGTGTCTCCGAAACAATAGAAAATGGTGGCACAAATGAAGAGGCATTGAAAAGGTAAAAATAGAATCACAAAAAATTATTCCTTTATTTCCTTTAAAAAATTTCTTTTTTTATACATTCTAGGTTGTCTAATGGATTTTTTTACACTGATTGCTCTTCATCTTTCTTAGGTTCGCAAAATTGCTTTCTGATGAAAGAAGATTAAGGGAGCTAAAATCACCTTTAACCAGCAAATCCGCAGAGAGTCGAACCCTTCCTTTTGTTAATTAATTTGTATTGTCCTAAATTGTTACTGCTATGTAATAGTCTTGTTTTTCATTTTCCTAGCTTTTGGTATTTACTAAGAAGAAGAGTTGTAGTTTCAATTATTCTTTTGGAATTATATTAAATGGAACGAAAATAACTGTAGCCGATCATTCTTTTGTTGGAATTGAAGTGTTCAAGTATCCGTTAATATTTGCTGTTGACTTAGACTTAGCTATGTTTCGTTGAATTTTCTCTAGATTCAATCACGTTCATATATCACAAAAAGATATTCTATACTCCTCACTCCCTACAATATGGTCAATCTTGGATGAACAAAGGAGAACTAAGAAAATACTAGAAGTTTTAAGAACAAGACTTAAAAATGTTTTAGGCAAATCATTGAATGAACTGCTTAATGGATGGTAACTCATTTATAATTGGTAAGTCTAAATTCCCTCGAGTTTTTTAACACATTAATTAACGTTGTGGTTTTATTAAAGATATTGGAGGAAAAGGAAAGGTAAAGATGAGCATTTTAAGTGTTTGTATTTTGGATTAAATTTTTTAGGTGGAAAGGAAAGGTGCGAAACGAAAGTGGGGAAAACCGTAGGAATAGACACCATCATTAATATTCTCTTTCAATCATTTTCATATTTATAAGATGTTACAAACAATTTCACATACATCAAGAAATTATTACATTTCCTATTATACCATTATTTATTATACTTGAAACAATGAGTATTTATTTTCTCTTTCTCAATGAGTATTTATTTTACTTATAATAAGAATAAAATAAATAAAGGTAAAATAATTAATATTTAGGGAGTTATATTAACATTTTATAAAAAGAGATAGATGGAGTCAAACTCGTTCAGCTGGTTCTATTGTCTAATTTTCTCACAAAAAAAAAAGCAACAAAGAGAGAACCGCACACAAAAACAAAAAGGCTTACAATATTTCTTGATTTTCATACAATTTCAACGGCCAAAGTTCTCTGTCTTTCTCCCAATAATGTAAATCTTGGAAAACTTGAAATATCCACATGGTGATGTGCGTGCATTTTAAACCAAATTAAACATTTTTTCGCCATTATAGTGATCATAAGCAAATTTAGACTGTTAACATGCCCTTTTTTAAATACTTACATTCTCTATCAAAACTCTTTATCAGCTTAATAAGCAAGCAGGTGAAAATTTAACTTAGTATAAATACGGAAGGTCCTATGTTCAACCCTGCTTCCGCTTAGAAAATGTGGAAATTTAACACCCTTAGAAAGAGTCAAGGCAAACTTTCTTCAAACTGTTGAATTCAACAAAGAACTTAGACTTAGGCCTCTGAAGACGGGATCTCAGGGCATATTTGGCCAAACAAGAAATAGATGCTGTTCAAAGCCAAAGAGAATTCCGTCAGGAGAAAAAAAAATAGCCAAAAAATATGTAGACATACTATCGCCACGTTGTACATTGCAATTTTAAATTTTATCTGCTCTGATAAACTCATCTTATTTACAAGCCATCCTTTTACTAAGTAGTCAAGATTCTGAAAACAAATTTACATGTACAATTCTATAAATTTATGTCATTCTACGCAGAAAATGGGTATGACTTCGTTACAGCCCCCCGAAAGTTTTGGTTTAAGGTCTCTCTGACTACGTGGAGTTTCATACACTTCAAATTTCCTTCTGTTGTCCAGGTTTCATTTAGTATTCACCGAGTTTGTTGTTGAATGGAAGGTGATCTGAGGTAGTTATTGTAGAAAATGACAAATGGGTTTTTAACTTCAAAGTCTTTAATATGTAAATCAAATTTGAGACTTGTTGGAAGAGAAAGAAGTGGTTTTAACCAATTATTCAAATTTACTTCGGAAAAAAGAAAAAGGGAAACAATTCGTGTACTTTGGTTATCACAGTAAACGCTTGTATCATTATTTATTATACACATAGTACAAGAAATATTTGTTTTTATTATAAAATAAATATGAGTAAAATAGTATATAATAGACAAAATAATCATAAAAATAACAAAAACATCTTATATTTATGAATAAATGAATTTATTTATTACATCTTTTTTATAAGATGAGTAAGTAATTTATAAGATGAGTAATAAGGTAAGGTAAATCAAGATCAGAGAAAAGGCTTTTACAGCCACCAATCACAAGACACCACCTAATTCTTTTAAGAAAAATGAAATCAAACCTTCCATTCTCTCGTTAAAGAATTTTTCAATTAAAAAAAATTCCTCCATCATATTTATATTTATTTATCATATATGAAACTTTTTTATTCATAAGAGATACAGTTTTTATATGACTTGAGATTATGAATAAAGGAACAATGAATCAAAGTTCAACACTTAAAAAGAATTACGACATTATATGGTTGTACATTTGGTATATTCTTGTCTACATAAAAACAATGGAATTAGTATAAATTATTTTTTTACAACAACAATTTGAATAAAAAATTGAGCATTACAAAGAAAAGAGTGTTGTTGGTGACTAATATTTCTTGGCCATTGCCTGGCTGCCAGTTGGTGATCTAGTGATACGAAGCCTCCTCTCCTTCGACAGTGTTTCAGCCAACCTACGTGCAGATCAATCAATCAATCGATGATCAGATAAATCGAGTTCCTCAAGAAAAGGGAAATGAGAGAAAATTTCAAGTAAAAAAAGTTTGGAATATAAGGTATGAAAGGCTGAAGGTTTATACTTTTTGAGGGCTTCTTCATTTGTTCCATTATTCAGAGATTCAAAACTACCAGTCTGCAAGTTCACCCTTGAAACTGGTTTCTTGAGCAATTTTTCACCTACTTCCACAAGACCCTCCAAGTTTTCTTTCGTTGAAACATCCACGGAAGACAGGTCCCCGGTTAGCGAGTCATCCTTCAAATTGTTCAAGAAATTAAGGACCATAAAAAAAGTAAAGAGCTAGCATGACATTATGTATTATAATGGAAAAATAGATACCTGGATCCTAAGGTAATTTTCCTCAGATTGAAGAGTTTGAAAAATGGTAGAAACGTGGAAATCAACCATATCAGCACTTGCTTGAGAGAAAATATCAATTATCGGGGTTGAACCACCATTTAACAGCCATCCCAAAAGACCCCATTTGGCTGCGTCCTTTGCATCATACTTATGTTCGGCCTTTGCTGTACCAGTGCCCAAAGATAGAACAATAAATCGATCGTATTGATTCGGCTTCATAGGGGAGAAGTCGGCATTTCCTCTCTTCACCTCTGTGGTCACTTGGTTCATAGCAACCAAAGCCTGAAAATTGACAAAATATATATATAAGCTTAGAAATTTTCAGAGATAAAACCACGTTCACAAATGACATAAAGTGTGGAATACTACGTACCGGGTTGTTGGCTGCAACACCACCATCAGTTAGGTTGAATTGTCTCACACTCCCATCAGAATCTTTTGTTTCAAAAAAATGAGTGGGAAAATATGTGGGAGCCGCCGATGTTCCGATGCATACATCTGCTAGAGAGGCGTTTAGAGAGGGATGATTCTTCACCTGAAATATAATTAAACATATAATTTAGTTAACTCAAAATAGATGGTGCCCCAGGTCCAGGTACTATGGAGCCTTATTTCTCATTTCCAAAATAAAACAAAAAACATTTTCAGAGTTTAAAACGAACCGCATAGCTGGAGAAAATGGTTGGCTGCAATAGCTTGATGTCAAAAGTAGGTATGACAACGTTAGTTAGTGTCTGATCGAGCCTTATTTCACCCAGCTTCTCCTTGAGCAAATTATGAAGATATTTTCCGTCATACTTGGGTCCTGATAGAGCTTCATTTACAAATTTTGCTGCTTTAGTGAACAAGTTCCTGGGGTTTTTAAAGAATAAATATTAGCAATGGTAAGGCATATATGCATGCAACATGTTAGCAGATTATATGGATGCTATTCTACTAAATTTATAAGGCTAATGACCTTTGTTCCTGGGGAAATATTTTGGGACAATTTTCAAGGTAGAAATCCTTGATATCCTTGGCAGCATACATGGGACGGTTCTTTTCATTCGGTGCAGTAAGCATTGCTGTCACAAGACCGCCGGTACTTGTTCCGGCAACCACATCAAAATAGTCGGCGAGACGTGCATCTTTTCCGTCCAATTTCTGCCCCAAGAGAAAAAAAAATAGTGATTAAGAGAATGAAATTACCCCATGTTCATGCAAAGAAATACAGATCATACATTTCTTATCTATTTAAAATGATCGCTATTGCATGCATGCATATATAAGCAAGGTGAAAAATGATTTTCGAACCTGAAGCTCGTTCTCTAAGAACCCAAGGATCACACCGGGGATAATTCCTCTTATCCCTCCACCATCAATGCTAAGAATGGTGATATTGTTTCCATAAGTTGGAGGCTGCAAATGTAAATCAGACATGGCCAATTTCTCCATTGACGTAAGTCGAAGATAAATTAAGATGAAGATAAGATTGGAAAATATCACACAAGAGCTATGGATATTGAAAAAAAAAATCTGGCTTTTGATAGCAAATTAAAGCACAAGAAAAGTTCTTGAAATTGTGTTCTGAATGCTAGCTTGATGAGAATTTGGATATTTATAGCGTTCAGATAATTTCATCGAAGCCAAAAGTGCAGGAAAATTTTTACTTTTCTACATTGACCTGGCTCCATTTCCTGGACTTTTAAACATTAGACGAGTCATCACACGGCATGCACCCACTAGTACACTAAAGAAATTTCAAAAGGCTGGAGTCTTTGTAGTGTTGGTGAAGAAAAGAAACTAATGTATTTTTTTTTTAATTGAAATATAAAATTCCATCAGGAAGCTGTCATCATTCTTATAGGTAATGAAGGCTTGTATATATTACATGTCAATATCATTATCTATTTCTATTTTCCAATATTTTAGTTGGCAAAGTTTAATATAATTCAATTCGTTTCTTTCCTCCCTGATAATATATATCCTTTACCCGTGGACCACTTCTCTAGTCAAAATATAAATAAATTAGTAATAATTTTCTTAACTGACAAACTTGTTAGAATGCCTTGGTTTTTAGAATGACTTGGTTTACAATTTTGATGAGGAAGATGACTCCCCCACCTGTATCAGAGGTCCCTTAATCAGGTAACAGGACAAATCCCAAGATAAACCTCCACAATATTTCAGTAAAAATTTGCCCCACAAGGGATTCGAATCTGCATTGTCGGGGATTTCTCCCCACATCATCACATACCTTACCAACTCGGCTATATCCCTGGGGACCCTTGGTTTACACTTGGATAGATAGACATACGGGGAATATTGCTACTTATATCGAGTCTTCATAAATTATATATTTAAATATTTGTTTTTCTTAAAAATATATAATTAAATAACTATATATATTTAAGTTTTTCTTTAAAATATAGAATTAATTAACTATTTATATACGTGGTTAAGGTTAAAATTCGTTGTCTTTGTCATAAGTTGTCAATAATCAAAATTCGACCTTATAGTAGTTTTTTAGTTCTTTGACAATGATTTTAGAAATGCTTCAACATTGATTATTATTAAGAAATTTAGTCATTCATCTATTCACTAATTGCTCCAGAAAACGAAAGGATAAACAAATCTATTTCAAACTTATCCGAAATTAATTTGATAGTAATACATTAAATTTTTTTTTTTTTTTGAAAAGCAACAATTTTATTTTTAAAAAAAAAAAACAGGATTAAGGAAAGCTCCTCCTGAAGATCAGTTCATTAGTACATCAAGCACAAAAAAAAAAAAAAAAAGACAAAACTACAACTGAAGCTAATTGCAAAATTCCAAAGTAGGCCTGAAGCCAACCGGCAACACCCTCAAGCCAGTAAAAGTCCAGTTATTAAGAATCCATCACCACCAAAAGTTCCAAATAAAAAACTAAAGGGAAGCCCATATCTCTGTCAAACTCCTCCCTTTGCAAGACTGTCCGCTTCCATATTAAGCTCCCTTGGAACATTTTCGATTTCCCAGGAAATAACCTTTGTTTTAAGAAGCTCAATCTGCATGAATTAGTATATTGAACTAAGCCAACCTCACTTTGATTTCTCAAATTTTGCTTCTAAATATTGATTTCACCAAAACATAATTATTTGATTATGCATGTGTAGCTCAGCACTTAATAAGCGATCAAAACAATTATGATTTTGAAATCTTTAGGCATAGGAATTAATTTTCAAAATCCTTTATATCTTTATTTTCAATTATTTGATTATATGTGTAGTTAATTACTGCACCAAATACAAGTATTCGATCGTTTGATTTCCTTGTATTTATCAAATTAACTATTAATTAATTATTATACTATATATATAGTGGCGTAGAATCAATGTTTCATTGTCCAAAACACATTTCAAATACGTCCAAACAAAATCCTTAATAGGGGTCTAAGCGTCGAACAATGAATACATTTTAAAAATGCATTCTCATTTTAAGGACATATTTCAAAAATACAGTATTCTGCTATGGCACATATGTGCAATGCGTGAACTGAACTAACTAGCATGTAATGTACAAGGCATAATATATTGTTGTATTTTTCATAAAAATCAAATTTAACTAAAACTTTCTTAAATTACCGAAATATGAAAAAAAAATCAAAAATGGAAATAAAAAATATAATACTCTGACTTCTAAAATTAAATCTTCATATTTCTATTATTATTGTCCAAAATAAAATGTCAACTTTATAAACTAAACATATTTTCTATCTAAAATTTCAGTAATAACCTTTTTATTTAAATATTCACGTCTAACTATAACAATGTGTCTCTTGTTTGCCAATCCTTGTAGTGTTGGCTGTTGTTGGGTATCATATCTTAGTTTGCTATTCTGTATGTCCTTTTGGCTCTACCTAATAAATTTCTTCTTTCAAAAAAAAAAAAAAACTAAAACTAAAACATATGGTCCAATTGATCCACCTCTAGTAATGCCGTAAGTTTCTTAAAATAAATACGCTCCTTAATTATTCTCTTTAATTATTAAAATTAGATATTTAATTTTATTCTTTTTTATTTATATTTTATATTGAATTATAAGTATATAATTATCTTAACTTAACGAGTTGATTATGAGAACAAAATTTAAACTTTTACAAAATAATAAATGAATGAATTCGAATAAAAATTTTAGCACAAATTAGTATTTAAACAAATTCAAGTATTTATTCGAACAATAAATAAACAAATTCAAAATTTTTGAACCTCAATTTCGCTCAATTTGTGATGATGATTGGAATTGTCAGAAAATCAGGCGATCAACCACTGGCTATTTCATCACTTTTCGGAATGCGGCCATTTCGTTTTTCATGAACACACGAAGCTATGTTTATCGAAATGGAAGGTTATTTTGTGCGAAAAAGGTGGAATCTAATGAAATTTGCTACATAAAATCGGGACAAAAGATTTTGTTTAGCAAGTGCTCAAGTGTTGAAATAATTTGTCCCATATCCCATAGTTAGAGAATTGTTACTTGAGATTGATATTTTAAGTTATGTGGAAAAGATGGGTTTTTGAATGATAATATTTTATTCATACCTTAGATACAATTAACATAGATGAATGAAACTATTTGTACAAGGAATTCTAACGGCTAAGTACCGCAACTTGTTAGGTTTGTGACTTCAAAAACAATTAGTCATCTTGAAAATGGACCAACCAATAAGATATTGAGGCTGCTAAAAAATTATAAAATTGTCCAACATATTTAAAGAGTAAATCGGATGAAATGATGACCAGAAATTCAGTTGTCCTAGTAAAGACATACTACATATATGTTTTTGGAGAACGTGTGGACTGAAGTTTGGCTAGTCTTGACCAAGAATTGTTTGGTAGGATTGCAGTGATAGTTTGGCAACAATGCTGGATTTTTTTGGCACACAATTTTCGGTCTATCACTTCGCTATAAATAGGTCACTTCTTCGGATCATTTAATCCATTCCAATTGAAGCTTTCTCAACATTTGAGAGAGCAAAGAAAGCAAGATCTCAAATATTCAAGTAGCTTAGTTATAAGAAACAATTGATTTCTCAAGTCTTTTCTCTAAGTGGTTCTTGAGATAATAGAAAGGTTGCTTGAGTGAGTGGTTTGGTTTATGTTTTTCTGGTTAATGAAGAAAAAACCAAACAAAGGTATAATTGAGATTTTTGTGGGAAGTGAGATTGAGAGACAAGAGAGTATTTCTCTTTGTATACTTGTTATTCTAACTGAATAAAAGTGAGATCTCCCTCCGTTGACATAGACAAGTTGTCGAACCACGTAAATCTCTGTTTGTATTTGTTTGTGTTATTTATCATTTTCATATCTAATGATTTATTCTATTTCGCTATTGCAATGACACCACTAACGGCTAAAAGAGATTCTGATTCTAATTCTATGCTAGTACAAAAGGAAACTCTAATTCTGCCTTAATCTATAAGATATGATAAGATACAAGATATACAAAGAAAAAGGAAACTAACTAATATATGTAAATATGTTTTTTACTCCCCTCAATTTGGGGCATGAAAATTATGAATACTCACATTAGAAAGTAAAGTCGAGAATTGTTCTTTAACCAATGCTTTTGTGAACATATCCGCCAATTGACGAGAATGATGAATTTTGCACGAGATGATGTCTTTATTTTGAACATGTTCATGAACATAGTAATAATCTATTTCAACATGTTTTCTTCGTTCATGAAAAACTGGATTTGTAGCAATATGAATAGCTGCTTGATTGTCACAATAAATTGGAGTAGCCTCATTTTGTTCAACCTACAATTCTTGCAATAAATAGTGTAACCAAATAACCTTTGTAAGTGCAGTATCCATGCTTTTATTAGATCGAGAGGCCATATGTTGTTCTACTTTTCCAACTGATTGGAAAATTCTCTAACTTAAATACATATTCAGTAGTAGACTTTCCACTGAGCTTGCATAATACATAGGCATTTATAAATTAGATATATATTTCTCATGTAAACAAATAAATATATTTAGCATGGACATAAGTATTAAAATTAGTACCGTAAGAATATTCTCACTTCAATTATTCCAGATAAATATGAATTGCCTGGAAAAATGTAGAATGCAATCTAGCTTTCATGTTCTTCGTTTCCTCAACTATTGCAGATAAATGTGAATTGCATGGAAAAACGTGGAAAGCAGTCTAGCCTTCTAGTTTCTCGTTTCTTACAATATTAATAACATTTTTAATTTTCTAAATAAATTTATATAATTAAACTAAACTATAGAAATAGGAATTTGATGGAATCATGTGATTTGGAAAGCTTAGAAACTTTTGGGTCAAAGTGTAATTTTATAAAAGTTTAGGATCAAATCATAAATTTTTACAAATTTGAAATTAAAACAATGATGGATTTTTTCTGAAATATTTGTGTAAATATGTATAAAATAAAAGTTAATCTTCATATTGGATTGAATATGAAATTTATAAAAGTTTAGGGATCAAATTAAAAATTCTAAAACACTTTGGGGTCACTGTGTAATTTTATAAAATTAGAAATTAAAATAGATCTGGAATTTTTTGGAATATTGGGATCAATTTGTAAGCTTTAAAAAGTTTAATTTGTATTTTGGCGTAAGTCTAGATATTTTTGAAACTTTTGGGCCAAATTGAAAATTTGGAAAACTTAGGGGTCAAACTTGAAAATTCTAAATATAGATATATATATATATATTCTGGGGTAAATTTGGTCATATGTAAACATATAATTTGGGGACTAATATTTCATAAACATAAAGAGTAAATTTAAGAATTCTAGAAAATCTAATTGAGTATAAACTTTTGAAATAAATTGCAAAATAAACATAAAACTCTAATTTCTTACCTCATTTTCTTTTCTTCTTCTTCATCATGGAAAACCACACCTTGGCAGCCTCATTTCTTGAAGAATGAATAAGATTATTTGGTGATAAAAATTTTCTCAAATCTAAGGTATTTATAAGAGAATTCATAGCTTAAATTAATATAACCTTTGTTGTAAAGTTGAAGAAGAAACATGGGGGTGATGATTGTCATGTGATATGTTGGAAATTATTAAGAATGTAGTGTGATATGTTTTCCTTTTAAGCTGTCAAAAATAGGCATCAACAAAGAGACTTTCTTGCCTTAGCATACTAATGGTTTGCCTAATTTCATAATTTCTTGGAGTAGAGTGTTCATTATTTAGTTTGGGACCAAAATATCGAATTGGACTATACAATTTTTTAAAATTTGGTTTGGCTTCAAGAGAAATTTAAAATTTTAGTTCAGTTTTGAGTTATGTGATTAAAAAATCAAACCGAACAGAAAAATCAAAATTATATAATTAATATATTTGTTTTTAATAAAAATAAAATATATTAAAATAAAAAAACCCTAACTGCTACTCCAACCTAACTTTTCTTTTCTTTCTTGCTCTTGCATTTTGATTTGGAAGACTAAGAATATATTTTCTCTTCACTTGTGATCAATTTTTTTTATTATTATTATTTTTAAATGAAGTTTTTTTTTTTTGTAAACTTGGATCAAATTGAAATAATTTTTTTGATTTTTCAATTTTATAATAAATATGATTTAGTTGATTCTTATCAGGAGAAACCAAAAACCAAAAAATTGAAATTTTTATAATAAATATGATTTAATTTAGTTCTTATCAGGAAAAACCAAAAATCAAAATTTTAAAATCGAAAATCAATGCACACTCCTATCTTAGAGCGTAGGCATGTCCGAATCTCTCTCTTTAAGTCTTCCCACATCTCTCGGCCGTTCGATGGGTTTTTGAATGATAATATTTTATTCATACATTAGATACAATTAACAGAAAATGAAGGAAACTATATGTACAAGGAAATCTAACGGATAAGTATCACTTCTAGCGGCTAAGAGAGATTCTGGTTCTAATTCTTGCTAGTACAAAAGGAAACTTTAATTCTGTCTTAATCTATGGGATATGATAAAATACAAGATATACAAAGAAAAAGAAACTAACTAATATATGTAAATATGTCCGTTAAGTTCAACATCATTTTAAGTCTCATCTACTTCTCAATTCACTCTGGATTTGTTGTCTTCCCCACTTCAGCTACTTAAAAAATAATAAATAATAAATAAAAACACCGTAGGAACCGATCACTTATTGGGCAAGTTGAGCATTTCTTATTCCCCCATCTTCATCTTGAGGACACGTGAAGGAATCAGAAAAATTAATGACATATTTCAAATATTAAAATATCTTACATAGAGTTATTGGATTAAAAATGTAATAAGCCCAATTCTTCCAATTGCTTCCCCTTTACAAAAAAAAAAAATTAAATTAAATTAAGCATCTAAAAAAGAAGCCAGCTAAAAGAACAAAATTGGTGGAAGACCAAAACTGGTTATTACAGTAAATATGACAATTAGTATATATTTAAATAAACCAATTAAATAAATGGATGTTTCATCACTTCGAGAAACAAATTATGTTTGTATTCTTTTTTTTATCCATGTTTTCATGTTTTGGAATAGTAACTCTGATCCCTCGCAAATTACTCTCAAGTTAATTGAGATATATGTCTCGATTGATTGTATAGTTCAATAATGCGAATAATTTCATAGTATTCTCTTCTCTAATAGAATTTGAACCCTCAATCTGTCACTGACAGCAAGACTTTTATGATTAAATGTGACAATTGAACTCTGTCGAGAGACAATTATATTTGTATTTGAAATTAATTATTAGGAACATAAATTAGTCCAATGACATGAAAAAGTGATTATTGTGGCAGCTTGAAATTCAATGTATATAGCCCCATGGTTTAAATCTTGTGCCTCCTAGCTAGCTTCTTCCAAGATCTTATTTTTCACACGAGAAAAGCATGGAATTTGATTACATAGACTACATTTCTTGTTGTGAAATACTGACCAAATTAATTCACTTAGAGAGGAGGGGGGAACCAAAGTTGAATATGGTGCATGATGGATTTGGGGCTGAAGATTAAGGTTAAAATTTGGAGGGGATAATAAAGCAATGGTTAAAAACAACTGATTAAAATTAGACCCATCATTTTATCAAAACAATACTTTTCATTTTGGTAGGTTAATAGAAGATAAATTAGCCAATTTTTAGTCCCTCCTCTTCACTTTTTTTGTCATTGTAGTCCTTTATATTTTATTTCGGTCATAGTAATTCTTTATCTATTTTTGAGCAGCTATTTTGGTATCTAAATTTAAATTTCAATGGATATAGCAAGTCATGTGCGTGCACATGCAAAATCTGGCAAATTTTACACTCAAATTTCGAATAAGGAACCATAATGGCTTCTCGAAAATATATAAATGACTATTATAACTAAAATAAAACATCCAGACTATTATGGTAAAAAAAGTAAAGATAAAGGAATAAATTGACTAATTTACCTTCGTAGAAATGTTTTTCATAGGTTGCCATGTAGTAGTAGTTATGTATGTACATTTTTTTAGTGAGAATTTGAAAATGGCTACGGCTATGCAATCTGTTGGACGTTTCCTCATTAAGAATGGGTCCGGGATTCATTATATCATTTATATGGGTACCTTCTCTCATTCTTAATGGGTACGGGCATTCACTACGTGGGTACCTTCTCTAATTCTTAACCATGGAATCCAAATTTTCTTCTCTACTCTCTACTAAACACAATTAAGAATAAGAAGTAGACATATAATTTACAAACTGAACTCATTTTTCACAAGGTTAGTTCCGAGTCACATCATTCTTTCACTCAAACTGAAATAATTTATCGAATTTATCAGTGTCAATTAATGCTTGCATTTTCCAAGTATAAAAATTCATAGTGTTCATACTCTCACTTTTAAAACGTGCGAATTAAAATTAGTCCGAAGTCTCAATTAATGTCATTTCATCGCTAAATTCAAAAGTGGGTTGTACCCACTTAGTGGAAGTATTTTTTAGGGCAACCATAATATTCTCTTTTTTTTTAATATCCACCACATTTGTCTAGACTATAACTTGACCCATCATCTTTTGAATTGAGATCGCCTTGCAATATCCAGAAATAAAGAAGATGACTTTCTTTTTATTTTAAAATATAAATTGTTTTATAAAATTTTATAAATATTTTACCATCAATTTATAATATTGATTTTATTTATTTTCATTTTTCTTCACATATTTTTTAATTTTTTTTTATTTTCAAGACAAAATCTTATATTTTCTTCTTCTTAAAAAAAAATTGTATTTTCTCTTAATAATTAATTGTATTTTAGGAAAAAAAATTTATTGATTGTGTAAAAGTGGATTCATCTACATATTTATCTAGACAAAGAGAATACATTTTATATTATTATCAATAATTTAAAATATCAAAAAAAATATCATATCAAACTTTTAATTTTTAATTAAAAAATTCATATTCAAACACTACTATTTAAATATTAATTATATTTAATATATTTTTAGTTTTATTTTCACACATTCACAATATTTACAAGTGCATTTAAAAGTTTGGTGGTAGATGACATACCTATTGAGTTGGCCATGATAACTTTCTTACAAATGATGCATTTAAGGCTCTGCTGTGATTTGTGTACTGCGCTCCTTTGTCCGCTGTGTTTTGTGCACGCACTTCCATCTTGAGACTGATGAGATCCCTTGTTCCATTGTGGGGTTAGGACTAGGTGACTAGCAAATGAATATCTATAAAATTAAATGATTCAATTTATTTATATTCAAATTATTTAAAATATATATTTTCTCATTTAAAAATATAAATCGTCATATTCACTTTTATATAAATTAATAAACTTTTTTTTTCTAAAATACTTTTCATTATTATCTTTTGAAAATAAGAAAGAGAAAATAAATTTTATTTTTAAAAGAAAAAAATATAAATGTTTTATCTTGAAAATAAGAAATAGATGAGAGGAGAAATGAAATAAATAATGATAATATTGAAATTCAATAGTGAAATATTTATAAAATTTTCTATTATCATTTATATTTTTAGACAAGAAAAAAATCATTTAATAATTTATATTTCTGAATTGATGTAATATGCTTTATTATTTAATCTGATATATAGACATATGTTTATTAATATATAATTTTTTTGAGGCATATTTATATACACTTGATTGTTTACATGTGTACCCAATTAATTTTCTTACATGAATTTTGCTATATACATCAATATCTAATTTTTTAAAATATATAATTCAATTAATTATTTATTTATGAACTGTTCATTGTAGCCTGTAATATTTTTCTATTCAGTAAAATAAAAAAAAGGTCTTTAATAATTAATTAATGACGAAAGGCACAATCAAGAGTTCAAGAAAATGATTTGCAGTCAAACGGTTGGTCACATAGACTTGTGTAGGCAAGAACGGAATAAGCATATAGTTTTCATTTTTATCTCTTCAAAACATTTTGTCATATGTAAATAAAGAAAGAAAAACGTCATTCAAACCATGCTATTCCTCCACTGTATGTACTGACCCTCAATTAGGATTGTTAAAAAATCCAAGTGAATGGAATCGAATTGAATAGAAATTTTAAAAATGATTTGGTATTTCAGTTGGATTAATTGAAATTTTTAAAAATTATGATTCAATTTTTTTTTAATTTTTAAAATTTAATTTAAATCGATTTTTTTAAAAAAAAAACTTGTAATTAATGTTTAACTAAAATTAATTTACTTTCAAAATTAGTTAATTCTTTATATTTTCTCGTTTTGTATTTTGGTAATTCATGAGATGATGATTAAGTATTATAAAAGGAATTCATTTATCATCTTTTGGTATATTATAAATCATTTTCAATACTCTTCTCATTGAAAATGTGTAAAGAATAGGATAATATGATTTAATTATTGAAAGATAAATTTTATTTCTTTTTCCACTTGTTTGAATGTGTGGATGTATTTGATATCATTATTTCATTTAATCATATTTCACTAAGCTTATTGATTTTTTTAAAAAAAATTAAAAAATTAAAATTTCGATCTAAAACAGAATTGAACCGAGTTGAAAACTGAATTTGAAAAATTAAATTGAATTATAGATAATACGGTTTGATTATGTTTGTTTAGATAAAAAGCCAAAAAACCCCAAAAATGGAACCATAATTATAAAAATCAAACTGAAAAATAGAATGAATGCCGGTGCTCTCAAAGTGAAAAGAACAGCCAGCGACCTAAAATATTAGATACATATAATAAGATAATTGAAACCATTTAACTTTATTTAATAAAAACTAGATACATAAAATAAATGAATGAGTATGGATGTCTATAGATATCTAGCATCATTAGTTCATTAATGGAGTAATTTATTAATAGTTGACTAATTCTTGGGAGAAAACAATTCAACCATCTTGGGTTTTTATTATACTTGTTTGTTGTATAATATCTTCAATCTTGGGGACTTTCCATGCTGATTTTACCTTTGGTCTGATGTAGTAGTTTATTTTGTTACAAGGCATGCTGGTGTGCATTCTTAGTTTGTTTATTCTCTTTGAATATAATCCCATTTTCTTTTCAAAAAAAAAAAAAAAGAATAACATTCTAAGGTCATATTGTGAATAACATAAACATTCAGGACTAATTGTAAAATATATGGGGGTCATATTGTAAACATTGAAAAATTTATGGACTAATTTGAAATTATTTTAAGGGATAGTTTTAAAAATTTTAAAACCTTTGAGGTAAAAAAAATTATTACAAAATATAAAGTTTAAAGTGTTATTATTATTATTATTATTATTATTATTATTATTATTATTATTATATTTTATTTTAGAAAAGCAAAGGATATTAAATTATTAAAGGACGAAACCAATAGAAATAGTACAAGAGGAAATTGGCCAACAACCAAAACATTAACAAAAGTACAAAAAAAAAAAAAAAGACAAAAACAAAGCCACCCAAGCGTCATCAGCATCAACACCATCACCCCATAGACCACAAACTCAGGAGGCTAATTCGTTTCGATCAACCGAGATTGAACAAACAGGCCATCGAGCAAAAGCAAAAGGAATAAAGTGTTAAAGTGCTATTAATTATATTTGTTTAGTGGATACTGACTAAGTATGACTTTTTTAAAGAGATGATTTTTAAATTTTTTTTTGATGAATACATATTTAATCTCATTAAGATTAATGTATTAAAATTGATATTCAATTAAATCAATTTAAGTTATTTAAAGAATTTAAATATATTTAATAATAAATGATTTTGAATATTATTTGACTTTAGACCATTTTGCTATTCTCTATTGATCTTTGCAGTAACTTTGTCTTCTGTTTGTTGGTTTATGTTCTTGCCGTGCTAGCTTCTTTTTTTATTTTTTTATTTATGAAAACTGTTGTACTAGCTTTGAGAGTGCTTTTTACCCCTTTTTGCTATTATTGAAAAAACTTTTGTCTTTCAAGGAAAAAAGAATTCACAGATTCACTATCTTAATAATTATATTTATCTAACATATAAGATTCATTACTTATGAAACCACTTATTTAATCCATAAAACATTAAAATATTTTTTTCTTTTATTATTAACCAAAGAAAAAATATTTTAAGTAATTGCTGTTCAAGTACACTGCAAAATGGCTCCTCCACTCCAGCATATGTTCCACACTTCCACTGTTGTGTGGTGTGAAATTTATTTCTAGCAGTGTTTCGTGTAACACGAGATAGCATTAATGTCCCCCAATAATTCATTCCCTTTTGTTTTTTGTTTTTTTGTTTTTTTTTATTCGGTTTTCGATAAACCGATATGGAGTTTTGGACACTATATATACCCCTACTTAGCTCATCAAACAGCACCCACGACACACAATCAAGATAATTTCTTTTGCTCTTTGCCACACAAAAAAAAAAACTTCCTTTTGGCTTGTTCATTTTAGCTCTTCATTCGTCAATGACTAAAGTCAAGCACCCTCCAACTCGTGGAGACTGTGTCACCATTCTTAGCATTGATGGTGGTGGGATAAGGGGCATTATCCCCGGCGTCATCCTTGAGTTCTTGGAGGCCGAACTTAAGGTTCAAAAATAATTATTGTTACCTTGCTCATATACAAATATACATGCGATGCGAATTGCAAATATTTTTTATATATAGGCTATGTTCTTTTTAATTTATTATCGTAACTCGGTTTGTTTTTTTCTCTCCATACGTGCAGAGATTGGAGAAAGATCAAGATGCATGTCTTGCCGACTATTTTGATGTGATAGCCGGAACAAGTACCGGTGGTCTTGTAACTGCAATGCTAACTGCACCCAATGAAAAGAACCGTCCCTTGTTTGCTGCCAAGGATATCACGAACTTCTACCTTGAACATTGTCCCAAAATCTTTCCACAACCAAAGTAATACTCCCTCCATTTAAAATCAAAACTAAATCATTACGAGTTTTAAATTACGGATTATAAAACAAACTCTCTTGAAATAATAATGTCTATCTTCTCAAAATGGCGCGCGCACACACAGACATATATATATATATATATATATATATAAAATATTGGATATACTTACTATTTCTAACATCGATCCTTTAAAATGGTCAGGACTTTTCTCGGTGAAGCTTTTAAACCAGTAAGAGATGCTCTGGTAGGACCAAAGTATGACGGGAAGTATCTCCATAATTTGCTCAAAGAAAAGCTGGGTAGCAAGAAGCTCCACCAGACACTGACTAACGTTGTCATACCAGCGTTTGACATCAAGCTACTGCAGCCAACCATCTTCTCATCCTTTAATTTTATGGTCTGTTTTAGTTAGATTGAATTTCTTTTAAAAAAAAAATTTCCGTCTAGAAAATAATTCTCGACCTGGGAAATCTATGTGCGTTAACAATACCACTTTTCGTATTTCAGATGAAGAAAGAACCCTTACTAAACGGCTGCCTATCAGATGTATGCATCTCAACTTCGGCTGCTCCAACATATTTACCCACTCATTTCTTTGAAACTGAACACACTGATGGGTCATTGAAAGAATTCAACCTCACAGATGGTGGTGTTGCAGCTAATAACCCGGTATTGATGATCAGTTTAAACTTTTTTTAAATGAGGTGGACATTTAACGTGTGAGATCCTGTTATCAAGTCCTTATTAAACCTAATTATTAACTCATAATTATTTCGGACACAATCATTAATTACTTTCTCTACAAATTCGTAACTTCAAATATTGAATCATTTTCAGACTTTGGTTGCTATCAACCAAGTGATCGCAGAGGCAAAGCATGGAAATGCTGACTTCTTCCCCGTAAAGGAGACCAAAACCGATCGATTTATTGAATACAAACGATTTATTGTTCTATCTTTGGGAACTGGTTCTCAAAAATTGGAAAAGAGGTACGATGCAAAGGACGCAGCGAACTGGGGTATTTTGGGATGGCTGAAACAGACGACTGGTCAAACCCCATTAATTGATGTTTTCACTCAAGCAAGTTCAGATATGGTTGATTTCCACCTTGCTACCATTTTTCAAACTCTTCAGTGTGAGAAGAATTACCTCAGGATCCAGGTACCCTTGACTACAGGACGTTTTTTATATACATGGATGTAACTCATTAATTCAAATTTTTGAATAACAATATTTTATATAGGATGACGCGTTAACTGGGAATCTAGCTTCAGTGGATATTGCAACCGAGGACAATTTGAAAGGGCTTGTGAAAGTAGGTGAAAATCTGCTCAAGAAACCAGTTTCCAGGGTGAACTTGATGACCGGTTGTTCTGAACCTATAGATGATGGAAAAACAACAAATGAGCAAGCCCTCATCCAGTACGTATACCCTATTCTACAAGATATTGAACTTTTTTTTTTTTTTTATCTTGAGGAATTTAATGTATCTAATTATTAACCGGCACTGTCTATTGATTGATCTTCACATAGGCTGGCTAAAAGACTGTTCGATGAGAGGAAGCTTCGTCTTGCGAGAGCGAGCCAGGCAGTCGCCTAACATATATGATTCCCAGAGAACAGTTTAATTTTCAGTGTGCAATTGTCGTTGTTCAAAATAAGGGATACTGATCCCGTTGGTTTTTAGCTGAAGATAAATCCCGTACGTACAACGGGATATCATATGGGTAATTTAATTCTATATATTATGCTTTGGAATTGTGCTTAAAACTTAAGCAATTATGAATGTTCTTTTCTTTTCCTCCTTTTTTTGTGTAGTGGCTACTCCGATCATTGCAATCGTACACATCAACTGGACCACCATACACATTCAATTCAACAATAATGATACTGATAAGGGGATTGGGCAGTTGGGTCATTTTAATCAATATAGTTTAAATCACAAAATAATAAAAATGACTATGAAATTTATACACATGAATATATGTTTGATATTTCAAACTTAACCATAATCACCAATTATTGAACATACTGATTTACACCTTCTACTAGCAAACACATATAATTAAGTATAACTTCAAAAGGATCGAAATTATTATTCAGAAAATAATTAAATAGTTGAATGTAAGTTTGAAATTTTAGTAAAAAAAGAAGAAGTATAACTTCAAGTTTTTTCTTTTATTTATTTATTTTTTGGAAGAGGAAGTTTATATATATACTCCTGGTACAGACAACGAAAGAAACAACACGGCTGCTCCATAACTTCGAAACTTTTGATTTCCAACGTAGGATCATGACAACCTATAAACTATGTTTGGTACTTGTACTCAGTTTTTATACAAAGAGTGTTTTGAACCATTTACCGACCAAGACATTCTAAAACATCTAATTACTCCACTTGTATGTACCAACTTCGTAGAACTTCTGAGTACAATAAACACTGTATATTAATCAGGGCTCATATGGTAGCCATTGAATATACATTTTAATATTAAGGAAGTTATTGATATAATTTTATATTTAATATATATTTATTTTTAAGTAAATTGAATGTAGTTACTGATATAACTTATCCTTCAAATATATTTATTTTATGTAAATGGACTTTCAACCTAGAAATACGAATTTTAGATGAAAGAAGAATATATATGATAGAAAAATATTATTATTTAATTCTAAAAAATCTTAAATTAAATATGCAAAGATTCAATTTGAATTGGAAAAGTCAAAAATATGTGATCTATCTTTTTTTCATTTTTTTTACCTTTCTTTACATGAAACTTAGATTTTTTTTTTCTCTCCTATATAACCTTATATGTAACAATTACAATTACTCTTCTTCTCAATTACCATAATTGCATAAAATTAGCTTGATCATTAATCATGTAACCTTAAATTAGCATTTTCTGTACAGGCTTCTCTTAATATAATAATCATTTTCAAAAGAATTTGAGAAGAAAATGATTTTATTTGACCTAATATAGATAGAATAGAAGTAAGCAAATAATTATAATGAATTTTATTAATGTATTTTAGAACAAGGTATGAGGAATAATTTTTTTGCTTGCATAAGAAATATTTAAAATAATATTAGTTAAAACTTTTACTTGTAAAGTTATTATTTTGTTTAATTATCTTAATTACCTAAATTAAGAGATAAAACTATAAAAGTGGTGTTCGGGTGATGATAGTAAAAGGGATTGCATTAAGTTATTCTCTTCTCTTTTTTTAATGTCTTAGGAAAAACATGATCAAAATTTATTCTTACTTTTGACAAACTCTTTAACATTTTAATTCTACTTCTAAGTTCTAATACATACATTACTTTATTGCATAATTTTAAAATTTTTTACTAACTTTTCAATACTTTTTCAGTATTTTTTAATACAAATTCAATAGATTGTTTAGACAACGATCGATTATGATGACCCGAATATCTCAATAATGAAATACTCTTATAAGAGGTCCTGTATATATAGATGTGTTTGTTTCAAGTATTTGAGTTGTTGAATTAGGTAGATAATGTTTTGTTGCATTTATATGATATTGCATTAATTTTAATGAAATTAGAATCTTAACTTTTTTTTAATGAATATTTATTGGATTTAATGGATATTCATTTAAGTTCATTAAAATAAATGAATGTCCATTTAAATTCAATTAACTTATATGGACAATTCAAATCCATTTAATTGTGAATGGTTTTGATTGTGTGTTGGACAATAATCCATTTAAACACATCTTACTAACTTAAATGTGAAATTTTATTTTATTTTAAGTAAATACATGTTTAATTTCAAATACTTAAAAAATGTGAACATTCTTTTTTTTTTTTTACTTTATATAACAAATTTCTACTTAGAGTTAATAAATCTGACTCCAATAGCTCCAAATTCGATGCATGATAAACGTTTTAAAAATGGCTATGCAATCCCGTTGGAGCCTGGAGGTTTCCTCATTAAGAACATAGGCCATGCATTCATTATGCTGATGGCACTTCTGTCATTCGTACCATGGCCTTTAAATCTTATTCTCTACTGTACTCCTCATTTATTTTTTTCTTCTGCTCTTTCTTTCCTTTGTATAATGTTATTGTATAATTATTTTAAATAAAACAAAAGATTAGGTAATAGCCAATTATATGCCTAAAAAAAGAATGAATAAAGTTAACTTCAGAGAGTTTGATATTTATTTTTTCAAAATTAAAAGATTAGGTATATAATTAAAGAGATTTAATATTATGAAATAATCAATTAGAAAGTCTAAAAAGAGTAAAAACTGAAAGTTAACAATAGATTCCTTCAAAAGATAATAACTCTTCTTAATTAGATTATAAATTAATACTCCAATTATGATACTGAAGACAAAAAGATTAGATTCGTTTTCAACTACTGATATTATTTATATAATTTTATTATTCATAACTCTAATCATGACTTCTATTAAAGTGTTTTGGAAGTTGAGGCCCACCCCTCATGGACATTTAGAAGCACCCTTACCAATAACATTAATAACGAATTTCTTCCATCTTTTTCCAACGGAACATGGCGAACCAGGGTTGCACAGAAACTGGTTAGAACTTCTGAGCTCGAAGTTTACTGTGAATTTGGATTGATTTTTTATATATATAAAAAAAAAAAAGACAGGGCATAGAAGAATGTTTAGAGAAATAGTACGCAATAAGTGTTTTTGAAAAATGAGTGGAAATTTATTTGATTTTCGTTTCAATAATTCTTTTGCTATGTATATTAGCCCATAAAAAAAAACTCTAAAACCTCATTTATAGACATATAATGCTAAAATATTTATTTTATTAAAATATTGTTAGGAATTTTGTGATGGAAATTTATTTTAGTAATTTCCAAAGATTTACACAAAATTCATCTTGATTTATTTGAAACATGTTTCTCTAATTAACTTTGGCAATCAGATAATTTTGAAGATACGATTGAAGATTTCTCAGAAATATATTAAGTCATATTTGAAAAGATGAATATAAAGAAAGTATTGATTATCTTGAAGGTTTTATTATTATTATTATTATGTGTTACTTTTTCAAAATTATTATTATTATTATTATTATTATTAGTAGTAGGAGTAGTTTTACTATTATTATTGTTCTCATTTTTATTATTAGTATTATTATTGTTAATGGTAATAAAAATGATAATAATAAAAATATGATCAGTGCCAATATTTAAAAAATTGTTATTATTATATATTATTATTATAAAATATTATATTAGTATTATTGTTTATTATTATTATTATTACTTGTTACTTTTATTATTATTATTATTATTATTATTATTATTATTACTTGTTACTTTTATTATTGCTCTTACTATTATTATTAGTAGTAGAAGTAGTTTTATTATTATTATTATTATGTGTTAATGTTATTATTATTATTGCTATGATTATTTTATTATTATTATTGTTATGATTTTTTTTTTTATTATTATTGTTATTATTTTGATTACTTTGATTACTACTACTACTACTACTATTACTATAGTTGTTGTTTTTATAATTATGTGTTACTTTTCTTATTATTATTATTATTATTATTTATATTGGTATTATTTTTGTTGTTATTATCAGTTCCTTTTATTATTATTATTATGGTAGGATGTTGTATAAATATTAAAATTGTGTAAATAAAACAAAAGTTTTTACTTGTTCCCAAATTCAAATGTTGGTGTTGCAAAATTTCTCAATTATACAAATGGGCTGATGGGGTTGGTTTGACCTTCTTTATCGGGGTGGGTCTATTGTGAGGGGTCCCTGTCAATGGTCACCAAATTTTTTTCTTTTAAATCAAACGTTTTTTATTTTTTAGTTTTTGGGAAGTTACTAATGGACGTAGCAAGCAAAAAATTATGTTCGAACGTAAATTTGAACAAAAAAAGAAATTCTTTTTAAAATAATAAATAAATTTTACCGATGAAAAACATTCATTGATATTTCTTCTCTAACTTTTTCAATGGAGTGTGATTTCTCAATATTTCATTGATAATTATCAATGAAATTAAAATTTTCGTTGGTAAAGAATTTTGCGAACAAAATTTTTCTGATGGCAATATGATTTTTCTTTTAGTGTTACTTAGCTCTTAATATATGTGTTCCTATTTTCTCCTCTAGTTTATATTACTTAGTAGGGACTTTGCAACACATTTTTCTACTTGTATTTTTAATGGTATAAAATATTATATTAAGTTAAGTTATAATTATGGGTAAAACATTTAAGTGACACTAAAACCTTTTGAAAATATAACTTAGCACTCAAGCTTTTTTTCGTACAAAGTTTAACACTCAAACTTTTTAAAAATTCAAATTTGATACTTTTGTTCAAAATTTCATTAAGTTATTATATTTTCATATGTTATTGAATTTTTTTTATCTAAGTTTAATACTCAAACTTTTTAAAAGTTCAACTTTTACATTTTCGTCGAAAATTATTTTATATTATCATTTTCATATGTCATGTGCAATTTAAGTGATTTTTTAAAAATATTTTTATAATTATATAAAATACATAAAAATTTCAAGAAAAAAACAATAATTTTTATATTTTTATTATTTCTTAAATGTAAATTAATAATAAAACTTAAAAATTTACAAAAATAAAATATATCAATAACTTATATTTACTGATTTAAGTTTATATATATTTTTTTAAAAAGGGTGAGTTTGGATCACTCTTACGCCCTTGTTTGGATCATCCTATGTTAATGTTATTGGAGTGGCTTAGATGGGTGCAAGTTTGAGATTTTTGGCTTATTCTATCTACTGTTGTTTCCTTTTCTGGATGTAATACAGTGTGGGCCATTTTTTACCTGTTACTGTGTTTTGTTGGTATTGGGTTGGTCTTTTTCCATTACTCTTTTTTTGCCGATCTGTTTTGATGGGTATTTATTTCAATTTAAAATATAAATTTTTTAAATAACTTTTATTTTGTTTTAAAATATAAATTATTTAAAGATTTTTTAAATATTTTTTTTTTTAAAATAAAAATGTATCAACATATTAAGGTTAAAATTTCTTTTATAGAACTTTTAATCAAACAACTTATATTTTAAGATAAAAGGAGCGGATGAGATGGTGTACATATGCCTCGATTGCTTTCTAATATATAATTTTCTTTAAAAAAAATTATGGCTCCATTAAATTAATTGCAGCTACAAACATACTTTGTTTTTCTCAGATCCATTGAAGATCTTGATTTCATCATTTATGCCTCCCCACCATAATTTTTCCCATGGAGTCCTCGTAAGACCCCGTTCAAAGAAGAACAAAAATGCCAAAATACTTGCTTTACATGAATTAATGAATAAGCATCGTATTTCACTCAACTACTACAAATGATGTCCTTTTGTTTAATTATATATAAAAGAAACACAAAAGCCTAAAGGCACGAGAACAATGCACCAAGTAACAAAAAAACAATTTTCACAAGCCCAACAAAAAGTTTTAGCTTTGACTTTTGATAAACCAATCGATTTCTTTAATTTTTCTTCATCATTATCTCATTAATAATTGAATTTTCCAAAATATAGAAAAGCATACAGTCCCTGTCCCATACTTTCAGTTTTAAAACGTGCCATATATAAAATAACATACTATTCAGTTATTTTATTGTTAAATTCAAAGTGGAACATAGCCTGAGTTACTCAATGAAATTATTTGCAGGAGAACGATTTAAAAAGAAAATAAATAAATAAATAAAAACCAGCTTTCAGTAGCTATCAAAACACTAACTTATTAAATAAATAAAAAAACTAACATAGTACATAAGATTCATTCATCTTCCAAAGTGTTCTTATCTCCTTTTAAGGTCTTATCTTCTTTTACACATTAAATCATTCATTTAATTAAAACATTAAAATATATTTTTTTCTTTTTATTATTTATAAAACAATTCACTCTAAGATGACTCGGCCAGCATATTTTCACTGTTGTGCAATTCTTGTATCAATCGTCGGCGTTGCACTGGAAAATTGTCCAACCCAGCAGGCGGGGTAAGTAAAACGTGATAGCATCGTCTCCAATAATGATTTGATATTTAAGTTCAAGAACTGGTCAAATTAGAACAGTTAATATATTCCTTTTGTTTTTATTTTTATTTTTATTTTTTGGGGTTCGGTAAACCGATTTCAACACTATAAATACCCCCACTTAGCTTATCAACCAGCACTCACAAGTCACAACACACAATCAAGATCATTTCTTTTGCTCTTTGCCATCAAGAACCTGATTTTCTTTCTTCGTTCTTCAGCTTTTGCGATCTTTTGCTTTGCTTGTGTTAATTTTAGCTCTTCATCATCAATGGAGAAAGGCAAGCAGCCTCCAATATTTGGAAACTGCGTTACAATTCTTAGTATTGATGGTGGTGGGATAAGAGGTATTATCCCAGGTGTCATCCTTGGGTTTTTGGAGACCGAACTTAAGGTTCGAAAATCATTATTTACCTTGAGCTATAGATACATGCCATTCAATTACACACATATATTTTAGATATGTATTTTGTTGCCATAACTTGATTTGTTTTTTCTCTTGGCGCAGAAATTGGACGGAGAAGATGCATGTCTCGCCGACTACTTTGATGTGATTGCCGGAACAAGTACCGGCGGTCTTGTAACTGCAATGCTAACTGCACCCAATGAAAACAAACGTCCCTTGTATGCTGCCAAGGATATCACGGACTTCTACCTTGAACATTGTCCCAAAATCTTTCCCCAACCAAAGTAATGCTCTCTCTATTTAAAATCAAAATTAAATATTTACTTTTAATTTGACCAAAAGGAACAAAAAGTTCTTAATTATAAGTTATTAGTTCATTCTTATCATATGTAGTTAGAGGTGGATACATAAAGAATGTGAAAATTTTATATATTTATTTTAAGAAAGTAAATTTTCATTTTTTTGACATGTTAAAGTAGAATTTATATGTTTTACTCTTTCCTCTTCTTGCACTGTCAATCACTTTCTCTCTATGCTACCTCTATAAAAAATTGTCATATAACATACACTAGATATAAACAGCCGGGAGGCACATGAGACAGCTTCTGATGAATAGGATGACGCATGATTTGTCAAATTCATAATAATTTAGGGTAAAAACTTTTTTAGGGTCCTAGTAAGTAGGGATAAAATAGGTAGAAAAATATAATACAATCTCTTCTATTTATACCAAATTGACGTCCAGAATGGACAAGAAACGAAATATAATAGCATCCATGTTTATCTTTTCAAAACATTTAATACAATCTCTTTAATTTATACCAAATTGACATCCAAAAACGACAAGAAAAGAAATATAATAGCATGCATGCCCATCTTTTCAAAATATACATATATTAATCAATAATGAAATACTTACCGTATTTCTCTAACATCGGTTCTTTAAATTATGTCAGGACTTTTATCGGTGAAGCTTTCAGGACAGTAAGAGATACTCTAGTAGGACCAAAGTATGACGGACAGTATCTCCATAATTTGCTCAAGGAAAAATTGGGAACGACAAGGGTCGACCAGACACTTACTAACGTTGTTATACCTTCCTTTGACATCAAGATAATGCAACCAACCATCTTCTCATCCTTCATGGTCCGTTTCAGTTAGATTGAATTTCCTTCAAAAAAAAAAAAAATTCTGTCTAGAAATTCTCAAGCTGGGCACCAATTTAGATCTATTTGGGTTAACAAATTAATACGACTTTTCGTATTTCAGCTGAAGAAAAACCACACACTAAACGGATTCCTAGCAGATATATGCATCGGAACTTCAGCTGCTCCAACATATTTACCCACGCATTTCTTTGAAACAAAACACATTGATGGGACTATGCAAGAATTCAACCTCACAGATGGTGGTGTTGCAGCTAACAACCCGGTACGCATATCCAAATCTTTTGCTCCGTTTCTTATATGAGGTCTTATCAAGTTGAGCTCAAGTATAGATCTGGTTGAGCTAAACTTGAAAAAATTATAAGGAAGGCTCGAACTTAACTCTGAGATCATTATTTGATATCAAGCTTTCAAGTTTTACATCAAATTGGGGTCATCTTTTAAAATACATATTATATACAAATATAATATATTATATATAGTTTTGTTCGATTGGTTCAACGAGCTATGGAGCTAATTATATTCAGGTTTAAGCGATATTTACTCAAGTTTTGGTTACTTTCGAGCTTCAATAGAGTTTTGACCCAGCGGTTTGATTCGCTTGTACTCCTTATCTTACCTGATAATTATTTCGCACAAAATCGTTAGCTTCCCTACGAATTCCTGACTTCAAATTGAATCATTTTCAGGCTTTGGTTGCTATCAACCAAGTGATCGCAGATGTGAAGCATGGAAATACTGACTTCTTCCCCATAAAGGCGACCGAATACGATCGATTTATTGTTCTATCTTTGGGAACTGGTGCTCAAAAATTGGAAAAGAGGTACGATGCAAAGGACGCAGCTAAGTGGGGTATCTTGGGATGGCTGTTAAATGGTGGTTCAACACCTTTAATTGATGTTTTCTCTCAAGCAAGTGCGGATATGGTTGATATGCACCTTGCTACCATTTTTCAAACTCTTCAGTGTCATGAGAATTACCTCAGGATCCAGGTGTCTATTATTCTTGTTTATAATCCCTTTACTACAGGACGTCTTATATACATGAATGTAACTCATTCTAATTTTTTATAAACAATATTCTATATAGGATGACTCGTTGAGTGGGGATCTGGCTTCGGTGGATCTTTCAACAAAGGAAAATTTGGAAGGTCTTGTGAAAGTTGGTGAAAATTTGCTCAAGAAACAAGTTTCCAGGGTGAACTTGCTGACGGGTTGTTCTGAACCTTTGAATGAGGGAACAAATGAGGAAGCCCTTAAAAAGTATAACCGTGATCTTCAATATATCGAACTTTTTTTGTTTTAAATTGAAAATTCTCTGTTTTTATTTCCTGAGAAATTTAAAGTATCTAATTAACCGTTACTGCCTATTGATTGATCGTTATATAGATTGGCTGAAACACTGTCCAAGGAGAGGAAGGATCGTCTTGCAAGAGGGCCCCAGGCAGGCGCCTAAGATACACGATTTCCAGAGAACATTTAAATTTTCAGTATGTCATTGTTGTTCAAAAATAAGGGATACTAATCCCATTGGTTTTGGCTTAAAATTAAATCCCATATGTACAACGGGATAATATTTTTTCTTTGGAATTGTGCTTATAACTAATAAAATTATGGATTTTCTTTTCTTTTCCCCCCTTATGTGTGGCTACTAGGATCAACTAGATCCATACACATTCAACAAAAAATATACCGATAAGTGGATTGAGCTGTTAGGAAATTTTAATCAATATATAGTTGAGATCACATAATACTAAAGATGACTAAGAAATTTATACTCTATAGGAGTATGTTTGACATTTCACTTGTAACTATAATCACCAATTGCAAATAGTGATTAACTTTTTTTATATTCATAGTCATAATCACTTTTTGTGCGCTATTTTGTACAGCCCAAGGCACTCTTAAAATATTATAACTCCACTTATGACTAGCAACTTCGTTCAATTACATTTGAGTACTTTTATCTAACCAATGTATTTGAGTACTCTAACCTACTTCGTTTAATTATCGATATCTTTATATTTAAAATATATTTATTTTTAAGTAAGTGGACTTTCAATTTTGAAATAAGAATTTTAAATGAAAAGAAGAAATACTATTTATAGTTGTAAGATGTTCAAATCAAAATGTTTATATTGGACATAAAAATTAAAAGATAAGTAAATCACTCTAATTATATATATCTTTATTATTAACATTACTTGTGAAACTCAAAACTCATGTATTAGTCTAATTCTAATAACTTAAAGTTATTTGTGATTTTAGATTAGTGCAAATTAAATTTAAAAAATATTCATAAAAATGTAAACTTTAATTTCTGAACATCTTTTACCTGTTTTAATTCACCAGTTATGGACTTTTGTATATTGCATCCAATTACATTTTCTATTGATGGAATTTGTTTTTCCAAGTTAGCTCGAAGTCTCTATTCCAAGTCACAATCACAATCCATTATTGGCTTTGCGTCTGGAGGTTAGCTCCCGAGCCCCAAGTCCTTAGTCACATTTTTTATAATAAATTACAACTAAGCCGAGGCTAGCTGTTCTTGTAAAATAGACATTTTAAGCCCAAATACATACTTTTTAATGCGGTACTTATTTATCAATCTTGTCCACTTTTTTATGTGGAATTGAAATTTATACATAAAGTTTCTGGCGTTGTAGAAAAGATGATAATCTAGCAAGAACCATAAGGAAGAAACATAAAAAAGTTAAACTTTCTTGTATTTATAAGTCTAGTAGTACGATTATTTTATTTAAAAGTTGAATGTTAATATGCAGTTTAAATAATTAAAAAATATTTATCTAATTAAAATAAATGTGTTTTCATATAAAATTTCATAAATAATTTTTTTAGTTTATTATTTATATATTTCAATATTAGTCATAATACTAAAGAATAATGTGATAACATGATAAAAAAAACTATTCAACTAAAAAGGAGATTTTGAATGTTAGAAATAGAAGTATTATATCAGACCTTTTATAACAATCTGTTGCAAGAAAAGATTTGACAAGTAAAAGCAATCTAATAGTGCCCCTTCCTTTTTGTTTTACTTGTCACGTTTGATTGTAACACAGAAGTTAAGAAACATTTGTCCTACTTTTACAATTATATACAGGTCTTATTTATTTTTATCTTCTTTAAGCACATAAACAGTAGGGTCTGAAAAGGAAATATCCAACATATACACATTCGGTATTTCGGTGAACGTCAAAATCGGGACCCTCTGGTCCATGAACTTTGTTGGAGTTTGAAAATTTGAAATGTATCAAACTAATTAAGATCAATAGAAATACTAATAAAAACATAATTACATAAGATCTTGAAAAAAAAAAATTATGTTAGTTTATATTGAGTCATTATCCTCAATTACAACTTTGTCGCAAGTTAAAGTTGAAAATATTAAATTGTAAAGTAATAAAAATGATGCAAGTAAATTTATTAACGAAGTTCGGCATAACTTCTTGTTTACATTTGCTAGATCCTCACTCATATTAATTTATTAGCAATATAAAAATGAATAAATCATATCAACTTTCTTGTACAATATTTATTGAATCCAATTTTAACTCAGTGTGAGTTAAAACTAATATTGCAATTACTTCTACGAATCAACCTTAAACAACACAATTTCACACCTATCTGTCAGTTTGAAATGATAGAACATACTCTAATTGCAAATTGATCATGAGTTGCAACTAAGACTGCAGTTGACTACACTAACTGTAACATCCCTAATTTTCCAAAAATACCCAAAATAGAAAATATAATAAAATAGGCAAGTCAAAGAGTAACCCTAATTTTAAAACAGTCAAAATTCCCAAATGATGAGTCAAAATCCCAAAAGTAACAGATTATAAATTTGAATCCAAAAACAATCCTTGCCAACATAAAATTATTTATACCAAATGAAACTAAAACCATAAACATAAATATTCTTAGTTCTAAAACATGAACATAATTTTAAACCAAATTCGAAATTTTTTTAAATACTGGTCATTCTCCATCCCCGCATCGCAATCCATTAGCCTGTAAAAGATATTAAGAAAACGAAAAACATGGGTTAAGTACAAAGTACTTAGTGGGAGCAATGTGGGACATATTATAATGATATACATGTTTAAAAATATCATGTAAACATCAATGATCATTGCTTGTCATCGAGTCAAAGACTCCCGTTGAATCGGGCTAAGGTCCCTGTTTTATCGGACCTAAGCCTCTGTTGTTTGATGACATATGCAATAGACATTTATATATTCAATTATAAAATCATTGCACACATATATCATAAAAGAATTTAAAAGTGCACAATTAATCATAGAATAAAATATCACATATAACATGTAAATATAAATGATTAAATAATTAAAATAAGGTTAGAACTCCCACCTCAAAAGCAGATATAAACGTGTGCTAAGTTGCGTGGAAAATCTAGCTCCCTAAGTCCTTATTTCCTACATTGAATGTATTCAATGAATTAGACATCGAAAGACAAAACTAAATATTCTATATAAAAGAAAAAGAATGACTTTTTGAAAGGTTAAAAGAAATATTTGGCATTTTGAAAAGGTTTGGGAACACTTTTGGAATATGAAAAAGGTAATTTTCGAGTTTGGAAAAGTTTTGGGTTAAACTGTAATTTTAGAAAAGTTAAGGGGTCAAATCGTAATTTTCGAAAGTTTGGGGACTAAAAACGAAATTTTTGAAAATATGGGTTGAAACAGAATTTCAATAAGTTTTGTGGTATAAAAAGGGAATTTCTAAAAGAATTGGGTAAAAATATAATTTTTAAAAAGTTTGGGGTCAAATTGAAAATTCTAGAAAGATTTGGTGACTACTTTGGAAATTCTAAACATTTGTGGGTAAATATGTAAATTTCGTATCTGAATTGGGGTAATCTTAGGATTTGTAAACTCTAGGGACCACTTTGCAAAAACTGGATAAGTTTTTGAAAGAAGTACGAAAATACCCCTCTATCCCCAAAAACCCTAATTTTATTTTTTTTTTTTTCTTTTCTCTTCTTCTTCCCCTCTTCCTAACCCTAGCCGCCACCCCCCCTTCCCCTCTGCTAGCCGCCGCTGCTACTGTTTCCCCTCCTTTCTTCTTCTCCCTTCTTCTTCTCTTCTCTTTCTTTCTTCTTCTCCTTTCTTCTTCTCTTCTCCTTCTTTCTTCTTCTCCCTTCTTCTTCTCCCCCCCTCTCTCTGAAACCCCTCTGCCCACCCCCTTTTTGTTTCTCCCTCCCCTTCTCTTGGCTCCCCCTTTTCCCTCTCCCTCCCTCTCTCGGTTTTCCCTCTGCCTGCCACCCCCCCTTCTCGTTTTTTTTTTTTTTTTTTCTCCTCCTCTGCCGCCCCTCTGCCGCCCCCTTCCACTTCCCAAAATAAAAAAAAACACTGAAATATGGGAGACTATGGTGGGAAAAATAAGAAAATAAAATTTTTGGCTTATCGCCGCCGCCGCCGGCCAGCCATGTGGCGGCGCCGGTGGTGGCTGCCAATCGGAAAATTAGAGAGAGCTTACCTCGGGATTTGTGATATGAGGGAAAAAAATGATTATTAAGTTAATCCCTATCTATTTATAGGTGTAAGAAAATAAATATTTAATGGGCCGGGTTAATTAATTAATTATGCCCATTAGATAAATTTTTGGGTATTACACTAACCAACCTTCAGCTACATCATCATCTACTCAATTTGTCAACATGATTGAATAGATCTCAAGTTGTCTTTTTCCCAATAAAAGGACTTACAGAGATGTATAGATGAAAAGAATAGTGGCCACTCAAGTTTTTCACAATTAAGCTCTCATAAAGATAATAAACTTGGTCTTTGGCTATCTTCACCATGATATGCTCTATCAACCCTCTCAATTTTGTGGCTCCCGCTCGTGAATCTAATCACTCTTGCATGTGGTAGCTAAATCTGTCTAAGATGATGACTTTCCATACTTTAATCAAAAGGAATATCACCATTTTTCCATGTTTTTTTTAATATTTTTTTTTGGGAAAGGGATTAAACTATATATTATTCCACAACACTCCACAAAAAAAAAATTTACAAAGCCAAATAAATACAAATTGTTAGAAATATGGCTAGTTTTACTATTTGGGAAATGAATCCCACATTGAAAGTTTGATGAAAAGATATGGTTTCTTAATTCTATAAAATGACCTTAGCCCCCATAGATAATTTTACCTCTTTAACATCTAATATTCTATATTTGTGGAAATCCTTTAATTAGGATATCCTAGTTTTAATACATTGAGCATTCAGTAAAGTGGTCTGATAAGGTAGTGGGGCTGGAGACGTAAGCAATATTGACCGAACTCCGTTATCAATTCCAGTTTGTTCTTTCCTTTATATTTTGTTTTAGCTATTAAATTGCTGGTATTTTTTTTCATTCTTAGATAATATTCAATACTTTTGAGTTAGTTTTATTCCGCTGTGTAGTGTACTGTTTATTTGTATTGTATTACTATATTATACTATATCGATAGAATGATTATACATCAAGTAAGGTTCTGACTAAGGAAAGACTTGGGAACTCTCCCCTCTTTCCTGAGAACTGGTTTTGGCTAAGGAAAGACTTGGAACTTAAATAGTATGTTTGTGACTCTACACTCTTTCCAAAGAACTCAATTGGTGTATCAATTACAGAACCAGCAGTATTTTAGTATAGTACTTATTAACAAATATAGTACTATTTATTAGAATATATCTAAGACAATAGATATACTTATTTGTTTTCCAAACAAGTGGTATCAGAGCCGAAGGTTCGCCCTAGGCTTTGTTGTCAGTATTGAATATTATAAATTGAGTTCGAAATGAAGCCAATAACTATAACATTGAAAGAGGTTACAACTTCAAGGCAAGTTGTATCCAATGTGGCATCAACATCTTCGTCATTGTAGGTGAGGACTCCAATGTCAAGCGTTAAAGTTGCGGTGGATATATTTAATGGTATCGATCATTTCGACTTGTGGCAAGGTGAGATACAAGACTCCCTCTTTCAGCAGGGTCTAGATATCGCCATCGAAAGTGTCCTCTCATTCTTAATTTGTTAAAGATTAATTATTATTAGCGTATAGTTGAGAACAAATAACCAAAGTTTATTCCGTAATTTTTCAATAGGGTTTTTATTACAACAAAAAAAAACAACTAAACCAATTAATATGTAATTTATTGGTCGATAGATAATGGTAAAGTTGAAACGAAATAATTCGATAAGGCAACAATTAAATTGTTTTGAGCTAAAAATGTCGGCTAGTGTCATAATACTATATCTTTTTACTTCGGAGAATAGAATATATGCAATTTTCAGGAGATCTGAGATTATATATGAAAAAAATGAATCAATCACTTTATTAGTTGTAAAAGAAATCAAAGAATTACAACATCGTGATATCCCATTGTGCATATTTAGGATTCATATTTTTCTACCTCAAAACAATGGGAACAGTATGATTAACATTTTTTACAAGAAGAATTTGAATAGAATTCTAGTATTACAAAGAAAAAATTAAAGTGTTCCTGGGGTCTAATTCTTCTTGGCCATTGCCTGGCGCCCGGTTGGTGATCTAACAAGGCGTAGCCTCCTCTCCTTCGATAGTGTTTCAGCCAACCTATGTAAAACAAGGATTAGATATTTAGAATTTCTCAATGAAAAAGAACAATATTAAATGAAATTCAAGATACTGAAAAGATTTGAGTTTATACTTTTTGAGGGCTTCCTCATTTGTTCCGTTATTCAGAGATTCATAAGAACCTGTCTGCAAATTGACCCTTGAAACTGGTTTCTTGAGCAAACTTTCACCAACTTTGACAAGGCCTTCCAAATTTTCTTTGGTTGAGATATCCACAGAAGACAGGTCCCCGGTCAACGAGTCATCCTATTCATTGTTCAAGGAATATTAATTAGGGTGTGACATTCATTGCGGAAAGTAAAAAATATCAAAATTAATGCATCATACAACATCCTCACTGAAAATGGATTAGATTGTTACCTGGATTCTAAGGTAATTTTCCTCGGACTGAAGAGTTTGGAAAATAGTAGAAAGGTGAAAGTCAACCATATCAGCACTTGCTTGAGAGAAAACATCAATTATTGGAGTTGAATCGCCATTTAATAGCCATCCCAAAAGACCCCATTTGGCTGCGTCCTTTGCATCATACTTCTTTTCAGACTTTGGCGTACCAGTGCCCAAAGACAGAACAATAAATCGATCGTATTGGTGCGGTTTCATGGGGAAGAAGTCAGCATTTCCTCGCTTTACCTCTCCCAATACTTGGTTGATAGCAACCAAAGCCTGAAATTGATTCAAATATATCAATATAAGAATCTTCAGGAAACGATATAATTTCTAAGAATTAATTAGTTATAAGATACGGATATACGTACCGGGTTGTTGGCTGCGACACCTCCGTCAGTTAGGTGGAATTCTCTCACACACCCATCGGAATCTTTTGTTTCAAAATAATGAGTAGGAAAGTATGTGGGAGCAGCCGATGTTCCGATACACACATCTGCCAATAAGGCGTTTAGGGAGGGATGATTCTTCACCTGAAATATTAGACATATAATTAGATAACTCAAATAGATGGTCCCAGATAGAGAATTAGGTTTGATCCGGAAAAAAAAAAACAAGTTGAGATTCAAACGAACCGCATAGCTGGAGAATATGGTTGGCTGTAGTAGCTTGATGTCAAAAGTAGGCAAGACAACGTTAGTCAATGTCTGGTCGAGCCTTAATTTACCAAGCTTTTCCTTGAGTAAATTATGAAGATATTCACCATCATACTTGGGTCCCATGACAGCTTCATTTACAAATTTTGTAGCTTCAGCGAACAAGCTCCTGGTGATTTTAGAAGATTAATGTTATAGCAATATATATAGTACGGTAATTAATCCATAATAGAACATGAGTGCATTTTGGAACGTATTTTGTAAGGTTAATTTACCTTTGTTTTTGAGGGAAGATTTTGGGACAATTTTGAAGGTAGAAGTCTTTGATATCTTTGGCAGCATAGATTGGACGGTTCTTTTCATTGGGTGCAGTTAGCATTGCTGTCACAAGACCACCTGTACTGGTTCCAGCAATCACATCGAAGTAGTCGGCAAGACGAGCATCTTCTCCGTCCAATTTCTGCATCGTGAGAAAAATAAACATCATGATCATGGAAAGAAATACAGTACTATTTAATTGACGGAATTAAGTAAGAAGATTTGAACTCGGAATTTTCCACTCTGATACCACATGAAATATTCCGATAGCACGAAGTGCAATTTATACATTTATAACATATTAGTTCAAATAAAAACAATTTCCGATTGCATGCATTTATAAGTGTGGTAATAACGACTTTTCGAACCTGAAGCTCATTCTCTAAGAAGCCAAGGATGACACCGGGGATAATTCCTCTTATCCCTCCACCATCAATGCTTAGAATGGTGACGCTGTTTCCGTAAGTTGGAGGCTGCAATTGCACACTGGACATGGCTTTCTGCATTGATGAAGATTTGAGATGAATTCAAGCAAAGGAAAATTTATATCGCACAAGAGCTAAAGTTAAAGCAAAATTAGAGGCTTGGCTTATGATAGCAAAGAGAGGACAAGAAATGATCTTGATAATACTGTTATGATTTCTAAGGGCCGATGAGCGTTCAGGTATTTATAGCGTTTCAAGTCAGTTTATAGAAACCAAAAACTGATGCTGTAAACCTTTACTTTTCTACATTGACTACACTTCTGTTGTTTGACTTTAAACAGTAAACTATGAGAAATTTCATTTCAAGAATTGTAGGAAATTAGACTAGTAAAAGTAGGAAAGTACTTGTAATTTTCCTGGAGATGACTCCATCAACTGGCTAGGTTCCGTTCATTCTTAGCATCTAAATCTACTTGCATTATTTATATTTATTAGCAGAAAAAGGAACATTACCCACGTCTCAATAAAGGTATGTTATACTTTTATTAATTATTTTGGTAGTCTAGCTAGCTACGTAAACTTTAGTCAGAAAATATATATACAAAAACGATGAATGACTAATTCTACTTTGCACGTTTAAAAAGAGAATCACATATGCATATACACTTTAATTAATCTCCCGAGTCAAAATTTTGGAACATGATTACTTATATTGATAAAATAGTTTGTTCAAACATTCGGGGGCATATGGATGCGCTTTTAAACTTCTTTTTTCTGTAAAAGATGTGCAAATAATAAAAATAATATTGAAGAAAAATAAATTATGATAAAAGGTAATGAACAATGACTAACACAAGTTAACCCAAATGCATGGAAAGAATATTGGTGTTTTCAACAAGAGTTTGGAGTTCAAACTATGTGAATAATTCCTTAGAAAAATTTTATTAAAAAATATTATTCTTTATAGATAGTAAAAAAGACATGAATACTAATTAAAATTCTCTCTTATAAAAAAATTTAACAAATATATATATATATATATATATATTAAGTTCCAATATAATTATCTATTTTTATTTTTCTCAATATTGCTTTTTCCTTTCCTTTGTAGTAAAATCCATAATCAAGATAGTTTTAAGCTCTAATAAATAAAATCGGTTCAACCATTAGATAATTTAGACAATTATCTTATTTGAATGGCTTGGATGGGTGCAATTCTTTTGGGTTTTGGTGTATCTACTGTTGGTTCCTTTCCCGGATGTGGGAACGTTTGTGGTATGGTGTGGTACTGGTGCTTTCCCTGTTGCAGACTTGCAGTAGCAGCCTATAGCAGGTCGCTGTGTTTCGTGGGTATTGTGTTGGTCTTTTTCCTTCTTTTTTTTTTTCTGTTTGTTGTCAGTTTCTGGTTTGTTTTGTGTTTGCTTAATTTTGCATTAGATTTTCTCTGGATGGCTACGAATCGGATCTTTGAGGGGGATTTCCTCCCCTGCTTTTTAAAATGTAAATGCTTTTCAATAATAATAATAATAGGGCTCCATTAAAATTAATTTCAGATACAAACATTCTCAGATCCATGGAAGATCTAAAGAAATCATTGAATTTACCATTATGCCCCCCACCACTATATTTCTCATGGAGTCCTCGTGACTCGTGAGACACCGTTCATAGAGAACAAAAATGCCAAAATACTAGTTTTACATAAAATTAATAAATAAGCATCGGATTTCACTCAACTACACATGATCGTATTATTTTGTTTAATTATACATCAAAGAAACACAAAAGGCACGAGAACAATGCACCCAGTAACCTAAAAATTAGGTAAGGTTAACTCCCTGAAGACAACTATTTTTTATCATTTTATCATAATTATTTTACTTTTTATCTGCATGTGTCACAACTATTTTACTAATATTCATTTTTCACAAGGCCAACAAAAAAAAGTTGACTTTTGAGTCACATCATCCTTTCCCCCACGTTAAAACAATTGATTTCTTTAATTTATCAATATCATTGTTCTTTTGGATTTTCCGAAATATAGAAATACATAATGTCCCTGTCCCATACTTTCACTTTTAAATGTGCAATGTAGAAATACTCCATCCTATACAGTTCTTCCATCGTTAAATTCAAAGTGGAAATAGCCACTCAAATACTCAATGATTTACCCAAAAAGAAAGAAAAAAAAAGCCATTCAATGGAATTATTTGCAGGGGAACGATTTAAAAATAATCTTTTTAAAAGCCAAATTGGCCTATCTCGTCCCTTATTTTTATATTTTTTTGCAGATATAGTCCCTCATTTTTTTAACTCATATGATCCCTTATCTTTATAACCTCATTCAAATATGTTCTTATTGATATTTTTCGACAAACATTTCACTAGATTCCGCAAGTACTTACCACGTGATAAGAAGCAGAGGCAAAATGGTAAATTCAGTTTAGGTTTAAAATGATAATAATTTATTTGACTGAAGTTATAAAGATACGAGATCAAAAAGGTTAAAAAAATATATAAAGGACCACGTCAATAAAAATTATAAAGATAAATGATTACATAGACTAATTTATCATCTTCCAATTACCATTCATGTCTATTAAATAAAATATTGAATCATTCCACCAAATTTTGGTTGACATTATTTTAATCAAAAATTTTAATTAAAAGCTTATTTCATGTCTATTACACACTAAAAAAATTTAAAATGACTATCACTATTATTTTATAAAAATATCTTCAAAAGTTTATTTTAATATCTATTTAAATACTCATTACGTTCAACAATTAAATATGAAAAATTATTGTGCGAAATAGGCATCAAATAAGTTTTTAATTAAAAACTTGATTAATATAAGGTCAATCAGAATTTGATAGGAGGATTCAATACTTTATTTAATAGAAGTAAATTTTAATTAGAAGATGATAAATTAATCTATTTAGTCATTTATCTTTATAATTTTGATCGATATCGTCCATTTTTGTTTAGTTTTTCTGATCATCTATTTTTATAACTTCATTCAAATAAATTCTTATCATTTTTTAACCCAAATTGAATTTATTATTTTGCCTCTATTTTTTTATTACATGGCATATTTGGTTGATGTTATAAAGATAAATAATCATATGGATTAAAAAAAAAAAGATAAAGGACTATATACACAAAATGTGTAAAGATGTGAGATAAATAGACTAATTTGCCTTTTTAAAAAACAAGACCGACTTTCCGTAGCTATCAAAACACATGCGATTCAAAAGTGTTGTTATCTCCTTCTATTTATCATCAAACATATGAGATTCATTACACATTAAAACATTCATTTACTAAATAAAAAATAAAAAAATTAATTTTTATTATTAACAAATAAATACACTCTTAAGATGACTCCAGCATATGTTCCATTGTGGTGCAATGGAAATTTTTTCCACTATTGCAGGCGGGTCATGTAAAACGTGATGGCATCATCCCGAATAATTACTCCCTCCGTTCATTTTTATAATATGTTTTAAGTAATTTCATATAGATTAAGAAATTATTTTACATCATACTATATCTTTATTTATTTTAGTATTTTTTGAAAAATGAAGTATTTGTTCTCTCTTTCTTTCTTTTAATAAATTAAAGATAAATTTTAAAATAACATACATAATAATCATAAAAAATAATGAAACAAAAGAGTTTATTTAATATATCTTATAAAAAATAATGGAATGAGTTTTTGATACTCCGATCATCCAGACTTCAATCTCAAGTGACATCTGGGTTCGAATCCTACCTGTTATAAAATTTCTTCCAATTTAATAATTGGGTCAATTGTGTTCAAATATGATTTAAAAATATTTTTATTTTTAAAAGTAAATTAGGTAAAAAAATAGTAAGCTAAAAATTTCATCAATAATTACTAAAAATTGATCAAAAAATGAAATTATTTTTTAAAAATTATTGGTCACGAAAAACTGATCTTGATATTCTGTCGGTAAAATCGTTATATGCATCACCTTTACCAAAGAAAATTCATGCCAGAGAGAAAGTTTCTGTAGGCGGTAAAGAGGTGTTTTTTATTGTGGGTCTTGCAACTGCAATGCTAACTGCACCCAATGAAAAGAACCGTCCAATGTATCCTGCCAAGGAAATCACGGACTTCTAGGTAGGGATGAAAATGAAATGAGAATTATCGGGATTTGCTTCAATTCACTCGCTTGAAGTTGAGAATTTTTCAAATTTAATGGGGTCAGGGTCGATGATTGGTTTAAAAAAGCAAGGATTAGCGGGGACGGGGACGGAGGCGGGGATTTTTCCCGCTGAAGCATGCGGGAATTCGCCCCGCAAATTCCCGACTTCGGCTTCAGTTCTATTTTTAATAAAATACTATTTTATCTCTAATATTTTTTTTAAAGAAAACCATCTTATCCATTTGGTTAATTAAAAAATTAAATAAAATGAGTTTATATTATTGACTAATTAATTGTTAGTCATATTATTAACTATATTAATATAATATTATTTATGTAAATATATATGAACATTTTTTTAAAAAATGTAATTATAATTTATATTATTAAATATATTGATTTAAATAATTTTATATTATTAACTATATACTTAACTAATTATGAATTTATATTATTAACTTTTGTAGATTACAATGAGTTTATATTATTGACTAAGTATTTATTAATATAATGAATCAAACGGGGTCAAAGCGGAGTCAAACGAGACGGGGATAGGGCGAAGGCGAATGATGTGAAGCAGGGGCGGGGCCTCTTTCCAAATTTTTGAAGTAAAGATATAACGAGAATGAAAATTAGTATTTAAAGTTGAGGCAGGGTCGGAGGGTGGGGACTCCCGCCGATTCGCCCCATTGTCATCCCAACTTCTACCTTGAACACTGTCCCAAAAAGGAAACCCCAACCAAAGTAATGCACCCTCCATTTCTTTGCTTCTTTTTTTTTTTTTCTCGCCGTAATCAATGATGTTTATTTCAGTCATAGATTATAGTGATTTTGATATTTTTTTTAGCAATCATAATTGTCTCTACTTCAAAATTCTGGTGTAATAGTCGCCAAAATCAACACATGTGCAGCACGTGACTCCTTTCCAAGCTTTTACAAAGGGGCAAATTTGGTATTTCATTTTCAATGATTAAATATTACCCTTAGATTTTGGGGATGCATATGATTTCTAGGGTTTTTGAGGGTTTGATTTTGGAGAAAAGTTAGGGCTTTGTGTTTAATCTAGGGTTAATATGGGTTAATTAACAGTTAGAAAAAGAAGTACCAATTTTTCCCCTCTGTAAAAGATTGGAAAAGGCTCACATGCTATGCATGTGGAGATTCTAACAAATTTTACACCGGAATTTCAAATTATAGACCACTATAATTATTCGAAAATAGATAAGGAATCACTATGATTGAAATAAAACATCATTGTCGTCTACTGTGGCATAATAAAATGGATTAAATTGGCTAATTTTTCAACTAATTAAATATCTACTTTTAATTTGACCTAAAAAAAAAGTTGTGAATTATAAGTAAATTATTAGATTATTCTTATCATAGTTAGGGGTGGATACATAAAGAATATAAAAAAAATTATATACTTATTTTAGAAAATAAACGTTCATTTTCTTGACATGCTAAAGTAGAATTTATATGTTTACTTCATGCTCTTCTTGACACTTTGAATCACGTGTCTTTCTTTGTTTCATCCATAAATAAATAGTCTCTCTCTTTGAAATTAAATGTTTATTTTTTATTTTGATTAAAATTATAGAAGATATTTGACTAAAATTACCGATTTATCATTCATATTGATATAACAAGTTGTGAGACCAATAAATTAGTGATGTGTAAATTTATTAAATTAATGTGCTTAGTAATGGGGACCATGATTTATTGATATATTAATATATTAAATTAAGGAGGTTATTAATAAAACTTTTGATAAAAAATGTTTATTTAAGAAAAATAAATATTTAATTTTAAACAAACTCAAATAAAAATGTGAAAATTCAATTTCGACCCGCGGGAATATCATATAAATTTAGCACACATGGGAGAAACATGGGACAACTTTTGATGAATAGGATCAGGCAAGAGTCAAATGATCTTTGAGGTTCTTTCTAATTGTTTTAGAAGACTTTAACATGCTTACCAGCGGCATGATTTGTCAAATTCATAATAATTTAGGGTAAAAAAATTTATTGTATCTCCGGTGTTTAGCTTTTGAAATCTAGCAGCCAATTACTTTTTTTTGTTACAAAATGATGATGAGAAGATTATTGAAAACTGAGGCTAAAACTTTGAAAATAAAAATGTGCAATCAAATAATATAGTGCCCCTTTTGTTTTTTTTTTATGACCCAGATTTCAAACTTATATCCTACTATGTTCTAGAGCAGTAGTTCTAGTCTCTCAAAAACTCTTCTCATATTAAATCGCGGGTTATGCAACCAGAATCATTAGTCCTACTTTAATTTTACCTTTAAAAAAAAGAAAAGAAAAACTTGGGAGTTGATTTGCAATTATATACTGAGTTTTGTTTTTTATCTTCTTTAAGCACATAAGCACATTTGGTGAACATCAAAATCTGGACTCTTTGGTCCATGAACTTTGTTGTGGTTGAAATGTTTCAAACCAAGTTCAGTAGAAATACTAATAATAAAAACATAATTACATAAAACTTTGACCACAAAACTTAGAATGCCATAATATCGAGTGTGAAAATTCAACTATATCCTCCCATCCTTAATTTGTTAAAGACTAAATGTTATTAATCTATGGTAAGAACCAATTTATTCGGTAATTTTTCATTAGTAATTGAATAGGGTCATTATTAAAATAAATAAAAAATATAGAACAATTAATATATATGCGATTTAGTGGTCAACAGAAAAGGGTAAAGTTGAAACGAAATAATTCGATAAGGCAACAATTAAATTGTTTTGAGCTAAAAATGTCGGCTAGTGTCATAATACTGTATCTATTACTCGACAGAGTAGAACATATGCAATTTTCACAAGATCTGAGATTATATATGAAACAAATGAATCAATCACTTTATTAGTAGTAAAAGAAATCAAAGAATTACAACATCGTGATATCCCATTGTGCATATTTAGGATTCATAATTCTCTACCTAAAAACAATGGGAACAGTATGATTAACATTTTTGACAAGAGGAATTTGAATAGAATTCTAGTATTACAAAGAAAAAATTAAAGTGTTCCTGGGGTCTAATTCTTCTTGGCCATTGCCTGGCGCCCGGTTGGTGATCTAACAAGGCGTAGCCTCCTCTCCTTCGATAGTGTTTCAGCCAACCTATGTAAAACAAGGATTAGATATTTAGAATTTCTCAATGAAAAAGAAAAATATTAAATGAAATTCAAGATATTGAAAAGATTTGAGTTTATACTTTTTGAGGGCTTCCTCATTTGTTCCGTTATTCAGAGATTCATAAGAACCCGTCTGCAAATTGACCCTTGAAACTGGTTTCTTGAGCAAACTTTCACCAACTTTGACAAGGCCCTCCAAATTTTCTTTGGTTGAGATATCCACAGAAGACAGGTCCCCAGTCAACGAGTCATCCTATACATTGTTCAATAAATATTAATTAGGGTGGGACATTCATTGCGGAAAGTAAAAAATATCAAAATGAATGAGCTAGCATACATTCACACAACATAGATTAATACCTGGATTCTAAGATAATTTTCCTCTGACTGAAGAGTTTGAAAAATGGTGGAAAGGTGGAAATCAACCATATCAGCACTTGCTTGAGAGAAAATATCAATTATTGGAGTTGAACCGCTATTTAACAGCCATCCCAAAAGACCCCATTTTGCTGCATCCTTTGCATCATACTTCTTTTCCAACTTTGGTGCGCCAGTTCCCAAAGATAGAACTATAAATCGATCATATTGGTGCGGCTTCATAGGGAAGAAGTCAGCATTTCCCCGTTTCACCTCCCCCAACACTTGGTTGATAGCAAGCAAAGCCTGAAAATTGATTCAAATTTAATTATTAACTTAAGAATTTTCAGGGAAAAAATATGATACTCATTATCAAGTCAAGATTCGGATATACGTACCGGATTGTTTGCTGCGACACCTCCGTCAGTTAGGTTGAATTGTCTCACACTCCCATCCGAATCTTTTGTTTCAAAATAATAAGTAGGAAAATATGTGGGAGCAGCTGAAGTTCCGATACATACATCTGCCAATAAGGCATTTAGGGAGGGATGATTCTTCACCTGAAATATAATTATATAAGACATAAAATTAGATAACTCAAATAGATGGTTCCGGGTCGAGAATTAATTTTGATCCGGGGAAAAACATGAAGAAGTTGAGATTAAAACGAACCGCATAGCTAGAGAAGATGGTTGGCTGTAGTAACTTGATGTCAAACGTAGGCAAGACAACGTTAGTCAGTGTCTGGTCGAGCCTTAATTTACCAAGCTTTTCCTTGAGTAAATTATGAAGATATTCACCATCATACTTGGGTCCCATGACAGCTTCATTTACAAATTTTGTAGCTTCAGTGAAAAAGCTCCTGGTGATTTTAAAAGATCAATGTTATAGCAATAGTAAGGTAATTAATCCATAATGGAACATGAGTGCATTTTGGAATGTATTTTGTAATAGGCTAATTTTACCTTCGTTCTTGAGGGAAGATTTTGGGACAATTATCAAGGTAGAAGTCTTTGATATCTTTGGCAGCATAGATTGGACGGTTCTTTTCATTGGGTGCAGTTAGCATTGCTGTCACAAGACCACCTGTACTGGTTCCGGCAATCACGTCGAAGTAGTCGGCAAGACGAGCATCTTCTCCGTCCAATTTCTGCCCCGAGAGAAAAATAAACATGATGATCATGCAAAGAAATACAATACTATTTAAAATACATAAGTAAGATTTGAACTTCTAGATTTTTCTTTTTGATACCATGTCGTCCTTGTAATTTATACATTTATCAACAAATTAGTTCAAATAAAAATAAATCCCATTGCATGCATCTATAAGAGTGATAATAACGATTTTTCGAACCTGAAGCTCATTCTCTAAGAAGCCAAGGATGACACCGGGGATAATTCCTCTTATCCCTCCACCATCAATGCTTAGAATGGTGACGTTGTTTCCGTAAGTTGGAGGCTGCAATTGCACACTGGACATGGCTTTCTCCATTGATGAGAAGATTTGAGATGAATTCTAGGAAAGGAAATTAAATATTGCACAAGAGCTAAAGTTAAAGCAAAATTAGGGGTTTGGCTTTGGATAGCAAAGGGTCGATGAGGGTGTTATGATATTGTTTTATGATTTCTAAGGGTCGATGAGGGTTCAGGTTTTTTTTTTTTTTTTTGGAGGAAATGTTCAGGTATTTATAGAAGCCATAAAATGATGCTGTAAACCTTTTACTTTTCTGCTCTTTGACTTTTAAAAAATATAAGAATGTTCAAAAATTTCCAAGAATTGTACGACAGTTGAAACTAGACTAGTAAAAGTAGGAAAGTACTTAACAATTTTCCTGGAGATAACTCCATCAACTAGCTTGGTTCATTCTTATCAGCTAAATCTACTTGCATTATTTATATTTATTATCAGAAAAAAGGAGCATTATACATGCATGTCTCAAGAAAGGTATGTTATACTTTAATTAATTATTATATTTTGATGGGATTAAGTCATTATCATTAAAGAAGGTGAAGAGATCCATCGTTTGGAAAGTCTAGCTAGCTACGTAAACTTTAGTTAGGAAATAAAAAAATAGGATGGATGGCTAATTCTACTTTGCACGTTTAAAAAGTGAGCCACAGATGCATATACAATTTAATTAATCTCCCGAGTCAAAATTTTGGAAAATGGCATTACTTGTATCGATAAATTAGGTTTGTGTCAAATTGGCATTTTACTTCCCCAATCTATTTAAGTTAGTGGATAAGTTTCTAATCATTTTTTTTTTCACTTTTAAGATTTCTAAATTTTTTGATGAGCAGCGAATAAGGCCCTTTTTGCCTGAAAAATAGATTTTTCAGCGTTGACAGGATAATGATGATGACTTTATCCTTTTCTTCTTATTTTGTATTTGGATTTGTTTTCCCTCTTCTTCGGTTTTTTAAGTGTACAGTAAATAGACTAAAATGCCCTTGATATGTTGACCGAGTTCTTGCTGGAAACATTGACCATGCCGGAAAATCTATTTTGCAGGCAAAAAGGATCTTATCCGTTGCCTGTAAAAAGATTAGAAATCTTTGCGAAAAAAATGATTAGAAACGTAAATAAATTGGGAACATAAAATGCCAATTTGCCTTAGTTTGTTCTAACATTCCGGGACATATGGATGCGCTTTTAAACTAATAATTTTGTCTGGTAAAAGAAGTGTAAATAATATTGAAGGGACATCAATTATGAAAAGAATATGGGTGTTTTCAATGAGAGTTTCGAGTTCAAACTGCCTGAATAATGCCTTCTAAAATTTTATTGAAAGATCTAATTAAATTATCTCTTATAAAAAATGAACAAATATACAGTTGAGTTTCAATATAATTATCTATCTTTGTTTTTCTCAATATTGTGTTTTCGCTTGCTTCCTCATAAAATCATTACGCAATTGAGACATTTACTTAATGTCTTGCTTAAAAATTAGGTATCATATAATTATCAAATTAGGCCCTTATTTATTTTTCAATTTAATGCTAATTGGTAGGCACTTTTTAGACTATTTATTTATTTATTAATTTTTCTTATTATCTAATAGCTTTAGATTTAACTCAATAAAAATAAATATTTTCATAAAAGACATGTCATTAGAGAAATATATTTGAAATTTTATAACAATATGACAATACTAATTATTCACTTGTACGACACACAAATATTATACTTCAAAGGAATAATTAGTAGAATAATTCATATAAATATATTTATATATAATTTTTTTAAAACATAAAAATTAAAGTCATTTGATGATGAAATTTGAGACTTTATTATTTGAATCTTGAAAGAATATATTAGAAAAATTAGATATAAAAAGTTAACAAAGTTTTTATATTAGAAATCAATATAACAAAATTTTAATTATTATTATGATTATAATATTAAATAAAATGCTCCATTTAAATATTTTGTTTAAGGTCCCCAAAAACCTTGAGACGGCTCTGCTAACCAGACTCATTCAATCCACTCATGCAAAATTTTGCTTGTGCTTTACAGCCAAGCATATTTGTCTAGTCAAAAAATTTTAAAAAATTAATAATAATTTTCTCAAAAAGATAATTAATTAACTTGTTAGACTTGTTCTAGTTTTTTTCTTTTCTTGGATAATATACTATGTAAATACGAAAGGAGCCAATAGCCAATAGTTTGGGATTAAAAATAAAAAAATTACGAAGTTTTGGACACTGGAAAGAGTCATCATAATAATAATTAAAATTTTGTTATAACCAATAATCAATAGAACCAAATTACGAGATTTAGTGAGTCAAACTACAAAAGATTAGGCAGCTTTGAAATGTCAAATTGGCACTTCCCAAAGGATTGTGCCTAAGTTGTTCGTTTTGTTGCATTCCAAAACTGATGCTGAGAATTACGATTATGACTTCTCCACGCCAAACATGGAAGGAATTTTCCTTTTACTCAAGTCTCTTCTATCTATCCCATGTACGATTATTCCTTGGTCATCTCCTTCCCTTTATTCTCTTGAAAAAATATAAAGAAAGTATTGTGGTATCTTCAATGATTATCTATAAGGACAATATTACACACGTATTAAAGTAAAGCTAATATTAGCCCTTTCTAGTATGAGTTGGTCCAAGTGGAAAAGATACTTAGTGTCGCTAATGAATGTCTTGATCGTCCAAGAGCATTGCTTTTGGAACTCCATTTACTCTCTGTATTATTGATATTATTATCATTGTCGTCATGGTCGTGGGCACTTCAAGTTTCTTTTTTCTTTTTTATGTTCCTTTCTATTATTGGCAGCAATAAAATAAATCACCCATTTATATTTTCAATAATAAAATTTTGTTTTCTATTTCTTCCTCCTCTTAATAACTATTTCTTCCCACAAAAACTTTATTAGTAAATACGCCTTGAACATGCTAATAAAATCATTCAAACAATTTATTATACATATGTGGATGAGTCGTTGAAATATCATCAAATAGTTTTTTTTTTTTTACATATGTTAATTTTTGTGACAAAACTAATATTCAAATTTATGAAAACAAATCATGGAAATAATTTTTTATCTCAAAATTAGTGAATTTCATCCTAATTCTACAACATCTATTATTACTAAAGTAACTTAAAAAAAGAATTCTTTCTAGATAAACTTAGAAGTAATTTATAAAAATAAAAAAAACAATCTTAATTCTCCATTTCATTTCCCTGCCATTGTAGTCACAAGCAAATCTATACTTGAGCTTTGTTTAAGCCTATTTTGGGCTAATTCTTCTTAGTTTCAACCTAAATCGACTTTGATACAAGTTTGACAACATATATTTATTCCACATCATAAATCCTCATTATCAATAATGCTCTGGGCTTGGTAGGAACCCACAGTGACTTGCTTAGACATCCGTCTCTTCTTTCATAGTCCTTGGGCCTAAGTGGGAGATATTTTCCTAAGTATCTTTGCTTTCATCCCAAGCCAGGTCTTAGAAGTTAGAAGCATTTAAAAAAGGTAAATTACACCAGTAACGCCTAATTTTTTTTAAAAAAAAATCAATTTTGCACTCAAAATTAATTTCATATCAATCGGGCACTCTTTTTTATTTATTTATTTTATCATTCTTGCATTTTCATCATTATCATATATCATACTGTTCCTATTTCAGCGACAAACCTAACTATGGCCAAATTACAATTGCCTAAGCATTCTCCCTCAATCCAAGCAGAAACGCAACTTTCCCAACCTTCCTCAATCCAAAAAACAACCCCAATAAAAAATTAAAAAAAATTTACAACCGCGACTACTGGCCAAAACTCCAAAAATTTGATTTCTCCGGCTCGGTCCACACCCACCTCAAGCCCTTCCACCCCAACACTCCCCATGGCATGGGTATATGAACTCACAAAATAATTTTGCCAAAGCAGCGGCCAAAATCAACGAATTACTTAACAAACCATCGCCTCAAATACCACAAAAAACAACCTAATTGACCCCTTTTCCAGCTAAATCGAGGCCAGCCACCCCTCCCAACTTTTACCCATATCCTTGCATCCCTATCCAAAAATCAGACCAAAATAATATTTCTTCTCGTATGGAATTAAATAGTTTACATTTTTATTTTAATTTATCAAAAATGTATTATTCATTTTTTTAAATAAATATATTTTTTATTTAAAGTTTCATTAATAACTTAAATAAATTAATAACAAGAATAATAAGATAACTTCATTAAAATTAAAATATTTTTAAAATTTTTATATGAAAGTATCTTAATTTTTAGAAAGGAAGTACAACTTTACTTAAGTATGAACCTAAATCTAGAACCCTCCAACCTACTTTTGTTTTAAAGTCAGCAATACATTGATAGGCAGATCAATGACATAAAACATTTCATACAAATCATTGCGTTGTGAAATCGAATCTTCATGCCTTTTAAAAAGAAGAGAAAAAAAAAAAAAAGAGTCAGTGACACCTTGATAGGCATGAAATAGAGTGCAAAAATTTTGAATTGCTGCTTCTATATTTTTCCTGTTTTTTAATTGGAGAAGATTCTAAACATTTTGGATTTGCTGCAGGGTGCTAATCTTGGCTATCAAATATAATAAAGTAGTTGAGGAAGCTGAGAATGAGTTGCCACCAGAGAAGTTGGCAAATCAAATGTTGGAAGGCCAGATGCCAAGAAAAGCCTATAAGAGCACGTCTGTAACCTCATGTCGCCAAGCATTATTCAGACCCAAGGAAGAATGTTCAATACAGTTGTCTTTTAGAGATCAATCTCGAAAAGCATATGTAACATTTGGTGTTTGATATTGATTTCTGTAGAGCAGGATGAAGGCAACTTTTATTAGACATTTTATTTTTATTTTTTTCCTTATTTGGATTCATAGAACATTCTATATTTTTATTGGAATACATTAACTAGTTATACAATCAAAAGTCAATATTCAATTTATAAATTAGTTTTTTTTCTTTTTTCTTTTTTCTTTATTACAAGGAGTTGGGAGATGGGAACTACACAGGGAAAGGGTCTCGTGCAGTGGCCTCGTCCCTATAAATTGGTTCTTGATATGCTTAATTTGATTCTAGAATGCCCCTCCACATTTGCTAACTGTTCTATAGAAGAACAGAAACATTGTCATTCGTCACCAACGACCACAAAAGGGGAAGAAAAACTATTGGATGTGATATGGTTTTTCTTTTTCCCGCTTTTCCCTTCGAGGGTGGGGTAATGGCGATAAAGGAGCAGGGATATGCAGGTAAAAAATTTCTATCCTTACCCATTAACAGACTTGCAAGAAGGGATAGTGGTTCCGCTAGTTCATTGAATTTTTTTAAGGGTAATTTTCACTAAACCGTCCTTCATCTTTTAATTTAATTATGTGTCATGATCTATTTAATTTTATTAAAATAATATAATTATTAGATTTAATTTCATTAAATTCTTTAACTTTTTTATGAAAAACAAATTATCTTTTAATCTTTCAATTGTCTTAATATGCCACATTCATCTTTTCAATTATTTTAGTTAAGTATAATTTTTATTACAATTTATCATTTTTTTGTCAATTAACTTTTATTTTTTTATTAACTCTCATAAATTAAGATAAAACATTACTAAAAAAGAAAAAAATTATAATTTTTTTCTGTTTAAACAATTCTTTTCTTTTTTTACTGTGTTGTAATTTTCTAATATATTTAATCAATATTTTTTTCTTCACTTGTTCAAGCAAATAAAAAAATGTTTAATAAAATTTAAGCTTATTCAAAAAGACAAAAAAAAAAGAAGAAAAGAAATAGAAAAGGCTCTGTGCTAAACTGGAATTAGATTGGCCCTGCACATTTAGACTTCACACAAAACCCGTTGAATTGTTTTTTTCTTTAATGAATTTTTCTAAAGCAGGTTGGGAAGGATGATGGCAAAAGAGTATATTTTCCTTGGATGACTAACCAAACAGTATTCCTAGACCCCGCAACAACTACTAAAATATTGTTGTTTTGATTTTAAAATCTGAATTCTTGACTAAATTGTACATATGCACCATCATTTTAAATATTCCCCGAGGAAATTGCCGGATGGAATGGAAGTAGAGAGCCAAATTGTCAAAACCCTCAAACTGATGTAGTGGTACAAAATATATAGAGTATCAATTACTCCATCGTCTTTTCGTCTTGGTTTATAATATATATTAAGTAAACTTTAATTTTTTAATTATAAATTTCTTTTAATTTTTATAATTATTATTAATTATTTTATTTATTAAAGAGATAAAGATAACAAATACTCATTTTAAAAAAGGAGTAAAATAGATAAAGGAATAATGAAAAATAAAATAATTTATTAATATGTATAAAATTATTTGTAACATCTTATAAAAATGGATAGATAAAGTAATTAATAATCATTCCATTCAAAGTAAGGTTGCCATATGATTTTTTTTATCCCAAAATATCAATCGTTTATAAATATTTTTGTCATTAATTTTTAATATTAATCTTATTTATTTTAATCTCTTAATCTTAATTTTTATATTTTATTGTTCTCAAAATAATTTTTTATATTTTAAGATATATAAAATATATTTATTTCAATTATTTTCTTTTAGAATGAAGTGTGGTGGAAGCAAGGAGCAAAAAGGAGATTAAACAAAAGAGTCTTAATTCACTGTTGAATTTGATATGTAAGTCTAACAACAACTTTATCTCAACTCGCCATACACATTAAACATTTGATGCATTAATATATGATACAGGAATGAGTATGACAATAGGAAAGATGTGAAACACAAAAACTTGTTGAATCTTTGCCAGAGAAAAATCAAAGATCCAACTTATTTACCACTGCAATAATTGGACAAAGTAAAAGCGACATAATCCAAGAAATGTACACCACAGGTTCAGTTCAGACTTGGTTTAGAAAAGCAGCACAGCTCTTAATTAGAGCCTGTGCTTTTTCACAACTGGGATTGAAGATATGGAAAACATGGTCCTCTCCTTGTGTTTCGACTATCTCCACCTTTCCTTTCCATTGGCTATTGAGCAATGATTGATAATATAGTTTGCCCCTCTCGTTCAAGATATCATTTTCAGCAACACATACAAAGATTCTGTTACATATCAAATCTACCAGACCCGATATGTCATTATCCACAAACGGGTTAATTAACGGGTCATCACAGCCTTTATCTGATGGGCAAACAAATTGCCACCACTTATCCACCATTGATTTTCGAAATGGATCATTAATCTCCAATCCAACAGGTTTTTCTCCCCAAAAGTATGGATGTACCATAAGTATGCCTTGGAATGCAATACTTAATTTCTGGTCAGATTTTCCAGCTCGAATTGCCATATGGTGGGAGATATTAGCACCAGCACTATCCCCTGCTAAGAAAACCTTCCCAAAATCGACATTGTCCCTTAGCCAATCCTCGGACCCTTCTCCAGAATTATGTGAAGCAACCCACCTAATCACATCCCATGAATCTTCATAGGCAGCTGGAAGAGGATGCTCAGGAACCCTTCTATAGTCTACTGAAACAGCGATGATTTTAGCTTCAGCCACCAGGGTACTGACGAAATTATGGTACTTTGGCTCAAAGGCAGTAGCAATACAAAAAGCTCCCCCGTGAAAATAGATTACCAAAGGAAGTCTTTGGGTTTTGGTCAAGTGATTTGGACGGTACAGCCTTGCTGTTACACCAGTTTCTTGATTTACTATGACATCTTTTGAGAAAACTTGTGTCTCGGGATCGAAGCCTGCTGGGCTGATTTCAGTTGCCACAAGTCTTTCTATGGTTCCATCTGCGTACACCTTTATGTAGGGTGGAACATCGTGAACTATTTCTGGACTGCAAGAACCCATTTGGGTAGGGAGAGATTAGAGGAGAGATTCAAAATGGTGAGAAGGAAGAAAGAAGAAAAAAGTTGTAGTATGCGAGGGAAGTAGAGAATTGGGCTTAATATAACCACGATGATTGCTTGGCTTTTGACTCCTTTTTATTGCGAAAGACAGTTCCTTTGGTTGATTAATAATGGTAATAATGTTATCATAGTAATTGACACAATTAATTATTACATGTACGCAGGGAATAGAGCATATTCACTTTTTATTATTGTTTATTACATATGGGGGAAGGGACGTGGGACTCAATCTCAGGATATGCAGAGGTGAATATGTTTTGACACTAAATTACTTTAAGGGACATGAGGACCACACTTGTCTCTTTCTCTATTTGTTTTTTATATAAAAAAAAATCTCTGTTTTAATTTAAACTTTTAAAATTAAATATTTATATTTAACATGGGGAAGGGCCGTCGGACTCGATCTCAGGATATGTAGAGGTGAATATGTTTTGACACTAAATTACTTTAAGGGACTTGAGGACAACACTTGTCTCTTTATATTTTATTTTAAATATAAATTCTTAAAATTAAAAAATTTATTAGTAGAATTTAAGACAAAAATATATTAATTTTTTAAAAAATAGACATTTAATTCTGAATATCTTAAGATGGAAATGTGAATATTTAATTTTAAAGAAAGAACATATTATTTATAAAAAAATATTATTCAAAGTTAATATATTTAATTTTGTGATAATTTTTAGATAAGAGAATGATATAACTTTTTATTGATAAAATAGAAAAAAGAAGTGTGTAGATATAATCAGCATGAGTAGTGAGGACAAAATAAATTTTAAAAAATACCTTCAAAAGTTATCATTTCACGATTAAAGATAAGATAGGTCCCAAATAATTTAATTGCTTGAGCTCTCAAACGACTTATTTCAAAAAAAAGAAGGGGGTGAAAAGAAAAAGCTCTGGAATGCGTTGTTGAATTTGTAGCCGAACAAGTGTAATCATAAATAGAGGCTACGGATAAAAATGCCAGTTACTTTTTTATATATATAATTTTGAGAAAATGACAGTTAATTTTTGGAAAAATGTCTCAAAATATCCTTCAAATAAATTAACCTTTTTAAAAATAGATAAAATTAATCTTTATTTTAAAATAGATTAATTAAAATCGTAGGAAATCCAGCTAACTTAACTTTGTATGCTAATGGATGTGTACGATAATATGATGGTTTATTTATTTTTATCTTTTTGGGAAAGGAAAAGAAAATTCAATGAAATCATGAACAAAATACAAAAATAAAGGTATTGGATTAAGCATAAAATGATGATTTGAGTGCACATATTTGAAATTTTTAATGGAATATCGTGACGAGATCAAATATAATTCGTCGATCTTCCATGCTAGTCTTCGTTTAAACAGATGTTTTTTATTTTAAAATTTGTATTATTGGCTGCTTGTTAATGTTCCTATCATGCTGGGCAGAGACATGTTTATTCATGTACATGTCATGCTTAACATTAGGAAGGATAATTCGTGATTGTCCATTTTCACAAACACGAACACAATCACATGTAATATAATGGATATAGTTGTCAATACACACAAACTTCATTTTTTTTGCATTTTTAGCAAATAAGAAAGAAAGACAAGAGACAAAGAAGGAAATAAGGGAATATATAATGTCTAAACAAGTAAATTTGACACTTCGTTCTCAAAGAACTAATTCCCTATCACGAGAATAAACTATTTTGGTAGAAACTTCATTTAATTAAATTTTAAAAGAAAAACTTCATTTTGTTTTGAAGATTAATTTATATATAGTGAATAAAGTATATTAATTTAATTTTAGAGATTGATTAATCGGAGCCAAAAGTCAGAACGCGGATTCATTAGATATCGACATCGCACCTACTAATCCATTTTCTATTAGTAATTAGTTTAGTCACATGTGATCTGCATTTCTGTCATTCATTTGAAATTCTTGGAGTTGAGAAATGGAAGCTTGTCCAATCTCTTTGCCATGTGCTCTTAAACAAAATTGTACCAATAAACTTGTGATTGTGATTTACAATTAAATCTAAACAAATAGCATTCTATTGAATTTCATACATACACTAGTTTATACATTGCAATCACTTTCTTTCTTTTTTTGAATGTTAAATTGATCCATATCTTAATTATCCTCAAAATTATAGTCAGTAAGATTTTGCAATGAATACTTAAAGCATCTTCAATAGTAATGTTAATGTAAAAAAATAATAATGATAAATGACACTTAATGAATGGAATGTCAAATAAGTACATTGTCAAATTTTAAAATTAACTTTATGAATGTCAAATATCACCGTAATACTTACTTGTCATGTTTATTTTTTTAGTGTATATATCTTTTTGACTTTTTACTTCAAAATTTTATAATACATTAATTTTTTCCTCTAAATTTTCAACATTTTTTTCCTTTATTTTATTGAGTCAGCATATAATATAGACAATCATCATTTGACAGTATCCCTAACACTGTCAATAAAATTTCTTACCACATCAACGTGACAACTTTCAAGACATTATGCATTGAATTGACAGTATCATTAAAAATGCTTTTATATTGAAAATGCTTTTATATAGGATAAGTATGACTTGATTAATGCTTGCCTATTTCTCCAGACTCATTATTCATAAATAATTTCTTCTTTCGAAATTGAATATTCACATTTTTATTTTCATATATTTGGATTGAATATACATTTTTAAAAATAAGTATATTTTTCATCTAAAATTTTATTTACAAACTCATTAATTTAAAAAAATTATATCACATTAACTAATAATACACACTGGTAACATAATTAATGACAAATTTAATAAGGTAATTTCTTTAAAATCAAAATTATTGTTAATTTTTAGATTAAGATAAACATTAACATTCAATTTTGGAAAAAAATAGTAGATAATTATTCATTTCCATTAGACATCTTCAATAGTAACTTGGAACATTTAATTAGATACCATGCCGACTTTAACATTTAAAATTAGATAATTAACTATCGCGTAGCTTATATCAATGGATTTCATTTTCATTTTCCAAGGAAACTTGACTTTGTTGATTCACTTCACTATTTATCAGATGTCAAACTATAATCCAATGAGTTTAAGGCATGGTTACTCGTGGACAAATCCTACCTAACTAGAGGTATAAAAAGAATTAACTGGTTTTTTTAGGAAAAATAATTAATTTTTTACGAATTTTTATATTTGACTTAGTACAAGAATTAAATATAGTATTTGATTTTAAATGAATTATCATAATATCTTGTTATTAATATGGATATTTTTTGGATTATACAAGTTAGTAAAACATAAATTTTTTAAATTAAATAAATTATTAATTAAAATTTATATTATAAAAATATTTATTTTAAAAAAATAAATATTTTTTTAAAAAATGTTAACATACAATTCAAAATGAGAGAGTATCATTATTAAACTTACAAGATATAATTAATTTGGTAAGGGATGCTTATACCCATCTAAGCTTCATTTTGTGACCAAGTCTATCCGGAAGTTATGAGCATGGCTTTCCATTTAGAGTTCATTGAGCAAAAATGAATTTTTTAAAAAAGAATATATATTTGCAAAGTTTGGAATTGTCGTGTTAGATGGTGAATCCTCTAATTAGTATAGGATATCTTATATTGATTTTAAGTGTACTTATGTCTGCATTCGTTACATTTATTTTTTGTTGAAATTAAATAAAAATATTTTTCTTTATGTTTGAGTCTATTATGTTCATAAATTATTTTGATATTATAATTTAAGTGTTTATTTGTTAAACACACACAATTTTTATTTATAATTTAATTCAAAATTAATTATTCATGATCTATAAATAAATTTGGATAATTTATTTTAGTGATTGTTTTAATTTAAGTTCGTCTTTGACTTTAAGAATATATTTTGATATATTAGATTGGACCACTCGTGTTTAATTTGAGTTAATTGACCATACATATTAAACATTCAAGATTTGCATACACGATACCTTAATTTTGAGCAAATAATGAATTATATTTACTAACTTGATGTTGCCTTAAGTTATCAATGAGTGAAATTAATTTAATAATTTTTATTTCGATATCTTGAGAATTAAAGTGAAATAAATATGAAATATTATTTCACATGATGGAATATGTCACCTTTTAATGTATTATGATTTATTCATGAGTTTTTTAAGGGACAATTAAATACAAGTTAAGTCATTTAATAGTGTTTATTTAATTTTATTTATGTATGTTGTGTTCACACGCTATTATTAAAGTGAAGATGATAATTGAATTAGGAGTATTTTGGTTTTCTTTATCTAATTCAGAATATTACATAGATCGATGGGAATAACATGTAAGATCAATAAATTTTAAGATGTGATTATTGACTCTAATCATTTCAATTAGTCCTAAATGTTTAATTACATTCTTTTCGTGGAGTATAAGGTAATTATAAATTATTTTGACTACTAAAATAATTTATTGAAAGCTTAGTCTAATTAGCCAAGTCAAGTGCCTTTGGTGGCTCATAATAGGATTTAAGATTTTATAATCCTAATAAGTTGCAAAAATATATGAAGATAAGCATTTTCCAAATATAATATGATTTGAAATATTTTCTATTATTAGTAAGGAGAAATAGTTGGTTGTATTCAAATACACTTATCTATTATAGAGATACATAATATCACTAGAAAATATATCTAATGTTTTCATTTTGTAAAAGTTTCTCAATCTCAATAAACTCACACTTTTAGATAGAGAAAAATAGTAATTCTTTCGTCATAAATTAATAGGCTTTTTTGATTTTTTACAATGATTAAAATATATAATTAATATTATTGAAAATATATATTTTGTCAAAAATATTCTTAAAATGAACAACAAATTCCTTTGAAATTAAGATAGTAAAATCAATTGTAGCTTTAGAATAATAATTTAAAATTATAAAACTATAGGGTTAAACTATAAAATCAAAATTTAAAGGTGTCAATAATAATTAAAAGTATTTTGGAGGGTCAAATTAGAATTAACCACCATAACCAAACGAAGCAAAAAGCTCCCGGGAAGGCATTCCAACCATCAGGCCGCATTCAACAATCCCCGTCGATCGATCGGAGCTGAGAAATCAAGGAAAGTAATAATGGAGAAAAGGTTGCTGATGAGATCATTGTATCGTGCCATTTGCCGCAGACCTCAGGTATTATCCTCCCCCTCACCCTCCTCCAGCGCTGTCGCCGTTAGTCAAGTCAGCCACCTCCATCTAAATCACTGTTGGCGTCCTACTGTTTCTCCTAGAAGACTGCCCATTGGTACTTTTTGCAGCTTTCTCCATTTCGCGTTCTTTATCTTTTATTTATGCATGCCGTTGAATGCCGGAGAGTCTGGATAAGTAAAGTTGTTAAATTTTTTCTTTTTCTCAATCAGCTATTTTATAGGTGATAAATGTGCCATTTTTTTTCCCTGATGCAAACTGGATTTATTAACTAGGCCTTTTGCATTGATTATAATTTGCTGGGGTTTTTGTTGTATTTGTTGGATAGCAATTGGTACACTTATGAAACTTGTAAAAATGGTTCCTTTGTGGTCAAAGAGATATCAAATGGCTTCTAGTGTACCATTGAGGTCTTAATTAGGAACCTATAAAGGACGAGCGATGGAAGTAATCTATTGAGCGTAAATTGTTACAACTATAGTTTATACAATGTAAATTGTTATCAAGTAGCAGCAAAAGCTATAATATTTAGTTGGTGATTTTGGGGATAGTGAAAGTGCAATTATGTTCTTTTTTAAGCTTAAGAGATTTTATGTTGAAATTCAGCTTATGAAATGGAGAAATAAGGATCTAGATCAGCTTGCCCATCCTGCTCTCCTGCAAGACACCTTGCTTGATTCTATTATGCGGGGTTAGGTATTTGCTTGGATATTCTTTTCTAAAGGTTTTTCTGATTTCTATTATCGAAGCCTTTTTCTGACTTCAAGCTGTGTAATAAATGTGTATTAGTCTTAAATATGTGTCCGCATTTTCCCATGCCAAGGGAAAACACTTTTTTTTTGGGGGGGGTGGGGGGTGAAGAGATTATACGACATTACCATTTCAAAGAAGGCCACTTCCTACATAAAGCCTCATGCATTTAGATGCACTGCGTGACAGCCTAGCAAGTACAGAGCAATGGCCAACTGGACCACTTTTTCTGTACCTGTGTATACTGTATAATTTTTCGGTTAAGCTTCGGAATCTGATTTTCCTAGCTGAAACGTAGGTTTCCAATCCTCATTAACCATGAGAATTGGGAGTACACGCCATTTTTCTGAAGACATGTCTCACATGGCTGTCATAAAAGACTCAGAAATTGAGTGTGCATTTAAGGATTTAATGGCCTCAAATTTTGATGAGCTTCCACCGGCTGTCATTCACAATGTTAAGAAGGCGTTGTCAAAAAGCACTGATGATAAGTCTGGGCAGGAGGCCTTAGCCAATGTATTTAGAGCAGCTGAGGCTGTTGAGGAGTTCACTGGGATACTCACATCCATAAAGATGGAAATTGATGATATCATTGGGTTAAGTGGCGAGGTAACATAAACTATATTCAATAAAGGGCCAATTTAGCAGCCTAGCAGGGTTTCTATTCACTACCAGTATACTGAATCATTCTGCAGGATGTGAAGCCATTGCCGGCTGAACTTGTCAATGCACTACGTACTGTCTACCAACGGTACTGTTGCATACTTGGATGCATTTGGTTCAGAGGAGGGCTATCTGAAAGAAGAAAGTTGAGACTGAATTGGGATCAAAGATGATACATTTGAAGATGAGGTGCAGTGGCCTTGATTCTGAGTGGGGAAAGGTACATCTATTTTCTACTTTATTTTCCTGGGGCAATTATTTTTCTCTCTTCCTTTGCTAGAAACCATGTTCAATTTTGTTTCCCAGGTCACTGTCCATTATTATTAGATTATTTCACAATAGTTTAGTATCTTTAAAATTCAGTGGAGATTTGGCCAGCCCTCTTTCAGATAGATGTCAATTTTTATTTTGTGATCTGTCTGTTAATATGCGAGTAGATACCTCTTGCAGGCTACTTAATAGTATTACTACTTCCTGTTTTACTTGGAACAAGGTTTTGCCTCAAGTATATTATGTATTTTGTCACATCCCAAAATGAAGTTTTCTAGAGGGTACCATCAAAAAGTAAAAGAAAGTTTTGTTTATCTTAGCAGTAGTAATTGAAAACACATGTTACAACAAATTTATCTTATCTTTTGTTTTGAAGTAATCTAAAATTGTCTTTAAGAAGATTGATTGTTCCTCAAGTATATGAAACATTGATGCTCAAATTTCATCTTCAAATTGCAGGTCTCAGTGCTTGGGACGTCAGGACTAGCTGGTTCTTATGTTGAACAAAGGGCATAGATTTGAAAGGATATAGGTTACAGAGTATCACGTTCTTTTGGCGTTTTCCTTTGAAGAAGGCAAATGTTGTTTTCATGTGACTGATGCGGCTGATTTGTGTGATATAGTCGTCATTGCAACGCAAAATAATGCTTATCAAGTCTTGCCTAGCAATCGAAAATAATATTTAGCAATTCTTGTCACGAACTGTGAACACCATGCCCTGGTTGCTTGAAGCTTTTATGCATCCTTTAGATAGCAGTTCTTTTTGGTGTGCATTAATGTCCTTGCTTTTCTGGAGGGAAGATTGCCTATTTGTACAATTTCATTACATTCTGCGCGCCTAGCGTGCCCTGCTTCTGTTTTGATTTTATTAATGGCTTGAAAATGACTCTGAGCAATGAAGAAAAAAATCACTGAAAGCAGGGAATGCACGAAAAGGAATAGAATAGAAGGAAATAATCATTTGGTCCACCGTTAGCACCTCAGGAAATGAAAGATTAGATCTATCTTTGCTCTTATGGTTTGCTTGTAAAGCAGCCCAAAAAAATTTGCATGAACTTGGAAGTCATTTTTCTTTTTTTTCCTCGAGGAAACAAATACTGCCCTCTTTTGTTCATTGGGGCCGTTAGTTCATATTACTCAGAATACTGTAATTCTTCCTTTCACACTTTAGTTTTTCTTCTATGTGGCCGTACAATTAGGCTGGCCAATTTCAAAATCATCTTAAGCCTTGGCAATAGAAACGATTAACTTGAATCAAGATTCAAGATGTGTAATAAAATGTCCTGCTTTAATGTCTAGTTGCAGTAAGAAATATTTCGTGTTTCTTGTATTCTAGATATAAGCTTTCAAACTTCACCTGGGGACATTGATGCTGATATCATTCCTATCTTCTTTTTTGTTTTTTGATGAGTAAGATATCATTCCTATCACAATACAAACCATAGAAAGTAATTATTCCTATTCTCCTTTTTCCTCTGTACTCTTCAAGCCCACCTGTACTCGGTCCAAAAGAGAATGCTCAAGACTTGCTTTCTGGAATTAATTTCCAGTAGAAGCAGAATTGGAAAGCTGAGGACAAGTTCAGCAAAGGTTTATTCATCAGTTTGTCTTGATAACTCTAGTACTTTTACGCCATGACCAAGAATCAGAAGGTGATTTTGGCAGAGGTGGAAGCAACAAGACCCTTTTACAGAGACCAAATGGCCACCCCTCACAGTGACGCAACTCTTGAATGATCAAGCGTCGTCTCCGAAAATCAGGAAAATCAATCCTGCTCATACTTGAACAGCGAGATAATGTAGTCTTAGCTGATACAAATGCCTCCATGCTTGAAACACTAGTAGAACGAGAGAGACGACTACTTGGTGTCAAGAAGTTTTCTTCTATTGCTTCATCCTCTTTAAGCTTTTCTTGCATTGCCTTTGGAGTCATAAAAGGATCTCTTGTTGGAGAAAATGCCCAGCAGAAACTATCCCCAGCAAGGCTTGACTTACGCTTCACCTTAGACTCCATGTACTTGCTTATGATTGCTGAAACAAACACCTGAAAACAAGAACACATCATTTCATTATCAGCAAAATAATCCAGACATTAAAGAGCAACTCTTTGACATGGATATGTACTTCCTGTTCATCATCAAAGTCAGTTGTGGGTGTTTCTTCTTCAGAATTCGAAAAAGAAGGCCTTCCTCGAAAAGCACGGCAGTCAGCAAATGCATCTTTGAGAGTTGAAGTGAGAAACTTGCATCTCTTGGAGTGATCAGGTGACTCTTCATTAGGAGAATGGCAGTTGGAAAACGCATCCTTGAGAGTTGCAGCAAGAAATTTGCATCTCTTGGATGGATTTGGTGGCTCTTCATAACGAGAGAAAGTCATGTTGAAGTAAGAATAAAAATGAACTTCTCTTTGAGGATTTGTTTCTGAAAAGATGGCATACAGAACTATGCATATATAATCGTGTTTTAGTTTTCAATTTGATGTCCCAGTTGAAATGCTTTTGTGAAAGTGGCCTGCCACCCATCTTTATATCTCAATTTGTGGATTTTTTATCTTTGGGGTGAAGACAAAGGTATAAGAAGTCGACAGATTTTAGACCTCTCACTGCCTTCTGATGCAAAATCATCGCACATTGAATATAACAAACTCCTCTGCAAGGCATAAAAGTTGTACAATCTTTAGTTTCACTTCCAACTTAAGTTAATAAAAACCAGGGATATGCCACCAAACAACGACTACTAACCCGAAATCTTTTTGTTAAAAATGGTTCTCAGTCCAAAATCATCTCAATTTGGAAAAGGAAATATGATAAGGTTCAAGAGTCATGCGGTGTAATTATAGCTTGTTCCTCTGAAAATGAATGCAGAGAATCAAATTACACATGTAAGTAAAAAAAAAAAAAACTTGATGCTCCTTTGAGCAATGATAATGTCATTCCATCTCTCCTTTTCTTTTCGTACAACATGCTTTCAGCTGGGTTCCACACACCTTTCCAATATACTACAAAAGTATTTCACAAAACAAGACATTAGACACTTTTGATCATTTTCAATGGCCCCAATAGTAGCACGCCGCACTTTTGGGAGAAACTGACTTTTTCTAAACATTATTTTTCCTTTAGTAATCAAATATACATCCTGAAGTAGCTCAATCCGATGATATAGCCAATGTTTCAGAGCTTACATTGTTACTTTCTGACGCCCCAAACGCTTGAGTTGTTTCTCCCATGTCAGGGACTTTGAGAAGTCAGTCTACAAGTGAGTCAGAATTTTTAAGTTCACAGAAATCCTCTGACAGCATTCATGTATACAAGGATCTTCAGCGAACAAGTTTTCCTACTGCTGATGATAAGTATTCTGGTAGAAATTAAATGCATGAAACATGGTAACAAGACTATCAACAAAATTGCACACACCTTGCTATACACAGACTCATGGACACAGAAACCATCACTACATACTAGAACATTCTTTATTTTGGCAGGAATTTTCAAGGCCAGAAGATAGTGGCAAATACTGTGAGATTCTTAATATCCCCCCATTGTTAACCATGCATCAATATCAACCGCTTAAGATATATCATGAGCAGAAAACCTTGCAAAGACTGTTTGAGGTCATATTTGTGCAGATATAGAAGAATTTGTACTCTAAAGAAAGTAACTGTATGACTTGTATTGCCAATCTTTTCACTCCTTGACAAAGTAACTTTCCTAATTCAAAAACACCTCAAGATCAAATACTAGAAAAATTTGAAGCTAATGAAAATGATTTATACTAATCTGAAACGGGAAAAAGATTGCACCTTGAAAACAGTGGTGAGGGAGATCAGCTACAAAACCAATTCTAATACTCTAGCCAACTACTATCAAATTAAGCACCTGAAAAGAGTATTGTATCTAGTGCCATACACTGGCACTTGTATTCAAACCAAAACGCTTTAGATTTTGACTCCTTGAGATTATATTTAAGCATTTATCCAAAGATACATATATTACTAAGTGCAGTTTAGAAAATCATAATCCCATGGTATTTCTGTTTGGGTAATTTGGCATGTTATTCATGCCAATGCTTTTCCAGTCACATTTGACACCTGGTCTAGAGCAACAGGAAAAGTTAAGTATTTTTCCTTTTATTTTAGAATAATAGTAAGCTGAATAAATAATTGATGGATGTAAAGACTAATAACAGGCAAACTTCAAGGAATTTCATTTTCCTACAGACATATCCAAGTCAATTTGGATGGTAAGACCAGTTGAGGAATGGAAAAGCAAATTTCAGAGTTTACTTATTCTGCTTTCCCCCTTTTCTTTTAATGTTTTCGAGAATGGGACATATGAGAAATAAAAAGAGGTGAATGCTCCCACTTTCCCCAACCAGCACCCCCCCCCCCCATCCAAAAATAAGAGGAAATATATCAAGTGCTCTATAAGAGAGATAAGAAACTGGATCTAGAGTTTGAATGCTCTATCTCTGAATGCTAAAGAAGTGGTTCACAAGTTCATCCATCTTATTAACCAATACAACATCCTATTTTTCCATCTTATATAATCTACCAATTAGAGGGAAGGATAAGCCATGGCCCTCCCTTTTATCTTCACTCACCAAATCTTAGAATAATAGAAAGATTCACCTCATCCTTTCATCTAGTTACAAAATAGGTCTGTCTCAGAGTTCTTGAACTTATCCTAGGATCTCACATCTCTCATAATTTTTCTTACAGAATATTCATGGTTTACAGCTTCAGCTTCAACATGTTCCAACAGAATAGGATTTATCTGCGTCTTCATCTTTGCACAGAGAACATTTCAGCTGACGGATTCAAAAATAATAATACAGAAGTTCTCAGAGGAAAGTGCATGACACTGATCCAGTTAGAACAAGGTAAATGAATATCATGAAAAGAAACTTTGAAATTGGAAATAGAATCACAAGCTAATGGCCTAAAAGAATAATTTTAACCATGATGTAAATTACGTGAAACCTAAAAGTTGAAGACATGATGAAATAGTACCAACCAATAATGAGTAGTATAGCTGAATAGTTGGAAGACTCACTAAGCTGGTGAGAAGTGTCAGAAATAAGAGACTGAAGCTTAGCAATGGCAGATGTCTTATCAGGTGGGCACTTGGACAGAGCAAAATTTAAAGAATTAACAGCCTTATCAAGTTTGCCAGCAGCCATGGCTGCCATCCCTTCTTTATAAGCTTTATCTGCTTTTCTTGGATCATATTGTGGACGTAGACTTTCCATCATTGTTCTTGTTCTTTGATACAAAAGACGCAGTCTCTAAGAAAGCTTTAGCTCGGCCATACTCCAGAGTAGAAATGGCGGAATTGATCTCAGCCATTAGTGCCTCAGGTTCAGAAGGCATCTTCTTTACATAATCAAAGACACACCAATGATTGCATTCTTCTCCAGAGCCCATGTCTAGCTTTCCCTAAATTCGTCACTGCTATCACAAAATCAATTATTGGCAGCACAGAATTGGAAATTTCATTTATAACTAATTGAAATCATCAAGCAAATCTCTTCTTGGTACCTTCAAAAGTCTAATTACTTCATTCATGATAAACACTACGCCCACTTTCACCAAAACCCCTCACTTCAGTTTACCACTGGACCTGAAAAATGAAGACGAATTAGAAATATCTGCTCAGATTACCACAAAATTCGTCATCAAATAATCAGTATACTACTGCTGAATACTGATACAATCAAGAAGCTTCTGTTCTTGAACTTTCGGAAGCCCAGAAAACCCCGCCACACAATATTTCCTTCTTGAATACTCAAGTTCTAATCCAAATCATTTCCAATTTTCTTGAAAAAATAAAAAAATAAAAACAGAATCTTTTGGTATATCTAGTAATGAGAATTCGTTACCTTGTGTAAGGTAATGTATCCTGATGCCAGTAGTCAGTCGGAATAGAAAGTCCCTTCGCGTGGACTTGGTTACCCCAAGAGAACTTAAAGTCTGATTGGTTGCTTGATCCGTAGTGTAAAATGGTTATGATTATCAACCTGAACCACCTTAAAAATGGAGAACCGCAAAAATGAGCTTCAGATATGGCGACGTAAATCTATCAAAATCTTATAGATCAGAAGAAGATAGATTGGACTTGCATTTGATATAGCCGACATTGTTCGAGAAGCTTTGTCCCTCGGTCAGTCTTGTGCCTTAATGCATTCCCTTAAGACGCATGTGGTCACCTAAACAAGCATGACAAGAAAGTTAAAATTGGTTGGTGAGTTAGTAGAAGCAAAGGAGCTTTCAACGAGCCAAGAATTTTTGGGTTTGATTCAAGTTGAGTTCAAGCTCCGACAAAATTGAAATATATGCAAGTTGTCCATTCTTCCTTTCCAAAGAGAGACTCAAGATGGATATGGGTTTTGGATTTGCTGGCTTTTTCAATCCAACTTTTTTTCCAAGTCCACAGCAAATAGTACAATGAAAGGATTATGGAGTAACTCGTAAGAAACCCCCACCAGAAGGGCTCGTCTCCCTTCTAAATTGTCATACAAATGACTACACAACAAAATTACAAGGTTACAAATGACTATCCATGTGAAGCTCAAAATTTGAATTAATCAATAGAGAGATTTTAAGAGAACAAGAGCCACAAGGAAGAATAACACATGTTGACGAAGATTTTGCTGTACGTAAAGTAATTGTATTTCCATTCTTTGATAGCAAATAGCCCATCTCCTCCAACTCTGATGAATCAATTGTAAAGTAATCACCACACCTGCAGCGGTAAGAGCATTCTAAACTTTCACCAGCATCTTCAATTGTAAAATCCTCTAAGCTGACATCCTTCAGATGTTGCTGCATCCTGTCTCAGAATTCCCAGTTCTTTATCATAAGTAGCACGCAACTTTGGGTTGCCGAGGATTTCCCACGCCTGTTGTAACTCTAGGAATCTGTTGCCTGTTTCATGGTCAGAAGTTGATGTTTCAGAATCCTTCAGCAACTTATCTGGATGGGAACGCAGGATCAAACCTCGATAGGTTGTCCCGAATTTGTTCATAGCTTGCATCTTCCTTCACACCAAGAACATTGTAGTGTGTATTGATTAAGTTACTGCTGATCATCATTGCAGGGAGGATGCCTGCATCCCAAATTCCTACTGCAGGCACATCAAACTTAATCAGGAGAAAAAATAAAATAAAATAAATAATAATAATCAACAGGTTTTCCCTAAGAAAGTAGCAGAAATCTATACAGGAAAAACATGACAGTACATATTCGTGGTGTCTCTCAACCACTACATTCATCCTGTAAAGTTGGTTACCTATTTATCAACATCTTCCACTAAAGACAGCTGTGGCTGAGAGCAGCAACTATTGAAATGAAGACCACAACCAAGGAGTCACAAACTTATATGATCCTAACTAGACAATCCTTCAAAGAATTTGTTTTCCTGTTTGGTGTGTAGAAAGTTATATGTAGTTCATTAGCGAGATTGACTTCATATGAGGAAAATTTTCTTCCTCTCCCCCCCCCCCCCAAAAGGATTCCTTATAAATGTAGTGGCAAGCAGAAAAAAGAAAAAAAAAAAAAAGGAAATGCAAAGAATGGAGTAAATATCAATGGCAGTATTTTCCCTCAACGATCTGAAACTACATAAAAGGTCCAACAAAAACAGAAGGCTTATAACCCTTCAATTAATAGTGCTGGTGCATCATAAAACACACACTCTTAGAAATTAACTTAAAATCTCTATATGACTTTGTGGGGCGGGGGGTGGGAGTGGACAATACAACAAACCAGCTCACATGCACCATAAAACACCCAGAACAAAATCATAGGATGAAAAACAATATGGTCATGAACACCAAAAGGTAGCTAAAAGTTATAGGAATTCAGTATTCAACCAAATATTGCATATTATTTTCAAATAAACTTCTGATATTGGGAATGGATACAATAGTTCCACTTCAGTAGAAGACTTTCTCACTGACACCTAATTATTATTCCATGAAACAGAATCAGGTTCCATCCATCAATTTTCTTCTATCACCTAGTGTTCACATTACTACACTTAGATTCAACACACATATTTGAACTGCTTCCTGAGAAGCCATGGAGGTTGCAAATAATCATTTTGCAAAGTAAATTCCATAAAACAACAATAAATTATCACAATTGGCAATTTTTCTCCAATTCTTAAAAATTGGAAATTAAGTTAAAACTAGTCATAGATTTCATCTTCCCTTACTCACACACAAAACAACAGCAGACAAAGCAAGTGAAAAGCCAACTACAAGCATGCTAGTTGAAAGACACCATTCGAATTGAAATACATATCTTTCTTTATTTCCAATTTCCTATCTGAAATAGATACCATAATTGCTGAATAAAAGAAAATTACTGGGAATTTGGCATGAACCTTTTTTTCTCCCCTTCTGATGAAAATGTTCTTCCCTGATCTCTGCAAAGGAGGAGCCTGAGAGAGCTGGCTCCTTAAGGCCCCATATTAAGGTTTTAGTAGTCTTCACAACAGTTAATACCTAAAGAAGCTTTCTTGGATATAGAAATGGCCAAAGAACTCATCAACTACTATTCCCTTCACATCAAAGAAGCAACCTGGGCAAAAGATAGATACCTATAAAACTTTATAGCCAAAAATTGGTCTAAACCTAAAGTAAGCAAAATCTAAAATAAATTAATCTCACCAAAAAAAAAGTCCAATTTCAAAATGTACAGATACATAAGAAAAACAATAGACAGCAGAGAATTCTTGTGCATCAGACTATTTTAGAATGCGCATAATATAAAGTTGCAGTTACCTGGATTTTCTCTTGTGGTAGGGCAGGACAGCGACGGTGAACACGGTGGAGATTGGATGTGCTGGCGGTGGCGCTAGATCATTAGGGCGCGGACGAAACACAAATATTAAAAGATAACTCACTTGTCACTTTTCATAAAAACTCCCTGAGGTTTGGTTAAATAGCACATGGATCCCAAAATTTGTAGTATATGGAAAGTGGATCAATAGACCCTTTTAAGTAAATTGGGAAAAAATTACCTAATTTTTTCAACCTCAACCACCTTTTTATAATACAACCCATTTTACACAAATTTAACCACAAAAGTTGTGTTTCTTTTCATTCATAAAAAGAACATTTGAAACATACATTTTATTAACACAAAGCACATACAAAACATATTAAATGTATATAGATACAAAGATAAACAAATATTATAGAATAATAAAAATTAATTGTAGATACATTTTTTAGAAAAAAAAAAGGATGAAATCAGCAAAAAAAATTGAAGAAACAATGCCTTTATTTTCTTTAGAGAGACTAGGGAAAGAGAGAGAGAGTTTGAAAAATGGGTTAGGGTTAATTTGGTAATTTGGAAGGTACATTATTTAACAATCATTCTTAGGATATGTAAATCCTTTAAACTAAAAAAATGAATGGTGAGATTCATAAATTAGTGAGATATAAATCTTTTAAATTAATGAGGTTATTAATAGAATTTTGTATAAAAATAAATATATTTATTTAAAGAAATTTGACATTCAATTTATAACAACTAAAATAGAATTGTGAACATTCAATTTTGAATGTAAGGAGTATTTAACTATCCAAAGAAGAAAACAATAGTGCTAGTATCAAGGTTTTTTTTTTGAGAAAATGGTATTAATTCAATTACTAAATTTTTTTTAAAAAACTTTTCTTAATGTATTATAGGGCTTGAATTCAATTTTTATTCCTATTCTAAATCTTTTTTTTTTCCATTCTAATTCTGTAATGCTATTAATATATTTTATATTATAATCTATCATATAACATTTAAAATATTTCTCAAATTCTCATTGAAACTTATACATGTTTATATTTCTATTTTGATATATACACACACATATGTATTGCGTTCATTTTTTAAGTTAACATCTCACCCTAACTAAAGTAATAAATTAAAAATATAATAATAATAATAATAATATAAATCTGCCTATCCTAAAATAAAATAAAAAAATTCCTCTACCTAAAATTATACACTCTAATTTATATCAAATTGTAAAAACACATTTAAATTTGACTGAAGAAAAGACCATACAACTTGTTTATCAATACCGAACCTTTGATGTTTAGAAGGAAAGATAAGAGGAAAAACTCTGGCACAATCCACCAATATCCTCTACCTTTTCTTTGGCTATCTTTACAACCTTCCTCTTCATTCAACATCATCCTCGGCCAAAACCTTCCCATTATTAAAGTTTAAAATTATGCAACTCGCAGATGCAAAGTTGCATAAACAACCTAAACTAGAACTTGGCCCTCCCAAACCCTGCAATGGTTTTGCCACACAGAGCTTAAAAGCTACATTATGTATTTGATTAAGACTACTTTCTAGCTCCATGTTTGTTGGCCATCATATGACTGCTCATTACAGATTCAGTATGTATTTGAGAAGAATGAGAAAAGAACCCATATCAACAAAATTTCAGTTCAGAAATTTATGTAATGTCAAGATGAGGACCAAGGTGACATATCAAGAAAGCATCAAATATCTGCAAGAGGCCAATCATCATCAAACCTTACTGCTTTGACAAATTTCCCTTTCCCTTTCCAGCTGGTTCGTAGCCTAGCTTAGTGCATGTAATTACAATTGCAGAAATAAACCAGATTCAAGAACTCCAGAATGGACTATCTAATGGAAGAGATCTCAAATTACATACTTGAACAGAAGGTTTTCACAGATTAATTCATGATGAAAAGTTTGTATATTTCAACTATTTCTGAGCCATTACCTCAGCACTCGACTTTCCTATTCAAAAGCCAAGAGCTACAAGCTCAATGACAGGATTCTTCATCCTCCTCCAGACAAAAGAAAAAAAAGGAAGAGTTAGTGAGAATCAAACATAGAGCAATTTGCTAGTCTAGCTGATGGGATACTTATAACATCTCCATCGAAATAACAATTTGTAGCCTTACATATCTTCAGCTGCCTACATGTCAAACTGAACTGGTAATTATACACTGATCACACCTGAAACCCAAGGAACAATCACTGGTGCATTGGGGTGGGCATTTCTGTAAGATTCAGGGTATCTATCCTTAAAGTTCAATTTGGGTGTCTCTGCCTGCATTCGGTGAAACAAGGCCAAGCTTAATCGGATGACTTTCCTTGATTAATGGAGAACAACTAAAAGAACAAGGCAGCTATTGAACATTGTAGTAAGAGCTCAAAACTTACATATTTGAGCCAGCACTCTTGATTTTTGTGTTCGTAAATATCAGGGGAATAGCAACCAGTTTCAGATGGGCAATAAACCCATGTGTTACATTTTCTTTCACCAGGCCTTGCTTTTTTTGCATGATCCATGCAAGCCATGCAACAGTCATAGGCAGATTCTTTGTGGTGGGTGAGACCCCATCTGACAGCAGCACCATCATAGTCTGTGTGAAGTTCAGCATGACATTCAGGAGGCAACCGCCTGCCAGGTAAAATTTCTTGATCTGAAAATTTAGGTTCCAAGTCAGAAAGTGAGGATAAATAGAATACAAGCGAAGAGGAAATTCAGAAATTTTGGTAATCTATAACTGAAGAAAATCTCCAAAGTAGTAAAAGACAATGAACTCTGATTGATTGGTCAAATTCAGCATTCCCTCAGATTATCTGCAAGGAGGTTATATATTTGATATTTCTACTGTTATCTTTTAGGGCTTCTATACATAAGAACAGAAGGTGGGGGAGAGGATTTGGAGACTGCAACAGAGAGTTGTGGACTATAAAGAAAATGAATTGTGAACTTACCAAGTTCTTCTGCACCTTCAGGTTTGTCATCATGCTCCTTATTTATTATTTCAACCGGTAACCAAAGACCAATCTCCTCTGAAAGCTCAGCCCAACCAGAACCCAAAGCTCTTACAAGCACAACTGCACCACATACATTGAAATATAAAATGAAAGTAAATGTATATGGAGACCACCAAGAAAGACAGGAAAAACCTAGACAATAAAATGGATCTATTCTATGAACGAAAACTTTAGGTAGCAAAACAATTTAAAGTGGCAAGGATAGAATAATAGATAGGAGACCATACCAGCTTCTTCAGGCAGAATAGTAGAATTCATAATCTTTCCACGTAGTACTGTTTTAGCTTCTTTCCATTTTGTCTCACGCCAACTTTCTACAGCCTCTGCTTAAAAACAACATTTCCAGGATAAGACATGAGAAGAAACATAAACAATAATCAGCTATACCAAAATTTGATGATAGCAGGCTTTTCACATAGTGGGATGTGAAACAAGAGTATGATAAGAATTATCCAGGCTTCTTAGCATAGTTGTGGCTTTGTTTTTAGGAAATCCTACAGTATTACAAAGAGAAAGGAAAGAAGGGAAAGAGGAAAGGGAAAATGGAATGGGCATGAGTAAGTGAGCATCAAATTTGGAGATACAACTGGTATGGAGAACATTGACCAATAAAACTACTGCCATGAGCTCCAAATCATTTAGGCTTTAGGCTTTCTACCACTGCTCCAGAAGACCATAGTCAGAAAATGATTCCAAATTATGATCTTGTGGAATAAATTTTTGCCCTCATCCCCATCCCTCTCCCAGACTCAGGGTCCAAATCTGACCAAACCTTTTGGCCATTAGTCAACTAGACTCATCTAAGAGTCTAGACTGTCTAGTTGACAGAAAATTAGGGGCTTATACAACATTTAAACCAATAAGTAATAAGTTGCATTTGCAATTGACATAAAGTTAGATGCTTCTATAGCAGATACACCAAACAGATTCAGAGACTTCATCATTAGAAAATAAAAATGATGACACAGCATTAGAGCAGTGGAAAATCACCAATTTATCAAATTGAGACAATAAAAACCATTTATCAAATTGAGCCTATAGAGAGAAAGAAAGGTGGCAACTAATGTCATCTACAATTGAAAGCTATTCTGACACCATAGGTGCTCAATGCCATGAGAACTTGCTGCATCTCAAAGAGCTTTCAAAGAGAAAATCATTTTCTTTAAAACTTTTATTCCGAAAACAACCGAATGCATTATTTACTTTCAATCTCAAAACTAATAAACATCAAATCAAAAGTTCAAACACAGCACAAGTAATTCTCACCCAAATGCATTATTTACTCTCAATCTTATACACCCACCAAAAAAAAGGAAGAAGAACAAGCAGTTCACTCCAAAAGCCAATCCAGATACATCCTCCGGCAACAATGCTTTCAGTAGACTACTTAGAAATTTAATGAAGTATCTAGCAGAAATACATGTGAAGTCACGAAGCTCCATTTTTTCTCTTTGTTTAGTTTAATTTCCAAAATCGCTGCTCATGCATGATGGTATTTAGATCACAAGAATTAAACTCCATTGCAGAGAACAACACTTGGTGCAGTTTGCAAGAGAGACTCACCTTGACAAGCAAAAGCAATAACATAAATCTATCAGTTTTAACTTTCACACAGAGGATGAATCATAGAAGAAGGATTCATGTGGTTTGCACAGGTAACAAAAATGATGCCTCGAAGCATTTTTATAATGTATCTACCAGCCACTTCAGGTTCAAGTGGCCAATTGCAGGGTAAATTTTTAACTTTAGTTTGAAAGGTGGCCAATCCTGTAAAGCCAATGTATGCATTTTTTTTTTTTTAGCCGAAAGGTTATCTACATATCTTTTCAACTATATAATAGTTTCTAGAATTAGTTGACATTTTGACCTATGTCAAAGGCAATCCTCTTCAGCTTTACTCTTGCAACCTTCCCTCATTTCTTAACGAAACAACTTGTGTCCCTCATCTTTTGGAGGATTATTACCATAAATGACAAAGAAATAGAAGGAAAACAAATCAGGAGATGTAAGATTCAAGCAATCTGGTTGATATCAAAGATCAATCAACATTCTCTTGCTATCAAGTTAATTTGACAACGATTACCACTCCTAGAACAAATATGGTGCAAGCTCACATGCAAACACAAAGGAAAGGGCCAAAAAGAGCAACAAGCTAGCCACCTCTAGGAGATGAGACACTCAAGAGTTTTATCTCTTCTATAAACAATATAAACTTTTTCTCATCTTTACTTCAAACTTGGTAAGTTGTTCATACTCTAAGGTAAAATACCAAAAACAGAGCGTACTAATGGCTAAGAACCTTAAAGGCGCAATTATTTGATGTAGACAATACATGAGAAGAAGCATTCTCAAATCCAGAGGTTTTTGATGAAGTAGTCCGTATGTTACACCACACGTCACTTGATGAACAAAACCAAAAGAAGTCAAACAATTTCACATTAAGAGAAACATTCTTTTGAAGGTTCTAAAAAAATATATTATTATGCAAAACTGTAGTTAATCTGCTTCTGAATTTCCTTTATGAGCTTATTTATTATTCTTAGCCAATGATTTAAGCCTTTTTCACATCACATTTGATTATTCTTGCACACATACTTGTGGAAATATGTTCTTTATATTCAAATTAATCATGGTAGGATCCATTGACAACACAGTTTAAAAACCAAAGGAAGAGAAAGCTTCAAATGCTGCAGAGCTGTGAGTATGTATCTGACAGTCTACATACAGGATAGGAAAGCTATTATTGAGGCATATTCATTGCATCCAAACCAAAAAAATGTGAAAGGCTTTGTTAGATGAAGAAGCTAACTATCACCTTATTCAAGTTCAATACCATAAAAGACTAAAATTATCATTGTTCAACTACTTGTGCGGATTCCAGAACTTTAAGTGGAAATTCTAATTGGTAAATTTCATCAGTAACAAGAACTAAATGCATAAGTTATATTTGATACTAGTCAAAGCAATCTATGATTTTATTTCAAAGTGATATTTTCCAGTAACCTTTATACAAAAGGTTCATTAAAATATCATTTTTTCCAAATAAAGCTGGACAAGACAGGGAGAAGAAAACCGATTATAGACTACTCCTTTCTCTGGTAGGCTGGCTATCTTTTTTTGAGTTGATTCAAACAATGGTTGAGAGCCTTGGGGAGACAGGCTCACTTGGAAGGGCTACTCTGAAAAGCTTCGACAGAAACTTGCTTGGACTCAGACAGGGGAATAAAGGGAGTACTCAGTGTGAACGCTTGTACGAACCTATTGCCAGTGCTCCTTAGTCAGGATGTATAATAGCTTTCTCGATGAGAGGAGCGGAGCAGAAGAATCCATGTGTTCAGGGTCTTATATGGGGCAATCCATAAAAGGAAGAAGGAGCTCAAGACTCAATAGTGAGCCACCTTGGTAGCACAAGGTTCAGTGTACCAGTTGTAGGTATTATTGCAGGTTAATCGATTAGACTCAGATGTGACTTCTTTGCTCGGTTTTGGTTGCTTGACTCAATAATGGCCCTTCAATGAGTTTGTGGCGTGCTTGGGTCCGTGACATGGCACGAGACTTTTCTTACTTACCTTATATATTTCAATTGAGAATTGGAAGCCTTGTTCCCGACCCTGTGGCGGTTCTCTCATTTTAGGTTCAGGTTTTCTTTGGGTCGCTTATTCACAAACAAAGAATCAAAGAATCAACATTAAAGAGCTGTTAGCCAAGAAAGAGATAGAATATGCTAAACTGCATGAAGAGATTCAATCGCAGTCTGCTGTAAGCTTTTCCTGTTGGTAAACAGTGCCACTACCCAGTATAAAGGACATTAGTCACCGCTCTAGCCAATAAACTAGAGACGGACACCAGTCTTACTCTAAAGAGTATCCTCTGGAAGTGTCTCGCCTTCCATCAAGCCGCCCGAAAGCAGTCACATTGGCACTGGACACTGCAACATCAACTGGTGGTTTCCTCCCTCACCCTACTCTTTCATTTTCTCTTAAGCTTCCCCGATTTATTGGCTTAATTGATTGGATACCCGATCACCATAATCTTTCAGAACAGGCATCCAAAGAAATGTGAACCCAATTCTTCGACACAAAATTAACTTAAATGTCTCAAAGGCATTAAGGATCTCAAATGCACATATAAGGTCCTGAAACAATACCTTAAACCAGGCTGACAAGGGATTCAAAAGGCATTCCGAATGATAAATCTAAAGAGATAATGAAAATTGGTGGTTTAATATACAAGGGGAGGGAAAGCAGTCACTGTTTATGGCCTCTTACTTATTCTCGACTTTGATACTGGATAAACAAGAGTACAATGGAACATCGTCTTCAAATCAAAGCTGCCTAGCAGAATTAAGCTATGTAATGATTTTCTCAAACATCAAGGAGGATATCCAGTGTACATAAGAGAACACTGCACGCTATTAACACTCCCTAGCTTCACATACAGTTCAGGAAACACAAGTTCCCTAGATCAGAATGCAGAATTATTGCTCCGGGACTATAATGTATGTGCCTAAACACAATTCAAGAATTATGATTAACTAAATCAACAAAATATTAAGGAGAAAACTATAAATATCAGGGTAAGGAATAAGATTGAATTGAATTAGTGATTATAGACCAATCTACATTCCAAAGAAAGGACAGAATGACAATAATAAAGCAGCAAAGTGCACCAACCTTGCCGAACAGTAGCATTGGCGCTAGCATTGACAGCTCTTAATATTAATAGTAGTTCATCCGTCAATTTCTGTTTCAACGGCTGTGGCACTTCAACCCTTTCTTCTCTTAAAAATTCCTTCTTTAACTTTTCTACCTTTAGGCACCAAAAAGGAAAAAAGGAAAACTCTTCTTCACGGCTTCACCAAAGCAATAACATTCACAAATTGAAAAACATTACTCATATACATGCGATATACACCATTATCAGAATGTAAATTCCAAGAACTCAAAATGGACTTACCAATGTAATAAGTTCTGTAGGTTCCGATTCCTTTCTTATTCTAATTGATTCTTCCATCTTCCTAATCTGATCCGGAGTGTACCTAAAAGCTGTATGTGGAAGACAAAAATCCCATTACAACCCAGAGCTCTGAAATTCAAAGAACGAGACAAAAATCCAAAGGTCTTCAAGAGAATCAAACTCAAACAAATGGGCCACTATAACAAGGAAATGGGTCATCCATGAAAAGGAAAAACACAACAAAAAATTCGAAAAATAATGCGTAGATTCAAAAATCTCACCATTTACTGAATCATTATAAGGGTACATGTAAAGCGAAGTATAAAGAGAGTGGAGCACATAGAGAGCAACAACAATGTTGATTGAACAAACAAGCAGTGTGGTTCTCTTGTATGAACACCATTTCCCTCTCCCATTACTACTATTGCTATAAGAATTTGACCACTCTAACCTCGCCATCTCCCTCTTCTCTTTCTATCAAAAAAATCTCCATTCCATCATCTCTCTCCCACCCTTTCCTATGATTTTTTCTATTTTTCTCCAAATATCTGTATATGATAAGATAACCTCAAGGGGCCGAGAAATCTGAAGACAAACTTCAGGTAGGCTTTTGTTCCTAGTGTGGTTTTCTCAGATCGTGTCCCAATTCTTCCTGCGTTGGTTTCTGATTAACCATGAACAGTATTCTTATAAGTCCCACTAATGCCATTAACAGCTGTTTTTATATTCTTTTTTACTTGCGTCTATTCGGACGATAACTTAAATTGAAAAGAAAAAAAGTGCTTCTTAAGAAAGCTTATATTTTTATTTTTATTTTCGTGAATTTTAAGAAAGCTTATATATTTGGATAAGATAATTTATCTTATAAATTATGTTTATAAAATACCTAATACATTTTTATCTTTTACTCTCTCGCTTCTGCTTTGAGCTGTTAACTTTTACCTTGATTCAAAATTAGAGTTTTTAACTTAAAAACAAACTTATTACAATAGCCTTGTTATTGTTAATAATGTTAACTTGAATTAGTATAATGTCATTTTATTAAATTAAATATATTATTAATAAAATTTTAAATAAAAAATTATTTATTTTATAGCAGTAAACATTTAATTTTGAATAGAAGAAGTAATAGGTTTATATGCTACATTAATTAATCTTATACATTAAGATTTGATGAATAATTTGATGTCTAATAAAATGTTGTATAAACCAAAAAAATAATTAAAATGTAATTTTTGAAGTAGTAAATTCTTAAAAATAAAAAAGTTAAAAAATATATTAAATGTGTAATATGATATTTATGTGTTGAAATTTTCAAATTTTAGTTTAAAGTAATTGGTAGAGTTATAAGGTAACATTTAATTATTAATATACTTTACCTTTTATTACTTTCTTGTAATTTATAAAATTCTTAAGATGAACAAAATTTTAAATTTATTTGTATATAATATCATGTAAATAGTCTTGTATACAAGTTTTGTTGTCAATTTAATTAATGTGTTCATGAAAGGTTTAGATACACATGCAATTAAAACAATTAACTCTACTTTGTTAGTATACCTTTTGTACTATGATTTGATCTCAATTATTATTGTAAAAGCCATTCGGTGGGTAAAGATCAGAGGATTTTCATCTCTTCAGATTACATATTGGAAGAAGAGAAAGTAACTCAAAACAAAAACTTTTCATACGTGTTTCTAATGATTTATATTACACTCAGTACTATGAAATTGGAAAATTATTCGGTAAATAGTTGATATGGGAATAATTAAAGTTTCTTTACCTTTCATTTTTTAAATTTTTGTTTCCTTTTGTTAGAGGTGAGTCTTGCAAGCACTATCTATTACTACATTAACAAAATTATTAAGTAACAAAGCTTGTACTAAATATATCAAAAAATATTTTATACGCCATTCGTCTTAAATTAAATGCTCACATTGCACTTAATATAAAAATTAAAAAGAATCTTTGATTTTAGATAAATTTTCACATTGTATTTGTTATTAATATGATTAATAATGGTATTATGTAAATTAATAAGACATAAATTTGTCAAATTAATAAGGTTGTTTGTGATATTTCAAATATAAATATGTCTATTTAAAAATATTTAAAGATAAAAAAATTATATTCAATTCTAAGCAAATGTAGTATTGTTTTCTTCTTACGATTAACTATTACGTTTGACTTAATATAAAATTAAGAAAAATATTTAATATTGACTAAATTACCATAATATCCTCACAATAGTGTGGTAATAGTTATACTATATAAGTTAGTGAGATGCAATATTAAAAAAATTATTAGTGAAATTTGAAATAAAAAATACCACTAACAATATATTAACGGATCATTCATTTTCTGACAATAATCCATGAACACAAATTGGATTTAGTGATGGCAATGAAATGGGGATTAATAGGGACCCGTTTTAGATCGCCCAATTAAAGTGGGGGATTTCTCAAATTTAATGGAGCTAGGGTCGAGGACGCTTCTAAAAAGCGTTTATTAGCAGAAATGGGAATGGAGGTGGGGATTAATTTTTCCTCACTTAAGCCCCTCGGGATTCTTCCCGCAAATCCTCAACTTCGGCTTCAATTCTATCTATAATAAAAATACTATTTTATTACTAGTATTTTTTTTAAAAGAAAACCATCTTATCTATTTGGTTACTTAAAAGAATTAAATAAAATGAGTTTATATAATTGACTAAGTAAAATAAATTGAATTATATTGATTAAATTAAGTTTATATTATTGACTAATTAATCGTTAGTCATATTATTAATGTAAATATATGTGAACATTTTAAAAAAAATGTAACTATAAGTTATATTATTAAATATATTGATTTAAATGAGTTTATATTATTAACCATGAAAAACCTAAGAGGGGGGTGAATTAGGTTTTAACCGATTTTTCTTCTTTAAATTAAACAAGCTTTCTAAGATAACAAATATCAAACACTTGGTGTTCAACCAAAGTATAAAAAGATGAGTTCAAGAAAAGAAGCAATGAACACAAAGATTTATAGTGGTTCGGTTTATCCAACAAAACCTAATCCACTACCTTGAGCTATCTACTCGAGGATTTCACAAAACATTTCACTAATATAGTAAGAGAGAATACAATAGAGGCTCACCCAATTCCCTTAGGTTTTACAACATAAACCTCTTAACCAACCAAGGTTCACTCAACACTTTGAGTTTTACAATATAACCTTGTCTACACACCTATCTCTATTACAACAATTAATGAAAAAGAAGCTCTTAACACAAACACAGTTTTCTATGGTTCAAGGCTCACTCTAACCCTTAGAGTTTTAAGCTTAATGCAACCTTGAACAAATCAATCAAGATATGAATAAGAAGAGTTTGATATATGAAATCACCTTAATGTGAAGATATATCAATGTAAAGCATAAATACCTCTTTGAGTAATGTTTTCTTGTAAGTTGCTCAAGAACCCCAATGATTTTGTATAAATCTCACTTTGATGAATTTCACAATATGAATGTTAAGATTTGGTTTCAAAATAATCTCCAGAGGTTCTATGAAGTAATAGGATCAGATTTTTGCTCAAAAAGTAGTTTTAATGAGTTGTTTAAACGATTGGGTATTTATATGTATGCACCAACGGTCATAAAGATGGCTGTTTGAATCCCACTCAGGAGAAGTGCGGTCGACCGCAAATCAGGAGGGTCGTCCGCACCATCATCCGCAAATGTTCCAGAGAACTCTTGACAACCTGCGGACGATGACCTCAAAAGTCCGGTCGACCGCTCCATCATCCACAAGTGTTCCAGAGAACACTTGACAATCTGCGGACGATACTCTGAGAAGTCTGGTCGACGCATGATTTGTGGTCGTCCACACTTTTGTCAGGTCGACCACAAATGCATTAAAACTATGCAGAACAAGTTTCCAAACAACTCTAAGATTTTGCAAACTATATTTTATGAATTTTGAAGTATGTGCATGTATTTTGAAAATCATTTTACTTTTATTGAGCAACCTATGGAACTCATTACTCAAAGGGATAGACCTAGAGATAATCAAAGATAAATAAAGAATTAAATCTACACCTCTAGATCCTATCTAATCCAGAAACTCTTATCTTCAAGGCTTGACATCAAAAGCTCTTTTCTGAAGAATTGAAACTTTGATCTTGTAAGGATTAGATATATGAATCCTAAGAGATCATCATTAATACAATAAAACCATTAGTCATTATCAATGTTTGTCATTTAATCAAAATTAAGATATTAAAAGCTTTAAGGCTTTCAAACCATGTACTTAACTAATTATGAATTTATATTATTAACTTTTGTAGATTACAATGAATTCATATTATTGATTAATTATTTATTGATTCATAAGTCAAATGAGGTCAAAGTGAAGTCAAACGTGAGTGGGAATGGAGCTATTTTCACATTTTTGAAGTGAATGAGAAGTGGAAATGTGAATTAGTATTTAGAGTGGAAGCATAATCGAAGGTTGGGAACTCTGATCCCAATTCATCGCATTTACATCTAGAGGTGCAAACTAACTAAGCCTGAAAATTCGAGTTTGAGCTTGCTAACCAGCTCGAGCTCGACTTGATCTTGACTAAAATATAATTTTCGAGTAAAATATTATAAGATATTTATTTATTTAACTCGCGAGCGGCTCGACGAGTCATGAGCCAACTAATTTTGAATTCAAACTCGACTCGAATTTTTAACGAGTTGGCTCGAACTCGAGTTTTGATAGAGCAAAGGAGCTCGCGAACTGCTTAGATCATTTGCGCCTTATTTACATCCCTAACTAGAATAGTGAATTTAAGTGGAGTAAGGCTACAAGGAAATAGATCCTAAACGTCTTTGCCTATCATTACATGTTATTAATTACAAATGCATTCACACTTTGCTTTGGAGGGAAGCAATGAAGATTTAACACTCCGCCCCCAAAATTCCCCCACCCCAAGGATGAATAAATTGAAATCTTCAAATAAAAAATCCCAAAGTTTGAACTAACATTAACCCTTTTGAAAAAAAAAAACTGACATAACCCACGTTTGGATTAGGAAGGACACTTTTATGTTTAAAATCAAGATTAAACTCAGTTTAAAGTTTTGCCCCTCATATTCAAATTAGTTGGAAATGTGAAAGAATCATATATTTCCATTTTCTTTTTCCATCTTCTTGGTGAATTTAGTAAGGCTAAGACAGTAGGCAGTAAGCGGGCAACCTACCTTGGGAACTGCATTAATGGAAAATCTCAGCGACTTATGGCATGGAATTTTATAGATTTCAAACTTTCTTTATCAGTACGTGTTTTCTTTGAAAAGTAAAATTTGTACTATGATGCTTTATGAGTATGAGTATTAAAGTTATACATTTATGACCATATTAAATTAGTACGTACATATTACAAATAAAAAAAGAATTGATAAATAATTTATTCATTTCAAAATAATTGTTAAGGTAGATCTTTTATTTTGTTTCAAAATAAGTAATTTTTTAGTATCAATTATTATTATTTTTTAATTTTATTTCTATTTATGTAGAGAGATAATGAGATATTGATTTAAAATATTTATTAAGAATAGATTTGAAACTTAATATTAATTTATATTATTTTTAACATTATTAATATATATATATATATATATATATATATATATATGCAAATGCTTAAAATAACAGTTAAAGGATTTGTATTGTTTGAAACAGAGGGAGTATTTGGTAAGCTTCAATTTAAGAACTTAAAGGATATGCGATTATTAAGAGCATGGAAAAATACCTGAGAACTTCTTGATTGGCAACCTTCATTTCTTTGTTAGTTAGCTTTTTAGGTCTATTAATACACGTGACTCTTGATGATGAAATTATGCTTAATTAATAAAGTTGGTAAGCAATCACGCTTCTAACTTCTTGTTGATATAATTTTTTTAGATATATTAATATATTTCTCTAATGTATATGTCTATTTGTGATGTTCATGCGATTGATTTTTTTTTTTCACTCTATTTGAGATAATTTAAAATACTTAATTCGTTCAAAAATATAAGTTGTTGGATCAACTTTTATAATTAAATAGATTATTTTGTTTTTAAAATGTTATTGATTATTATATTTTGAAAATAAAAAAATAAAAGAAAGTTTGTATAAAATAATAAAATATAAAGATTTTGTCTTGAAAATAAAAGAGAGGTGAAATGAGAGATGAAAATAAATAAGAACAATATTGAAAGTTAATATTTAAATATTTATAAAATTCTGTAAAATAATTTATATTTTAAGATTAAAAAAATCATTGAATAAGTTATATTTTTTGACAGAATGAATACTAACATGATTTATTTTTTTTTGTCTAATTCTATCTTGGAAGATGGAATTACTGTTTCACAAGTCCAAATTATATTCATCAAAATTTATTTTGTTGCGGAGAGTAATATCTTAACTTTTCTTTTATATAAATTAAAGAAATAACCGCAAACTAAAGATGTTTCAAAACTCCAACGCGTAATCATTGAACTATTATTACTTTTGTTTGTTTGTAAATATATACTATATATTTTTAGAGTGGAAAAAGTTGTTTTAAAATATAATGTTTTTACATAATTTACATAATTTGAGAAGTCTTCATTATTATGTTTTCCTAATACTATTACTCTTATTAGTCTTTCTTCAACATTATTGGTGATTTGATGGATGGCTTTTAAAATAGTTTAATTGATGTTTTTTTTTTAATTCTTAATTTGCTAGTGAATTTTTTAAAAAACTTGTATTTATATTTTATTATGTCATCAGTCTCTTTTTATAATATGTAAAAATAAAATTTAATTATTTTTAAATATAAGATGTTTATCTTATTTTTATGATTATTTTGTATGTTATAAACTATTTTACTCTAATTATTTTATTTTTATTTCAAATACAATAAATATTTTTTAGGGAAAAAATAAATATTATTTATTTCAAGTACAATAAATAAGAAAGAGTACACTAGAAAGTCAAATAATTTATTAAATTATATAAAATTACTTAAAACATCTTATAATATATTGGAGGAAATGTCAAATCATCGACAAATCTAACAAAAGAAATATATTCAAGGAAATGTCGAATCATTGACGGTTAGATCGAATGCGAAAGCGTGAAACCATCTTTGAAATTAAGTATATGTATTTTGAAATTAAGAAAGTATTAATAAAAATGCATTTGGTATATTGGGCATTTGTCCAAACCCTATTGGCAGTTGTAGACTTGTAGTATATGATTTTAATATTCCGCAAATCATTTAATTCATTTAACCTGTTGTAGAACGCAAGAGCGGCAACCACCAATTTTGATGGAGTTGGACCCACGGCTAGACTTTTGGGATCCAATTAAAGAGAGGAGCAATTATGAGTAGTGATTAGTAAAAGAGGGACAGCAGGGGTAAAATTAGTTAAAAGCAATGATGCCTTTATGTTGAATTAATGTACTACTCCTTGTAATGAGAATGATCGGTTATTACTAAGGCAAATTGTTAGGGATCTTAATTATCTCCTCGTCCTCATTCCACCGACTATATCCCTAGTTATATATAGGACTTATAATGAAATTTGTGTTAAATCCACAATAAATATGAAAATTCATATGATTATATTTATTTCGTCCCACTAATATAAATTTTTTTTTCAAATTATAGTTTAATTTATTTATTAAGGATGCTGTTTAATTTTTAATTACCTAAAATACTCATATTTAACACACTTTGTTATTAGTATAAAACTTATTTTTAAACTATTGAAATAATACACATTAAGTTAAAGATTTTATTTTTTAAAGATAGTTGCACAGATTTTTATATACTTTATACCAAATTTACATACATTTTCACACAAATAAATTTAAATTTGAACAAATTTTAAATGTAATGTGAAAGGGTAAAATAGGAAGAATAATAAAATATTTTATAATTTCAATAATATTAAATATGTTATTTTAATCTATATAAAAATGTCTACTTATATATTTTAGTGGGACATATGAAGTAATTTATTGAGTTAGACCTTCAAGATCTCAAGGTTAACTTGACTAACAATAGTTGTATTATACCTATCGTGTATGAAGACAAGTCAAATGATGAATTTCATTAAACATAAAAATGGAAACACGTTTTGTTTTGTAAAATGAGTTTAAATCTTATGACAATTAAAAAATATAACACAATGAAACATTGTTTATCCATCTTCATCTCCATCTTTGTCTCGTTCTATAATTAACAATTTGAGTGATTTTCAATATATCAATAACTTTAGCATCATCGTATATTCTAATGCTAAATTGTCTTCTTAAGTTAATCTTTATACGTGATGGGTTGTGATTGTTAATTTACTATTGAAGATACCTTGTTCGGATAATCATATTCTTCTATTGAATCCCTTCATTATTTGAGATTCTATCATTCAGGGATTAAGGTATTCTATTTTAGAAATTTGACAAGTTACTATTCAAATAAATCCCACATCGGAAAATCTTGTAAAAGAGTTTTTGATTTCTTCCCTATAAAAGGACCCTAGTCCCCTTAGATAGTTTTAATTCTTCATCATTTAATCTTCTATATTTGTGAAAATCCTTTAATTAGGATATCCTAGTTGTAATACTTCGAGTGTTAAGTGATCTGTTACTCTGGTAGGGTACAAAGACGTAAGCAATATTGGTTGAACTCCATTATCAATTCTGATTTATTCTTTATTTTATATTTTTCTTTAGCTATTAAATTACTAGTATTCTTTTTATTGTTATATCATATTCAATACTTTCAAGTTGAATTTTATTTCGCTGTGTAGTGTAATATTTATTTGTATTGTATTGTATTATTCTATTATACTGTATTGGTAGAGTAATTATACATCAAGTAAGGTGTTGGCTAAGGAAAGACTTGGGAACTCTCCCTCTTTCCTGGGAACTGGTTCTGGTTAATGAAAGACTTAAAACTTAAATAGTCCATTTGCGACTCTCGTCTCTTTCTTGAGAACTCAATTGGTGTATCGATTACAGAATCAACAATATTTTAGTATAGTACTTATTCACAAATACAATACTATTTATTAGAGTATATTTTAGATATTAGATATACTTGTTTGTTTTCTCAACAAGTGGTATCAGAGCCGAAAGTTCGCCCTTGGCTTTGTTGGAACAATATTAATATCAAGGTAATACTGAAGTTGGAACAGTAGCAACAACAACTTCAGGAAATATAAGGATTCACAAATTACGACATATGCGTTTGGGACATGCTGGTGAAACATCTTTACAGGTGTTGACAAAGCAATGATTGTTGAAATGTGCAAAGATTTGCAAGATAGGTTTCTGTGAGCATTGTGTTTTGGGAAAGCAAAAAAGAGTGAAGTTTGACACTACTATCTATAATACCAAGGGTATTCTGAACTATGTGCACACTATGAAGACAAATGATGAAGTGCTAGGAATTTTCTTTAAATGGAAAACTCGAATTGAAAACAAGACAGGGAGAAATATTAAAGTTATCCAAATAGACAACGACGGAGAATATTGAAGTGATCCATTTGAAGAAATTTGCCAAAAATATGGTATTGTTCGACATTTCACCGTCAAAGAAACGCCACAACAAAATGGGATGTCAGAACACATGAATCGAACTTTGATAGAGAAAGTTAGAAGCATGTTGTCCAATGCTGGGTTAGGACAATTTTGGACGGAAACTGTGAATTATACGCGACACATTATCAATCGATTATCATCTTTTGCAATAAATGATAGAACACCTATGGATGTATGGTCTGAAAAATCTATCAGTGATATACTCATACATTAACTGATTTTTATATTATTTAATGACTATATTTTGTTTAAAAATCGATTAATTGTGTCATTTAATGGATATATTTCACATTTCCTTTCTATTTCTTTGTTTATAAGTTTTTCAGTGTATTTTAGTACATTTTGGAGATAAAAAGAATAAGAAGAAGAAGAAGAAGTGAAGATGAAGAAAAAAAAAATCGATGAACAGTAACTCTGGTGAATAGTATCACCGTCGATAATGACATCACTGCTTACGTCATGAACAATATCCGTCGGCTGGTCAAAGTTAACAAGTCAATCTGCTACAGTACCTGAAGTCAAAATGATCATTCTAGCTTCATTTCTCATTTGGGACACCAATTTAGCTCAAATCTTCTCCATTTATTTTGTAATTTATCTTCATATTAATATAATTTCTAGAATTTTTAGAATAGTTTTTCAAGTCTTTTTGTAAAATTTAGTAAAGAAATTATGTCCGGATAATTTCAATATTTTCGGGGAGTATTTCTTTCAAATTTTCATTCTAATGTTTATAAATTTCATCTTATATTTATTAAATATGGATTGTGAGTAATTTCCTTTTGTTAGCAAGGATATGTGTTAAGTTATTAATAAATGAGATTATGAGATAATTTTCTTTGTACTTAATTTCTATTTGGATTTATTTAACTGGACTTATGGTCGGTTTACTCGCCTAGTCTTTATTTATTTTGCTTTATGCACTTAAATATCGCAAATGGATGGCCGAGCCACCTATTAGTTTAATTTACTTTTATGTCTTTTATTTTCTTTTTTATGGAAGACCGAGCCTCCATACTTTTAGTTTAATTTATTTAAATGGCCGGTTGAACCACCTAATTTGTTTAGTTAATATAAATACAATCTTTCTTTATATATATATATATATATATATATATATATTTGTATATTTATTTAATATACTTATATCTATATATTAATTAAGTATTTATGTAATTCATGTTTTAATTAATATAATTATGTGAATTAATTGGATTGACAATCTAGTTAATAAACGTAATTATATAGCTAGGATTATTAATCTTGTATTAATAATTCAAGTGGCATCTACTAATTTAATTGAGTTGCAGCTCTTGGCTTAATTAAATTAGTAGTGGAATTATATAATTTAAATTATATATAATTAAGCTGATTGTTATATACAATTTAATGTTGGTGATGCATTATTTACTTAATGCAATTTGATTGAGCATCTTATACACGCTGGTTGGTAGTGGTGTTTAATTAAATTAGAGATTAATCTGTCTGAGCTGATCGAGATTCTAAAACCAATTACTTAATAATGTCTTGATCTATGATTAATCCCATGAAAAATATAACTTGATACTAATTCCTTGCTAACGCTTTTTTTATATCATTTATATTCCAAATTCCTTTTTAATTCTATTCTCAAAACCCCAAAAACCCTTTCCGATTAATGATTTTAATTTAAGAGTTGACAAATCTCTGTGGATTCGATCCCTACTTTTCCTATCTACATAATAATTGTTAGGTTTAAATTTGAGAGCCGTACGACAGGCTTCGTTAGTCACTAATTATAATTTCTTACATGTATTTGGCTTTACTGCTTATTATCATATTAAGGAATCAAAGTTAGATCCAAGGGCAAATAAAGTTTTTTTTATGGGAGTTGCCTTTGGAGTGAAATGATACCGTTTATGGCGTATAGAATCAAAGAAAACAATCATTAGCAGAGATGTTGTCTTTGAGTAATATGCTATACTTAATAAGGTAGCAGATGAAAAAATCGATGATATTCCACAACAGGTGGAATCTATACCAAAACAGATGAAGTTTCAATAGGTGTGGCAAACTGAATATTCAAATCTATTTGGATAAAATTTATATGGGTGTCAATCCATTTAAATCCAATCCATTTATGATCCATTTATAAATGGTTTGGTTATAAATTGTTTATGGATATACATGGAAACTCATTTATTTATATAACTTTGATTATATTTTTTTAAGAGCTGATTCTTTGTAATTGTATTTAATTAAATTACTTAATATAATTTTTATTATTTAACCTCATGTTCAATTAACTTTTAAAATATTTAATTAACTAATAATCTATATGTATTGTAAATAGTTTATGGATATCTATAAACACTCATTTATTCATATAAATTTAATTTTTTTAGAGGTCATTCTTTGTAATTGTATTCAATTAAATTTCTTAATCTAATTTTTATTATTTAAACTCATGCTCATTCATTTTTTTAATATTTAATTCCATATGCATTAGAAAAATGTAAAAAATGATAACTACACTATCAGTTGATATTTTTTTTTTAAAAAAAATTCCTGTCAAATGAAATGAAAAATGGTATTCTGTCAATAGATTGCATAAAATGAGTAAAGTTGTGAGCTTTAAAAGTAGAATTAGTAAAGAAATAAAGTAAAATAAAAAATAAAGTTGTAAAAATAATAATAATTATATAAAAAACTTAGTTTGATATGAAATTGTTTATTTTAAAATTTTATAAAAACTTAATTATTGAGTCCTATGTGTTTGAATAATAGTTTTGTTTGTTTATTATTGAACTTCTTTAATAGATGTATTTTTGTCCAATATTGAATTGATCATTAAAAGAAAATTAAGCAATAAATTTGAATACATTCAAAGAAAATCATCACGATTGAGATTCAAGTTTCCATTCTCCGTATGAAATTTTTTCTTTTTCTTTTTCCATTTTTTAGAAAAAACTCCACATGGAATTAATAATACATAATAAAACTTCTGCTCATAAATCACTTCTGAATTCTTATAATTCTAGAGAGAGAAAAAGTGAGAGTTTTTTTTCCTTCAAACATGAATTTTTTTTATAGAGCTAAAGTGAAATTTAAAATATATATTGGGTTAAAGTGTAATTAATTAAATTTGATTAATGATTATTGACTAAGTTAGACTTTTTAAAATGGATGTTTATTAGATTTCATAGACATCCATTAAAATCCATTAGGATAAATGGATTTAAATGGATGTTCATTTAAAACAATTTAAGTTATATAGGTTAACCAAATTCATTTAATATTCGATGATTTTGGATGTTTATTGGATTTTCATCCACTTTGTCACTTCGAAAGTTTCAACAAATGAGAATGATCTTAACAACAGAAACAGAAGTTGAAAGTAACATATCAACAACAGAAGAAGAGTTGGAAGAAGTTGTTTCTACTCAAGAAGAAGATGAGAAAAAGACGATAACCTCAAAAGCTTGTTTGATTTATTGATATGGTGGCTTATGCACTTCCAATTGTTGAAGATGATGTTTCATTCACTTATCACGAGGTACTCCAAAATTCATAAAGTGAAAAGTAGAGGAATGCCATGGACGAAAAGATGAAGTCTCTTTATAAGAACTAGACGTGAAAATTGACATAACTACCTAAGAAGAAGAAAACAATTGGTTGTAAATAAGTATTTGCAAAGTAATATGGATTTGTTGACAATAACGACATCTGGTACAAGGTAAGATTGGTGGATAAATCTTATGCTCAAATGGAGTTAATTGACTATAATGACGTATTTTCTCCAATGGTAAAGCATTCATCAATCAGAGATTTATTGGCTTTGGTAACACAGATGGATTTAGAGCTAGCTCAACTAGATGTGAAAACTGCATTCTTACACGGTGACTTGAAAAATGAAATCTATATGACACAGCCTAAAGAATTCAAGACTGCTGGTAAAGAAAACTGGGTTTGCAAGCTAGACAAATCGTTGTACGGATTGAAGCAATCTCCAAGACAATTGTACAAATAATTTGATATGTTTTTTATGAGACAAAAGTACACGAGAGGCAAATATGATCATTGTGTGTATTTGCGCAAGCTACAAGATGATTTCTACATTTACCTATTCTTATATGTCGATGATATGCTGATTGCATCGAAGAGCCAAGCAGAGATAGACAAGTTGAAAGCTCAGTTGAACAAAGAGTTTGAGATGACAGATTTAGGAGAAGCCAATAAGATGCTCGAGATAGAGATAAAAAGAGACAAAAAGAGTGACAAACTTGTTTAACTCAGAAACAGTATTTGAAGAAGATGCTACAATGTTTTGGCATGAATAAAAATGCAAAACCTATAAGTATCCCACTTGCTCCTCATTTGAAACTTAGTGTTAAGTTATCTCCCGAGACTGATGCAGAACGAGAATACATGACGAAAGTTTCGTATGTTAATGCAGTTGGTAGCTTAATGTATGCAATTGTATGCACACGTCCAAATATTTCACAAGCAGTTGGAGTTGTGAGCATATATATGCATGATTTAGGTAAAACTCATTGTCAAGCTGTGAAATGGATTCTAACGGTATTTGTAAAACACCGTAGATATTGGATTAGTATTTGAGTAGGACAAGTCACTTAGTCAATATGTAGTTGGATATTGTAATTCTAACTATATATGTGATATGCATAAGCGACGATCTACAATTGGCTACTTGTTTATTTTAGCCAAGATACCAGTTAGTTGGAAATTTACCTTACAGTCAACGGTAGTTTTATCTACAACAGAGGTCGAATACATTGCGATTACATAGGCTATTAAGGAAACAATTTGACTTCAAGGGTTGCTAGAAGACTTGAGAGTTGGTCAAAAGCACATTAAAGTATATTGTGACAGTCGTTTATTTTAGCCAATGTACCAATTAGTTGGAAATCTACCTTACAGTCAATGGTAGCTTTATATACAATAGAGGTCGAATACATTGCGATTACATAGGCTATTAAGGAAGCAATTTGACTTCAAGGGTTGCTAGAAGACTTGAGAGTTGGTCAAAAGCATATTACAGTGCATTGTGACAATCATTATGCTATACACTTAGCAAATAATCAAGTTTATCACGCGAGGACGAAACATATCGATTTGCACTATCTTTTTGTACGGGAGATTCTTGAAGAAGTGAATTACTTATTCAGAAGATTCCAACAACAGACAATCCCGCAGACATGTTGACCAAAGTGGTAATAGGTACCAAGTTCAATCATTGTTTGAACTTAATCAATATCCTGCATTAGTAGTGGGAATATGGGCTGACCCGACGGGATGGGCCCTTAAAATCTAGGCCCATATAGAATTGGGTTTTTTTGCCCAGGCCGTTTAGGCCTGCGGGCTTTTTGGCCCGATATTTTTTTTACAAAAAAAATCCAAAATTTTTAATATTTTCTTAATAAATCTTACATATATTTTGTTATTGTTGTATTACTTTTTAATAATTTTAGTAATAACATTACTCTTATTCTATAATTTCTTCAAGAAAAATGATTGAACCATAATTAGATTGGTTTTTAGGAGCTTAATGTGTTGTTTATTGAGATAAAATCTACCTAATTGTGTGTTTATGTGCTTAAATTGGTTTTTTACACTTTTATCTTTGTTTGCATGTATTTTGAAGGTTTTTTAAACATGTTTAGAAGGAATTGGAGGAGGATAAGAGATTTAAGAAATTGTTTTGCAGACAAAATGGAGTGAACGCACATCATAAATCAATTGGACGCGCACTTGAATAAGTGGACGCGTCCCTATTTATCCACACGTCCATTTTCAGTAGTTTTGGAGCCTCACGTGTTCACTTGGATGCTTTTGATAGTCTCGAGTGTCCACTTTTGACAGCACGCGTATCCAATCTCAAAATTGAAGTTTTTAAGCTATTTTTAAATAGTTTCTATTTAGGACTCATGTGTAATTAATCATAAGACCTTTATAACTATTTATAGGACTTAATAGTTTAGTTTCGGGTGTCAAACACCTCAGATACTTTGTTTATGAGCATTGTATGAGATCAAGAGTTGGAGCTTCTCGGGAAATCAGATTTTCGTCTAATAAGTTTCTTTATTTCCCTTAATCTTTTTTGATGTTTTCTTTTATAGATTGTGAGTAAACGTTTATAGTTGGCAATGACATGTATTAGGTTTACTTTATTCGGGAATATGAGATTTTTTTTTGTTATTAAAAATCTGATCTTTTTAAGGAATCATTATTTCTATTTGAGTATTGGAACAATTATTGGTTTTATTGTATCAATTGTGTTATCTCAATTATTATTGACCATCTTAATTATTTTAAACAATTGATTGAGTAGGGTTATGCAGAATCGGTTTTGGTAATCAATAGTAGTAAGTATTGATTAATTTGAATCGGTATTTGATTAATTAATAGGGAATTATTTGAAACAAATTGCATGATTTTAATCACCCATTAATTTTATATAATTTGTGTTGATGTTGTCCTCGAGCTTAATAACTTAATTGACTATTTTTATGCGAACAATTCGATAATTTAGTTTAATTAGGTTTAAGTTAATTTTTCGTGTTTCTTGGGAATTAACATAACTTTTACAGGAATTGGAATTTGTGACGTTACGCGGAATTTTAAGTCGCTACTCAAATAGGTTATTATCAATTATTAATCCCAAATAAATAAAATCGAAATACAAAGTCTTTGCTAACGTTTTTTCTATCCATTGATTTTTAATTAATTTGTGAATTATTTTATTTAAAGTTCTATTCTTTTAGATAAAAATCAAATATTTGCCCTCAAAATATTGATCAGTTTACTTTATCTGAAATTTTAAAAGTTCTTGTGGGTTTGATCCTTATTTGTCCTAACTAAAATAGTTAGTTGAATTTGATTTTAATTTGATAGCGCTACGACATGTTCGTTAAAAAATTAGTTAGGTTTGTTTCTAAACTATTTTTTAAAATCGCTCTTATATTTTATCTTTAAAATCACTATACGAGTTGAATTGATTTATTTTATATTTGCTTTATATACTTATTAACTTATTTTAATTTTAATTTTAGATGATAACTACTTAACTAAATATCTATATTTTTCTAATATAGATTCAAATATTGTTATTAATAATTTGATAGTGAAAAGGAAAATGAAGATTATAGACTTGTTAGTATTTGGTATGAGAAATTGTTAGTTTTATTGTATTTTTAAATAATTTAATCATTATCTTGATATATTCAATTAATTTTTAATTGTTTTTTACTATCGTTCAAATTTGTTTAGACCAGTGGCCCATTTTGGCTCGTGATCCGTAGTGGGCCGGACTGTATAAAGTCTCATATAATTCTCTAAGCTTTTTGGCTCGGCTCATTTTGGCTCGCAACGAGACCGATCCGGCTTAAACGGGCTGGGTCAGCCCGTTTTCCATCCTGGATTGTTAAGTTGACACCTAAGAGCGCATTTGATGGCATTAAAATTACTTTATTCAATATTAAAGATGAAAGACTTAGATGAAAGAATTAGAAGTTGATAGTACGAAAGAGATATTCAAAGAAATAGATATACTTTGTCTATATATTTTTTATTAATATTTAGAATTTAATTTTTACTCTTTTAAAATATGTATAATTTTCAAAGTCAAAACTTCTTTTAATTTAGTAAATGTAGTTTGTTGGTAAGCAAGTTCACATATGTACTTAAAAATATTATGAGTTTAAGTCATAATTTTGATAAAATATCAATTTTTTTATATTGAGTTAAATGTGAATATTCAATTATAAATTAAAAGAGTGAAAAAGTTATATTTATAGAAAAATTAGTTATAATTAAAATAAAAGTCCAGTTGTTAATGTTAATAGAATTGTACAAATGTTAAATAATAATTTAATAAAAGTATATATGCGAGATCTTAACATTTAATTATAATCATTCATTGATGTGCTAAAAAATTAATTTCTCAATACAAAATTGAATGTGTATTGAATGTTCACATTTATATTTTTAAATGTCTTAAAATGAATGTCTATTTTTTTAAAATAATATATATTTTACATCTAAAGTTTTAGTAACAATTTTCTTAATTTAAAATATTTGCATCTCACTGACTAATAGCATCCACCATTTACTTAATTAATCATGATGATAAAGTGGTAATTACTTGAGGTAAAAGCTCCTTTTTAATTTATAAATTAAGTCAAATTTTTTACTTAATTAATCACAATGATAAAGTGGTAAATTACTTGAGGTAAAAGCTCCTTTTTAATTTATAAATTAAGTCAACTTTTTTAAAAGGAATAAAGTTCTAAATCATTACTAATATTATAGACCATAATTAACTTAAAATTTCATCCTAATACATGAAAATTGAATTATATAAATAATCAATTGACTTATAAAGTACTCCATCAATTAGAAATTAAACTTTTATTTTACTTGAAATAAAAATTTAGAAAAACTTTTAGTTATAAATAAATTAAAGACTTGAATTTATTAATTAAAGAAGACAATAATGAAAATGAAACTCATGTATTAATAAAACTCGCATAGTAATAAAGAGATAAAATTTTAAAATAAAGTAATGAAATTATTTATTAAACACTGAACATTTAATATTACAAAATAAGAAAGTGTACATTTAATAATAAAAATTAAATAAATAAGAAGAAGCATAGATTTAGCATGTAATTCATGGATGGTAAGAAGAAGTTACGGTAAAAAGAATTGCCTTTTACTATCCTTTTCAGAGTGAACCAAAAAACGCGCCGAGAAGTGCAAGTTAGTTAAGAAGTGGAGGGAGGGGGCGCACGTTAACTCCTTTTGCCCTTTTCACAGCTCATATTACAGCTTTTTCTTGACTCCCAACCAAAAGGAGGTGCGCACATGAAAGAAAATGAAGAAAACAACCACAGGCACAAACAATCAATTATTCTAATTTATTTGTTCGAATGAAATATGAATATTTTTTATTTAATAAATTAAAAATTTATTTAATATAGCATTTCATTAATAATATTTTTAATTTAAATAATTTGAAATTAGATATCTATGATTTTCTTTTAAACATTAATTTTTTTTAAAATAAATATATTTTTCCTTTTAAAATTTCAGCATTCCATTTTTAATTTAAGAAATCACATTCATTATCACATTTGTTTCCTTTTTAACAGAATTTAATAACACATATCGTATAATATCTTAATCTTTGCCAAAAGTTGTCTTTAAAATCTTTAGACTAAATCCAAAATAGAAATTCAATTCCAAACTAGGAAAAAATATTTATAATTTACTAAAATAATTTTTTGATTGTGACATAAATTTCCCTTTTCTTTAATGAAATATTAAAGTAAAAAAACTTATCATAGTATTGATGAAAAAGTGATAAAAAAATATACTCTCTTATATTAAAAAAATATACATATTTTTTATTATATGAGACTGTGCATCTTTAAGTTTTGAGTAATGTATGCTAACAACTTAATTAGAACATCTTTGTCTAAAAATTAGACATTGTTAATCTGAATTTGAATGTTCAGAATATTTTAATATTTTTAAAAATTATTACATTATTTGTGTTATTAATTGATTAGTTGTGAGAATCTATAAATTAGTGATATAAGAATTTTAAAATTAAAATTGTTGTTAACAAAAATTTATAAAATAAATATGTTTATTTTTTAAAAAATAAGCTTTTCATTTTTTTTAAAAGTAAACATTGAGTATAAATATAAAATGAACATAAAAATATTCAATTTTAGATGAAAAAAAAATCTCATGCAATTTGTATAGATTCTTCACGAGTAAAGGAAAAACCAAAACAAAAAACGTAGAAAAAAAGGAGAAAAAAAAAAAGCCGAACAGCTTCATTTACGCCCTCCTCCAACACACACACTCTCTCTCTCTCTCTCTGTCTCTCTAGCATTTGCTACGAAATTTCTCTCTCATTTTTTTGTCCTCTCTCGCCCTTCAAAAAATTGAGTACTGCAACACGACAATGGAATTTTTGCAGCGTAGAAACGCCGGGATCCGCATTTCTCGATGACTCAGCCCTTCTCTCCGTTTCCTTTTTATCTTCCAACACCATAATCACCTCCAGAACTTGCTGTACATCATTTTTTCTTTGTACATATAATGTAATTTTTTTCCCGTTTAATTTCTTGAAAGAATATTTTTGGTCTGATTGAGATAAAAGTTTTCTTAAATATCCACATTGTGTTGAAATCAGAATCCTGATAGTAATCTCTGGCTATTTTTATGTTTTTGTCTGTTGGTGTCTGGAAAAGCTTGAACGTTTTCTTCCCGAGTTCTTGATTAGAGAAAGATCTTGATGGTATTGGTTTAAAACGATTTTTCCTTTTATTTTATGATTAAGATATTTTTTGAAACAATTTTTTTTTTGGGTTTGCGTATAATTAGTTTTGAGATTTTTTTTTAAAAAAATTTGATGGGGATGATCTGGGCTGTATTTTGGATTTAAGAAAAGAAAAAAATTGACATTTTCAATTTTTGTTGTGTCGTTATGTGTAGGATTTTGCTCGATTGTGTTGATCAGAAACTAAGAAGGGAGCAAACAATGGAGGTATAGATTTCGGAGGTGCTAATTTTGTGACTATAAGAAAGAAGAGAAGGTTTGCATTTTTTCTGGGGTTTGAAGGGGGGCCGAAGAATTTCTATTTAATATAGGCTAACCTAATACTTCGGTTTACATTGGAAAAGTATTTTCCTTTTGTTCATTTTTTGGACACTTATGCAAATTTCTTTGGTCGATAAGAAATGTGGGCAGAAGTAGAGAATAATTTTTCTTTGTTTCTGAAAATCTTGTGGTTCTTGCTTTTTGGGAGCTTAAATAGGAAGCTTGGGGTTTGAGTCTTAATCTAGTTTAATTAAAATGTAAGTATGATCAGTGCTTAGTTTAGATTAAACTTGTTACTATTGTTCTTGAATGCCATTCTTTGTATCTGCTCTTTCTAATGAAATTATGAAGATTTTTTTTTCGTGGATAAGTATGAATTGATAAATATTATCTCGATGAAAAGAAGAAAATTCTATGCTGATAATTTTCTTGAACAAAATCGGATAAAATTACAGAAAAACAAGCAAAAGAGTATGGGATTAGGATGCTAAAGTATGTCTAAAAGGACTGCAATGACTCCTCGCGGAGTTGGACTTTGCATATGGATTTTCTATTATTAACGAATAATATGTTTTGTTCATGGAACAACCTGTTCATTGACTATTTTCATATAACCACTTGGAAAAGGGATTTGTTTCTCTATTTTGCCAAGTCTGGTGGATCATATTATACTCCTTCCAGAATTGAGACTCTACCCCTTTGTCCTTAATCTCTTTCTAGTCACATGTAGGACTGGCTAAATGTTGTTTATGCAGATTAGAGAACTGATTTAAAAATTCTTTATCCTTCTTTGATGTTCAAGTGGAATCCTTGAAATGCATTTCTCTTCTCTCACATTTAAGGTTTTGTGTTGTTAATTATATAGCCTTTCTGAAACTTATAGAACTACCTGAGTTTGTCAGTTTTAGATAGCCTTGTCTGCCTGCCTAACAAGTTGATAAGAGAAAAGGAGAGGAGTTCTCTTAGTATTTTCAATCTTTTGGCATTTGGGCTAAGATACATAGGGAAATAAAACTTTTTTCTTGGTTGAAGCTATGAAGCTTACCTTATCATAGAAAGGACAAAATGGCTTTTTGATACTTCACAATCTTCTGTTGCTCTTGAATAATCTAGTTTAGTTACTGCTGAGTCCAGTAGCTACCAATTGAACCTACTGTGAATGAGATCATTTTCACATTGGTCACTACTGTCTTTCTTCCTTTTCTTTGTGAGTAACTGTCTCTGTCTTACTTGATTGTTGATTCATTGTATCTAAGCTGATCTAATGTAATAAAAGTTTATGCAATCTTATAGAACTACAAAAGCTGTTAAAGGCTGTTTAATGGAAAGGAAAGAATTAAGAAATTGGTCGTTAGTCTACAACTAAAAATGAGCATTTTCAATTATGAATAGAAAGCAATATAGTAAGAGGCAAAGAACATTTGGGAGAGGATTGAAGTATACAATATGAAGATTATTTACTGCTGATCTCCCCTTTTCTGCCTCTGATTATCCTATTGCCATCCAATTCATTTGAATTGAATAGAAATGGAGCCAGACGATGTTGAAGAGGATGAATTTGGTTTCTCCAGAAACTATTTCTTAGCTAAAGAATTGGGGACTTCTGCTAAAAAGTCAGGCCGTAAACTCACCGATATTGATCTCGTCGATGAGCAAGTTAACTTCTCTATTTCCCTCTCTCATGATATGTATTTAGATTTATGTTTGTATACATTTTGTTTGAATGCGTGTAAAATTAAACATCTCAGCGGGGGGAAATTTTAGTAGTTCTGGCTTTTATTTCTTTTCCCAATAATTTGATGCAGGAGCTAAGAGCAGAAGTAGCCAGTATTCAGCCAAAACATGAGAAAGAAATTGATGAACTGATCAAAAGTTACAAGAGCAAATATCAAGAATGGGTTATTGAATTAAGGTACTGTCTTTTTGTTGTTGCTTTATGTTATGCTGATCCTATGACCCTTTCTGTGTTAAGAATAGGCTTTGTTTTTATTGCTGTTGCTGTGTTGTGACAGGTGCGGTTTTGGGCTTTTGATGTATGGTTTTGGATCAAAAGGATTTTGCTTGAAGATTTTGCTTCTACTTCATTAACTGAATATTCTGTTCTTGTAATCAATGGTTATCTTCAGTCCATAAACATCAAACAGGTATAAATCTTAAGATTTTTTTCTGTTGTGTGGTACCTTTAATTTCTTACTTTATGTTTGAGATGATTAGATGCTTACATTAATGAAAAGGTAAGAGTTGGAGATTACTACAGAATTTTAGCCTTGAACATGATAAACACAGTTGAAGGTCATCGACTTTTTGAGCTTTTGATGTTTCCTCAATCTAATTGTAGTTTAAGGTATTCAAAATGTACTGCTTTGGAAGGCACACATATATGGAGTTGCTTTAATTTCATGTTTCTCGCATATTAAATTCAGGTTCATTAGCCTTCTAATTGTAGAAAATTCAGGACATCCATCCTCGATTTTCTTGCTTGCTTAATGACAAGTATGGACATAATTTGCAGGTTGTAATAACCCTAGCTGAACTCCTATGGGATCAATTGAAAATGCGCCAGAAGACACCAGGGAGTTCTCATAGAAGCCAGCAACCATTTAATGTTCGGTCCATTGATGATCTTCTAGAATTTCTAGACGGACCCCATTATGAGGATGGTGAACTTTTTGCCTGTGTGATTGTCCACAATATTGATGGGCCTGGTTTGCGGGATGCTGAAACCCAGCAATACCTTGCACGAATTGCAGCATGTTCCCATATTCGTGTAGTTGCTTCAATTGACCATGTGAATACACTTCTTTGTAAGTACATTTTAGTTTTGACAATTTATAAAGCAGTAAATCAAAAATAGAGGATGATATCCTTCTTTAGCATCCTCTTTTTTTTCTGTTTTTTTTCTTTTCATCTCTGTAATCATTGCTTAACATTATGCTCAAAGAAGCTAAGATTCACATTCTGTTTTGCAAGTGTGGGACAAGAAGATGGTTCATACACAATTCAACTGGTATTGGCACCATGTGCCTACCTTTGCGCCATACAAGGTCGAAGGAGTGTTTCTTCCTCTGGTTCTTGCTCAAGGTGGAAGCTCTCAAAGTGTCAAAACAGCTTCAATTGTCTTGCAAAGTTTGACACCCAATGCTCAAAGTGTTTTCAAAGTTCTTGCAGAACATCAGCTGTCCAATCCAGATGAAGAAGGCAAGTATCTATTTCTACTTTGAATCACCACCTCTGGCAACAGAAACTTCAGTAAGTTACCTTGCAAATAAAAATATTTGTTTCCTCAGGAATACCCATCAACAATCTGTACACAACCTGTCGGGAGCGCTTCTTGGTGAGCAGTCAGATTACTCTGAATTCTCATTTGACAGAATTTAAAGATCATGAGTTGGTCAAGACCAGAAGGGATGCTGATGGCCAGGATTGCTTGTACATTCCCATCTCAAATGAAGCACTTCAAAAGGTTCTGCAAGATATCAGTCAATAGAAGTTCCTAATTGCATAGATGTTGCAATTTGGTTGGCAAACTAAATCGTGCCTTCTTGGCTTCTTCCCATTTACAAGGGGCATCTGAGGTAGAATATAGCTATAATTATTCCTGTGCTACTTGTCTTGGGTATCTTACTAGATTTTCTGCACCAGTAGTAGATTCGGCATCTATGGGATCACTTTCTTACAGCTGCAAATTTGTAATATCTCATCTTAGTCCTCAGGTGTCAAATGTGTGTATGACCTGCTTCAGTGGTTTCCTGTCAGTTACACATGTAATAATACAATGAAATTAGAAAATTGTTCCTGCACCTCGTTATATTTTCTGGAATTTTATTTTATAAGCACAGTGGAAACCTTCTATTGTTGATAGTTGATACGTTATTAGTACATCCTTAATGAGAGTCATAACTTACAAGTAAAATATATTTCTGTATAACCATGATTTGACAAGGAATTAGGTCCCCGGTTTCGGTTAGTTCTTGTGACTTTCCTCAAGGAACTTGTCCTCATCCTAAGTTTGTTAAAAATGCCGCACAGTTAGATATGCTTTATAAAGACAATACAGCAGCTGGCATTCTCTAGTAGCGTACGCAACTTATTCCGGTTAACGTTTATCTGCCTTCTAAGGCAGCCATGTCCCGTGTGGTCTGTGCTGAGTTAGCTACAATAATTGATGAGAATGACCTGATACCGAAATGACTAAAATAAAAACTATCTCATACTTAATTTGCTGCCAGAAATAGTTTTGATATTTGATTTTGAAGGATACAAGGAGTTAGGTTCCATGTGTTTCCCACCTAATTTGTTCAGCAATACAAAAGGAAATAAGGCCACATTTGACATTCCCCAACTATTAGTTCCGAAACTGCAGCTGCACATGGATGATGCCCTGTGAGGTAACAAAGGAAGTAGGAGTCTTCCTCATCCCAACCATCAAAAACTGCAGTGCACATGGATGATGAAAAGCAGCCACCAATCGGTTTGTTTCAACCTTAGCCAATCTGGAGCAAAAATGTTCCAATGCACTCATTGGAAGTTTATCTTTAGGCAAACTGCTCATGTTCTGTGGTCTTATTGGAACAAAGATTTGTTTAGTTCTAATCATTTTGTACATGTTCATGGTAGACTAGGAAAATAGTTAGAGACACTATAATCCATACTTTAGAGTTGCTGAGTACAAGTCTACATCCACATGGTAACATATTTTATATTTTGAATTTTAACTATCATTACTTTTATATATTTTCAATTTTGGTAACATATCTTCTATTTTGAATATTAAAGTACCGATCATTTTTTGTTTTTTCATATTTGATCAGTCTGATCATTTTTTTCAGCTAACATTATATAAAATTGGTGGCTCACATTTTTATGATGTTATATATGTTATTTTATGAGTATGGATCTACAACAAAAGTCAATCTAAAGAAAAAAAAGTGGAATGAAGGAGGAGAAAAGAGAAAAAAAAAGGATGAAATTAATAAATAATCATGAGTCTTTAACAAACTTAAATCTGTAGAAGAAAAAATGGAAGGAATGAGAAGAAAAGGGAAAAAAAATGGATGAAATTAACAAATAATCATGGATTTGCAATAAACTTCAATATGAAGAAGAAACAGATGAAGGAAGGAGGAGAAAAGGGAAAAAGAAGTTAGTTGAACTAACAAATTATCAAATTTGTTCATGAAAATGACATATATATATATATATATATATATATATATATATTCTCATAAAAATGTGAGTCACCAATTTTGTATAATGTTGGCCCAAAAACATGATCAGATTGATCAAATATAAAAAAACAAAAAATGATTGGTACGGTAAAATTCAAAATATAAAATATATTACAAAAATTGAAAATGTATAAAAGTACTAGTATTGTAAAATTCAAAATAGAAAATATGTTACTAAATTTGAAAAGTAAAATAGTGCAAATCCTGAATTTGCTAATTTTTAGAAGTTTTTTTTAGAAAAAGTTGAAAAGATAATTTTGCCTCTCAAAAAAAGTATGCCACTGATTTTGTATGAATTTTGCTAAAAATGGTAAGAAAATGGCCGAACCGACCAAAGGTAAAAAATAAAAAATATATTGTTACAATAGAATTCAAAATTGAAGACGTGATACCAAACCTTAAAAAGTAAAATAATATAAACTCCAAATTTACTAATTTTCCAGACATATTACTTTGATGTAATTGTGTACAATTTTGCTCTTGGAATATATCTCTAATCCCCTTTAGATCAAAAGAACTAACCTTGAGTATGACTATATTTAGAATGATTAAGAAAGTATTTAAACTTTTTTAGAATGAAAAAAAACTTTATTTGGATAAGAATATTTTTATGGAATTGATGTGATATTAATAATTTCCAAATATGAGGGTAATATATCAAAATAAGAAGAATATAGATGATAAAAGAATATAAATTGGACCCACTTATCTAATTATTCTATGAAACATATTTGATATTGGATTATGCTTTATTTTAATTGAAAAAAGTGTTGCATAGACAATTAGAAAAAAATAATTACTAAACACACACCTAAAATTAATAAACACATATCCTCTCTACCAATTTTGCCCCTTATCTTTCTCTATTTAGTTCTCACTCTAAAAAAACTCTCTTAACATATTGAAAATAAATTAACGATCTAGAAACCGATTTTGATTTCGATTCATGTATCGAAGATAATTATGTATATTTTTTATATTTTATCTTGAATTTACGCATTTGGAGGAAAGTGGCTTCGTTCATACAGTCAACCCGAACAACGTGAGTTTATTCGGAAAGTCAATCCGGACAAACTCAGTTTGTCCGGATTGTCAACCTAGACGAAATAGATCGAGAAGAGTAAAAACAAATCCATTTTTCCCATATTAGTCATTTTATTATACATTTACTTAATTAATTATGCATGTTATATTTTTTAAAAAATAAAATAAAATTCATATTTGTTTGAATTAAATTTAAGTAATATAATATAATATATCAAACTCAAATATATAAATAAAAAAATTTGGATAGACTAAGTTTATCCGATCAATTCTGCCAAACACCAAGGAAGAATCCATAACCATTTTATTTTTCATTTTTCATCAATTTTACACCAAATTTAATCCATATAAACATAAAATATATCATATACAAACAATGTCTATTAATTAAAACAAAGTTTCATATATCAAATTACAAGATTTTTGCTAGGAATTTGAAAGAGTTTTGTGTAGGGAGAAAAAGTAGAAAAAAAATGTTCAAGGGTCAAATTAAAATTTGAGGTTTGCAATTAATAAAAGGGGTTTGAATTTAACAATCATGTTAGAAAAATTAAGAGTAAGACTACCTGAACATAGCCCATATTTAGACTAACAGGCATTAAATTTTCTTTCACGAGCCCTTCTCTTGAAAATAAGTGAAAACATTTTTTCCCACGACTCTTTTTCGTAATAAATAAATAAATAACTTAAGAAGTTTAGCTTATGCAAACGGATAATTGGTGTTTGCAAACTCAACCGTGAAATACTTTTCAAACTGATTTTGACTATTAAACATCATTTTTTGAAAAGAAAGGATAGAAAAAGGAAATATCAAGAGCTTAAGCTTAAGTTAACTTATCAGCAACAGAAACTTAGATATGAACAAGGGATGGAGCTCCTCAGCTCTGGAAATGAACCTAACATGTGCATCTCAAACACACAGAAAATGACTTCACCCTTCCTTTTATTAAAAAAAAGACAAAGTATCTAAATAACATATCTTTTTTTTTTTCATCCAAATATTACTGATTAAAAATAGTTAAGACATAACTTTCAAAGATAATATTTCATTTTGACTAGTAATAATATTTTGGACATATTTCCTTAGGATAAGGTATTCATGTGCATTGACCGAGTTAACAATTTTGTAAAAGTTGTTTTCATCAATTTTTGTAATGACAAAATGTCTAAATAACACTTAAATCTTTTTTAAATTTAAATTTTGCACCAAAACTTTTTTTCGATCAGATACTGCGTTAAAATATCTTTTTAGCTTAAATATTGGGCTTCCATCACTAACAAGACATGTTTGCTACCCACATGCCTTGAGAGTATTTTTATCTATTCAGCGTAAAAGGAATTTCAAATATAAAAATAAATCTCAACAACAAAACTCTTAGAATTTGGATAGTTAACTATAATTAACCATAATTAGTGACAAAGTGCAATATTTAAACAAAATGATATTTTAGTGCAATATCTGGACCAAAAAAAATTCAATGCAAAATTTGAATTTTAAAAAGGTTTAAGTGTTATTTAGAAATTTTACCCTTATAAAAATTGATGAAAACAACTTTTACAAATTTGTTAACTCGGTCAATGCACATGAATAAGGAAAAATGTCCAAAATATTATTACTAGTCAAAATGAAATATTATCTTTGAAAGATTATGTGTTAAATAATTATATCATTTTATATATAACAATAAATTAATTTTTAATAAAAAAGTTATACTGACAAGCCAAATGCTTTCAAATTTGAAGTCGGCTCGAATCCTTAACAAATCAAGCTTTGGAGCTTGACTCATTTTCCTCCCTAATCAAGAGGCATTAAATTCCTAAAAAAAAAAAAAAAAGGAAAAGAAAGAACAAATATTTAATCTCATTGAATAACGCAGCTACAAAAGGAACGGATATAAAATTTTCAATATTCATTGAATGAATGAGTTATATCTTTCTTCTTCTTTTTCTCATTTTCTTTTCTTCAATTCTTGAAGTTGCATGTTCATATATAAGAATTAATGAACATATTATCTTTATTATTCATGTACTAATGAAATTACATGAAAGATTGTAAATATCTTAATGGGATTAGAAATATCTAAATATTTTAAAATCGTTTTTAGTGAAATTTTATATGATAAAATACTCTTTAATTATAGGATAATATTTATTTATAAAAGTAGAGATTCAATTTTTTTTTGAGGAAAAAAAATATGAGCAAGGATTTAACTCAAAACCTACCACTTTAATATCATCTTAAATTTTAACGTGCTTTAAAAAACTTAAATTTGTCAAAAAAAGAAGAAGATTAAATTTAACTCGTCAATGATAATACATATTACTAATTACAAGTTATTTAAATATCTTATCTGCAAAAGATTATCTTAAATGAATATCTCATGCTTTTTTCTTCTTTTTATGTTTCAATGGATATCTTATTAATTAGTTATTTTATAAAAAAATATTCACTCCCTTCATAAATATAAATTGTTAGATGATTATCTTATTATTTTTTTATTTTAAAATATAAGTTATCTTATATAATTTTATAAATATTTTACTATTGTCTTCCAATATTATTCTTATTTATTTTAATCTCTCTTGCCTCTTTCTTATTTTCAAGACAAAACTTTTATATTTTCTTTTTCTCAAGACTAACTTTTTTTATTTACTATTATTTTTAAGACATAATAATTAATAATATTTTAGAAGAATTTTTTTTATTTAATCTGTGTAGAAATGAACTAGTGACTTGTATTTAAAAATGAGCGAGTAATTAGTATTAATTAGTTGTATCTTATTACACCCTATAATTACCCAGCTTTCTTCGTAAAAAGAATCGTGGTATACCGATGAAAAAAAAATTGATTTTACAGGTCGAAGAATTATTTTATCTCTCAGGAGCTGCAAATAACCTCAAGCATGCATCATGCGTTCTCATCTATCACAATCTTTTTCATTTTTCTTCTTGTCTTATTCTGTATCATTTATCTACCACCAATTCCCTATGCTTTTTTTTATTAAAAAAATAAAAATAAAATTTCACTATGCTTTTGACCAGCTCTCCCTCTCGCATTCTATTCATTGTGAACCAATTGAAATAGGGCACGTCGTATACTCATGAGTATCAATGTCAACTGCCTAAAATATTGGGGGTAATTCCGATATTTAACTATGCCCACGTATCACATCTTGTTTCATCAATTGTGAGGATTGCACACAATTCAAGAACTTCCAAGTATGGGTGAGTGATATTCCCCACCATTTCTCTATATAAAGGTCAATTGAAAAGGCAGTAATATTTTTATTGCGCATTCACACAAACTAAAAACAAAGTAAAAATCTCTACCAGCTCCCCCATTTCTACGTCTCTTTCTCTCTTCATTTCCCGTTGTGGACAAATACGAAATCCCTTTTTCTTGAACAAAAAGTGGGGTTGTTCTTTCTTTTGTTTGAATCATAAAGTTTTGTGCGTTTTTCTTGTGGGATTTTTGGGTTTTCTTGAGGAAAGCAAGGAAAACAAAGGAGAAGGGGAAAAAGCAGCAGTATGTGGGGATTTGGAGGGAGTTATAATTGGGGAAGGAAGGAGAGAGGGGCCAAAGTGGAAGGGATTGTCGTAGTGTTCGCATGGATGTCAAGTCAAGAGAAGCACTCGAATAAATATGTTGATCTCTACTCTTCTCTTGGTTGGATTTCCCTTATTTGCCAATCCCAGTTCCTCAATTTGTAAGCATTACATTTCTTGTTTATGTGATTTTACTTATCATTGGGCCTCTGCTGTCTGATCGAGGTACTCTTGTGTCCAGCCCCTATTTCTTTTAAAAGTTTCGAGTTTGACACAATCCGGAAAAAAATTAGATTTTTGGAGGTCTTTTAACTTTGACACTTTTTTTTTTCGTTTTTCTAACATTTTTAGACTTAGCCCTTGAGTTTATTGCTATGTACTAGTCCGAAATCTGTTTTCTGATTTGTATCCTTTTTGGGACTTTACGATACATGAATCGTTCACATAAGAGGTGAAAGATGTTTAGTTTGATCTTGATTGACCACCATAATGGGGCTTGAGATGTTTATTTGCTCGAATCATATCATAGCAGCCCCCCGTGGGAGGGGGGTTTGAGCCTGAGAATAGTTATGGCTTTATTCTTATCATAGCCTTTATAGAATCGAGGAGGGGATTAAATTGCATAATTTGACTTTGACTTGAATAACTGTTACAAAATTGAGGAGGGAAGGAGTTCTAGATGGTATTTTTTGGTGTAATGAGATCATCAGAGCTCTGTGCATTAAGATCATGGAATATTCTGATGAGACCTTAGCTTTTGTTAGCATTCCGTAGATGCACTTTTTCCAGCATGGACTTGGAAAACTTCAACGTTGTACTTCGATGTCTCTGGCTGATTAGCTGCTAGATGCTTGTAACATATCCACATAAGGATTATTGCATATGTCATTTGACAAATAATTATCTACAACCATTGGAGCAATGCAGTCAACAATGGTTAATCTTTGCTCTCCTGCATCATCAGATATTCCTTTTAGAGAAGTAAATGAGTTACCATCTTAATCACAGTGATATTCAGTTTGAAGGGGGGAAAAAGATACATCTTACGAACTTTTGGATGTGTGGCATTCTAGCATATTCATTTCTCAATCTAAACTTTTATGTTGTTGAGTAACCAATCGTTGAGATAACTTATTGTTTCTTGTCGTTAATTGCTAGCACAAGTGGGAGAAATTTTCTCTCATCTCCTGAAAGGACTTGATAAACTAATTAAGTATGTGGGAGGAGTGTATCTCCTATCACACATATACCTAATTGTTTAATCATGAGATCTGTCTTATGGTGCTTAATAATTCAAAGCGAACCAAATTTTACTATGTTTGATCTTTGTCTGATACCTCCCCTTGTTAATGAGAGACTTGTTTTATGCGTTTTGAAGATTTGACCTTCAATATAAGTTTTCATAAATTTTACAGATTTTTCCCTGCTAAGGCTGCAGCATTGGCATCCCAAATTGTTACTGAGCTTGTTAAGGTACCGAAATTAGTATGTGTTGTGCTGTGAAACCTTTTTATAAATCAGAAGAAGATATTTTGAGAGAACAATTTTATTTAATTTTTTTGTTTTTGGCAAACTGGTCTTTTTGTATTTAATATTTATTTCTCCAAGCAATGACTAGTTATATGATTATCTTTTAAAGGCTTAGTATGGTAGCTTGTGTATTCCAATTGCCGAGCTAGTCTTGTGTTAGTTTCATCACAGGCAAGTGTGGGAAAGTAAAAGAGAAGGAAAGACCTTAATGTTATTCAGTATTTTTAGGTAACTTCCAATTTGACGTTTATTCTGATAATGGATTTTCCTCCTCAATTGTAGGAGCTGAAAATTGGACCATGCCCTGTTGTCTTTGCATCTTTTTCTGGTGGGCCAAAGGCATGCATGTATAAGGTTCTTCAGGTAAATTTTCATTCTTTTATACAATAAAGATACTTATAAAAGAATAAAAGTAGATGAGATTAAGCAGTGATAATGGAAACTCTCACCAGTAACTGTTCTGATTGAGCTATTATCATGTGATATTTTGGATCAATTTTGCATTCTTCTAATATCATCTAGATGTATTTACTCATAAAATAATAACTAGATGAAATTAGGCAGTGACAAAGGATACTCTCATTATTATCTATTTTTATTGAACTACTTGTGATATTTTTTATTAATGTGGTATTGGTATTCTGATGTAGCTAACTCTGTTTTCCTTTTGGTTGCAGATAATTGAAAGTAAGTGTGAAGAACAACTCCATATGGTATAATTTATTTTCCTCACCTGTTGGTATAAGTGCATGTTATAAATGGCATATGGAAACTTGCATCATTTCTTGAATGCCATCCAGCATCCAACATTGAAATTGGTGACATTGTACTTATTCTAAATGCTCTTGTTTGATGAACTTGTCTTGAAGGATGAGCATCAATTGCTGAGAGACTGTATTTCTGGGTTCATTTTTGATTCTGCACCTGTTGATTTCACTAGTGATTTGGGTACCCGATTTGTTCTTCACCCAACGGTTCTCAAAATGTCACATCCTCCTCCTCTGGCTTCTTGGATTGCAAACGGCATTGCTTCCAGTCTGGATGCCCTCTTCCTTAGCAGATTTGAATCACAAAGAGCTGAATATTGGCAGACACTGTATTCCACAGTAGTGAGTACCAATAGATTTGCTGCTATCTTAGCTGTTTTCTCATATTTCATCTGGTCCTTTACATTTTTTTTTGTGCAGAGCATAGGAGCTCCATATTTGATCTTTTGCTCAGAAGATGATGATCTTGCTCCTTTTCATATCATCTACAATTTTTCTCAACGGATACAACAACTTAGTGGTGACATTAAGTTAGTCAAATGGAATAACTCCTCACATGTAGGTATGCACCTGGTTCAGCGTCTTTTTTCTTTATACAGTTACTCCCTCTTATGCCTTGCTTTTCTTCGATATATTTGGAAACAGAGCAAGGTATTATTTATTTGTTTTTTTGAGGAAAAAACAGAATAAAGATAGATACCTCATTATGGCATCCCATCCCTATCTGTAATAGCAGTGGTCACACTTCCTGCTTCACCTAACAGAAGGCAGTTCCACCTTTCCCCGCTTTTTGGAGGCCAACCCAGCTTGTTTTCTCCTTCTTATCAAGTTCTTTTTCAGCCTTCTTTCAAATTTTCCATTCTAATTCTTATGTAGTCATTTGACCGGTTGCAAATCCTGCTTTACATTTGATTGCATAGAAATTCAACCTGTTCCAGTCCCATGCACTTCCTTGAATTCAGAGTAGAATGTGAAGAGGTTTTTTATGTTTTCTGGATACATGAAGAATCAGTCTGTTAATTTGTTTCACAATAATTGCTGCCAGAAATAGGAACATGAGATACTTGCGTATTTCCCAACTTAGTTTACTTTTATCTTTGACAAACATGCTTATGTACACAGGTCATTATCTCAATTATCCATCAGAATACAAGGCTGCTGTAACTGACCTACTTGTCAAAGCTGCTCTTGGTTATTCCAAAAGAATTCGCCAACTTGAAGGAGAGAAAATGGGCTTAGAGGGAACAAATCATGAAATCTCTGAGCCATTCTGCAATCTGAGAAAGGCAGCAACAAGTTCACAACAGAGTTTCCAGAGAATTGACCTTGATTTGAATGATCGCTTCTTTGTGCCTAGCTCTGTAGAATACCATGAGGATAGAGATGTTGGATCAGTACATGATGCGCGGGAAGGTTTTATTCCTCTATCAACCCCACCAAGCATAAATGCTCATGGCGTTCTTGGCCAGTTCCTCTTTGACGTTTGTGTCCCTAAGAATATTGAGAACTGGGATATAAAATCATTTCCCTCCACAAGTAGAGGCCCGTTTGGATCTGCCCAGAGGCATTCATCTTTCAACCCCATTAAATGCATTCGCCGCTCGAGATTATGACGTTTCCAGTTGGTTTTGCTGAGAAGTCTTGATGAATATAGAGGATAAAATCAAGAAAACTAGCATAAAAATGGAGGTGGTGTACATTAGTCAGCTATATATTTCGGGCAGGAATTGTGGGATTTCATGGCACATTAAGTTTTTGCTTCCTTGCTGCATTATGTACAGTATAATGATGTCACTGTGTTTGAATCATCATAGACTCTCTTCTTCTAACATCAAATCTACAGCTCAGGCTAAGCTTCTAGTTTGTCTTATCATACATGTAGAGCCTGCATAAGAAATAATAGTGAGTGAGATCCTTCTCCCTACAGTTGCCTGAAACTTCGGATAATTATACAATGTCTTCCGCAAAATCTACCAAAATCATGTCAATGGTTATTATACTCTTTCTTATTTTCAATATCTCATCTCTTTTTTATCATTAACGTATTCATAATATACAAAAAAATATATTTTATTATACTTATGACAAATTAAATAAGGATAAGGATATTGTAAAAAATAAAATATGTATAAAAATAATTTATAGGAAAGGACGGATGGAGTAGCAAAACTTGTGAGGGAGCTTGAAACTATTTGACCTGACCAGTGACCACCACCAGGCGTTGTGGGCTCGTGAAAAGCCAGTTGAAGACTCAATGAAGAAGAAAGTATTGGTAACTGGGGCCTCTGGTTACCTAGGCGGACGCCTTTGTTACGCTCTGCTCAACCAAGGCTACCACGTAAAAGCCTTCGTCCGCCGAACCAGCGACCTTTCCTGCCTCCCCACGCCTCCTGAGAACGGATCTCTAGAGCTCGCTTTCGGAGATGTCACGGACTATCCGTCACTCTTGGACGCTTGTTCTAATTGTCAAGTCATTTTTCATGCTGCCGCTCTGGTCGAGCCTTGGCTTCCGGACCCTTCTAAATTCTCCTCTGTAAGAACCCTTGGACATCTAAATGCTTAACCCCAATTCGAAATTCTTGATTTTAACGCCTTTTTTTTCTTGATTCAATTTTGGGAAGTAGGTTAATGTTGGAGGACTAAAGAATGTTTTGCAAGCATATAAAGAGATCAAGACCGTGGACAAGATCATATACACTTCATCGTTTTTTGCTTTGGGGTCAACTGATGGATATATTGCAGATGAAGGGCAAGTATGAATCTTTTGCATAAAGACCGTTTCTTTTTTTTTTTTTGAAAATTTTGATATAGCTAACATCGATTATATTGCCTTAAATTTTGTTGCTAGATTCACCCGGGGATGTTTTTCTGTACGGAATATGAGAAATCAAAGGCAATAGCTGATAAAATTGCACTGGAGGCTGCGGCAGAAAGTGTGCCAATAGTCCTAGTTTATCCAGGAGTTATATATGGCCCAGGAAAGGTCACTGCTGGAAATGTAGTTGCACGCTTGGTAAACTCCTGCTAATTCTTGTCATTAATCATCTAGTCATGATCTTTGAAGTAGTCGTGAATTGTGATCAATGGTTCTAACGGTTAAGTGTAAGCTAATTTGAAGGTAGCAGCTATTGCCTGTAGTAATGATCTGAGGTTAAATTTTGGTTGATGGAATAAGAGCTTGCTGTTTTAGGTGAACTATGGACGATGCAGCTTACAAAAGTTTTATTGATTACTTTCTATATTGCCAGTACATCCACTTCTAGCTTAATTTTGTTTACTTGAAGTTTAAATATGGCCCTAGTTGATCATTTTAACGTGGCTTAAGTGCAATGCGCAAATCTTATGTTGTGTCTCAGTTATCATTAACCAAAAATAATGAATCTTTGATGATCTATGCACGATATTGTTCTTCTATTCTGTCCTGCTGAATGGGATAAAGTTTAAAAAAAAAAAATCTGAAGTGGGATAAAGATTTTGATGAATTGAATGTTCATACATATTCTTTCAGATTATAGAGCGCTTTAATGGGAGATTACCTGGGTACATTGGCCAAGGAAAGGATGCGTTCTCTTTTAGCCATGTTGATGACGTAGTAGAAGGACATATTGCAGCAATGGAAAAGGGTCGACCAGGGGAAAGGTACCTTCTTACAGGGGAAAATGCATCATTCAAGGATGTCTTTGATGTCGCTGCGACTATTACAGGAACAAACAAGCCTAAATTTAATGCCCCGTTAGCTCTGATTGAGGCTTGCAGCTGGCTTTTGGTGATTTTTTCTCGAATAACAGGAAAGCTTCCCCTAATCAGTCCCCCGGTATGAACCCTGGCTACATCAGCTTTCACAGTTTGATTGTCTAATAGCATTTATAAATTGACATCTGGACAAATGAGAAATTACCTGGTATCAAGTTGTTCATCCAATTTATTAGCACGTATCATGTTTATTGTTAATTGAAACAGAAGGTGTTGTGTTGTACAGTTATATGGCATCTAAGTGCTGAAACTGTAACTTCATCTGTGTTTAACAGCATATTATTTCCGTAACTGCAGATATTCTGTTTTTCTTCTTGTTCTCTTTTGGAAAATATATTATCATATCTTATCATTCTATAACTCGACTGTAGAATGCCCTGGACACATTGGTGTTGGTGCTACTAGGCAAGCCAGATGTAGTGGTACTCCTCTTCCATCCTTGGGCTACCCGAGAGATCTCATCTCATCTTCCCTTTCTTTTTCATCTGGTTAGGGGGAGGGGAGGGGGTAAAATGGAAGAGCGCAGTGATGATAAGATTTTCTCTTATCAACATTGAGACTGATGAATTGACCAGAAGTATAATGTTTGGAGAGTGTATGCCGAGTATATATTACTTGAGGAATCTGTTGCTAGATAGATGAGGTAGGCTGTAAGCCTCAATGTATCTCCTTCATGCTTAGGATTACATGGAATTTTTTTGGCTGATCTTGATTGTTGTCTTAAAAAACACTCTTGGGTACATCACATAGAGTGAAGTGCGTAAGGTACTATACAAGCAGATGACCAGCATAAAATTTTTCCAGCTTTTAATTTAATGCCTACCAATTTTCTGATATGACTGTGAATTTCCATTACTGCATTATTAGTGAATATATCTATATCTCCACGTACCACCTGCAGTATCAAAAACCTGGAAGAATTCTCTGCATTAAGGTACTACTCTACTGGGGGCTGTATCTTCTGGTGCTTCTATTTTACCTTTTGTCCTGCATTATCTTTTATAGAACTTCCTTTGTAACTCTACCCTCCAAACCCAAGCCACATGTCTCCCTTGCTTCACATTTTTGCTTTTTGACATCTGATTATCTGCTTTTGCACTATTTAACAGACTGTACGCGTTCTTAGACATCAATGGGCTTATTCTTGTGACAAGGCCAAGGAAGAGCTGAATTACAAACCTAGAAGGTTGGAAGAAGGTTTAGCAGAAGTTCTTCCCTGGTTGAAGAGTTCAAGCTTAATCAAGTACTAGAGAGATTATGAACTGAGACTATGTTCAGAAAGTTGCAGTCCTTCTGACTCCTTTCTTTCTGGGTGCAAATAGACCACATCTTTACTGAGACATCCATTTCCCCAAGTCTTGTGTATCTCTTGATGCTGAAGATTTGAGAAATATGGCATGCGGTTATTATCTTCTAGTAATCCCAATTCCCATGCAGAGATTTAATGGAATTATGTATATGTACAATGGCTGCCAAACCTCCCCCAACTGATTAAATAAAGAATTTATTTCTGAGAGGGTGGATTTCTTTACATTTACTTTTTCATCTGCTTTACGCATCGCATAAGACTCCTATTGCTGGCTTATTTTCCTGAAGAATTAATTAAAAGTTAATCAACTTTTCTTAAGCTTTTCTTTTTCTCATTTATGTGATTCGAACGAAAAAAAATCCTGTTGAGTTATGTCAATCCAGTAATGAAAATTAGGTAGGAGCATGGAGTTTGCTTGTGTTATGCAAGCCCTTTTAGAAAATTTTATTTGTGTGACATTTTGTTTTGACTACTGATTTTGTAGGAAGGAAAGAATACAATGTGCAAGTTATTGTGGATTTAATTTAAAAGAGAATTCGTCTGGGGAAGAAATAATTTAAAAGAACTAGTTCACGAATGAGCGGACGAGTGAAAGACTCGGTTAAAGTGGTAACGGACTTCGCTCAGAATTGATATGAATTTGATTGAAGCGAAGTTGCCTTTTTAAGTACATTTATTCAAAAATGGGATTCCAACGGTCAACTCTAACTCCTAGATGACTCCACCATGGATTCAATACGTAGTGCTCCTGCAGTGAGTACCAGAGCTACCATTATCTGAAAATCTTTAGAGGAAGGAAAGAGAAAATTGTGATGTCTAAGGTGAAATATGAAGAGTTACGCCAGCAGACAATGGAACAAAACAAGAGGAAGCTTGAAGAACTGAATCTTCCTCTGCTTTCTCAAGCTCTGCAAAAAGCCTGTTCTCCAAAGCCTTCTCCGGTTCTACACTCTCTCTTGCTTTCTTTTCTCCTTTTTCTCCTTTTTCTCCTTTCCCTTTTTGGGGCTTTATTGTTTAACTCGAACTTTTTTGTATAGACGCCCATAAAGATGACATCTTTTTGCTTCTCGAAATCTAACTTTTCTGGTTTTCTTTGTTTAAAATCAAAGATGAAGCAAGCGAAACCTCGCACTATTCGGAAAGAGCTAGTCCCGGTAAGAAGATCAGGCCGGTTTGCAAACAAGCCTGCTCCTCACTACAAAGAAGTATGCTTTCCTGCTTTTCCCTACTCAAGAGTTTTGAACTTTGTTTTGGTTAATTTTCTGTGACTGAAACAACAATGTATAAAACACGCATCTTATGAACAGGTGATCTTTTATGAGCGCGTTCAGTTGCCTAGAAGGTAAAAGTTGTTTTACATGCCATCATTTTCAAATTTGTTGACAAGCACGGTGCTGCATATGTGTTGCCTTATTTTCGGTATATCATTTCTGCTTGTGCAGAGTAGTATATCCTAAAGGGATTTATCCAACAGAGTCTATGCCTTATTGTTGGTATATCATTTTGCTTGTGCAGAGTAGTATATCCTAAAAGGGATTTATCCAACAGAGTCTATGCCTCAGATGAAGCAAGAGAGGCTGCAATAAAGAAGGCTGAGAAAATTGAATCAAATCTTAAAGGCGATCGTCCCTCCTTCATAAAGTCAATGCTCCAGTCCCATGTAACTGGTGGGTTTTGGCTGGTGAGTAGAGCTTTCTCGTTGGCCATTTCTGCTAGCTTTTCCATTTTGTGGGTTTTATTCTAAAGATTAGAAATTATATGAATCACAATTTTGGAATGTTGTACTCTCATCTCAGGTTTGTTTATTGCTGTCTTTTGTCGTTTTCTGTTCCTTTTCTTCAAGAGGAAAAGAGAAATTTCGGATGGGAGAAAAATTCATCACTAATCTAGGAAAATGGTGATAAAATTTAATCCACCATGTTTATTAAAATTATCTTTCTGTCTCTGATACCAATTTGCATAATGTCAGTCAGTCGTTATTCCTTTCAATGAAGAGTTGCCAATAAACTTGTAAACTGAGGTCTCTGAGTTCTTCCAACTTCCAAGGAATAACTTTATCTAATATACATATAACTCTTCTCACAAGCTTTCTTTTGCAAGGAAAGTGGAATTAGGCCTTGAAATTCCAGGAGCAAATTAGCAGTGTCCTCTTTGATTCATGTGGTCGACCAGAAGTGCCTAATTTGTTTTATTATAATGGTTTGCATATTAAAAACATTTGGTGCAGGGCCTTCCTTCTCATTTTTGCAAGAGACATCTTCCAAGGCGAGATGCAACTGTTACATTAATAGATGAACAAGGAGATGAGTGGCCAACAATATACTTGGCTCGTAAAACAGGTCTTAGTGGTGGATGGAAAAAATTTGCAGTTGATCATGACTTGGTAGATGGGGATGCGTTGGTGTTCCATATAATCCAGCCTACAGTATTTAAGGTCCCTATTCCAAACCCCTTTTTGTTGTGACAATTGTATCTAGCATTTTCTCTTTCCCTTGTTGCTATCTGCGAAAGAATTCGGATGAAATTTGAATGATGAAGCTTTTTTTCTTATGCATACAATCTTTGACTGATCAAATTGGTACTTCAAATTTTTCTTAGTGTTTGTTTCACGTGCACAACTTCCATTGGACATGTAGGTATTTGTTGATTCTTTGTTCGATGGCTTATTTCCTTTAAACTTTTTGGCCCTCTTATGATAGAGGAAATTTGACTGGACAGAGGAATCTTATGCATCAGTCTGTTTACCGGTAGCATACTAATCTAAGCGCTTCTTTTTCCAGGTTTATATTATCAGGGTAAATTGTTCTGCTGGAGTAAATGTCACCAAAGCCTCAGAAGTGTCAAGTTGATTGTTTTTTTCTAATTAGGCCCTTCAGGTGTAGGGAGGAATTTGAACTAGCGAAGGTAATCATACTTTGATTAATTTCGAATTGGTTTGGAAGAAGAGTGATTGAAGTAGTGAAGATTGTTACACCTTTCCGCTTATAATTCTGGATTTAGGTTGCTGAATGAAGACATAATTTGCACCAAATGCCCCAAAGTCGAATCTTTCCTTATTATTTCTTGGGTCAGTACATGTAGCTTGCTATAACCTCTTATCCTATTGGATCTTGTCAATAAAAGAAAATCATTTTGTGTCAGATGAATAAAGTTAAGGAATTTCAATCTGATAATGAATTTTGACTAGTATTATCACGGAAGTTGTAGCAATTAAGATGCATTGTATACTGGTTTTAAGTTATACAAAAGTTGTATCCTCTGACAGATAGCTGCTACATTGAGGTATATGAAATATCAGGGCAAAGATGAGAATCAAATATACCAGGCCAGCTATTTATGATCCCCTCAATATTTCTTTAATACTTGGGGATGTTACAGTCCTAGAGGTCCTTTGGTTTATAATTTATTCTATGCCATGTGGATGGGTAAGTTTTAGGGAGACAAACGTGTGGAAAAAAGGAAGTTTATAATTATGACAAATCTGAAAAGTTGTCTCATCGCATGTAATTTCAGCTAATTCTGGTACAACTTAATGAATTGCAATGCGTGTATCATGAATGTTTCTCTAAGGTAGATTGAAGACACATTTGGTGGGTGCCAGAAAAGCACATGCAATCAATCCTAATAAACAATATTGAGTTTGAACATTTCCTTGGCAAAAAACTATGTAACTGTGCAATGTGTCATGCTGCAAATCTGTGAAAAAAGTTGAACCTATGACTCCTAGTCTTTCATACAACTGAATTTAACTACGGCCAGGTGCAAAGCAAGTTTATATCCAGCAGCACACCCCCTTGCTAAGTTCTTGTGATGCAATGCTAGTTGGGCCAATTAAAAATGCCAGTGATTTCTTTATTTGTAAAAATCTTGATGATTGTCTTGTCATTCACATATTTACTCTATTATGTCTGCAGGTTGGACAAATGTTGCTGTAGTTTGGGAGGTGTTTTTGGCTGCCCAGTATTTTGTCACAATTCTTGCATCACAAATTAATGCAGAAACATTTTGTCTAAAAAGAATAAACAAAAAAAAAAAATTTGATTCTGCTGATTAGATGTAATTGTAATTGCCTTGACTATATATGTCTGCTGTATAGTAGAATGAAACTTTGAATCAAGATCTTCCTTCTGGTTTCCAACACACAAACATGTTATTAGGTATAACCTGCTTAATTGCCTATGTTGGGTGTAGGAGAGAGAGCTAATATTGTAGCATTGGCCTTGGATAGAGCTGGACCCGCAACTGAAATCTCTGAAAGACTTGGAATGGTCCCCAAATAATTTAGTCACTTATAAACAAACTACTAAGCTAAATTCTCTCTACCACTTAGGGCCGGCCTTATATACCTGCAATGACTTGTTGGGTGTTATGTATATATATATATATATAGATACTAAGCAGTTAAGTTGAGGGTTATTGTAATCATTTTAATTGTTTTGAGGAAGTATTCTAAAAAATGAAGAACATATTTACTAAATGTGTTCAGCTGACATTGCTACTGTAATTTAAACTACCAAAACAAAGAAAGATTTTATCATAAACATATTTTCGAAATACATTCTCCCCAATAGAACTCACTCCTAAAATGAATAGAGTGCATTATCAGTTTATGTTTGTTCCTTAATTGTGCAGATCAATATAAGTAATTCTATTTTAAAGAATTTTGGCTTTTTTGTTTTTGCTTTTCAAGAGTAATTTTTCAACGTTTAATCAGTTAGCAAAAACCAACTGGGAAAAAAAAAAAAAAAAAAACAAGGTCTTTGAGTCTTTGTACGGTACCCACCACTTGGATGGGGACTGAACACTCCGGAAGAGACTTTTTAGTAAGTTGGCTTTGGGTTTGGGGTCCAATAATTGAGAGCTGATTTGGCCACGTGGAATTTTGTCTGATCGATTAAGAGAAAGATCAATGTTTTCGCCCATTCGCGCTATCTATGCTTTTCGGGTGCCTAACATTTCCCAATTTCATTCAAGCCCTTATAGTCCAAAAATTCGATCATATTGTCCTCAGCATAACCTGGTGGTGATCAGATTAAAAAAAAAAAAAAATTGTTGCTCAATTTGAACTAGAATTTTTTTTAAAAATCATCATTTTCCATAGAAATATATTTTAAAATAATTTTTTACTTCTAAAATTTATGACACGTCGAAATTTTAATTATTTTTTTGAACTCAATAAATAAGTTTCACATATGCATATAAATAATATTTTTTTCATTACTTTTAAATTAAAAATATAATATCAAATAATTTATTAATTATATTTTATATTATTATTAATCACGTGAGATTTAAAAAATATGTTATCAAAATTTTAATTCCCTAACTTTCAAAAAATATTTATCTACATCGCATGTATGGTTTGATTCAATTTTCTTTGTGTACTACTCTCTTCTTGATATTAATGAAAACTTCCGTTCAAAAACAAATTGCATTTAAGCTCCAAATATTAAACTTAGAAGGTTATATGGAGTAACTCAATATACTTAAATGGTTATTTTTATCCCTTCTCAATTTTTAATTTTTTTATTTTTAGAATGGATGAGGACCAAAAGAAGTACTTTGAGTAACACTATTTTATTTTATAGCTTCAATTTTACTTTCTCTAAAATTCTTCTCACAAAGTATCAATAGTTGTGTGCTATTAAATTTGAAAAACTTATTTCTCCTTTGCATGCAGAGCTACTAGCAGCGATCTTGTGGATCATCAATATAATCATAGGCTCACCAATGTTATTATGGAATGTGATTGTCTTATATGGTCAATGTGGGTAATTGAGCAATCTACATCTTATGCAATCCTTGAAAATTTCTTCCAAAGGATTATTGCACCTCAAGGGAATAGTCTCAAGCATATTTCTTTTGTTCCTAGACATGCTAATGGTGCATCTCATAGTCTAGCTAAGCTTGCCCAAGATTGTAAAACCACTACCATTGGTTTCTCTAAGAAAGAATTTCATGGAGAGAAAAAAAAATGGCATTAGCGTATGAAAGAAAAAGGAGAAGAAAAAAAAAAATAGGGCATGTGCCCGTGGAATGGGCAAAATACAAGAACGTGTAATTGACGCCGGGGATTTCGGGAGCCAATCACACTTCCAATTGGAGGTCAAAGCACAACGCTGGAAGAAAGTGGAAAAACGGTGACCCCACCACTCCCAAGGGTCCCACCTTTCATTATTTTTTTCAAGGGGAATAGATTATTCATTAAAATTATTTAATCCTTTTAAAAATATGAGTAGGTAGTTAAATATCCAAACAAGACACCACTCAACGACGTGAAACGAACAAATTAGTTTGATTTGAGTCATTGGATTACACTAATTTTAGGTTGATTTTTTCCTCTAATCTCAATTAACCGGCTTACAACATTAACAAGCTCATTTTCCTCAAAAAAAAAAAAGCTCAACTTCTTTGACTTTTTCATGTCTTCTTGTCCTCCTTGGGATTTTGCGGCTATCTTCATCTGTTTTTATTTATTATATGAATTTTTTATCAAACTCCAATTAAACAGATTGAATTTTCATTGTAATTGGAAACTGATTTGGTTATTCTTGTTGAATTGAAATTATAAAACAAGGTAAGTCTTTAATGATAATTAACTTAACGTAAATGCTCCAAGTCTAATTAAATAGAGCATGATAATTACTTCCCATCTATAATTTTTTTTTTGTTTCAAATTATGTCATTTTTTTCTTCTTATTTAATGTATAATGTATAATGTATTATTTATTAGTTGATCAAAATATTTATATTTAAAATGAAATTGTTTGTACTTAAAGAATACATTAAATTTATTTTAAAATCATAAATTACCAAAGCATTTTAGGAATATTTTACAAAATAATATATATTTTCAATTATATTAATTATATTTCTTATTTCGTGAGTCAATCGAATCGGGAAGGAGAGATTATTTTTTAACTGATGATGTATGTGTGTATATGTCTTCAGGTTTGAGATAGGAATTTGAACATTTTTAGTGTCGCATGGAAGAGTTAAGGGAAAAACTGGCAAAATCCCATGGGGATCGGATTTGGGGTTGGCGGGCCGACTATAGTCGGCTAGATTTTATAAATATGGACGAGCAGACCCCCATTTTTCATCCTACTTGGAAAAGGTCCAAAGCAAATCTTATCCATATAACAAATATATTACAAAATTGTAAGATTTGGAAAAAGAAAAGACGAATTTACTTGAGATATTCAAAGAAAGAGATATACTCTGTCTATATATATTTTTATTATTAATATTTAGAATTTAATTTTTACTCTTTTAAAATATGTATAATTTTTGAAGTCAAAACTTCTTTTAATTTAATAAGTGTAATTTGTTGATAAGCAATCTCACACATGTATTTAAAAATATTATGAGTTTAAGTCATATTTTTTATAAAATATCAAATTTTTTGTATTGAGTTAAATGCGAATATTTAATTATAAATTAAAAGAGCGAAAAAGTTATATTTATAGAAAAATTAGTTATAATTAAAATAAAAGTCCAATTGTTAATGTTAATAGATTTGTACGAATGTTAAATAATAATTAATAAAAGTATATATGCAAGATCTTAACATTTAATTATAATCATTCATTGATGTGCTAAAAAATTAATTTCTCAATACAAAATTGAATGTTTAAATTTATATTTTGAAATGTCTATTTTTTAAAATAATATATATATTTTACATTTAAAGTTTTAGTAACAATTTTTTTAATTAAAATATTTGCATCTCACTAACTATGCTTACTTAATTAATCATAATGATAAAGTGGTAAATTACTTGAGGTAAAAGCTCCTTTTAATTTATAAATTAAGTCAAATTCCTAAAAGGAATAAAGTTCTAAATCATTACTAGTATTATAGACCATAATAAACTTAAAATTTCATCCTAATACATGAAAAATTGAATTATATAAATAATCAATTGACTTATAAAGTACTCCATCAATTTGAAATTAAACTTTTATTTTACTTGAAATAAAAATTTAGAAGAACTTTTAGTTAAAAATAAATTAAAGACTTGAATTTATTAATTAAAGAAGACAATAATGAAAATGAAACTCATGTATTAATAAAACTCACATAGTAATAAAGAGATAAAATTTTAAAATAAAGTAATGAAATTAGTTATTAAATACTGAACATTTAATATTGCAAAATAAGAAAGTGTACATTTAATAATAATAAATAAATAAATAAGCAGAAGCATAGATTTAGCATCTAATTCATGGACGGTAAGAAGAAGTTACGGGAAAAAGGATTGCCTTTTACTATCCTTTTCAGAGTGAACCAAAAAACGCGCCGAGAAGTGCAAGTTAGTTAAGAAGTGGAGGGAGGGGGCGCACGTTAACTTCTTTTTTCCCCTTTCACAGCTCATAGTACAGCTTTTTCTTGACTCCCAACCAGAACCAGGTGCGCACATGAAAGAAAATGGAGAAAACAACCACAATAGGCACAAACAATAAATTATTCTAATTGTTCGAAATTAAATATTAATATTTTTTATATAATAAGTTAAAAATTGAATATTTATTTTTTAGAATTAAATGTATATTTAATATAATATTTTATTAGTAATGTTTATTGAAATTAGATGTTTATGATTTTCTTTTAAACATTAATTTTTTTTAAAAATAAATATATTTTTCCTTTTACTCAACACACCATTTTTAATTTAAGAAATCACATTCCCTATCACATTTGTTTCTTTTTTAATGAATTTAATAACACACATCCTATAATAATTTAATCTTTGCCAACAGTTCTCTTTAAAATCTTTAGACTAAATCCAAAACAGAAATTCAATTTCAAACTAGGAAAAAATATTTATAATTTACTAAAATAAATTTTTGATTGTGACATAAATTTCCCTTTTCTTTAATGCAATATTAAAGTAAAAAAACTTATCATAGTATTGATGAAAAAGTGATAAAAGAGATATAGTATTTTATATTAAAAAAATATACATATATTTTTATTATAAAAGACTATGCGTGTCTTTAAATTTTGAATAATATATATCAATAACTTAATTAGAACATCTTTATCTAAAAATTAGACATTGTTAATATGGATTTGAATGTTCAGAATTTTTTAATATTTTTTAAAATTATTGCATTATTTGTGTTATTAATTGGTTAGTTGTGAGAATTTATAAATTAGTGATATAAGAATTTTAAAATTAAAAATGTTAGTGAAAAATTATATAATAAATATATTTATTTTTTAAAAAATAAGATTTCCCATTTTTTTTAAAAGTAAACATTGAGTATAAATATAAAATGAACATAAATATATTCAACTTTAGATGAAAAAAAAAAAACTCATGCAATTTGTATAGATTCTTCACGAGTAAATGAAAAACCAAAACCAAAAACGTAGAAAAAAAGGAGAGGAAAAATAAAGGAGAAAAAAAAAGCCGAACAGCTTCATTTACGCCCTGCTCCAACACATACACTCTCTCTCTCTCTCTAACATTTACTACGAAATTTCTCTCTCATTTTCTTGTTCTCTCTCCCCCGTCAAAAAATTGAGTACTGCAACACGACAATGGAATTTTTGCAGCGTAGAAACGCCGGGATCCGCATTTCTCGATGACTCAGCCCTTCTCTCCGTTTCCTTTTTATCTTCCAACACCATAATCACCTCCAGAACTTGCTGTACGTCATTTTTTCTTTGTACATATAATGTAATTTTTTTTCCCGTTTAATTTCTTGAAAGAATATTTTTGGTTTGATTGAGATAAAAGTTTCTTAAATATCCACATTGTGTTGAAATCAGAATCCCGATAGTAATCTCTGGCTATTTTTATGTTTTTGTCTGTTGGTGTCTGGAAAGCCTTGAACGTTTTCTTCCCGAGTTCTTGATTAGAGAAAGATCTTGATGGTGTTGGTTTAAAACGATTTTTCCTTTTCTTTTATGATTAAGATATTTTTTGAAACAATTTTTTTTTTTTTTTTGGGTTTGAGTATAATTGGTTTTGGGATATTTTTTTTAAAAAATTTGATGGGGATGATCTGGGGCTGTATTTTGGATTTAAGAAAAGAAAAAAAAATTGGCATTTTCAATTTTTGTTGTTGTTATGTGTAGGATTTTGCTCGATTGTGTTGATCAGAAACTAAGAAGGGAGCAAACAATGGAGGTATAGATTTCGGAGGTGCTAATTTTGTGTCTATAAGAAAGAAGAGAAGGTTTGCATTTTTTCTGGGGTTTGAAGGGGGCCCGAAGAATGTTGCCTAAAGGTGAACATCAAACGGTCCCATTGTCTGTGTTGCTAAAACGTGAATTGGCAAATGAGAAGATCGAAAAACCAGAGACATCGCACGGCCAGGCCAGCCAGAGCAAGAAAGGCGAAGACTTCACACTGGTCAAGACCGAATGCGAGAGGATTTTGGGTGATGGTGTCACCACCTATTCTGTTTTCGGGGTATTACTTTCTGGCCTTTTCCAGCAATTGTTTTTCTTGTCAATATTACGGTTTGTTGTGGAGAAACAAGCATTTGTTGAAATATTGATTGTTCTAAAACTCTTCGATTGATCCTCATTTATTGGCCTGTCGAAAGGAGTTATTATGGTGCCAAATGATCTTTTGGTTGTCAGCTTCTTTTCTTTTGGTTGAGACGATTCAAATTCTCAAGAGATGAACCTTTTTTTTTCTGTCAGTGGCGCTCTCAAGATGAAGACGGCAGTGTAGCAAAACCAGTTTGCTTATCTGCCTCCACAATTAGCATGTAATTAGGCTATCTTTCTTGACCTTTATTTGATGGTTGTAAAATGAAGTGGTTCAGAAAAAGTATGGTGGGAGGCTTTTGAGGCTGAAACCATTGGCTGGTTTGGCAGTTAAAGAAAAAAGTCTAATTTGGTTGATTTATGGTTTATTGTTGGGTTCTTGATGTCCTTTCTTTTCTTGACTTCATGTCTTTCTATTTAAAACCTGCATTACCCAACTTCCATTCAGGCTTAGAGGATTCAGGAGAGATATACTTCTGTTTTCTCTTCTATAAGTGTTCGGACTGAAATTATACCTGTTAACTTTTAGAAGCAATGGCATTTTTTTTTTCAGTCTGAGCCAGCCAGAGTTGATTGATGCTCCAATTCTTAAAACTATGTTTCTACCTTTCAAGTTTTTCTATAATTCTCACACATCTTGCCCTCTTGAATTTGCATTTTTACAGTTATTCGATGGACATAATGGATCTGCAGCTGCCATATATACCAAGGAGAATCTCTTAAGCAATGTTCTGAGTTGTATTCCTCCAGATCTTAACAAGGATGAGTGGGTTGCAGCATTACCAAGGGCTTTAGTATCAGGGTTTGTAAAAACAGATAAGGATTTCCAAGAAAGAGGTAAAGATAGTTTATAATCTACTTATTTCCCTTTTGATCCTTTTAACACACACACACACACATATACACCTTTTTAAAAAAAAATTAATTTGATATGTTTGTGTTTCAAGTTCAGTTATTGTCCTATTTAGATGAATGACATCTGTCTAAGTTCCTATGCATCCATTGAAATTTATTTGAGCATTATTGCATTTTTTTTATTCACATTGGTATTGTATGTATGATCCTGGGAGTTGGTAACATCAAACTAAATTCCAATGTATGATCTTTATACAGTTTCATTTTGATTTCAGCTCAAACTTCAGGAACAACAGTCACATTTGTAATAATTGAAGGATGGGTTGTTACTGTTGCATCAGTTGGTGATTCTCGTTGCATTCTTGAATCTGCAGAAGGGGGAATATATCATCTATCAGCAGATCATAGGCTTGAATGCAATGAAGAAGAGTAAGTTATCTGTGGCTATCTTCAAAGCACTGATATTGACTCTACAGATTGTCTGAGTTCTTTGATTCTTAATTGGCAGGAGAGAACGTATTACCGCCAGTGGTGGTGAAGTCGGACGGTTAAATACTGGTGGGGGCACAGAGGTGATTTTTTCATCCTTTGAATATTAAGTTTTCTTTTGTCTCATTATAATTTTTTTTTCCTGTCTTGAACTTTCAAATGGCTGGCCTGCCAGTAGAGTCAAATGAATTTTGATTGCATTCTTTTTACCCAATAAATGACTTTACATGTGTTTGATGTTCTTATCCATGTATCTCATTTGGATAATGCTTACCACAAGCAACGTCTTGTGTACTGTGATACATTTTCAACATATCATAGTTATCTAGGATATTTATTTTCTATCCCTTGGAATACAGGATGCTTCTTTCTCTTTTTGTAAAAGAAAATTATTTCCAAGAATGCAAATGTTATCATAAAAACCTATATACAACATAGCAGTGAAAGTTAAGGACACATAATTTGTGATAACATTTGCATGTTTCTTCCTCTTTTTAGTGAATGAAAGAAAGGCACTCTTAAACTTCTTGATAATTGAGAAAAAAATGACACGTTTTTCAATTGAGTCATTAGAGCTAGTAGTGACAAGTTTGATAAAAATAGACACAAGGGTGTACTTGTTGCTGCCTAAAGTTGAATCATGTACATGTACTTGCATGACACAACTTGATCCTATGTGGGACCTGTTTGAAAGCTAATTACTTAATCAATTCAACTGCAAATGGACTAGAAATACCTAGTTGAGCTTTCCCACTTTGAGTAACATTTATTTCTGTAAACACTCTGTTCATGGACAGTCTTTTGTGTCATTGGGGTCTGTATCTTGATGCAAAAGGTTCCTGTTTTTAACTTGGGTAGATAACATACTTTCTTGTATAAGTAGTTACATGGTGGATGCCTTGCTGAGTTGGGATTTCTTATGAGCATTCTTTTGAATTTTTTCTTGGCCTTGATGCTCTTTGGCTTTAACTCTCTGCTAAATTCACTGTAGATTGGTCCTCTGAGATGTTGGCCCGGTGGTTTGTGCTTATCACGATCTATTGGAGATATGGATGTGGGCGAGTTCATAGTTCCAGTCCCTTACGTGAAGCAAGTAAAGGTTTGTGCTCTGAACAAACTGTATTCTGTCATTCTGTCCTATCTGATTCCTCAGCTTCTGTTTGATTGCACCATTGTTCTCCTAGCATGAAGCAGAGTATATACACTGGAACGATTACTATGTTTTGCCTTTTGATTTTCTCATTTTCAAGTTTGAAAGTCCCGTGTTTTATTTATGAGGGCATTTTGGAGGATTGCACTGTTAGACTATAATAGGAAGCACAATAGAGTTCCTAACCTGTGACTGCTTGTCCTACAGTGGAACAAAGTATTTGTTTTTGCTTCTTAAAATTGGAAAAGAGAAAATATATTCATAAAATGACCATATTTCTACTTTTTCCTAGGTTACTGTTAAATGAAAGGTTATACATCATTGCATAGTTATCTTATTTTATTTGCCAAATCCCTCTTGTTTCCTTGTAAGACTTGCCTTGCCTACTTCTGTCTTCTAGTACTGTGTGATTGTAGCAAGATTTTTAGGGTGTATTTGGATTGGATTTTGAAAAGTCTTTTTTTTTTATTTTTATAATGAGAAGAGTGTTTTGTGTTTGGATAAGAATTTTTTTTATTGGGAATTGAAAGTTTAATATGATATTTTTTGGGTCTCACATTATTGATAATAGTATAAAATATAGTTAATAAATTGTTTGAGATTGTAATTTTAATTTAAAAGTAATTAAAAAAATTCTTTATGTGAATCTAGGGACCCATGTGTGGGGTTGAGGAAGAATTTGAAATTTGGATGCTATAAAAATTTTGGAGGTAAAAGGATGTTTTGAGAGATGTTTTTATGGGGAATAGAAAATTTGATTTTAAGATGGTGCCCAATTTTAGCCTTAGTTCTTTTAGAAAATTCTTCTTTTGGCTAAATTATCACAAATGTTAAATCTGCAGCTGTCATCAGCCGGTGGCAGGCTTATTATTGCAAGTGATGGCGTTTGGGATGCCTTATCCCCAGAAATGGCTTTTGAGTGTTGTCGTGGAATGCCAGCAGATGCTTCAGCCTCTCAAATTGTTAAAGTATTCTGGTTCCTTGAAATTTAAACTTGTTCAAACATGATACCATTCAGTTCAGTTCTCTTAGTTTTTCACTTCTAACTCAGTCCCTTTTTTCTGTTTCTAGGAGGCTTTGCAAGTGAAAGGTCTTCGAGATGATACAACCTGTATTGTGATTGACATACAACCACCAGAGAAGCTAATTCCTCCCTTACCTCCACCTAAGAAGCAAGGCAAAGGAGTTTTCAAGTCCATGTTTAAGAAAAAGCCTTCTGAGTCATCTTCTCAAACTGAGAAAGAGTATAATGAACCAGATGTGGTGGAGGAGCTGTTTGAGGAGGGATCTGCTTTACTTTCAGAGAGGTTTGTACCTCATTGCTACAACTTTATACTTGTGTTTTTAGGCTTCCATTTTTTTAAACCAAATTATCAGTTTCTCCTTTTTAATTTTTTTTCTCTGCTGGGGAAGATAAAAGGTTGCTTTGGCAGTTCTCCCTCTTGTTGATGCATTTCTAGTATATTGCTGATATGCTTGTGCTGGTGCAGGTTGGATACAAAATATCCAGTCTGCAATATGTTCAAGTTGTTCATGTGTGCAGTTTGTCAATTAGAAATAAAACCTGGAGAGGGTATTTCGATACATAGAGGGTCATCAAATTCAAGAAAATTGCGGCCCTGGGATGGTCCTTTTCTTTGCTTGAGCTGCCAGGAGAAAAAAGAAGCCATGGAGGGGAATAGACCTTCTGGGGGTATGACACTTCTCTTTCTGCATGCCATGAAATTTCCAACTCTATGTAATCATTTTAATATTTTGTATTCTACTTCTTCCAGATTCTAGATACGATAGTGGTGGGAGTGACTAGTAAAACCCCTTTCAATTACTTGTGCATGAAGAGCACTAACAATTGTTATTGGAGTTGCTGATCATTATTGGGAAGATCTGATGGCATTAACGGAAGTAATCTTTAGTCTTCCACGATATGGTGTGAGCATTTGGGTCCTTGTTGAATAACTGGAAGGAAGAGGATCTTTTTCTTACACCTCATTGCTTAAGTCTGAAGATGGAAGTTGACTATGTCTAGGATAGCTGCATCTTTCTAACAAGGGTTTATAAATGGAGTTTGCCTTCCTCCATTTGAAGACGTGCATTGCAACTATACTTGGGCACATTGTGACATATCAGAGGTAATTCATTTGTTCTATAAATATATTTAATTGTATACTGGTTCTTCCTCCACAGAAGTAAAACTGGGTGAAAGAATTTCTTAGTGTAATATTTTACATACAAAGTTTGAGTAGAGTTATTGGTTTCATTTTTTTATTTAATTTTTTTTTGCATTGGGAGAAGCTTTTGGTGATACTCTGCTATTAGATTTCTTCATGTAATACTAATTTATTCATTCCTTTGGAAGGAAGATCAACATCAGAATAGTAATGAATTTGTTTCTTTATTTGTATTGTATTCTCCTTTCCTTGCGGAGACAAAATCTTTGCGACATTCTGATTCCTTTAATCTGATATTCCCATCTTCAAATCTGGCAAATGCTGAATCAATATGGAGCTGTTATTTTCATTGTTAATTGGACTTGGTAAAGAGCTTGACTAATTACTTTTATCCCTCAAGCATGAAACTAATAGAACATTGATTATTTGACTAACTTTTGACTGAGTGGCTCTTGGTGCATTTAAGTTGTAGCCTCATGATGTCCTTATCTAAAGTCATAATTTACAAGTTTAATACGCATTCTTTTTGATTCAGGCGTCAAAAAAGTTTTCAAGGCTGTGACATTGACATATTACAGTACTCCCTCCTATTAATATCCATTTGACTTTCTAACTACCTCGTTTCCTACCTGCAAAATATGAGTAACAGTATTTTTCTTTGAGCAATGTTTTTGGGACTTCTCTTCCTTTTTCGCAGTAAATTTGGTCTTATGTGTCAAAATCAGTCTAATCTCTCTAATTGACGTGGATGGATTTTGGGTCCATTGCCTGCTGGTTTCACAATCATGGGGCTCTGGATATATTTGTTAATTAGCCTTAATTATTTATATAAGTTGTCTTGAATCATCCCTTTTATCATTCTCTATCTTCTTCCTCTTATTGTAGCATTTGATTTTAGGAAAAAAAGAGAAGAAACTGGGCTCATTTTTTAGATTACAGCCACCATGCACTGTTAATGGTGTGAGTTTTCCATTGGTTCAAGATATTGTTTTAACATAACCCTCTATTAATAAAGCAAAATTTGAGATTATTTGCATCCGAACTGGTTATAGGTACCTGAAAATCTCCTTTCATTGCTTAAGATGGCGGAACTTTCTACCCTGATGAAAAAGTGAATTACAAGCAAATTTTGAAACTGTTAAATTTGAGACATGCAAGAGGTCTTGTCTGGATTCATACCTCTAGATGCCTATTATGATTCATTCACCTCCAAGTGGTTTGTAGACTAGAAAGATTCTAATGACAGACGACTTTTGCTAGGTTTTACCACGTCTCATCACATCATTTCTTGGAATCTTTCGTCTAAAATTGAGTTCAGAAAGGAAAACGAACTGTAAATTTAAGAGACTTGTCTAGTGCCTGGATGCAAGTAGAACTCTAAACTAAAAGGTCATAAAGGGTGCTGGACCTACATCTTAATATTACTCCATAGTAAGACTGACTACCCTTCGTGGGGAAAGGTATGCGTTCGTGTGGAAAAAGAGCAAGAAGAAGCAAACGTTTTATAAAACAAAGACTTCACTGTCATCCCCGCAAAGATCCTTGGTTGGAAAACTTTTTCTCTTTTCTGCTTTAGCCATTAGCCACTCGAAATCTTTGTGCTTTTCCTAAAGACAGAAGTGTCAAGGGAAGTCATGCCAGCAAGCACCGTGGTATAAGACAAAAACTTTGCAATCTCTCCCCTCCCCCTGCTTTCTCTCCCTCTCTTATCTTTAGATAATATTACAATATGATTTTGAGTTTATTTTTAGTGGAGAAGATGACTCTGTCCATCCAAATAATGCCTCCATGATTGAGATGTTGACCTTAACTAAGCAAACAAAAACTTCTCTATGCTAGATGGACCAATGGACCACCGTGTACACGTGTGTGAGGTCCTACAATCTCACCAAACTGTATGTGCTTTGTGTTCTCTTCTTGGAATACCAAACGTTCAATACTTTGCTGTGTTAGTCTCATAATTAAACATACGTAAGTCTAAGTCAGACAAAAGTTTGGCAGGCAGTACATTTCCTGACCATCCCACAAACATTCTAATTAATAGATGGTTGGTTTTACTAGTATCCAAATCTCTGAGAACACTTGAGACTAATTTGGTGTACAAGGTACATAAATCAAAATCAATGTTTGACATATCAAACTTAGGAATTCTACACGAAAAAAGATCCTAATTTTAGACTTTTTTAAGATTTCAAGAACAGTAGTATTGGGGTGAGTGAGTTGCTTTTCATTCTTATCTCCTGTTGTGGGAATTTTTCAACTTGATGATAAGCAAGATTTGAATGGAAGAATAGGAAGTCATAACTTGATGAAGTCTTTGTTCTTGTTCTTGACATTATAATCAAAGCATAGTGGGGACAATTGGCTCCTCATCGACGGTGCAGCATTTGCATTTATAAAAGACATTAACTATACAAAATATCCAACTGTATCTTTATGTATAGGGACTTCATTCTTGTTACCTCTGTGACCTAACTCGTTTGTCATATGATGAAGATTGAGGATGATCCTTCATGTCACGGATCCAAGATTTCTGACATTTCTTTTCCCTTCTGATTCTTCTTGATTATAGGATTGTAAAAGGAGAACAGATTTAATTTTTTCTTAGTCCCTCCAAGATTGGAGTTATTTTGTACATAGATGAACTAAAATCCAGTAGGGTCTGTAATCTGTATGCATAAAAATACACTATCATCTTTGGTCATCTTTTAGGCAGTGATGCTAGTGACACATTCAAAGATTTTTTACTTTGCCTAAAAACCTGAATATAAAATACCTTTCCTAAAAGTAGTTTCCTGCAGAAAGATAGCACTGAAGCATTAAAAGTACAATTATAATGCATTTTCTATGTCAAATTTGAGATCTGCTGCAAATACAACCTAAGGTTCTTTCTTGAAATAGGGGAAGGATAAAATAAATGTATCTGAGCACGACCTCTCGTCGTACGTAGTACCTGTATAGAAAAAATTCTTTAATAAAAATTCAACCATATTCTTTGCCATTTAATGGACGCATTTTGAGTCTTTGACACAAGACTTGGATTTTTTTGTCTTGGTGTTTATGAGATTAGTACTTTATTGCCATTGATATGAAAAAAGAAAAAAATTTCGTACACATGGAGTTACACATTTAATCACAAAAATTTTTTGATGATAGCGATAGCGATATAGTAAGGATTAAAATTTTACTAATGACAGTTAATGATAATTTTTTTTTTGTACACACTAATATATAAATGTAGAAAAATTTCTACAATCAATTTTACATAATTTGTGAAGCAATTTTTAAAAAATTGAAATTATTATTCAAAATTTAATCGTATATAAATTCAAAATATGAATCATTAAAAAAAAAGGACCCACCACCTTGTCAAATTCTAGCACAAAATTCATCTCATCTCAACAATAGCCACCACATGCACCATTTAGAAATGTGTCCATGAATATAATTGCCAAACAGTGAGCACAACAAAGTTTGAGCATCTCAAAAACTCAAAAACAAGCTTCCCAAACTACAGCTTGACAAGAGTTCCTCTCCCTCTTTCTCTTGGCATCTTTCTCTGTCCCTCTCCACTGATTCTTGATATCCTTATCCCTCTTTCCCATCTGCAAACAAAGAAAAACAAACCTAGGGGCTAGTGAAAATCCCCTATATCAGCAGGACTTTCTTGGTCCTATAATATTTTGAGGAATGGACAGCCTACAACCAAAAAGGAGGGACAGATTAGATGAAGAGAAGCAAGAACAAGAAGGTGATTTGAAGCAGCAGTTTGCCAGCAGAGAAGGGCAACAACATCCACCACCACCGCCAGGCTCTCCGCCTTCCCCTTCTTCATCTCCTTCTCATGAATTCTCTTTCACCATTTCTCTCCACGAATCAGCTACCAGTGTACCCGTGGATAAAACAAAATCCCCATCTTCAATTGCTCTGGATTTATCTCCAGCAGATGACATATTCTTTCATGGCCACTTACTACCTCTTCATCTTCTTTCCCATCTTCCCGTCTCTCCTCGCTCTTCCACCAACTCCCTGGACAGTTTTACCCTCCCAACTAAAAATTTGTTAGAAGACAAAAACTCCAGCAACTACAATACTACTAGCACCATTAACAACGAGAAAATTGGTGATTGCAACCGCTATAATTACCCCAGTGATGATTATGAATCCAAAGGCAGAGCCAAGCCGAAGTCTTTCCCATGGCTATCATCAAAATGGAGAAAAGAGAATGATGCCAGAGAAAAAGAAGACAAAGAAATTAGGCAAAAGAGGAAGCTAAAGTTGGACATAAGTCAGTTATTGAAAAGGTATATGAGAATGGTAAGGCCACTTTTGTCATTCAGAAACAGAAGAGAAAGTGTACACTTCCAAAGGCAAGCTTGTTCATTTTCTGGGAATTTAAGCTTCAGGAAAAAACATGATTATGGAAGGAGAGGAGAGTTCTCTGCTCCAGCCTCAATGAGAACATCTCCAACAAACAGTGGGCTTCTTGTAGCCACTGGAACCCTTTCCAATTCTACAACTGATAGCACCATGGAAGAGTTGCAAGCTGCAATTCAAGCTGCAATTGCTCATTGCAAGAATTCTATTGCAGTTGAAGACAAAATCAAATGCCCATGATTAGGTTTCTAAGACTTGAAATTTCATCTTCTTTTATTTCTTCCTTCAATTAATTAGCCTTTCTTTACATATACATATATCAATTCTCCTGTGTATAATAATTGAAGCAATGTATTTCTGTAAGTACCACATCAGTTACATAAATATTATGGTTCAGGGAGGTAAAATTGTGTAGTGAAGAGTGAAAAACATGATTATCTTTTAAAGATTTTTTTTTAAAACTCTTTCCCTTCTCAAAGTTCTCTTCTATATCATCAAGAACATAATTCAATTAACTAGTGTATTGTTAGCACCGAGTAATTATGTAGTTTGTCACATCTTCTAAAATAATTGGTTACATTTTTCAATGACATTTGATGCCGTGTATTAGATTGTAGTATCAATGATATTCAAATCATAGCTTTTTAGATTTTCAATAAGGTGGCAGCAGCACTATGTTGTTGAGCAGGGATTTCAAGCTCCCCCAAAATACTATATAAAATAAGTACTACCTCGGTGCTCTTACCAGAAAAATAAAAAAAGAAGGTAGTACTACCATGGTGCCTTTTTGTAAAAGAGCACAAGGTAAATAGTGATGTCCTTAAGTTTAAAAAATTCAGTTGATTTTTTTTTTTCAAAAAGAAATGAAGATAACTAGAAGAATGTAAGAAATGCAGTGCTTAAGTACACTCTTTCACATAGTACTCCCAATATCTATTAGGTTGGTAACGAGTTATTGCTTAAACTCTTGTTCTGTTGAATAACACAGTATTCAATTGAATCAATTCAAAATTATGATTGTGTGAGTAGAAAAGTCTACAAAATTTTAAGATAAAGATGCTGAAAAATATATACATGTGTAACTTGAGATAATGACCTTTTATTGTTTACTCTTTAAGGCGTCAAGTAATTTGGGCATCTACTTCAATGGTTAGAAGTTAAGGTTAGTCAAGCAATTTGGACATCTAATTCAATAGTTAGGAGTAAAATATATTCTTATCAAAGGAACATATATCAAATTAATTTCTAAAAGAATAAACTGTAATAAGATTACAAAAGGATCCCTCTAATCAGTATTTAACGAACTCCGCACACGTGAACCTCATTGTCGATACGGGACCATCAGAAATGCCGTCAGGCATACTCATGCAACCCCAGAAGAAGGGTAGCTATCCATATATGCTCATGCACAACCAATAGTCCCCAATACAGATACTGTACCACAACTGTATCTTTTGCATTGTCCATCATCGAGAGAACATGAACATGAACATGAACATGAACACTCCTTTTATGGATTAGTATTTAATTGTTGTATATGAACTTGGCCGAAACAAGAGACCCTTTTATGTGAGTGGTTCATTTTTCATACAAACTGGTGTATAGTCATTGCTGGAAAGTGGTAGCAATCACATTTTCTTGGTCTTAAACTGAAAACAAGCATTTGTGCATAGGATGGGAGCTTCTAAAAGTGAAGCAATAATGGCTAGAAAATGCTTCCTGTGGGTCTAATTTTGTGAATTGATGGATATGGAATTTCTCAGAAAGTGGTACCAAGTACATCAAACAATAATGCTAATCATTGAGGACAACTATGCATGTGGTACCTCTGAAGTTTGAACACACCACCAAATACCTAGTTTTTTTCCATTGGTGTTCTGGTAGTATAATTATGATTATGATCTAGAAACCATGATGATCATCATAACTTGTAATCATTTGGGAATATGTATTCATATGACAAGTCTTCTCACTATGGTTTTTGTTCCAAAAAACAATAGGGAAACATGGTCAGTGTAATGAACACCTAACAACTAACTAAAGTGTAATAATTTATCTAGTCTTTGTTCATAGGGTAGTTAAAATTCTTTTTGCCAATAAATATTGATTAAGTACAATTTGTTAGAGAAAATAACATGAGGGAAATGTGAAGTCAGTATTCCCAAACAGACAAAATAGGATTCCAGGACATGAGCTCATCTTCCTGCTTTACCAAAGTGTGAATTAAGTCTCTCTCTCTCTAAGAAAGTGAATGAAGTCTTGAAACCCTTAATATCAAAAAAAAAAAAAAAACTTAAGTAATAATTGGGTTGGTTAAAAATATTTCTTATCATTTGAGAGCTAGATTTCGATTTACACACTCAATCCTTGAGTTGTTTTTTCTTTCTATTATTTTTAAAAGGAAAAATTAACTTGATTAATGAAACTAATCTCCGCTGATTAAGCTTCAAGGCTTCCTTTTTTTGCTCAAATAACACACCAAAAAAAAAAAAAACAAAATGCAGGGATTTTTGTTAAAGTTGACGGGCTCCAGCTCTAATACTCATAAATGGGTCTGCCTTGTGGTCATGGTCCGTCATGGGTTGTAGAAAATCTTATTCTAACTTTCTTTTATATTTGTTATCCAATTGAAAGCCCAACTCTAATAAGGTTTTATATCTTCAGAGTAAGAGAAGGCCCAAAACCTTAAAAGTTGAGGCCCAAACTTGGGTCACCACCTTCTGTAATCAAGTAGTCATCATCAGAGTTGATTGACCTATGGATTTTTCTTTCATTTTTTATGGTTATTATAAGGAGGACAATTATTTCGATGATTTCTCTACATATGGGTAACGAAGTCTCCACCTATGGTAATGGAAAATGGAGGACGGATAGGGGAAAACAAGATCGAAGATGATATAGGAAAGTTTTGAGGTTATACCCAAAATAGGGAAAATTTTGAAAAAGCAGTCGATTGGGGGTAAAAATTGGAGAAATAGACCAGAATAGGAAGAAACGCAAAATGCAAACATACGAATCTTACATGTTTTATATTTAATTTTTGTATTTGGTTCAATTGTAATTTAAAATGTAAAATCGAATTAGTTCGAACTAAATTTTAGTAATATGATAAATTCAATTATTATGGTGTAGTTTTGAAATTTTATAGTATCTTCCATTGACATAATATGTAGGAAAGATGAAGTTAAGTAAAAAATGGTAACTAAAGTATTGAAAAAATCATATATTCCCTTCGGCTCAAAATATAATGCATTGAAAAACTTTTTACTTAGATAAAAAAAACATTTTTCTTCCTAAATTGTTATTTATTATGTCTTGAAAATAAAAAAGAAAAAAATTTGAGAAGAAAAAAATATAAAGAGTTTGTTTTGTAAATAAAAAAGAGGTGAGACGAGAGATAAAAATAAATAAAGATAATATTTAAATTTAATGATAAAATATCTATAAAATTTTATAACATAACTTATTTTTTAAAACAATAAGAAGTTCGTCGAACAACTTATATTTTAAAACATAAAGTAATAAATAACATAAAATTTAAAAAATGTCAAAACCAACTCTCTTTTAAAAAAATGAAAAACCATCTATGGTTGGGAATGAAAAAATGTGACTAGGGTTACACGTTTGGGAAAGGTAAAATGCATATCCCAAACACATTACTCTCCACATAATTAAAACTTGTGTAAGGAAGCATAATTATGCATTTGAGAAATGCGTTTAGGAACCTAAACGTGTTTCTTCCTATTTTGGTCTTTCTCCCCAATTTTTACCCCAACGGATTACCTTTACAAATTTTCTCCTATTTTAGGTAAAAGCTCAAAGTTTTAACATGATATTGAACAGGATACTTAAATTCCATACAACAATTATTAGACCACATAGAGATGCTTCAGCTACTTATACTAAAAATTAATACTTAAATAAATCTCGATATATATATATATATATATATATATTTAAGTATTAAACTTTACTTTTTTTTAATATACAAGACGTAATGCATGAAATATAAGTTTTTAAATGTAATAATATATAAAAATTGAGTCTATATATGTAAGTATTGCTGCCCTAATATATATGAATTGAGCAAAGGAGGACACGAAAATTGGTTCAGTTATTTACCTATTGATTGTGCCTTACGGAGAATTCCTTAATTACTACTTCGTTCAATAAATTTAACGTCCATTTTTTATTTGATAAAAAATGAAGAAGAGTTTTTACTTAAAAAAAAACTTATCATTTTGATTATGATATTAATATAATCAGTAGTTGAATTCATGCCTTAGTTGAATATCTAAACGATGAAAGTTATCTGAAATTTTAAATGAAAAATATAAAATTTATTATATATATATATATTTTTTTTTTGTTTTTTACTTTTTTAAAATAGAAATAAAAACATTTAAATTTCAAGATTTAGATAAAAACATGTACTTTTTTTATTTTTTACATTCTAAAGTAAAAATATAAATATAAATATAAATATTTAATTGTTGTCAGAAATCACAATTAACAATGACAGATCAGTAATTGAATTAACTTAAAATCAAAACTATTGGGCGAGAATAAATGATTGACTTGCTGATCTTTCTTGTCATTAGAAGGTTGCAATCACTTGCGCTACAAGTAACCCTGAGTAAGATAAAACGTAAAGTAATAGATAATGATGCAATCTGAGTAATATCATTTCCCATGTAAAAAAAATATTATAACACATTATTAAATTTAAGAATGTTATAAAATTTTCTCGGGGCAAATGTTAGGTTAAGAAAAACATATTTTTTAATATATTGACTTAGTACGTAGAGATAAATAATAATAATTTTTTAAATAAATTTATCAATTAACAAATGACACATGAACAATAAAATTAATTATTGAGATTATATATTAAAAATTATTTTTAAAGTTAAATTTCTATTAATTTGACATTCATCATATGTATATTTATATTTCAATTATTATTTATCACGTGTCATATATATATATATATATATATATATATATATATATATATATATATATACCTTGATATCATGTATTAGAGAGGCTCTTCTATGAATATATAATATAAATGAGAAAAGTAATTTATGTTTACGGTATTAAAATTTTTTTAGGGCTATTTACCTTTTATTTAAAATTTCTTTTAGGAATACCCTTTTTTGAGTATGAGGATTTAGCTAATCAAATTTACTTGACTTTTGAATAATTATCAACAAGAGCACATATCCTTTTTTTTATTATATGGGGACAAAGATACTTAATTTGAATTTTTTAGATTTTGACTAATATATGTTAACTATTGAATCACAATCTCTTTTACATGAGAATGCAAATGCTAAATGAAAAGTTTTGTGACTTTCATTTGGTAAATAAGGCCCTAAAAGGAAAAGAGATTGGCATTATTCTTGATTACTTAAATTTAGTCATTTTTAATTTTTTTTGAGGAGATAGTAATTTAAATTAAAATTTATTTTCAGTCATTTTAATTTTTAAAATTTTAAAATAAAAAATAAATTTTGGTTGTTAATATTATTTTTAATAAAAATATTAAATTAATTTTAAAATAACTTCCAACAATAATTAGAGGACGTCTATAAGTAGTAGTCAGTGCTTTTTAAAAAAAAAAAAAGTAGTAGTAAGTGGGACACTGGCTCCTAGTTCGATGATTCCCAAGGCTTAAAATAGAACCCTGTGTCATACCTTTTTCTTTTTTCTCTTTAATAATTAAATCATGTATCATACCAAGTTGTCTTGAATGTTTTATTCCAATTATTTGGACCCCAAGCAGCCATATTTGATAATATTCAGGGTTAAGGTTTCAATTTTCTTCACATTTTTTGCCTTTATTCTGACACATATAAAGTGGAAAAAGAGTAGATAATAACACTTCGTACATTGAAACTTGAAAGTGAGACTTGCTAATTAACATTTCCAAAGGATTCAAGAAAGATCGCAAGACGATTCTTGGCTGTTTTTATTTTTTTATTTTTTATAATTGGGTTCACAATTTGATTATTGTATTATGAAAAAAATGATTTTTGAATATAGTGCCTAAAGTTGATGTTTATTTATCTATCAAATCACTTTTTTAAATTTATTCGGTATATATTAAGCCAATAAGAATTAAGACTTTTAAAATAATTTTGGTAATATATATATATATATATATATTTTAAACACTTGATATTTTTACTTTTATTGAAACTAATTCAAACTTAATCTAATTTAAATATATAGAATCTGGCTTCTACTATTGTAGAGTTGAACATACGCTCAAAGATTCGAATTTAGTTTTAACATTTAATACCTAATATTGTGGTTTGTGGAAGTAATTAAAAAAAAACCAATATTTAAATTTATTCTTTTCTTTAATAGTGCTACTATCTTAAAAATCCTTACATTAATTGAAATATTAATAACTTTTTAATCAATTAATCAATCACCTTTTCAAACTTTACGAGAAAGATTTGTGACTAAGACCATTTGGTGAGACCAGCAAGCCGGTGGATAGATTCTGATATTTTCCTTTTACATTCGGGGGGAAAAGAATAAAAAACAGAAGAGTCGTTTATAGACTGCTGAAACTGACAAAAAAAGTACCCGAGTTTTTAAACTCAAGATTCAAGAACATCTCAATTCATCACAAGGTTTTGACGCGTCGTTACCATCGCATCATGATTGTAATCTGTCTATTAGGCATCAATCTACCAATTGGATTCATTATTTTCTGAACCCTCTAAAAAGAGAAGCCTATGGATTCATTATTAATCTTTAAGTAATAAAATTGAATACTACTGTGTGCGCTTGGGGAAAGTGACGGTTGAATTGGATTGAGTGTGTGAAATGTCAATGATTATTTATGAGCGGCACATTCGAATAATTTCCAAGAGAATATACTTTTTCAAGCGATCTCTACAGGTTGTTTCTTTACATGCTTGACATAGTCTTGGCGGTTTCTTGTGGACGGGCTCATTATTGTAAGCCTTTACTTTTTCAATTTGAAATCTTGTCAAGATTTATGAGTTGGGTTTGATCCCAATAGTGATTTTGTTTGCAGTATTTACTTTGATTCAATTGGGTTTGAGCAATTTTGTAGCAATTCTTTTTCTTTCCGATTGTTGCTTCAATTGATATTTTGTCATCATCCTGCAAGACGCCGTCTTTTTATTTCATCTATTCATTATTCTAGTCGAGAATTGAATAGGGTTTCTCCAATCGTTCGTTTTTTGGGGTTAGGTATTCCCGGTTTCTGATTCTTGGCCAATAAGAAAGAGGGAGGAAGAGCGAAAGATGAGGGACAAAAGCATGATTGTTGTGAAGGATTTGGAGGTTCAGTTATTTTTTATGAGTGCCAAAACCTTCTAGTCTTATAGGGTTGATGATTTGGGAAGTTTGAATTGGGATGTGTTGTTGAGCTGAATTACTTGGGAGCTGGGAAGTTCAAGATTTCTAAGAATGAATACTGTAGGAAAGCTAGGCAGCTACATAAGCAGAAGTGTACATACAGTGTCTGGTCCATTCCATCCATTTGGTGGTGCTGTAGATATAGTTGTGGTTGAGCAGCAAGATGGGAGCTTCAAATCATCGCCTTGGTACGTCCGATTTGGTAAGTTTCAGGGAGTCTTAAAGGCAAAAGAAAAAGTGGTTAGCATTAATGTTAATGGGGTTGAAGCAGGTTTCCATATGTATTTGGATCATAAAGGGGAAGCTACCTTTGTCAGGGAGGTAGATGTTGAAGAGGGTGATACTCTGCTTTCTGTTTCATCTTCAGGTGAGGATACTGATGGACAATCCAGTAAGAGGATGCCAGTAAAATTAAAAAGTTGCAACTATGCTGCTTATGAATCTGATTCAGCTACTCAGATTGGTATAAGCAATGGGAGAGTTGCATCAAGGACCAACTCACGTCGATCACGGATTTTGGGCCTTGTTTTTGGGAGGAAGTCAGTGAAGCAGGAACTTCTAGAGAAAAACGATGAAGCTGTTACTAGGACAGATTCTTTAGAGCGTGCTGAGATTGCAGCTGATCTCTTGGAAGTGAAGTGGTCTACCAATCTGGCCTCCCCTCGGCGCAGGAGAGATACTGGTTCATACCTTTCTTCTCAAGGTATATCAGAGGGTAATGCCTGCAAAGGCATGCAGATAACTGATGGACGGGACAATGTGGGTTCTCTTATTAATGATACCATGGTGGATTATTTGGATAATTGTGTGCCAGTGGAGAAAATTGGTTCCACTAATGATGAAAAGGATAATAGTTCTCATGCATGCCCTATGAGATCCGAGAGATCTGTTGAGGAAACTGGCATAGAAATGTCATGTCTGGTTACCGAGTCTTTGCTTGGAAAGTGTGAAGTAGAAGATGATGGCAAGCTGAATTTAAAAAAGCGAAGCAAGACTGGGAGCTTATTGATTGATAATGCAGATAGAAGTCCTGACTCAATCGATACAATTTCTATAGTTTCCAGTGCAGAATGTGTAATTCAGGATTCAGTGAAGCTTGAATTCTGTCCTGCAGGCAAGTGCCCAAAAGATCCATTTCTCAATGAGAAGCTTGAGAGTTCCCCTGATTCATGTTTCTCCGTGGATGAAAGTGAAGCCAAGAGCATTCCATCTTTTCTTTCTTCTGAAACTTCTGCAACTTCAAGGATTGTTTTGGATGCTGAACAAGCTAATGGAACTACTTGCCTATCAACTGGTAAATGTGAACAAAGTTTTGTTGCAATTGATTTGGTTTGTGAAGTGAACTCTGAGTCCGAGACTTCTCTAGCTGAGAAAGAACCTTCAAGAATTGAAGAGGTTTTAGAGAAAAAGGATTACTTTGTCTTGTCTGGCAATGAAAAGAGTCCTGAAAGTACTGGAATTTCCTCAGACTCAGTGCAAAAAGATGCCATCTCTGAAACCTATTCACAGATGGTCAGTCTCCAGCCATCATATGGTTCAGTTGAGGATGAGCCTCAGAGCATTTTTACCATCTCCACTGTCAGCAACTCAACTTGTCAACCTGTAGTTGACAAAAATATGAGTAAAGGAAATAAAATGAATGAGTTTGGAACCCCAGTAAAGCATCCTCAAACATCTGAAATTGATCCTATCCAGCCAAACTTTTTCCTCACGGAGATATCAGAAGAAGAACGTCTGCTCTTTGGTGACGATGATGATCTCAAGGGCACTGATGCTGGAGATATAGAGGACTCTATCGTTCATGCACGTAGTTCATCAACAGACATGTCTGGTTGTGAAAATCTGCCTGATGATGCTGGAGACTTGAGAAGGAAGTTGAAAACTATTTCAAGTGAGGTCAACATTCCTGCTACAAGTGCATCACAATGTGAAGAAGTTCCCAGAATAGCCAAATCCTTACCAAATATGTGGAGTCATGATTCTGCATTGCATGCATGTTACATTGATCAATCTTTGGGTGATTCTCTAGAGTCAGATCCAAATAAACTGAATCAAATATTGCTGAAAAAAGATGTTTATGGCAGTAGAAATGCAGAAGCAGATGACGGTGACCAATTGCCTAATAGTTCTGATGAACTCGTGAAAAGTATAGAACAGCTGAAGACTGGAGTTAACCCAGTAGTTGGTATGTACTATTCATCAACCATACACATCTATATGCTCCAGATATCTGGGTGGCAGCAAGATATTTTTATTTTATATGCCATTTGATTGCATGTTAATTGCAATTGTACTTTCAGGCTATACAGGTTTCTCTAACATGTCATCATTATACTCCTTTCTTCAAACAATTCTAGGTTATATTCATTAGTAACTTGGTCAATTGTAAAGATAGTTGCTATATATGATTCATGCATATGGACCAGCAGTATAACTCTGTAGCGAATGTTTCAGCTTTCACCTTAAACCTTTTTGTTGATATTGTGTTTTGTTGGAATTTGATACATAACATGGAAAATAAGTGTTCTGAAACAAAGAGCAATGGTGCTCAGGTGTTCCAATATTCTCCACTTTACTATATTTGAAAGAGTGGTAAACCCCATGGGAGTTGAATTTCGTTTGTAACTTAATGTTGTAGTTGCGATGTAGTCTATCTTTCCATGAAACTTCTCTGTATCTTTATGAAGCATACTTGACAAGATATGGCCATGGACTCTAGAGACACCTCTTGCTTTGTTGTGGTGCTGATTCTTTCCTTTCTCTTAGTAAGTCGACTTTAGGACTATGAAAACTTGTCCTTCTCATGGTGTGTATCTGCATGCTTTTGGTGTATAGGAATACTTTGTATGCGTTTGACCATTAGAAAGCGTCTCTCTTCATCCTCACTGAAATTCTAAAGCAAATGGTAATAGGAGAAGCTAATTGTCATAATTTCCCCGAGGAGGAGGCTTGCAACTAGCATCTTCCCAAAAGACTTCAGAATAATCAACCAGTGTCCATATTTGATTAGCAACAAATGCTACATTGATATTTGTACTTGTGGAAATAATGACATGAATTTTGAATTCTGATCACACTGCATAATGATTCTGGATGAGTTAAAACTTGTGCAGGCGGTTCTTCAAGACCCTTTGATGCTTCTAATGGGAGCTGGAGGATTTGGTCTTTTCCTTTCAAGAAATCAGGAAGCATCCATGTTTCCCAGTCAGCTTTGGATTGTAACAGAAGTGATCCTGAGAATATTGGAAATAGGAAGGATGCTATTGACGATGAAAAAGACATGCCTAAAATGAAGGTTACTAAGAAGAAAATAAGGGTGACCACCCCAACTTCTGAACAGGTGGCATCTTTAAATCTAAGGGAAGGGAGGAATACTGTAGCATTCACATTTTCGACTCCAATGCTGGGGAAGCAGCAGGTCATCATTTCTCACATTCTTTGAGAAATAATGGGCTACAAATTCTTGTGTTGTTGCCTGTGCATGCTTTAGTGTATAAATGTGTCCACACGGACAATTTCCTGTACAAGTTATATTTCCATCTGCCTATTAGCCCACATACTTCTTTATCTAGCTTGATTTCCATTAGTATTGGTGGGCCTAATTATTTACTTTTTTAATCATCCAGGTTGATGCCATAATTTATTTGTGGAAGTGGGACACACGCATCGTGATATCTGATGTGGATGGGACAATTACTAGGTATCGTATCTTGTTTGGAGTTCATTATGGTCTTGAGCGTACATCACAGAATATTATTCTTATTTTGAATATTTATGTAAATGCATGTCAGAATGATTTGATGAAAGCAAGTAAAACAAAAGATCTATTTTTCCTTTTTGTCTTCAGTCTTTTTTTTTCTTTCTGTTCTTTTCATAGCCTCTCCATTCTGAGTAGTTCTAGAAAGAAGTCTTACTGTCTTTAACATACATTTATGATTTATACATGCATTTGATGTTGATTCCAAATAATTATTTTCAAGATATGTCTGGAAACTGCGGGTGAAAAGCAGCTGTTTTACACCTAATCAATAGTATTCTACTAAAATTTCTAATATTGCACCATTGGAGAATGAAGAAAGAGGGAAGGCAAAGAAGGGAGGAGGAAAATTAAAAATAGAAGCTAAATTCAAAGATCAAGCGTATTCTATATCAATACAGAGTTTAATCACCCACAATATCCCAGACACTCACAAAGATAACCTATCCTACTGAATCAAAGACAAATGAAAAAGAAAAGATAAACAAAATAATATTTAACGTTTGACATAAAATCTGGTTTCCAACAAATTGGGGAAATGCTTTCTGTTATTATTCTAGCCATTTTCTGTCTTTCATATTTGTTTGGTTCTGATTCATGAGCTTGTTGTATAGTCAGAGATTATCTGTTTTGTTACACAAGTCATTTTTGTAACAAGAATAAGGGAATATTAAAGGCATCACTATTCCAGACCAGTCTAGTTAGCAGTAGCTTGTGGACTTTACATTTAATACCACTCCTAATGACAAACTGTTGTCTAATTAACATCTGAAATTGAAGTTTGGTGAGTTACATTTTTTTTTGGATATGTTTTTGTGAGCATAGGAATTGGAAAATTATGCTCAATAGGGAGAAGGCAGTGAAATATGATGGATGGATGCCGTTCTCCATTCTTTGTTCAAACATAAAGAGATTTTATGGGAGAAAAATTTTAGAATGGATGGGTGGCCTTGGGAACTTGATTTTGATAGTAATACTTTCTATGCTGGTCAAGTGTTATTCAACAAAAGTATTTCCAAATGGTGGCAAAAATTTCTATCGCAGCAAAGTTAGTACTATTCCCGTTTAAAAGTTAGCTTTGTTAGATATTGGCTATGAAGGAATAGTTTACACTAGTCAGGGGTAAACAAATGCTGCATTGAATAAGAGATAATTTTGTAGGCTATTGCCCAAAGGAGAAAAAATTGAAAAGGATAGTTCTGTAACTGTTAAAAGAAATCAAATTATTCCCTGTTTACTTGCACTGCTAAGAGGAGCCTTAGAGTGAGTCTCCCTTGCCCAACCCTCTTACGAGAAAATCAATATCAACTGCTGATTGAGCTGTGTACTCTCTGATGTGTAACCTAAGTTTGCACATAGAATTAAATGGATTGCTGCTCAGTTATTTCAATTTATACTTTATAGCATCCTTGTGTTTTATTCTGTTTGTTTTGCATGTGTTTTGTCTGAAAAGCACAGTTCAATTGAGGTTGAGTTTTCCATTGGCTTTCCTGATTCCTTTGTTTTGTTCAAATACAGATCTGACCTTCTGGGACAGGTCATGCCTTGGGTTGGAGTAGACTGGTCACAAACAGGTGTTGCACATCTCTTTTCAGCTATCAAGGTTTGTCAGGGTGCTTCTTGGGTAATCTTGATATGTATCAGCATGGAAAGAAAATAGAGAGATGAACACCAAGAAAAGGAACTTTTGACCAAGTTCATTTTTTGTTTCCTTTTCTGTGTTTCTTGCCAAGAAACAAATAAACCTCTATACCCTGTCTGCTAAATATCTCTCGATGGAATCAAATCTGTAGCATAATTTTGATATACTTCATTTTTTTGTTTATGCTGCAGGAGAATGGATATCAGTTGCTTTTTCTGAGTGCACGTGCGATTTCTCAAGCTTACCACACCAGACAATTTCTATTTAATCTTAAGCAGGTGATTAGCAGAACTTTAAGTATTTGATTTAGGATGACTTCCTTTTGTTACATTTTTACGTTCTAATAATTTGCAGGATGGAAAAGCCTTACCTGATGGACCAGTTGTTATTTCCCCTGATGGTCTTTTTCCTTCTCTCTACCGGGAAGGTCTCTGGTTACTTCTTTTATCGTTCTGAATGTTTGTGTGTCATTAGAAATGCATAATGCAACTTTGGTGCAGAAGTTTTTATATTGTTTAGTGATTACCTTCTTGTTTCTAGAAATCTTACAGAGGAGTTCACTTTGTGGTGAAGCCATTTCTCTATGCCTGCAATGAGACATTACATCTTGCATTATTATCTAGGGAAAAAAACTTGAAGAAATCTTTACTTTCTGGATCATATTGGCCGTATCATTTAACTACTTTCCATTATTTACTGATTTGCAGTTGTAAGAAGGGCACCGCATGAATTTAAGATTTCTTGCTTGGAGGTCAGTTAGTTAGTTTAAGCCATCGCATCTTTTCTTATCCTTGTATTCAATAATTTAGCTATTTATTATGTCTATCGGACTTGCATGTTATTTGGGATTTAACAAGTAACTGCTGAACATGGCATCCATCCAGTAAACAAATTTGGCTGAAAAATAGTTTCCACATTTTATGCACATCCTGAATCTGTTACAAGTACAAAAACTCTCACAAAAAGTTCTTATCTTTGTAGCTGGAATTAGTTGAAGATGTGCTCTTTTACAACTGTTTTACTGATTTCTGTAGCTTCTTCAAGTGTTTGTGAGTAAAATTTCTCCACATAATTTGATCGCACTTGCTCCTTTTCCTCCCTGATATTAGCATGTAATACCTTCCACCTAATAAGGTTGTCATTTCCAAAACTATCTTCCACCTAATAAGGTTGTTATTTCCAAAAGTATTGTTATTCTTTCATGGAGTACTCCAGGCAGCATGCACATTGAACATGAATGGTTTTTACTTTCATCATAAAAGAATGTGTAACAATGACTGATGTTTAACTTCAAGATGCTATGGAATGAATAAACATACGAACAATCTTGAGTGAAACATAAAAGAAAATTCGAGACTAATGTTTATCTTCAATCTAACTAAATTTATCTGTAGCAGAAGACAGCTAACATCATCTTTTCTAAATAGCAAACTGATGCCTTTTTACGAAAAATCATTATGGCAGTTGCTTTATTCTTTACTTCTTTAAAAATCCATCTATTTTCTTTTGCCATAGAGATCAATCTGCCTCATGTAAGTTCAAAATTTCCAGTTTAAAGAGCTCTGGTATTTTCTGACTGCCTTGAGAACGCTCAAGTCCTCAAACTCTAAATACAAGCACCAAGCATAACACTTGCTATGAGCTTTTGCAAGAAACTTGCCCTATGACCAAAACTCTTTTCATTAACTTCAGCATTTGTGATTACCATTCCATACCAGTTAAACTTTGTAGAACTTAGAGATTCCTTCAGAAAATGTGCATTCAATATAAGTGGCAGTGACCTGATTCAGCATTTGGTCACAAAAGAAAATTTATATAGAGCAAGCACTGTAGTTCATATAATCTATTTTCAGTTATTGGCTTTTGTTGCTAGCCATTGGCAAAAGAAATGCATGCCCTTTTTTTTTTAATTTTTTATATTGCAATTAAGTGCAAAGGAACAAAATTTTGACATATATAATTTTAACTCTTGTTAGGATATCAAAGCTTTGTTTCCTCCCAATAGAAATCCATTCTATGCTGGTTTTGGAAACAGAGAGACTGATGAGTTTAGCTATCTGAAAGTTGGTATTCCTAAAGGGAAAATCTTCATCATTAATCCTAAGGTATAGCTTAAAATCTGGCTAACAAATTGTATCAAGTTTGTTTCCAAAGATATATAATGCTTTTCTTCTGTGCTTTTTGTTATTGCAGGGTCAGATTGTTGTGAACCGTCATGTTGACACAAAATCATATACATCCTTTCATACTCTTGTGAATGATATGTTTCCCTCCAGGACCTCATTTGAGCAGGTATATTTCGTCTTTCAAGATCTTAATACTATTAGATGTGACTATAATAAAACAACTGAAATAGGATAATCACCACCGAAAAGTGCTATTGTATGCATTCATTGTGTTTAGCTAGGCTGATCAGGGAAAAAATGCCTTGGTGATTAAAAAGTTGCCATTTCTTTCTCTCTACTTCCTCTATGGTCTATTTGATAGGTCTCCTTACTAAAATCTTTCCTATGTCTAATACCTAATAAGTGCATGCATTAGCTATCAGACAACTAGAATGATGGTGTACTACTTTATTGTGGATCTTGAAATAATGTGATATTTTCTCTAAGATCTTTTAAGACCTTATAACCGTCTCAGCTGCTGCTTCTCCATATCCTGAATTACTTTTTGGCTACATCTACAGAGTTTATGGAATGTTGAACATCAGGTGTTCTTGGATTTTCAGCGGCTTGTTGTGATGGGATTAATATCTGTTTTGTCTTTTTCAAAATTACAGGAGGACTTTAATGCGTGGAACTTCTGGAAATTTCCTCCTGCTGATATTGACATTTGAAGCTCAAAGCAGTATACTCTCAATCATCTTCGAACTGGAGAAAACTGGAAGGTTCTACCTTGTATAAATTATGAGGTCAGGTCTGCTTCAAGATCCATATAATTTATTGACTGGTGTTGATTCTCACATCTATTCCATAATTTTATGTCAAGGGAAAGAGAATGTTAGATGGTGCATATAAAATTCTTTATCCAAGTGTAGAGATAAAGCAAGTCTCAGTGTTATTCTCTTGGTGTAGGAGTGGCAACTATCACAATGGAAACTTCTTCGCATATCTTACCTTCCATCTTATTCATTTTGTTTTCCGATAGTGGAAGGTAATATATGCAGTTTCCATGGAAATAGGCTTTTCTACTTTTTGAACTATGGAAACAGCATTTGCCTGCCTGTAGTTGCTTGCTCTTGCTGTACTAGCTACCATACTAGTGAATGGCCGTACAATTTTGAAGGGACTGGCCAAGATTCTGCTGATATTCTGATGCTTCTTGTCTGGCACTGGCTTAAGTATTGCCAAGAAAGTGTATATATAGTTCTAAAAGAAAGTAGGATATAGTTCAATGCAAATGCTGCTTTAGAGCAGCTAAAATTTGTTAGAAATCACATGATCTTTGATGGAAAATTTGTTCAGGATGTGCGTGTTCATAGGTTAGTTTCTAGGTATTTTATGCCGATATGCTAGTTTCAGATAGATTTATTTGTCAGATTTATTCCTCATAGAAATGGGATAATATTGACTACCATACATTGATATTTATCAAATTAGACATTTCGTGCCTTTGGGTGAAGTGTTGTAACCACTATGAATGTGTCTATTCGTACCTGGCCATGTAGTCTGCTACTTACTAAATAATCTAATGCTAAATATTTTGCATTCTCTTGTGCATTGCTTGGTTTCTCAATTGTGTATCCATGGTTATCTGGGAATCTTGTTCGATGACTCGAACTCATGACTTTTAAATCATAGGTGAGTCCAGTTTACCAACTAAGTTACACAGCATTGATCTCGGTTGTGTACTCTTAAGATCTCATGTTGATTTTGCTCCATTTATCCCATTTCCTGGGATAGGATTGCTTTCTGTTTTTGGCACAACTAGAAACTGAAATATTGTCCATGCATGTAATTTTATCGGAACTCATATTTGGAGGAGGTATCTGCCACCGTTAGCCTTGGATAAGATGATATTACAAAAAGAAATTCAGAGATAAGATTCTTATCTCTGTTTCTTCTTTATCTTTGGATATATAGAAAGTTCACCTTAAAAAATTACGCCTACTTAAATATTGTTCAAATGTATAAAAGAGAAAGACATGCTATCTCATTCAATTAGGTAAAGCACAAATACGTTTAGACAAAGTACAAAAAAGGTTTTGGATTCCCTGATCCATTGATGTAGATAAAACGCAAATACAAAGCTAGATCTTCAAGCTTATTGTCTACTCACTGTTTTATAAGATTTCATCACAGTAAGATATTATCACAATGAAATCCAAAACAAGGAAGACACGATGAAAACAATCACCAAGCTTGGAAACGTAGGAAAAGTCATTTGGTAGTTTGGAAGCAGTAAATTTAATAGGTTACAATTCTCACCTGAAGACGCTTTAAAGCAAACTACGTAAGGTTGTGGATTTCACCATCATCAATGAATCCATCACGGTTCTCGTCTGCAGACTCGAATGCTTTCTTGCTTTTGAGTGTGGAGAACCGAAGTCCCCGGCAGCTCGCATGGCCTACCGGAGTTCATTTTGGCTTGTACCTCCGTCGTTGTCAGCATCGAGCTTCTTGAACCATTTCTTGAATTCTTCCATGGCCATTTGAACTTGGGCATCGCTGGAGCGTCTTCGGTGAAGACTACTTCTAGTTTTGATTCCCATTTCTCTTGGTTTGAAGTGTTTAGCTTCCAAGAACTTCTGCCTAAGACCATGAAAATGCACTCAAACTTATAGAGAGCGCACTTAAGGCAAATTGATGAATTTAGTCCATTAACTTTTTTGTTTAGTAAGTTGGGGTCCCGTAACGTTGTTTTAAACTTTTTTAGATCCCTTATATTTTTTTAGTTGCAAGTTAGGTCCTTCAGTCAAAAATTTCCTTTTAGACAACGTTATGACTAAATGCTGAAGGGCATTTATGTCAATTCACTGTTATCCATGATAAATTTAGTCCCTTAATGTTTTTTTTTCCCGTTTGGGTACATATGTCCTTTAAATTTGGTTAATTTGGTGCATCTCGAAAAGAGTTAAAGAGATTTATAAAGTTAAAAACAATATTAAAAGACCCATTTTACCAAAAAAATAATTTAAAGGACTAAATTTACCAAAAAAAAAAAAATGTCATGACTAATAGTGAATTGATGCAAATACCCTTCAGCGATTTAACGGAAATTAAATCACCGAAATTTTTACTGGATAGAACTGGAAGGACACAACTCCCCGCTCGAAAAAAATTAATGAATCTAAAAAGAGTTGATGAATTTAAAAAGTTAATAAATTGTTAAATAACCGAGAAAAAAAGAGAGTTAAGGGACTAAATTTAATAATTTGCCGTGCTTTTAGTGATGATTCAATTTTGTGAACAAGGTTTTGGAAGTTTTAAAATTTGAATTTGTTAAGAAACTGAGAAGCAGAGAGTTCCTCTAGAATGATAGGCATTTAGCAATGAGTGGAGTTGTATCTGTGCCGGAGTCGTTTTCAGCTCACCGCAGTCCAAGCTATGACCAGCCACCCTTGGTATCTAATGCTCCTCGTCGATGTAGATCTTATTCTTAGAGCGCATGTTTCTATCTTCTGGTCGTCGCTGACTCGCCGGTCGGTCGTCACGCGCATGCCTGCAACTATCATGGATCCTGCCTTGCGCCTTTGCTTCTAGGAGGGCTTTAGAGCATTGTTGTTTTATTCTCAATACCGGCTGTATTGAAATTCAAGAGCGATGGATAGAAGGGATCTGTCTTCTGGACTGCATCGTCGAGAAGGTTGGAGATTGAGATTCTTTTTTATTTTTGTTGGGAATATTCATTGGAAAACTTCTTTGGGGAACTTGTGGAAGAGATTTAGCAATCATGGGAAGGTGGCTCGAATGGCTTGTTATTCAAGCACTAAATAGTAAATACGCCTTTGTCATGTACATGGAGGAAGCCGCTAAGGCTCTGTCAGCTGGGTCCCTTGTTTTTTTTTGACAGTAAGATGTTAGTCATTAAAGAACCTGTTGATCAAAAGAGTAAAGCTGATGTTTCACACACTAAGGGATGTACTATACTAGGAGTGGGTTTTAAAGATAGAGGCTCATTTCTTCAATAAATTTGTCCATGTTTCCACTAGGGCTACTCAGGAAAATATTGGTGGGTCTGTTGGGACTAGTAAGTCTGCAAGCTGTGAGGGTAAAATCCCATTGAAGGATATGGAGTGCTTGGGGAGATCAACCGTCGGGAGGTTGAGAGATCCAGTGATCCCTCAAGTAATTCAAGATTGTTTGTCTAATCAGGAGGGCATTGACATGATTTTGGCGCCTTTGAGCTAGTAAATTTACTTCTTACTTTCATAGATTTAGTGGTAAGGAACATTATGCTAGATCAATTATTTGATATGTTCCAAACCTGGTTCGATTCCATTACTCCTTGGTCAGTTGATGTGGAGGACCGTGCTACCCAAATTTGGATTAAGATGGAGAATGTTCCTGTGTCTTATGTCATAGTTTTTTTTAGTTCTCTGGGGATAAGTTGGGTAAGTTGATACAAATTGCTGAAGTTACTTCTCTGAGGGAGAATTTTGTTGCGGCATGGCTGAAAGTTGAGAAGTATTAAACATTAGGAGCATCCTGGTTTGTTTTGACGGCGAGTTTAATGGAGTTAGCTTTAATATTGAAATTTCTTTTGTACATGAATTTTTAGTCCCAAAGATTTTTCCAATGTATAACGCTGCTGATTATGGCTCCGATCAGTCGGAGAGGCATTCTCCGGCGTTTATCCTAGAAAAGCTACAGGAAGAGAAATTTGGTTCCACTCCAAATTCGACAATCGATATGTAGGGACGGATGACGTTTGGGAGGATGGGGTTCAAATGGTTCTAAAAGAGGTTCCAATGGTTGTTTCTCAGAATCCTGGTGATATTCCCTTGGATGTGGTGTGTGATTTGGGCTTGATTGAGTGTGGGTCTGAGGGGAGTATGGCGGTGGCCCGAGCCCAGTTTGGTTTTATTTCAAATGGTTTGACAATTGAGCTTGTTTGTGGAGACGAGCCCACGAGGTGTTGGTTTAGGAAACCCATGAGGAGAACATCCAAAAATATTCTTCAGGCTACATTGAAGCCTACAGCATATGGTTTAGTTCTGGAGATGCCTGAGCCAACTATTGGTATGCCAGAGATAGCTGTGTTGACAGATGCCGCTGAAGTGGATTGTGATTACAATAGTCTTCGAAAGGAAGTTGATGGGAATTTCCTTCTTTAACACTGATGATCAGGTTGCGGATGAGCTAATGAAGCTTGGCTAGGCTTATGTATAAGAGATTATTTTGTGATGCTCCTTGGTGCAATGGCATCAAGTGTTGGCTGTGTAGGATTATGGGATTTGGATGAATTATAGGACATGTCTGTAGGAAATGGAAGAACGGTGGAGCAGAGGTTTTTGTCTTGTTGGCTTTGGTGTGATTTGCTTGGATAGATGATGGTCTTTTAGGATGACTAAGTATGGGTTTCTCACTTTGGAATGTGCTACTCTGTTTTGTTTCCTTCGTCTAGGATAAATAGTTTTGTGAAATAGTTGTTGTTTAAGCTTCAGCCTTCAGATGATTGTTTCTTTTTGCTGTTCTGTTATAATTATTAATTTGTAGCTTGATAGTCTGGTCTCTTTTGTAGCTATTGGCTTGGTTGGTACTTTTGTGGCCTGGTGGTTCTTTTGCGTTATGGTTTGTTGTATCTCTTTGACTCTATGCCTATTAATATAATCTGTCTTTAAAAAATATAAAAAAAAAGGAAGAGGGAAAAAAGAAACCTTGAGTAACAAAAGAGGAAAAAGCAGTAACATCCAAAACATGAAAATATTCCAAAGAATTATACTGTGTTTGTGTCATGGGATGATAATTTATCATAGTATTTTAATTGGGAAGTTTTCCAAAAAAAAAAAAAAAAAGAGTATTGTAATCGAGAAGTTTCATTTTCTGATCTTATCTCATTAAAAATAATTATTTTTTTGAGACAATTATTTTTCTTTTATAAACTTAAATTTTTCAAGAAAACGATAAGACTTGAATGGAATTTCTTACACTGATATCATAACTTCCCAGCACACAAGATTCTTTTTCTATTCAAGAATCAATATATGATTGTTCATATTAGTGGCTTATTTTGGTTTTCTTCCCCACTACTACTTAGAAAAATGGAGCCGTCTTGTGATTTTTACCCATTTCTAAAAATGTTTGTTCATTTATATAATATTTTATTTACTAATATGATAGATCTTTTTATTTTTTGTTCATTCTATATATACATTTATGTTTGAAGAATGTTTCAAAGAAGTTGAAAGCCGACCTGTATCCCTTACAATCTGTTTTATCCACTTTGTCAACATTTCCTTCAACGGCCAGCATTCATCTAAGTTGCACGAAGAGTCAAATAGAATTGAACATCTTAGAAGAAAGGAGCTGATTTAAGTATAATTAAAAAAGCGATTATCACGAAGAATATGATTTGAATTTAAGATTAATACAAAATTTGTAGGCTTTAGGGGGAATTTAGGGTGGGCAAAATACTCAGTTTAAACGAGAACGAAAATTAGTATAAAATTAAAGATACAATGATAAAAAACCATAAAAATATCTTTGTTTATGTTTTGCAATAAAATGCCTTTAAAAAAAAAGTAACTATGAATTATGTTATTAATCATATATATTAAAATAGCTATATTATTATCTATATAACTATATGTAAAAGAAAAAATTTATATAACTATAGGTATATTATTCAATTTATTGATTTAGATGAATTTATATTATTATCTATATTATATATTTTTATCAATTATGTATGTACATCAACTATTTATATATATCATTTTTTTTAAAGAGAGAATCAGTGATGTCATATATATATATATATATATATTAAATATATAGTTATGGGATTAGGGATGTCATATATATATATATATATATATGAATGCATATCAACTAAACTATTTATAAATTTTATATATTGATATAGATAAAGTTAAAAATAACAAATATTATTTATATTAAAGTTTCTAATTTAAAAATTATACATGTAAATCTAATAATAAAAAAAAAAACTTGAATTCAAAATTATTTAAAAACATTACTTGGATTGACGAATGAACTAAGGATAACGGGGTGAGGATAAATATTAAATTGTGGGAATGGAATGTGGATGGAGGTGGGTCCCTCACCCACCCGCCTCGCTGCCATTCTTGGAATTTGTTATTTTTTTTACCTATAAATATTTGCAATTATATCTCAAGGGGTAAAACTCCAATCAATCAAGTACTTTATAAAATACCAAAAGAATAAAAGGGGTACAATTAAGTATAGTGTTCAATTCGTGTTCCAACTCTCAAGGCGTGATAAATACACATTGAACAGTACTAATGATTTTGCTTTTAATTTTTATCCAATAAAATTTGGAAATAAAAAAGCAACGAAATGCCTCATATTCATTTTCAAAATATAGAAATGAAAGGTAAAAAATGACTTTGGTGATGTCCTTGCCATAAGCTTGAGCCAGAAGTTATCCAGTCTAATCTAAAGGAATAATCAAGTCAATATGCGTGGTATCTTTTCGATAGGTATTGCAGATTTTTAGGGATATATAGGAGATATGTTTGATATAGTCATATATATATTGAAAGGTTAGTACGTAATTTCTATTCTTGTTTCTATCACTAGGATTAGGTATTATTCTTTTCTTTGTTGGCTATATCTACGTCGATTGTACATGGAAGACATTGAGTATGAATAAGATATTATCATAATTCTATATAATCAATCAAAGTTTTGATTAAATAATTAATTTTCGTTCATAATTTTTTTTATATATAATCGAAATCCCGTTGGTTCTATCTTAATTGGATAGTGTGGAAAATATAATTGTGAATCTACCACAAAGTTTACATGATAATTTTATTTATCTTTTTCATATTTTATTGAAAAATGAGAACAAAATCTATTATTGAGTGAATTGCACAACTAATCTCCTTATCAATTAAATATGAACGAATTCTACAACATATGCACAATTCCTTGCCGAGTTGCCGGTTCGTTGCATGTCTATCTTTTACAAAATAAAGGTATTTTTTATTCATTAAAAATTAAATATTTATAATTCTAATTTAAAATGTACGAAATTATTTATTCACTTTTAAAAATAAATATATTTATCATATAAAATTTCATCAATAATTTTTAAAATTTTTTTTAAAAATTATATAATCGGTCCATTCTATAGCGTCGCATCTCATCCATGTTACAAGGTCTTGGCTATGACTATCAGTATGATTGTACTTCCAGGAATTCAGAGCCTTGAAGCATGTAATCTTACCGCTTCTTAAATAATGTTGTAACATCTATTTTCGTGGTCAAAAAAATTCTGAACTTTTTATAATAAATTAAAAATAGATATTTAATTTTAGTTGAAATAATATATTTATAGTAAGTTTACATACAAGAAGTTAAGTCTGAGTATTTCTTTTTCCTACAACTACTACTTCCAATGACTTCACGTTTTTTGTACAACACAGACTACAATCATACATGGATGTAAGATCCGAAGGTTCTTCTATACACAAGACCTGGATCAATTTTGTTATCTGTTTTACTATTAGCCTTGGATCTGATGTTTTTTACAACAATAAATTCAGAGATAAGAATAAATCTCTGTTTCTTTTTCAATTTGAATCCAAAGTTCACCTTCAAAATTACAGCCACTTAAACTTGCTCAAATGTTTAGAAGGAAAACATATTAGCTCATACAACATAAGCACAAACACACTAGACGCACTGCTGCTCCAAGTCTTGGACCTATGAATTGCGAGTTAATTCAATCCTTTTTTACCAGTTTAGATATTTAGATCGTGTGAAAATTTAATATGCTATTATAATGAAAGGTCCAAAATTCCAACCTCATTTTTGCCCACACATGAAGAGCGTGTTATTGAGTTAATTTTACTCACTCTTTATCAATTTATGCTTTTAGAGCATGTCCTTGATGGTGAGAAAAAACCAAGACTTGATGCTCAAGATGATTGTCTCAGTCACTATTTATGATTCACAGCAGTGAGATCTTATTAAAGTGGATTCGAAAGCAAGGGAGGACGAGGAATAAATTAAACAATCACAATCTTTAAATTTACAGAAGCAAAGATAATCTAAGAAGCAATAAAGTTACGTTACAATTCTCACGCCAAGTCGCTTTAAAGCAAACTCTTTAAGGTTGTCGATTTCGTCATCTCCAATGAATCCATCTTGGTCCTTGTCTGCAGACTTGAGCCCATCCTTGCTTTTGAAAGTAGAGAACCAAACTCCAGTAGATCTAATGGCATCCCGGAGTTCTTCTTGGCTTATTCTTCCATCTTTATCAGCATCAAACTTCTTTAACCATTTCTTGAATTTTTTCAAAGTCATTTCAAGTTTGTCGTCGCCGCCGCCGGAGGCACTTCGGTAGAAATTCTTGATTGCCATTTCTCTTGGTTTTGAAATGGTTAGAACTTAGAACTTAGAAGGAGTGCTGCCTCAGACCTCGTAAATGCAGTCAAATTTATAGAGAGCTTTCAACAATGCTTCCATTTCGTGTACTACTAAAACATATAAGGGTGCCGTAAATGGAATGTCTGGATTGCCAAAGGTGATGTAAGTACCTTCTTTTCTTATATTAGTTCCATTTCTGTGAAAGCATATTTAATCGCTTTATTCTGAAGTTAGACTTTAGGAAAAGCTAGTGGATCAATTAGGAATTCTGATCAATCCAGACATCCCACAATTTATATAATAATAACATTGAAAAACTGCTATTACTATATTCATTCATAGCCCGGCAAGGATCCTGAAAAGTGAGTCATTAAAAAAAATAGAAGGGAAGAAAACCGACTAAGAAAAGAAGAAAATAGTCACATTCTATGGCTGAAAAGATTCGCAAGAATTCAACACGTTTTACTTCCACTACAACAATAGGTTTTCTGTTTAAGGATACAAGAATTTCTACAATATAATATATATATATATATATATATATATATATATATTAGTATCAGGATAAGCAATATTATGAGACTTCTACAAATGGAAGAAGAAATTAAAACAAAAATTGAAAATTGCTTATCATGGAAAAAATAAATAAATAGATGGTTATTTTTTAAAAATAAACAGTAGCTCATCTAATGTTTATCTCAAAACTCCTTTATTTAAGTAATTTATATCTCATTACTTTAGATAATCTCAATATTAATATTAATCACATTAATGATAATTAATAAAGACAATATAATAACTTTTCACGATCAAAGTCATTTTGTCCAAAATCAAATATTCACTTTTGAAATTGACAAATGCTTTTCATAATGAGAAATTAATTATTATACTTTTTATTATTAATGTAATTAGTAGTGAGATCACATGTAAATTAAGTTGAATATAA